>OX345693.1:12407500-13607500 GCA_947044815.1 Apomyelois bistriatella | reverse complement strand
TAGGACATAGGAAGGAATATAGAACCCAAGATCTACTTTGAATTGTTGAACCAATGCAGAAAGCATTTAGGTTTACAGGAATAACAATTTTCAAGCAATCTCAATTTTAGATTTATGGTAAAAATTAAACCTTAATCCCTCCTGAGGAAACTTAGTTATTTTATTGTTTTTACGTATTCAAAAAATGATTTTAATTATCTTGCTAGGTATTACACGTGTGTGCAATTGAGTGAATCTAATGAGTTTACTCGAGGGAGCAGCGCTAAGAATCTTCATAAAATAAACCATTGAGAATCAATTAATTTGCGACTCTGTTTCCGAGCTATCAAGGTCATTCACATATAGACAAAAAGGCAGAAATAAATCTACCTTCTCCAAGAAATTTCCACACAATCAAAACTAAAAGAAACTTGGTTTTAAAATAATAAAAAAAAAACGTATTTCCTGCCCGAACTGACCACGTTATAAATTACACAATTTCACAAGGAATCGCATGAAATTCTTTTGAAAGCGTATTCCAAGATGGATGCGACGTGAACAACTTTAACAGAAGTTCAACATTTTTTTCTCCTCTCCATTCCTTGGGTAGACATTTTTGATATTTTAGGGTTCCGTATTACGATAATCAAGAAATCGAAACCTTAAAATAAAATTAGTTTAAAGTAACCTAATTTTCTAAGAACTACTTTTGGCTAGAAGGAATTTTTAGTCGCAAGATTATTTTTAAATAAAAATTTGGACTTTTTTTAGATCGAATCGTTTTCCCTGTCTCATTATTTTCGTGTAAATGGTTTTATATTTTATCAGCCCATAAACAATCTATTTAAGTGTAACGTCTATTTATGGTCTTCAGTTTTTTCTACTTATTAGGTATGTACTTAATTAAACATTATTTATCCATGACCTTGCTTGCCGTTCTAGTTCCCAAATAGCTACGTCCGACAAATGGTAATTATGTAAGTGAAACTAGACAATAGTTAGGAGATTTGGCCATATTTTTATCATCGGCTGCTTACCTAGTTCAACCCTGTGTTTCCATTTTCAACAACACTATTTCTAAAAAAGGATAAATAAGAGGTTTTATACCATAGATTTAGAAATATAATGTCAGCCTGTCGTAAAGCGGCCGCGGTATCGTAATTTTATTGTTTTCGCGAACCAAATAGTCAAATAACAACTCACTCTTGACAATTTTTTGCACATTTGTGTTTCGCCGGGATTAGTTTTTGTTGTAAACTGAGAACCACGCTTAAAAGGAGTTTGAAGACTGGTGACGCAGTTTTTAATAAGCTGCATCCAATGTTTTTGTCTGTGTTTTTGTATTCTGAAACCGATATCCCATTCTTTTTGTGTTTTTAGTTAAAAATATTAACATTGATTGACATCAGCTATTGTTGTTGCGGTTTTTGCCCCTGGGTCCGTGAATGTTCCCCTCTCATTATTCTTAACGGGTTGGTAGGCAATGCGTGTTAATACAGATTTTTAGGAGACGTATGATTTCTTTTCAAAAAATTAAAAAAAAAAAAGTGTCACATTATACTTTTGAATCCCTCATCAAATGGACTGTAAATACCTATGTCCATTTGTTCATAGATTTTTTACTTTTATTTGCTGATTTAATTTTTTTTTAAATATTGAAGTCCACTCAATTCATAAATTACTCTCTTATTCTCGTCTCTATTTTTATGTTTTAATATAATATTTCATTTTTTTTTCAATTATTAAAATCCAAACTTAAGCATTTAGACACCTTAATCACCTATGTTCAAAAATTAAGATTTTTTTATAGGTATTTGATCTTGTCCAAACTTCATAAGCATATTACGACGAAAAAGAAGAAGTTTCGCTTCGATGACTCTGAAACTTTAAAGTTTACATTAAAACTAACTCAATGAATTTATTAACTCATCAATTACACAAACCAAACTTGCCAAATCGCCTAGCAACATCCCGGAAGCAAATTTCAACGAAAACTTGAAATGGGTCTAAAATTGTCACGGTCACCAATTAATTCTAAGATATCCGTATAAACTGAAGCTTGAAAACATTGAGATTACAGAAGGGCAACTTTGGTACATAGTCCTACCGGGGAGTACGTACTCCGGAAATAATAGGAGATAGAAATAACTATGTTGGAATTAGATGACTGTTCCTTAGATTCATAATAAAAATTCTAATTTTGAAGTTAGTAGGGCTGCTTATCTGTATCAGTCAAATTCTTAATTTACTTAGTTTAGCTAGAGGTCTATCGTCTAACGAGCTTATTACATAGTATATTTTTAAAACAAATATAACATTGTCCCATTATAGTTATTAAGATTGCTTCTCATGAAAATACTAGGTACTCTGTCCTGACCTTACGGTAGTTGCAATTATAGAAGAGACGTTAATAGTACGTAATATAACCTCGGCGCGTCGCCTAGTAGCGCATCGTCGAAGGAGGCGCAGGCACAATTCGCCTTACGCCAAAATATTATTATACCACCACGTACTATTAAGATAAGAAATACATATTGTGTTTCTTTGTCAATCCGCCTCCGCCACACGTCTCTTCTATAAGTACATAACTCGTGTTTCAGTAACCCTGGATATCTGCTTCTTCATCTTTGCACTTATCAGGTTGCATTCTTGGCTTTTTGCCTCGGAGTTTGGGCCTGTTTTCTAACTTTTTCTTCTTTTCACTTCGTCCACTCTTCGTCAAAGTTATATTGACAGCAAGAAACGCGATAGCCCTAATTGCTTAGCCAATAACTACATGTGATAACTCCATGTTTACTATATTTCCAGCTCAGGCCAATTTACTAGTTATAAATTCAAATTGCATCCAAGCGTAAAATTGTATTGGACCCAAATACACCCGGGTAAGTAAGGTTGGATCCACTTGCACGTAACAAGTATTGTTAGGGTGTGGATTTTGAATTTGGGTGGGCTAAACTGGTATTTTGTCCAGCCGAGTGACCGGGTGGGTCAGAACAGTCTCATTACTGAGATAACCCTTCAAGGCAGCTGTATAAGTACCTTGGATATATTAAATAACTATTTTGGTATTTTTGAACTTTTTTATAATCTTTTTTTTTACCAAAAAAATCTTCTTCTTAGTCGTACACTCTTGGCAGAGTGGTCGTGATTGTAGATTGGGTTGCTCTATGACCGCGGTTCTTGGGATTGTTCTCCACATATCTCTGTCTGTGGCTTTCTAAGAGCATATTTTTGCTGGGCGCTGTCATGTCAAACCAAAAAAATACGACGTATTTAATTATTATAACGTTAATAAAAAAACTTAACATACTCATAAGTATTGTTTTTTTTAAATACCTATTTTAATTTAAAAAATGCTGATTACTGGGTAAACGCTTGAAAATAGATGTTTACAGGACAAAATTTTATAATTTTTCGGCCCTAAAGTAAACGGCCAAAACTATAAAATTATCGACTTACCGCGGAATAAATATAATTTAGTTATATTCTAAAATGGCTTGATCTATAGTGAAATGCTGCAAAAATTATGAGATCGAAGTTAATAGAATATCAGTCCTGTAGAGTTGCCCAATCCTTAGTTTAAATCATTGATTTTATATTAAAACATCACGCAGCCATGTAATGCCGTCATACAGACAATCTTCACGCTTACACTGTCCCATAAAAACTAATAGGTACCTACATACATACATGCCCTAAAATCTGAATTTCTAATAACTTCCCTGGAGCAGAATGAACATGCAAATATAGCGTACACATTAATTTTTATGGAATAAGAGAGCTAGATGTGGCCATTGCAAGGGCATTGATATGGCTAATTTTGGTGAAAATTTTCACTTACCATAGATTTTGGTGACAAGGATAAAGTCACTTATTCGACACTGTATCACTTCCTTACACTTTTGCTTATTTACGAACACTTAGCGAATACTCACCATCATTATGCACAAATAATAATAATAAAAAAAAAAACAATTCTAAAAATAGAAAAATCGCGAATATATGATATTTTGACTTACCGTCCAAAACTTCAGAAAAAAATATTATGCTTCTTGGCTATTCGCGTATTTGTCAAAATATTTGACGAATAAGCAAAGTAGGCAAATGACGCAAAATTTTGGCAAATCTTTCCACACATATGGTCAAATAGGCAAATATTCGTAATATATACAAATAGCCAAGTGTGGTGTTCCATTAGATCATGAAACGTCATTAGGTGATATACTTTTTTCAAACTAATTGTCAGTGGCCAGTATTTTTTACTATTCTTCATAGATTATAGAAAATTGCCTGCGCTGCGTTTCGTCTGCTTTTCTTATACTTAATTTTGGTTTAAGCCAAATACTATTCAGTCTTTTGACTAAACAAACAGAACACACACTATTGCTTGGTTGCCATTTCAGCCCAGACATGGCCAAAATCCCTTGGCATGGCTTACCATTTGACATCTTAAGGCAGCCGGAACCAACGGCTTATTGTGTCTTACTGTTGCAACGATACTGTATTAGTGAAAATAATTTGTGCAATTTACACACTATTGTTTGTTTGTGGACTAGTTCGGATTTTGACTGTGGGAGTTTGGGGTTTAAAAATATTATAATATGACAACTTTTACCTTATCTTTGAATAATTTCAATTTTAAATAAATTTATGCTGATATTTATGGGAAGGAACTATTAATATACCTTTATCTTTTGTAAAAAATTGTTTAAGTTTTTAAAATTAGCTTGGGACGTATCCCAAAAAACGTTAAGATAGAAGATATTTAGCAGCTTTATGTGCAATTCCTCAGGGAGTTGATTTAAATTTATTTTAAATCAACCTTCTGTCACCGTTTTTTGCAAAGAACTACAGTTAGTAATTTACAACAAGGTACATACATATCATCACGCCTGTCTCCCGTAGAAGTAGGCAGAGACTAGAGATTTCCATTGGCTACGATCCTTACATACCTCTCTCGCTTCCTCGATACTCATCACTTTCGCCATTTATTACATGGTCTTTTTTTTAAAGAGTGTATAGGTATATCTTTATGGTCGGCAACGCGCACGTGATACCCCTGAGATGCGTTGTCACTTCCCATCAAAGGTGGCCTTGCTTACTTATGTAACGTGTAACGTATGTAAATGGTAGGTATATGGTATGAAGTACAATTATTTCATACTTAATGCATTGTTTTTGTTTTATTAAATTAACATAAAGTACAACATGAGTAAATCCTATCTTACTAATATTATAAACGCGAAAGTTTATATGTCTATTACTCTTTCACAGGAAAACGTCTGAACCGATTTAGCTAAAATTTGGTATGGAGATTGCCTCTGAAACAACACAGTCTATATTTTATCCCGGAATTCCCACGGGAGCAGAGCCCCGGGCAATAGCTAGTACGTATAAATATTCACAATCTCACCTTCAGTAGCTTATCCAGCTTAACTCTATGCTCGACGCGTTAAGAACGTCGCACGTAACCCGTTACAACCCCGAATGTTTAATTTTGTCCCCCACCACGAAGGGGGCTAAATAGGGGGTGGCACCCAGTAGAAGCCCAAACACTTGGCCTGTAATATATGATAGGTATAGTGCTTAATTACTTATTTAATTACAACATTTATTTTGTTGATTAAAATACTTAGTAGTTTAGTACTGATGGTAAAAAAATTATAGATTTTTAATCTTATTTTGATATCCTTTAGACGCAGCTTTTCCACTCCCCCTTACAAAGTATTATTTTGTTTTTTTTTTTTTTTTGAAATAAATATGAATATGAAAGTTACAAAAGATTAAGATTATCTGGAATTTTTAATATAAATTATTTAATAGTGTGAACAATGTTAATTTCAATAGGGTTTAACTAAAACAGCAAAAATTTTGGCACTCGTGGAAAAATACATAACAGCGGCTTTATCTTTTAAAATATATTTTTTCTGGGCAACATTTAGAGTTAAGAAATTCTTAACGGTAGTTATCAATAAATTTTAATTGGTGTTTTGTTCACGAAAACCTTTGTGTTATTATGTTGTGTTATTAACTCATGAAATAAAACTTATTAATTAATAAAAAAATATATATTAAAAATTTGTGTTACAAAGTTAAGAAAATAATACCTTTAAGTTTATACTCATTGGTTCAACAATATTCAAAACGTTAAAAAAATCCAATTAGTAGAACAGCAATTAAGACTTAAACCTTAACTACATAGTCACTTTTTTGCAGACGCTCCTAACATAAGAAGAATGTACGGTTAGCAGCGTCTAGCGTCGACAATTTAAACGCTCTCACTCTTCAACAACTCTAACTTTATCGTTGGTCGTAACTAGGACCTCTGTACCACCAAATTAACAGGATCCACCCACCCTCCCAGTCTACATACTAGTCAGCAACATAACACGGGGGGCGTGTAGCACATTGAGGTGTCAAATTAATTTGGCCGTGCGAACAAGGAATTTTGGATATTAAACACTGGGCCAGCCATTCCTGCGCTGTTGTTAGTAACAATTGCTGGTGCAAAGAAAATTTCGTAGCGCTAATGGTTCTTGTTTTATTGAAATTTAGTTAGACAATGTTTAGCTTGTTAGAAGTCTGGACGTTTTATTATAGATTATAGAGCAAGTTTATTTTAACTTAATCTTCTTTTGTTTTACTTTTTTGTAAAATTTATTTATAAGCACATACATACATATAATCACGTCTTTATCCCATACGGGTAGACAGAGCCTAGAGCCATAAGACCTTAGGCCACGTTTAGCATAATGGTAGTTGAAACAGGAAATCAATTGTGATGGGTTGCTAGCCGTATTGCCTATGTCATGATTTCCCCATAAAGCATAAGAACAATAATAAGCACAATGTATAATAACAATAATATAAAGCACATAAAACCACAAAATATTAAATTTAGTCAAAAATTCAGTCCTTGATCGTACCTGGCTCAAAGGTACCCATTACACTCGTCGAATTTCCTCTATGGAACGCATAGATCTTTTGAACCAAATACCATCCGAAGCGCTCGTCAAAATGCGCAGTATTCTCTCAGACGGCGTCCCATCTCACCCACAAAATCCTTGGCTTCCGTACCCCAAGGACCAGCCGTCTCAACGGCAAATGGAACAAATTCGTAGTTGGAAGTTAAATTTGAATATTTATTCTTCTTCATTTGAACCTGTTATCCAGTTACATCGTAAGTAAATCTTCAAATCCCGGGGTATAAAATCACAGATCTAGATATGAAGGCACTGGATATTGCTATGGCCGGTGGACTTGCAGAAATTTTATAATTTTATCCCTCTTATTGCGTGTGGGGGGTTAAAAAAGTTCATAATCAGTCGTGTAAAAAGATGAACAAAATAGTACTAAATTCTTTACGATTAAAATCAAAATGATATGTGAACATACTATCTAGCAGAAATTTGTATATATTATCTTTATTCAATGTAAGTTATATGGGTCCGAAGTATGAAATGAATATTAATGACTTCTTATAATGAAACGGGGTTTTTTCATGCGTATGAATTATTTAAAGGCCGAAATGAAAGGTCTAAGCTTGGGAAAAATAAATGTTTTATGGGCATTCAAAGTATAATATTTTTTATATATTCTGTTACGAGTATATATATTTATCTAATACTAGCTGTTCCCCACGGCTCTGCCCCGCGTGGGACTCGGTTATATCGTGCCCAAAAGTAGCCTATGTTTGACCACAGGTTTTTTTTCATCACAATCGGTCCATCAGTTTAGCCGTGACAGACAGACAGACAGACAGACAGACTTTCGCATTTATAATATTAGCATGGATATGGAAGTATGGAAGTATGGAAAGTATGGATGGATATACTATAGTTTTTACAATTCGTTTTTTAACCTACTGCGGGGAAACTAAAAAGAAGGTCATGTGTAATGTGTGGCCTGTATTATGTATGTCCATATCTATGCTCCTTTTTAACTAAAAATCGGCTTCTTAACTGATTTCTATAAATTATATGTCGTGCCAGCCAGCACTAGTTTGTATGAACTAACTGGCGGCGAAAGCGCGAAAAGTAAGTAAGTACTAGTAAAAAAACTACGTTTAATAAATGAGCATTTCAACACGATTCTCATGTAAAATAACCTTCACAAAACACGATTCTCATGTAAAATAACCTTCACAAAATCTGGGTGATTTCTACCCGGTAATCTGGCCATTGTCGGTTCAACATAAAAGGGTCAAGATTGGTGCAGGCATTGTGAGCTAACCGCTTTTTGTTTGTCTTACTCGCTCGTTCATATTTGATTTGGGTTCATTTTCGCGGTGTACTTGGAAATATTTTAGCTTGTTCACAAGTTTTATTGTACACACTACACAATGAAAATAATAGTGCAAAGGTTAATACCGCGTCAATCTAAATTGGCGATAAGTCGGCTCATTGCCTGCTATTCCAACGTTATTGTTTTAAAAACAGCCAATAAATCCATATTCCCATCAAACTGTGGCTTGTAAATTGTCCGATCACGTTGCTTACTAGACGTAAACATACTTTTTCTGGAGCCCGGAGCGTTTGCCTTCATAGAGCTGTAACGAGGATGTCATAAGTTTGGATGTGGTATACAGAAAAAAATATTTTACCTAACTACTTCGGCTGTTTGAGAAATAACCAAAGTTTGACAACATACTAATGAAGTTAACTTGATTCAAAAAAAGTAATTTACAAAAGTCTGAGGGAATCGCCGAATGGGGAAATCACGACATAGGCGATGCGGCTAGCAACCCATCACTATTGATTTCCTGTTTCAACTACCATTATGCTAAACGTGGTGTTAGCGCCCGGTAACATCACGTGACAGGTATCGCCCCACTACAGGTAAATCCCTCTTGGCAGTAGTAGTGTCGGGGTGAGTATGAGTGTAACGCTCTCTTCTCCTTGGGTTCGCCGAGCGGTGCAGACGTGTATTGTGCTCTAGTGATTTAACATGGCCTTTATTAGTATTTGATATTGATATGATATTGCTGTTGATAATTTTAATATGTGTTCAAATGTACATGTAGATTAACATAGGTAGGCACGGACGAGGGATTGGTACGCTTCAGGCTGGATCCCAGTGATAGGAGCGGGGTTGGTGCTCCTATCTTTACCGTGATTAGTTCCAAAGCTTAGACACGAATGGGTAATTCGGTCGGATAGCTAATATCAGAAGTTGGATGATGAAAGAATATTTCTTAATATTCTACCACGCCTAGTAAATTGTACATGTTTTGTGATACTTAATTGTTAACATTCTGACACACACGCGTAAGTAAATTTAACAAAACGGTAAGATTAAATTTGTAATCTAAAGTAGTCGAAAAAGTTTTAGTGAGTGTTAAAGTGTAAATGTAATGTTGTGATATGATATACCACAGCTGTAAGTATTGGTGCAGGAACGGTAAGTCTTTTCATGTTTTATGTGACTCCAATCCTAAAAAGTGTGAAAAAAATATCTCTGTGAAAATTATTTATTTTGCGGGTATTTTAAAAATGATATGAAAAAAGAATCTTTACGTTTGGGTATTTGTGATTGAATTCGATGTCAATACACTGAAAAGGTTAATAATATTTGGTTTATTTAATGATAATGTGAATTATTTGTGTTTTTCATTGTCTTATCCGTGAGTTCTAAAACGAGTGATAACTTTGATATCTATTGTTTATTTACTTGAATATGTGGTTTAATTATGTGATTGCTTGAGTTCAAATATTAACGAAATAGTTACTAGTAATGAAAATAAAGTGAGCTGACTTACGAAGGAATAGCAAGCGTAAGTAACTTTGCGGGTATTTGAATAGAATGATGTAAAAAAATGTCGATTTGTGATAAAATCCGTTTGTTAATGTTTAAAATACAGTTGTTTACTTCATTCTCGATTTTAGCATAGGTGAGGGTTCGATCAGTTAAAAACCAGAAGTGATTGAAACGGAAAAGTCATAATGGTCTCGGAACACTGATAAACAACCCAAGATACTATGCATTATCGAGATGGCGAGGTCATTATAGAAAAAGCATAAATGGTGATTTGTATTCAATCAATGTATTATTGTTTCATGGTTCGAGCTCGACGGTCGGGGACGACCGGATTTTTCAGGACGGCCGAGTGTTAGCGCCCGGTAACATCACGTGACAGGTATCGCCCCACTACAGGTAAACCCCTCTTGGCAGTAGTAGTGTCGGGGTGAGTATGAGTGTAACGCTCTCTTCTCCTTGGGTTCGCCGAGCGGTGCAGACGTGTATTGTGCTCTAGTGATTTAACATGGCCTTTATTAGTATTTGATATTGATATGATATTGCTGTTGATAATTTTAATATGTGTTCAAATGTACCTGTAGATTAACATAGGTAGGCACGGACGAGGGATTGGTACGCTTCAGGCTGGATCCCAGTGATAGGAGCGGGGTTGGTGCTCCTATCTTTACCGTGATTAGTTCCAAAGCTTAGACACGAATGGGTAATTCGGTCGGATAGCTAATAGTGGCCTAAGGTCTTATGGCTCTAGGCTCTGTCTACCCCGTATGGGATAAAGACGTGATTATATGTATGTATGTATGTAATTTACAAAAAAAAAAATACAAAAGGTTTGGTTACATATTGCAAAGATTTATGTGGTCACTTTTTTGTGCTATAGATAGACGAAAGTTTGGTTGTGTATAAGTAAGTATTTTTATACATAGTATTAATACTAAGACTAGTTGACGAGGCAAATTTTGTTTGGGCACAGAATACCTAATGGTACTAACGTACAGAAGTCTCACTCTGCAAAGTCATTTAAATGAAAAACGTATCTTCCTGCCACGAAATACGGTTTAATTCAGTTTACACAGCGCTAAGCACCTACGATTTATATTTGTATCTCTTTCTATCTTGCGCCGTCTCTTTTTATCACTACCATAAGGATAGGGATCACACCATGTCTGCTTTTTACTATGCGACCTAAAAATGGACCACTGCATGTTTTGGGAAATAAATATCACTTAGGCGTTAGGTGTTTTTTATAGAAAATATTTATAATAAAATAAAATAAAATAAAATAAATTAAAATAAAAAGCTTTTTATTTCTTGCAATATAGGTAGAAAAATTACAAAACAAAGCAAAAACAAATAAGAAATTAAAACAAAAAACTAAAAAAAAAAAAATATATTATGAAGTTAAATAGGTTGACAGACACGCTATAAACTATGTACCATTTTTTAGTCTTCCTTAAGTTAATTTAACAAACATGAATGGTTTTATTTACTATTATAGTAATTTTACATTTAATATATATACAGAACTTAGTTAATAATATCTATAATCTAATTATATTTGCAGTTTAGTCTGCAAGAACCCCTCTGCAGGTGAAGGCCTCCTCCCAAGATAACCAGTCCTCTCTGGACTGAGCAGTGTGGGTCCAGTTTGTGCCGGCTGTTTTTATGATATCGTCTACCCAACGGGCATAAGGTCTCCCTTTCTTTCTTTTCCCCTGGGGTCCCTTCCAGGTAGTCGCAGCTTTAGTCCATCTTCGGTCTCGAAGACGCGCTACATGTCCAGCCCACTTCCATTTTAGTCTTAGAGCCTGTTCTAGACCGTCTATGGCGTTGGTAATATTTCTTATTTTGGTATGACGAACCTTTTGGAGTTTTCTTATGTTCAACATGCTGCGTTCTATCCCTCGTTGACATGTTCTTATATTTTGTTTTACCTTAGCAGTGAATTTCCAGGTCTGGCAGGCGTACGTGAGACATGGAAGAAGACAGGAGTTCAGTACTTTCGTTTTAATTTTAGTGGGCATATTACTTTTAAATACTTCTTTTAAACTCCAGTACTTGTTCCATGTAAGCTGAATCCTGCGATCCACTTCTTGCTCGTTGATGTTTCTGCATAAACTTATTTGTTTGCCTAGGTATATGTACTGGTCGGTATATCGAAGTGGTGTTCCATCGACGGATATTTGTATCTTGGTGCTGTTGCTCATTAGCATTGTTTTTGAAAGGTTCAAACAGTTCAAGTTCAAGGAAACATGATAGAATCTCTAAATAAGAATAGTAGGAAGGAAGGAAATTTAATAAAACAAATATGCGGTGATCTGCATACCTACCAAAAGTGAAAATTGAATTGTCACCTTCGAGTGCTTTCGAATATTCGTAGCTCCATGGCCCATCCAAAGCATGGTTTCCCCGTGAGAAATACTCCACAGTAATAGCTCCGTGATTCGTACTCCGAACACAACTAGATAATTGGGAATTCGCTTGCGCTAAATTATTTGCAATGTTCACAGAATTTTCATTTTAATTTGAGTACGAGTTTCTGTACATACTGGTTTTCTACTTGTTTGAAAACCTAATTACTCGAATTTTAATCCCTAATATTAGTAGTTCAGGGTTTGTCATAGATATAACTACTGGTACCGTTTTAATCTCACATTTTTTTATTTACATACATATTACATAGCTGTTGCCCGCGATTTGTACGCGTGGGCTTCGCTCCCGTTCCCGTGGGAATTTCGGGAAACCGTGTTTTCTTTTATACAAACTTTGTCATGACAATAACCAACACAACTAAAGAATTATCCAATTTGGTGCATTCGTTTGAAATTGCTATATATTTGCAGGCAAACTTATAAATTGAGTTTATTCATATGACGATTCATAGTGATCATGTTTTGCCATTAAAATATCATGCAAAAACTAATAAAGAAATCTTCAATGCTATATATATTGATTGACCTGGGCCTTGGATGTTTATCTATATATGTATTTGTTATAAAATATAGTATCGTTGAGTTAGTATCCCATAACACAAGTCTTGAACTTACTTTGGGGCTAACTTGATCTGTGTGACTTGTCCCTATATATTAAAAAAAAAATATATATATATAATTTTCAGAAAGCCATTTACACAATTTTTATTAAAAAGAACTATATTTAATCTCTTTATTTCTTCGTGTATTCTATTGAATATTCTCATACATATATTTTGTACTATCCTTATATTTGTCAAATATTTTGGATGATGATACCAGTAGGTACTGTTATAAACAGTTTTTGTGAAATATGTTAATAATACATATTATCCCTGTATAGTATTTCCTGAGAAATCATGATGTAACCAATGTGTTGTGATGAAATCATTTACCTAGGTACTTTACATTTGTCATTATTGCTGGATTCTCCATTCTGATCCTCAATTCTTTTTTATTTTTATAAATTTTAAAAGCCAGAAATACGGTCAAGTGATTCACGCCTGCAATGTCCTAACCAAACTGGAAACAACTAAACAAAGTATGCTTCCCGTGGGAAGCGAACCCGCTACCCCCGGGTCTCCAGACAAACTCCCTATGTATCTATGTATCAATTTGTGTTTTGTTTTCAAAAATAAAAATAAAACCAATATTTCTCTTATATTTTTTCCTTATTTTATAGTGTCTACATGTTCTGCGTAATATTGCTAACAATGGTTTAATTTTCACCAAGACAAACATTTAGGAACACAAATTAATTTATTTATAAATGTAATTCAACTTTATGAAGACCCAAAGCTGTATTAAATCAAACTTTTTAATAATACTTATTGTTTAATGCAAATTAATTCTATTTTTAGCTGCTAAACTGTATCTAGAAATCGTTAACAGACAGTTTAACTAGAATTGGTAAGTATTAATTACACTAATTTTAACCTAAGTACAGTTGCGAACGGACTTGATAATGAGATGGCAAGGTAACTACTAACTGCATATCATAACAAATATTGAAAAATAAAAATGAAATTAATTTCTTGTTTTTCAAAAATAAATTACCTAGATGTTTGCTTTTATTTTCGATTTGATTATTTTTAAATTATATGACTTTAAGCTTTTAGCTATATGTGTACAGGATATTAATATGCTTGATATGGAGGAAAAGTTATTTTTTTTTGCCATTTTTGGTACTGTGGTTGGACTTGTTACTTAAGTTTTACAACCCACTTTCAACTTTTATTTTGTTTGGAACTTTAAAGTTAAAGGAAAACCACCCAAAATCCTATAACAAAAGATGCCAGCAACTCATTGAAGGAGCACTGTTAATTTTACTATCATCATCATATCACGTGGATGGACCAAACACACGTGGTGTCAGAGTTCTTCGGAACAGCCTCTCGTCCTTTGACGAGGTTCCTTTAACGACTACCAAATGGCAGCCGGAACCAACGGCTTGAGGTGCCTTCTGAAGCACGGAATCTTTATCATCACGTATTAAAAATCAGGTAATTCAAGCCGGTAATGTCCTAATCAAACTGAAAAAAAACTAAACAAAGTAATTATTTATATAAAAGAAGGTGGCGGCTGAAAAACAGTGCTAGACATCCCCGCATCTCTAGTGCAATACTGACCCGTTACCTATTGAGACATCAATTTATTCGTTGTATTTAGCTTGTATTTGTAGTATCTAAGATATATATTTTATTATATTTTATAAATTTTCTCGTGGGCAGCAAACTATATTTATCACGGAGGCAATTTTACTATCTAAATACCTTTCACTGTCATCTACGCGTATAGTTACAATAAAATAAAGGTACATTGTTATAAAAATTTAGGAAGCAAAATTGATAAGTTTGAAAACGATAACAAAATGTCGATCAAAAATATCTAATAAACCAATAAACACAGGATTACCTCATCTTTATCCGCCAAATGGTAACTGGCTCAAATTTTAATATATCATAAGATTACTATAAGTGCTTCTATTTTTAATGGATAATAAAGGTTTTATTTCGGCTCGGGGCCCAATAAATAATATGTTTATCCTTAGAAAGCGGCTATAATGAGATACGGTGTGTATAATAATGGGGCCGTTGATTTGTAAGTACAAGTTATACTTGGTTTAAGCCCAGAAGCGGTTGGAGTTTGTGACATACAGTCATAGGGAATGGCTATTAATGTGACCACCGATTTTAAAAAGCACGAGGTGTACAGGGAATCAAATGACCTGAAGCAGCATATCCTAATAGGAAAACTTTAGAATAAAATTAATAAACCAAACACTAACAGAACAACTGGATTTAATTAGACACATAATGATATACCTAGTTGAAAGAAAAATAGACAATAAAATAAACATAAATAATGGAAAATAAATGTCTGTTTGTTGAAGCAGTACAAATTAATACAAATATATAATTTTCTGTCTGTCAAATTTGTTTATCACGTTCCGCGGAGTAGGCAGAAAAAAGAGGTAGATATATACTTATGACGCGCGACGAGTACTTTAATTTGACATTAATAATACGACTATTCTTGCAACTAGTTGGAGAAAGACAGAATATTTGGGAAATAAATCAGGACAGTAAGTCGGAATGCTCTGCATAGAGCTAAAGCACGAAGTACATTAGCCAAAAAATCGTTAAATCTTTACCGCTTGTAGTCACCTTAAAAAAAACTTGTGTTATTCCGAAAATATTAACAATTATTTCTACTTCTTACAGATTGGTCACATAACTTAGCAGCATTTAGTATACTTGAAAGTGCGGTAGTATATCATCGTCATTGTGATAATACTACCGTAATAACATTTGCCTTTATTATTATTTATGACATTAATTACTTTATTATTATTTAATTATCTTTAATTGATTATATTCTAAACGTTCGTGACTGTATTATAAATAATTTATTGTAATTCAAAAATTGTCTTTTAATTGTGTAATGATTTATTATATTTACGATGCTAATATGATAACTGTATTGGGTGAATAATCGTTTTTATCTCAATAAATAAATAAAATTGATAATAGTTAATACCGTTATAAGTAGATAATGATGTGTGCGTGTAGGAGAATGTAAATCATTTTAAATAAATTATCCTTTGTTGACTATTTTAAGCAGCAGTATGTCACGCGCTCTATCCGAGTACTTACTACGATATAGAAGGCTTTTACCCCGATTATGCTTACAATAATTGAGCTTCATGCGGCTGATGTTAATTCAGTAGTCGAGACTGCATAATGCATAGCCCTGGGTGAAGATGTCCAGGGTGAAATGGATTTATATTGCTGCAAAAAAGAGATGCAAGAACTTTTGTTGTAGACCATACAAAATACTAGCTGCGTGGTTAAGAAACATTGGAAGAAAACCGGATATTAATCATATCGTCGAACTATATCCGTGGTCCAGTGGTTAAGGCGTTTGTCTGTAGACCCGGGGGTAGTGGGTTCGATTCTCACGGGACGTGTACTTTGTTTAATTATTTCCAGTTTGGTTAGGATATTGCAAGCTTGAATCCATACTTCCATACTAATATTATAAATGCGAAAGTCTGTCTGTCTGTCACCTCTTCGCGGCTAAACAGCTGGACCAATTGTGATGAAATTTGGTAGGGATGTAGTTAACGACCTTAGGTCAAACATAGGCTACTTTTGGGCGCGATATAACCTAGTCCCACGCGGGGCGGAGCCGCGGGGAATAGCTAGTTTTAAATATTTAACTAGCAGTCCACTCCGGCTTCTACAGTGGTACATACATAGCCTATGTCACTCAGGGTGAATTTAGGTTTACAACGGTGTAAGAATGTTTGAAATCTGCATAGTAGTTTTTGAGTATATTCATTACTAGCGACCCGCCCGGCTTCGCATGGGTATAAAAACCTTCCTCTTGAATCACTCTATCTATTAAAAAAAACCTCATCAAAATCCTTTGCGTAGTTTTAGAGATTTAAGCATACAAAGGTACATAAGGACAGAGAAAGCGACTTTGTTTTATACTATGTAGTGAAGTGATACTAGCGGACTCGGCGATTTTCGTACCGCCATTGTTGAAACCCATTCAATGAAACGACAGTACTTATGTACTTACAGTTTAGCATACACATTGTGTCATACCCAAAGTATAAAACACGATGATTTTATGATATTGATAACCATAATTTTATTTTACAACCACACGGAAAACATCATTCCCAAAAAATCGCCATAAACCCGTTGAAACAAGCGGGTACCGCCAAATTGTCGAGTGTTCGAGAAGAATAAAATATTTCAAAATGACAGATATCGTAATTTGTTTGCGCCGTGAGATTCTTTCATTATGACGTTGTGCTCCATAAAATATGCATTCGAAATGAGAAAAATGTGTCGCAGACTCGTAGACGTGTGAATTTTAAAAATAACCCCACAAATCCTTTCGGGTTTACCTCAAAAATCAACTCTGTTACCTACATAATAAAGTTAGATTTGAAATGGTATGGTTTTTTAGTTGTGATGTTTTGAATAATGTTTGCAAAGAATCATAATCTCGGTCCCACTATGAGTTATACACACGTCGTCTATTCACATTAGTTTTCGAAATAAACAGAAAACATATACAGGTATGAATGGGTTGGGTTATTGTGTTTTTACCCGACTGTGACAGAGGAAGGGTTATGATTTTCAGGCCTTACAATTACTGTTGCCTCGTGGACAAGAAAAAGATGTACATGGTGCCGGACTCCGGGTTCCAAAGCAATACAACTAAAGCTGTAACACGGAAAACGTGAATCACTCTATTTATTTAAAGAAACCGCATCAAAATCTGTTGCGTAGTTTTAAAGATTTAAGCATACAAATGGACAAAGGGACAGAGAAAGCGACTTTGTTTTATACTATATAGTGATTTGTAAGTAATAAAATATAGTATTCTTAAGTTATAGTGAACCCATGACGCAAATTTAAAACTTACTTTCTTGCTTGTTTAATCTGAACTTATTTATTTATTTAAACTTTATGGTACAAAATATAGTTTAGCACAATAGCCTAACTTAATGCTAAAAGCATTATCTATCAATCAAACTTTGGGTCAAGCAGAGATCTTACTGTGGGTTTGATATAGTAATATAAACTTACATAAACATACATATATACATCATTATGTCTATATAAAAAAACTGGTAGCATCAATATAAGCAATTAATTACATGCTCTTTTAGTTACATAACTTATCGAGTGGAATCAAACTAACTATATTAATACGGTAACTCAATATTTTTATTACCATATTAATATTTACCGTTCTAATCGAAAACATCACATACCTATTTAATCTTATATAACGTGGACATTAAAATTAAATACTATTCTAAGATCCAATAAAGAATACTTAGAGCGAATTCTATAATAGTCCAAGGCTTACAGTGGACACATGAGTAAATATACAGACACGCTACGGAGAGAAAGATTCCAACATGCTTACGAAAAAAAATTTGCGGATGATTTCACAACTAACAATTTTAAAAGTGCGACGAAGCATCCTCGGATGAGATTTTTTGCGGATATTGACCCGCACCTAAGTCCTGTCACCTAAGTCCAATTCTAAAAATAGAATAAGAAACGTTAATGAACACTGAGAAACTCGAAAGCCTAGAGTGTATGTTGGTAACGCAGATATACGTAAATACCCTAATGGATTATGGTATACTGTTTTTGTATGTTAACTGTTTGTTATTTTTTGTTAGATATTAATTATTTAAAAAAACTATGTTGCCAGTAGTGGCGCATTTTTTTCCAAAACTGCATATAACTTCGTATTGATGTAAACTATAAAGTTGTTATTATGGTTCTTAATAAATTAATAAATAAAAATATTTTTTGTTTGTTGCTTTGTATGTTTGATAAATATATCAATAAATGTTTATTCTATTTTATTGCATTTTTCGCAGACCGACTGCTTGACTGAAAATGTAATTGTATTGTTTGTGACTCTGTATCTCTATTCCGTTATGTTATCTCATGTGTAGAGGTCCCTAATGGGCTTGCTTGCAATAAATATGGATAATACCTCTCTCTATGGGCCCCTGGTCATGTGTATCAAGTCAGATTATAGAAGACTTGCTTGAATAGTTAGTAATGAAGGGTTTTGGAGTGTCTTTTTTTAAGTTAAATGTCACTGACTTCATGATATCGCCTTATAATGGAAAGAAGACAAAGTTTGATTTAGTATTTTAAATCAGATTATTTGAGGCAATGTTTCTTGTGAGTGTAATCCTAACCGGTCTTTTGCTTGACGTGATATCTTGGGAATGCTGATGCTGTTAGAATTTCGGAAGGTATCTAGTACAGTAGGCCATATACAAAAGTACCACGTTTCTATCACAGTTACATATATGCTGGTATACGTTTATTTTTAGGCCCCTGTACATATGATAAGTTTGCAATATAATGTTCACCAGTGTTTTGATATCCAATAGCGTCCATACGTAGCTAGTCCTCGACGCTTCCTGACGACATGCAGATCGAATCACAATATTGTTAGTAAAACTAAAAATTGTGAAAGAACAGAACTTAACTTGGAAAAGTAGAAGGAGCAAACACAAAAAGCGCTGGCTTGAAATCTCAATGCAAGATGTGCGTGCTAATAGCTTCACGGCCATTGATACCAGTGTAAATAATAAAAAGTTATTACAAAAAATAAAACAAACAAAGAAACAAAAAGTAAGGAAGTGGATCCTGGTTTCTGAAGAAACCGGCTGAAGATGCAACTTAGAAAGCGCTAAGATAAAAAAGATACTGAGAAAGATGGGCTCATTTAGAATAAGTACTAGAAGGCAAAAACTATTGGAAAAGGCCACATCTCAAATGCGCCGCAAAAAATAAGTCATCAATATCATTGCGTATGGCATTCATCCTTCCTAACAAAACCTATGTACACTTTTTTAAGCGGTTTTACCATTTTGATTAGGATTTTGCTTACATAGGTAAGTAAATCACCTGCTTCTTCTTGACTATATTAACTTTGCCCAGTACTTGGTCGTATGCTTCGTTCAAGTCTTTTAGTAAATCAAAAATTTGTCTGATAAGAAAGATAATTTCGTATTTTGGAAAGCACACAATCATTGAAATACGCGAAAAAATGGTTTGAAATAAATAGTTGAGTCCTGTTTACTATTTATTTTATGCCAACGCTCCCGAGAAAGGAAGCAACAATATATTGTATCTTATTTTAAACTAGCGCTCCTTGCGAGAAAGCTAGTTTGTGTCCTAAAATTACTGGATCGGTTTTCTATAACATCTTTTGAGGCATTTAAATTAAGACACTTATTTAAAAGGATATTTTCATGCAGATCCTAATATTTTGTAGTACATAGATGTAAAAAAAAATCCGCGAAGAGAGACCGCGGGCGATTCCAAATTCTTTGATATAATAGTTGTTTTAACGTTCTCATTTTAAGCCAAAAATTAGGTTTTTTAAACAACAAATTGCCTGGATCAAATAAAGCATACGTACTATCTTAGCTTTTGTTCCAGCGTTTCTCGTTTGTATCCTTAGGCAGTTCCTTCAAAATTGACTTTCCTACTTTTTTTTCCTCCATTTCACAGTCTTCAAATCTTACCAGTGAGTCTGTTTGAATATTTTCTGCATAAAGATATGAAGTGAATTTAAAGACAAACATTAAACTTGTCTTTTGTTCGCTCAACATGATGATACGGAAATTGATAATGACGAATAGATATGCACGGTTTATGCAGCGTTTATTGTGGCATGGCTGGCACACAAAGCCATGCGACGAGCAAGATACGAAAACATACAATATACTGCGGACGTATCGCCTGTGTGGGACGACCCACTCGCTCCGGGCCTTATCTTTCGAATAATCACTTTGAACAACCGAGTACCCGAGATTAGAATCTTAAATCCCCCGTAAATTTTCTATTCCAAAAGCCCATTATAATAGAATAACCTCTAGTCGAAGGGCAAAAAATATACACGAATAATTTCATCATACCACTCCCCCTGTTGATTGCGAAATTTCAATCAACCTCGTAAATGGTGTACAGTTTCGTATCGACACTCGAAACGATTTTTTTGGGGTTGCAACTATATGTTTTAATGTCAATTGAGATTCGACTGTATTTGCTGGTATTAAAGATGATATTAACTTCGTTTTTGGAGCGGGATAACATTTTGGCGACGGATGCAAAACGCATGACACAGATTTATTCAGACCATTCAAATGACAATTGTAGCCTCTGCAGATTTATTTATTACATGGACTGCACTGCGCTAATTATGCGCGGATTATGAGATTATGACTAAAGACTTAACCATCTGGCTCACGCTTTATATGAGTCATCAATTGAAAGTTAAGTTAAAATATTCAAAAGCACAACTTGAAGTACTTTTACGAGCAAGTGCACTCTACAAGACGTTATACACTTTGCCAAAAGGCACTTCAGCTATCTTCAGTTCAGTAATAAAATTCAGTAATAACACTATTACTTTATCTGTAATAAATAAAATGTTACTCAAGAACTGGTAGAAAATAATAACGCAGCATTAATTTTGGTGCACCCTCTCGTTTCTTTATTAAAATTTTGATCTCAGCAAGGGGTCAAAGAACACATTACTATATTTCAACATCGAACTTTCGGCACGTTACTTTGCACTGCTAGTTTATAGTGATCAAAACTTGAGCGAAATCGTTAAAACTATTTCCAAAGTCAATGCAAACTGCACCTTAGTTCTTTGAATTAACTTTGAATTTTGTAAGATTGTTTTCAATAATGTCTTTGGTATAAATTTTGTTTGCACGGTTATCTAAAACTTTACCTTCGTCACTAAAATATACAGTTCTTTTTTCAGTATCAGGTAAGTGTTGAATGAGACCTTTTGTGAGAGTTATGACTGGGGCACGCGTAAGCACGTGCCTTATACTCCCCGCTGGTACGCACTCCTTGTTACAAGAGAGTCCTGTAATTACACACAAATTAGACAAGATTTATTGAGGGGTGGAACACCTTGGCAACTACAGAAGGTACTAATAACGGTTGGCCGGCCTCGATATTACGATTAATTCGAGCCAACGGGTACCGTGGCGGACTTGGCGTTTGTTTTGAGTTACTAGGCTGTAACTTTGGCTAAGTTTTGGTATGACGTGAGGCTTCTGACATTTACAATATTTCACCTATTTTTGAATATTTTGTTAACTAATACATGGACGATATTAATCAGCAATTACCCAGTTATACTTTGTTTACAAGAAGGATAAAGTAAAAAGCAATGTTCTTCTCTCAGAAATCAACGTTAGACCTAATGTTCTAATCAAAATAACTTATTTGCATAAAATAGGGTATAACTGAATCTCGTTCAGTACAAAAGCCCAGTATGCTCTTTGACTTTATTAAGTAATGATACATTTTGTGCACAATGTTCAAGTAGGAGAGCCATTTTAACTCATAGTTCTATACCAGGCTTCTCATCTTCTTCGTTGTACAATCTATGGTTATTAGAAAAATCGTTTATAATAATTATCTGACCCAGTGAATTGTGATCTCTATTTAGAATACCATGTAAATTCCTGATTGATGCACGACCTCATTATATCAACGTTAAAAGTGCCGAGGTCATATCCTTGAAATCCCATCCTTCCTTCTCATTGAGTCAGGGGATCCACATAATGTCTGATAATTTGTACCTTCAGGTATGCATCGTTTTTAAGGTGTAATTCCGAACACTTTTTGTATTTGTATGGGTGGGGATTTTAAAGAATTTACGCTTAACATAAAGTCGATTTTTGGTGGAACTTAGTGACTAAGAGTTTTTTGTTATATTAGAAAACAGTTTTTGTAATTTCCTAACTTTATTATAGCAAAAACATATACATTTACTTAGAGTGAAGAAACAGAACATACAATGGCGGACTTATCCCATGTAAGGATCTCTTCCAGACAACCAGCGAAAACTGTATATAAGTGAGCACTGCGCGTTAGACCTCACTGTCGCCAATTAGTATAGTTTATAAATTATGACGAAATTACTAATCTAATTATTTCTGTGCTAATACTTATTTAATCACACATCTTTACTAATCTGTAAATAACTGAAATGTGAGCCAAAGCTACACGTAATGCATGGTGGCTGTTCCACCTGATATGATGGCTGTTCCACCAGGTGTGATGGATGTTCCATCTGATACTCTCTTTGGGGATCGCGCCCCGTGTGGCCTCCAACCTCCCCTATAGCCACCCCAAGCCTCGCACATCTTATCTCTGATCTATCTGTTCGCAACAGACCGACGCATCGGTAAACACACATAATTAATCACATGTAAATCTTTAGATATCAGTGGCACAAATAAGTATACAGTGTATAATAATAAAACACTCACCGATATAATTCTCGTGCACAGCCTGCTCTCGTCACTGCACCTAAATCGCTAATAATGAAGACGCCTGTCACTTCACGTTTTTTCCCTACCCCCGACACCGCGTTATATTTATTCTGATACGACGATTCGCTCCACCCTCAATATAACTGACATACTAAAATCAAAACAACTACTTATTTAAATATCGTTCTTTTTTATGATTATAATTAATTTAAATTATTCGCATTCGCGACACTCCCCACTTAGCAGGATGAAAAGAAAACATTAATTTTAAACAATCATTTATTGCATGTTTCTTAATTAGATAAATAATAAAACAAAGCTTGATTCTACATGTTCTCTGAACTATTAAACAATCTGATTAATAACTGTGAGGTCCACTCTTTAATCTTTTCTCTACCTTTGATAGCAGAAGCTCTGGTTAGCCTCTTTCCACTGTCAGCTACAACTATTTCGGACGACGCATCTGGTAAATTATTAGTTAAAGACCCATTCTTATCAACTTGGTGGGAAGTTTCGTTTCTTTCAGCTGGTTTAACTGTCATTGAATGCTTTGGTGTACTCTGAACAGGATCTTCTCTACTCTGTACTGGGATCGAGGGATTTCGTTCTGTTATTGGTACTGTACTTTCATCTTCAAGTTCCAATGGGAACAAATGTCCTATTGAACGAGTCAATATTTCTCCTGTCGACGTCTTAACTTTTCCAACTCTTATTAGTCCATCCGAACCTTTGACTAACTCGACTATCTTTCCAACCTTCCAGTGTGCCCTATTACTATCTGACTTTATTTGAACTGTCTCTTCTAGTTTAGGTATTCTATTAACTACAATTCTCGACTGCCGATGTTTATCATTTCTCTCTCTCTTAGACTGGTCAAATATTGATTAGTAAACATCTTAGTAAATTCAGCAAGAATTATCTGTCCCCTTTTCCACCCGTCTATTAGATTAGTTTTAGTGATTGTGGCCTGCTCTAAAAACTCACGATCAGAGATTTGTGTGGTCACGGAACCACCTATACGTAAAAAATCTTGAGGGCTTAATACGTGTTCCAGCTCCGCGCCCACTGTAGTCAGTGGTCTAGTATTTATGACTGCTTCAAGTTCTTTCAAAACCGTACACAGCTGATTGTGATTTACTAAATGTTTCTCTAGTGTCCTTTTCATACTATGCTTTACAATACCTATTAAGCGTTCATAAAACCCCCCAAACCAGGGAGCTAGCTCGGGAATAAACTTCCAACGCAAATTGTTTTGAATACAATAATCTGAGGTAAGAACTTCTGCTGTTAGTTTAAATTGTGTAGCATTATCTGAAATAATTAATTCTGGTAATCCTCTCACTGCGACAAATCTTCTTATAGCCAGTAAGCATTCCTCTGCTGATAAATCTTTTACTACTTCCATGTGTATGGCTCTAATTGACAGGCATGTAAATAAACACACCCAGCGTTTTTGGTTAGAGCCTTCATTTACTAAAAGGGGTCCGAAATAATCAATGCCCGTAAAAGAAAAAGGTAAACTAAGTTTTACCCTTTCTGTTGGTAAGTCAGGCATTGCTGGTAGTTTAAAAGGACCACCTCCATATTTAATACATTGTTGGCACTTCCTGATTACCTTTTGAACAGTTGACCTCCCGTGAGGCACCCAAAACTTCTTCCTTAATAAAGCTAACGTATGTGAGACACCTACGTGGTAATTTTTCTTGTGTAATTCAGTTATTACCTTGTATGTGAATTCCGCATTTTTAGGCAAAAGTATTGGTTCCTTCTGATCTTGCGATAAATCTGCGTGTTTAAATCTACCTTTACACCTAATTATTCCTTCTTGATCTTTATACAAATGTAAAGATCTCGTCAAATCCGTAATGTCACCTGCACTTTCTTTGGGAAAAAATTCTGTCTGAACTTCTATAATTATTTTTGTTTCGTTTAAATCAGGATATTGTTGGTCATTTTCTATCGCGGGTTGAATGCTTATTGCATTAGAGTCTGTAGTGTTTATTGTTTCTGTATTCGTGAGACCCTCCTCAACCAAAGACAGAGACTGCACCTCGTTAGATTTTGGAATAGTAGGCCATTTCTCCGAATTTTGTGACAAAAACTCTGGTCCCTTAAGCCATCTGCTATAAGACTCAACACTTTCAGCCCTAGTACCAACATCTGCTGGATTAAGTTTTGTGGGAACGTACCTTATTTGCAACGACTTATTCCGTTTTATCTCACTAATCCTTCGTGCTACAAAAGGAGGAAGTAATTTTTCTGATTTGCACCAGCTCAAAACTATCTGACTATCAGTCCACAAAAATTGCGATTTGATCTTAATTCGTAAAAATTTCATAGAATAAGTTATCAGTCTGCAGCCAATTAATACTCCCAGCAATTCTAGTTTTGGAATTTGCAAATTGACTTGATCCTTTAACGGCACTAATCTAGATTTGCCAATAACAAAACTGACAATGTTATTAGCGTGTAAAGAACTTCTCAAATATATGACCGCTGCATATGCTTCTTTAGAAGAATCTGTAAAACAATGCAATTCATACTCGATGCTGTCACAAGTATCGCTTGAGTTTAAACCTTGAGCATAGCAGCGTTCAACTTTGATATCATTTAGATAATTTAACTTTGATACAATTTTTTGCCATTCACTGACCAACTTGGGATCTAATTTTGTATCCCACTTGATTTTATTCTTCCATAAATTTTGGAAAAATAGTTTTGCTGGAAGTAAAATCGGCACTGCAAAACCACAAGGATCATAAACTGATGCAATAATTTTAAGAACATCTCTCTTCGTACAAACAGAATCTAAGTCTTTACTAGAAAAATTAGTTTTTAATGAAAAGCTATCTTTACATGTATCCCAAAGCAAACCTAAAACTTTTACAATTTGTTGATTTTTAGCCTGATATTTTTCCGGTATGGTAGAAATCAATTCCTTAGAATTTGAATTCCACTCTCGTAAATTCATTGACAAACTGTCAAATGAATTCTTAGAGGTCTTGTAAAGGTTTATTCCATCTAATACTGATTTAGTACCGGTCACAATATTGTCGACATATATGTCGTCCGCTATTTGTCCCAACAGGACGTTTTTGGATTGTACTAAGTGGTATCGAATTGTTGCATTCAACAAAAATGGACTAGATATCACACCGAAAGGTACACGACAAAACCGAAGATGTACAATGTTTTCCGCAGTAGTATCGCCATTTATGTCCTTTAGCCAAAGAAAGCGAGTAACATCCCTATCTTCTTCTTGAAGACCCAATTGTAAAAAGGCCTTTTCTACATCTGCTACTATACCTATCGGATGCTCTCTAAATTTTAGTAACAACCCAGTAAGATCTTCTAATAGCAATGGTCCCCGATACAGGCATTCATTTAAACTTTGATTATTCCCTGATTTGGCAGATGCATCGTATACAATGCGTAGTTTTTTAGATCTGTCATGACTATATACGCAATGGTGAGGGAGGTAATGAACTGCATGAGACTGACTAATAGTGGGGTCTGGTATCATTTCAATAATCCCGTTCTGTAACTGTTCCTTAATGACATCATTATATGCCACTATTTCTGAGTTATTTAACCGTTTTACTAAGCTGTTAAGACGACCCCAAGCTAAACCCAAGTTATTCGGTAGACAAAGTGCTGACTCAGTCCAAGGCCATTGAACATGATATCTGTTATCTTTGAATTGAACAGTCTCATTGAAATGCTTAATTGCTAATTCCTCACGTGTAGATTTTGGTGAATCTGTGATACCTATCGATTCAAGATCCCACAATTTTTTAACATCATCTACTTTCAACGGTAAATCGGGTTCTGTTAATTTATTACCTAATGCCCAATCTGACTGAAAATATGTCAAAACACTTAATTGGTCTGGGCTATTGCTAGTATCACAAATTCTTCCAGACCAAATCCAACCAAAGTCAGAATTTACTAAGAAGAGATCTTGAGTAATAGGTATTTTTTCATGTGACATAAAAGTATGATAATAATCATTACCAAGCAGAATATCTACTTGGTCACCACCCGACCCATCATCAGCCAATATAAGATCATTTAAACTTGAATTCTCTAACTTTAATTTCGGTGTTGGTATAGCATGGGTAATATGAGGCACTACGTTGGCACATATATTACGAGTCACACCAATACGAGTCGTAAAATTAAAATTAACAATAGGACTCTCTATTTGATACGGTGAATTTGAACCAAAAGTAAAAATCGATAAATTTATTTTATCAATCACAGGCAATTTAATAATTTTGACGATTGACTCTGTAATATATGAGCGTTGACTACCACAGTCAAGTAAAACCCTGCACTGCTGTTGTTTCGATTCTTTATTGCAATTATCTACCATGACTAAGCAAGTTTGTAAAAGTGTAGTATTTATGTCTGTCTTAACATGTAAATTACTAGTATCAGTGGATATAACCGGTTCCGCGAATTTCTTCGGACATAGTGCTCGATTATGAGCGCCATATTCATTACAATGTCGACATTTACGTTTAGACCTACAAGAGCTTGCCCTATGCCCTACTTGAAAGCAGTTATAGCAACGGTTATTTAATTTCAATTTTCTATCTTGTAAATTTTTAAATTTAGTACATTCATCATTAAAATGATCTTGACTACAGAAAACACATTTTTTAATACAAATTTTCTTTCTAGGAGTCTCATCTGACTTAAATGTTTTATCGTATGACCTTTTCCTTAAATCTGACTGTGTTTTGATTATATTTTTATTTTCATTTTTGTATTTATCTATCTGTTTATCCTTTCTAAAATTCCTGATTCTACGCTGTTCACTGTTAACTCTCTCTTCCGCCTTAATATGTAACGATCCTGTAGTAATACTGTCGGTAACTTCCTTTGTTGAGTCTGAACCTATTGTATCTATTATATTTTTCTTTAACCTATTTGAAGTTTCTCTCGCTGCTATAATGTATTCTAAATATTTTCTAATGTCGTCTATTTTCTCTTCTTCACCGGTTGTTTTCATTTTAACTTCGTATATGAGGTCTTCTGGGAACTTTTCCATTATCATGACTCGAAGATGGTTGTGATTTACGTCTTCGCCTAAAGATTTCAGTACACGTAGATGTCTTTCTATTTCATTCAAAACTTGCCGGCAATCTTTAACTTGATTTGTAGATACTGGTTTAATGCGATATAATGCTACGTAATGTGCATCTATGATAGCAGTTGGTTTACCAAACCTCTCTTTTAGTGTCTGAACAGCTAAACTATAATTTTTATTTGTTGTATCTAACCCTTCGATTGCTTGTTTTGCATCTCCCTCAAGAACGGACTGAAGATATAATAACTTATCTACATCGTTTATTTTCCTTGAATCAACATTTGACGAAAACTGATCCCAAAACTGATACCACTTCAGAACATCACCATCAAACTTACTTAGTTCCATTCGAGGCAATTTACTAGAGACATTGGGGTTTTGGTCAGTTATAACATTCGAACTACGTTTTCGATTATTCCGTTTAATAAAGACTTCTATTTCTGATACTAAATCTTCAGCTTGGATCTGGGTAGAAGTATACTGAGTTATTTGGTCCACATCGGGTTCCTTCGTAGCCTGGCAATAACTATGTATGTCAGCGACAAATCTGTCTTTTGCACTTTTTAACTTGGAACAGATTAGTTCTAGCTCCTTAAAGTCTACATCACTTTCTGATGCTCGTTCAAGGGCACACTGAGCAGAGGTTACGCATGTTTGAACAGAGTCGTATAGTAACTTTAAACGAGTTCGGAGGACTACTTCCATATTGACAAAGAGTACAGTACCTAAATTCTTGTGATTACACCAAGATTTATTTGAATAATAGCCGGAAATCTACAACAAAATTTAATTTTGTTTTATATCGTGTCTACCCACTAAAATAATTATAACGTATAAACATACACAAAGCCTTAATTATTTTCGTCTTCTTCACCGTTGAGTATTAAAATCGGTACACATAAAACTTGATGAAAAAAAGTCTAAGTTGGGCCATGTTTACCCTACGTGTGTATATGTCTAAGTTTTTAATAATGAATTAACCGTTTGCGTCAAAACATCTCTACTCGGACAATTTCTCTGTTCTGTGGTTTGGATACATTAACGATGTATGAGAAAGTAAATACTTATCTAAATATGATATCACTTATTTATGTTCATATAAAATTTAATATGTACAGTAGAATTTAAAACAAACCATAATTTGTATTCTACTCGTATACATACATAATTCAATCATGACGAACGATTAAATAAAAATTGAGAACAAAATGCAGGTAGGTAGGTATTTTTATTTTATGAAAATTAAAATTCTTAGAAAGTAAACAATCGATCGATCCCAGCATCTCCACCATGTCGCCAATTAGTATAGTTTATAAATTATGACGAAATTACTAATCTAATTATTTCTGTGCTAATACTTATTTAATCACACATCTTTACTAATCTGTAAATAACTGAAATGTGAGCCAAAGCTACACGTAATGCATGGTGGCTGTTCCACCTGATATGATGGCTGTTCCACCAGGTGTGATGGATGTTCCATCTGATACTCTCTTTGGGGATCGCGCCCCGTGTGGCCTCCAACCTCCCCTATAGCCACCCCAAGCCTCGCACATCTTATCTCTGATCTATCTGTTCGCAACAGACCGACGCATCGGTAAACACACATAATTAATCACATGTAAATCTTTAGATATCAGTGGCACAAATAAGTATACAGTGTATAATAATAAAACACTCACCGATATAATTCTCGTGCACAGCCTGCTCTCGTCACTGCACCTAAATCGCTAATAATGAAGACGCCTGTCACTTCACGTTTTTTCCCTACCCCCGACACCGCGTTATATTTATTCTGATACGACGATTCGCTCCACCCTCAATATAACTGACATACTAAAATCAAAACAACTACTTATTTAAATATCGTTCTTTTTTATGATTATAATTAATTTAAATTATTCGCATTCGCGACACTCACCTAATGATTTTTGATTTATTTAGCAAAAGAAACGCATACAAAGATATCTATTTTAAAAGAATAAAAATTACACTAGAATAAAGATAAAAAAAAAACTATATTTTTTTTCTCATACAATAATTCTTCAAAGTTGTTACTTATTTTAATCAGAAGATCCTTTTCAGCAACAATAAAAGTCTTCTATATAGTCAAATCACAGTTTGCATCACTGAGTTTCAAAGTTTTTGTGTGCGACACATACGTACTGTCATATTTTTAACCATATACCTAATTACGAAATCGCGGGTTTTTTTTTCGTCTTTTTTATGACTTAAAGGTTTGCAATAAAATATCGAGTACTGATGACACATTACGCCCTTAAGTGTATTTTTTTGTGCAAACAACATAATCAAAAAGATGGGCAAGGTGGTTTCCCAATAAACAGATTTCCATAAAAACTGTCAGTCTCCAGTTTGTGTCAATGGAATCACACTTTATTCTTACCTGCCAGAATGAATCAGCTTAAGTGTCCCGCGGATCGCCGGGGCCGCCCGCAAAACTTTCTACAATGGCCAATAAACACGCAATATCATATAAAAGAGCTCACTAAAAATGCCATCATTGTTTGCCAAATGTCCACCTTTTGTTAAATGAAGCTGTCAAAGAGTTCAATGTCTTGGACGTGGTTTATGATGTTATAATATCCATGTTTACGATTTGGTTTTATTGTGGCTCTCAACGCGTAATTATTGTACAAATTTATGTAAGACTGTTAATGTCTTGTTTGTCATCAGTAGTATATTACTGTTGCGTTGCATATGTAGATGATGTTATTATATCATCTAGATACACACAATTTATGTGATGAGCTTATTATGTCTTTTGTCTCTATGGCAAAAAGTCTTAACTCGATTAGCAATAGATTAAAAAAATTGGCTGGATGCGCATGATTTCCTATTTCTATGTGGTTGAATAATGATCTACAAGGCGTGAGGTGAGCAGAAATCTATATAAAGGAGACGTGGTACATGGTTTTAACTTATTTAATATAGTACTTTGATGAATGGAAAAATATGCCTACAGAAGATTATTATGCTCCTATTGAGATCATAAAAAGTTGTTAGCTGTTTTGATCATCAGATTGTCTTATAATTATGATGATCAATTTAATATGGAAGCACGTTAAACTGTTGTTCTTAACAAATATAAAAACTTGACTTGACTCACTAAGCAATTCCAAAACTAGAACAAAAATTCGTAAAACAATTTAAGAAGTTCCAATTGCATTTAATAACAATAAAAAATATTTGATAAATTCGGATTTCGTCCTCCTCAGGGTTTAACCCCTCCGTTACCTGCCCTCCCCTAAGGAAATAAAAACTTATCAGGGAACTTTCTGCCCGGTTATCTACGGTAAACACTTTTTATTTTATGACCACCCGCATTTTACAACCGGGTTTGTGATTCAGTTCAGTCTCCTTGTTTGCTTCTTCAAGTGCTTGCAACTTTTTCTAAACTCGTATAAGGTATGTACTGCATGTTATACCTTGGGTGGTTGTTTATAGAGTACATTTTTATCTTAATATCACAATTATTATTAATTATCCAGCCGACCCCGTATGCCATGGTGTTAGTGCTTAAAGGTCTTCACGGCTGCTGCAACAGTTTATTTTGGGACTTTAAAGCTTACCTTTGGGATTACTAAAAATATATCGAGTGAGTTAAAAGTTAAATTGATAAAAACACTATCATACCAGAGGGGTCATTCGACCTTGTATTGTCCTGATTTTATTGATATTAAACTGTGTGATTGTTACTGTTATTGTTTATAGTAGTTTGACCTTGCACAGCCAGGTGTCTGTTTTTCTAAACCAACTCTCGGGGTTTCAAGTTAAAACCTCCACGTTCACTTTTGCTGAAATGTCTTAAAATTGGCCTCAATAACCGCCGATAGCCGATAAGCCGATGAGAAGTCGGTTTTTGTTTTTTTGGGAACAAAGACTTTGGGCCTATAGTAATGAACGCATGTTGCAATCAATGGCGGACCTTCTGTCGTGCCCTAGCTGCCCTGTCTCCTGCACAATGAGGGACTTGAACGAGGCAAACGACCGGGCGGTGCAGGTGACCAAATACTGGGCTTTGTCAATATAGAGTCCATATAGCCATTTGAACTCTAAAAGAAGAAGAAGACGTGATCAACACTGACGGATTTTTTATTCTGCCTGGCAAAAAACAAAATATCCCAATTGATCTTAGCGTTTCACATCGAAAGCAATCAAACCAATCACTTATATTTATGGTAAAACAAACATTGGTTCGTTCTAGTATCGCGTGTTCTGCTTACATTTCAATCCCTTGCTGTCAAATAACACTAAAAAATCCCTTGCATTACCCTCTTGCTATCTGTAATATCGTCTTATCATCTTTATACCAGGGGATGCATTCCCTCAGTAAATATAAATCTTGTTATCAGAGCGATAAGAACTGATTTATCAAGTCGATTTTATTAAGAGTCATGGTTGAAATCAATAACACAAATTGATACCATTTTGACTATATTAATCGTGTAAGCGTATATGTCTAGGCATACGGTACTTTAGAAGTATCACTAGCACGCTACCAACACGTGACCTAAGATGTTTCGCTACAGTAACCAGTAATACAGTAATAGATATGACATCAAGTGGTTTAGCCAAAGTTTCAATTTTAAAACGTTTACTTAGTTCGAAAACAACAAAATGTATGGGATTGAAATACTATTGACCAAGTGATTTGGCGCGGCTTATGTCAATCTCATTAATTTTTTTTTGTCGACATTCAGTAACGTTTCAAATTGTGACTTTTGCGAAGCCCCCAGATGTAGTGACCTCTTATAGCCTTCAAACCGAAACAAAACAATGCAAGCACTGCAATTTGGCAGCAGAATTAGGTGAGAGTGAGGTGCTTGATATTCGGCGGCGAATAGATGGATCGAAAATATCAGGAAATTTTATAGAAACAACTGGACTGCAGTGGCTTTGAATAGGGAGTGCTGGCAAAGATAGAGGGAGGCTTAATTATGCCCAGCAGTGGATTATAGACAGCTGATGACCATGAAATGCTTGCAAAAGGTCTACCTATGGTAAATGCATAAAATTTGTCCAGAAAAAATATTTAATTATGGTCTATCTCTGTTGATTGAAATGCAACCAGAATAATTCTTTTATTATTATGTCAAGACAAGGATTGTATAAAATATAATAAGATGTTCGGGTGCCTACACAAATCCATGCGTAGCAAAAGGCAACAAGTCTTTGATACAATCTTAACACCATAAGGTATCATACTTATTTTTAGTACATTCAATTGAATGCCATCTTCTTTCAAGATGTTAAGATAAAACTAAACTATGAATTAAGAATTTTATCGACCGGAGCATCGAAGGGTCAATACCAATTTAAAATGAAATCTCAATGATCGAAAGATGTAACTGATTAGTGATAAAAATCTTTAAAATATACATCTATCTCAAGTCTAATATATCACTTATATATATAAAATAAAGTCGTATTAGTTACACAAATTGTTTCACCTCCAATAAAAATTGAGAATCATCTGATTTATTTTAGTATGCCGAGTACAAAAAAAGTAATTTCGTTAATAATACGTTTCTTTAAAATCTGTATTCAGAATAACCAGTTTTACCTAGAGAAACTTCCAAAATCATACAAGTAACATTCGCTACTGATCCGACCACATAAATACTTGGGGTTATAACTAAGCTCGTAATTAGTACAAGCCAAGAAGGGAGAACTTTACGGGATAAACATATGTCACTACTTGAATGACGTTGAATTACTTTTTCTGCACCTATTTCTTACATACCAACTAGCCCGTAGTGGAAAAACCTATTCTCAAAATAGGTTTTTTTCTTTGGTATTTTATCTTTATTGTACATCTTTTTATGTTTTTATATAACTATATATATATATATGTATAACTATAACTGAAAACGGCTTTATCTATGCATTTTCTTATATTTACATTAAAATACCTTGATCGTGAAATACAAGTTAGTAACATTTAATATCTCTCGTCGTATGGTTTTTCAGTTACATCTAAAATTATATTTCTTCGAAGCTCCACTAAGACCAAAATCTTAACATTTTTATCTTACTTCAATTGGGCATTATTTCGTCTATCTGACGTTAATTCTTTCTTGGGTTCTATTCTGTAAGCTCCTATTTATTTATGTACGAAACAAGGTGGCAAATCAATTCATTAGTACACAAAAGGATTCGGTATCTCGATCGACTGTAGGTGTTCATTTAAGGCGAGATTGAAATGGAGATTAAACAGTATGGCTTGCCCCTGATTTGTGGTACAAAATTGGGACATAGCGGACATTAACTTATTATTTCAAAAGCTGGATACTCTAGCGGGGCTAATATATAAATAAAATAAATAAATATATACGGACAAATCACACACACAAATTGAGATAGCCCCAAAGTAAGTTCGAGACTTGTGTTATGGGATACTTAACTCAACGATACTATATTTTATAACAAATACTATAAATAAACATCCAAGACCCAATCAGAAAATATTATTTTTGACGTTGACCTGACCGACGATTGGACCCCGAATCTCCTGAATAGAGGACTGGCATGTTAACCATTACGACGCGGAAGTCATCAATATACACTTTTTAAAACAAATATATAAAAAAAAATTTGCGAAGTAAGTCTTTCTTCATTTGACCGTGTTTCTCAGTTATCTCCATCCTCAGCGCCTTAGAGCTCATGGTTTTAGATATGGTAGCACAGAATCAAATGCCTTTTCACCCTCGTTATCCTTTTTGCAGCTAAGAGTCAGAACAAAAGCAATAGGATAATATGACCCAGAATCGGGATTCGTGAAAAACACTGTCAGATTTTTGAGGCACAATCATACAACTGCCATTTAGCAAGACTTGCAGGCTTAATGTGACTTCAGAGAAAAAAGGTCAAGTAAGAGATGCAAGTGAGCAGGGCACATAGCACGACTAACCGATGACCGATGTGGCAGAAAGATTCTTGAATGGCGACCACGCACCGGCAAGCGCAGCGTCGGACATCCACTGACCAGATGGTCATATGACATAAAGACAGCAGGCAGTCGCTGTTCTGGAAATCCTTGGGGAAGGCCTATGTCTGGCAGTGGACAGCCTGTGGCTGAAATGATGATGATGAAGAGTTGCAACTCAACATTCAAATCAGATCACGCACACTCACAATTGTTGCACACATGCATGCCTCGTTATAGGCTATCTCCTTCTCAAGGTGATGCAATTGTATTGGACATAATATCCTGCGTTTTTAAAACTATAAAAATAATAAGAACCTTTGTTTTAACTTCTGAATCTCGCTAAATTTCATTCCCTACACCATCCCCAAGTCGAGGGGCATTATGCCTCCTTATAGACACTCGTTAGTCGCCCCTAATAAAACCTACCCTCTAATCTCGAGGGCTGTTCTAAATTTAATAAGAACCAGTTTAAAAGAAACAATAGGATTCGATCGCGATGACAGTCTGTTTAATTTTATTTTGAATATTACAATTTTGATCGTCTACGGACTCTTTTAATTGTTATTTAAAATCCTCGTTCGAATAACTTTCAAGTATGTGTTAATTTAGGTATACTATTATGTGTATTTGTATTAATTGTATTCTGTAGATACTTTGAATGAAGGTTTCCTAAATAAATAAATATAAAATGTTTTAAGTATAGTCGGCGGCGAATAAAGCTGACCCCTTGGTCACTATGTTAAGTACGGTAGAGGGGTCACTTTTATCTGTTCCCGACTGTACATGAATATTTTTTATTTTTTACAACTTAATTAAAAAAAACATGAGAATATTAAAAATATTAACAAATAGCAGAGTCAACCAAAGTGTCAACCGGCGGTTAGTGTGCCCAAAAAATAAACTAACAAACTAAAAAAATATATTCTTGTTGGTTGCTGTTTTTAAATTGACTATTATATAGGTATAAATTAATATAGGGACCCGACAAATCACACAGATTAAGTTCGAGACTTATGCTATGTGATACTAACTAAACGATACTAAATTTTGTAACAAACTAGCTGTTGCCCGCAGCTTCGCCCGTGTAAATTTTCCTCGGGAACAGTGCTTTTTCAAACTTTTTGCTTTACAATACTTCTAATTATGTGTATGCAAATATTCAGAGAGATTGGTTCATAATCTTGAATTATAAGTGTTGTAACTAACACGACATATATAAAGATCCAAGACCCAGGCTAATCAGAAAAAATGTATTTTTTTTTTTATCCTATGTAGCGGGCAGGGATGTTAACCATTACGCCACGGACGTCGTCAAATATGTCTGTTCCCTCCTTTCCACGACTAAACCTTAATAATTGCAATGCTAACGCTAAATATCAAAGTATTGCAGGAGCGTTAATTATTTCAATACAACTCCTTGGAGACAGCCGACGTTACCGCTGAGTCAGTGAGTAAGTTCAACAAACTTAATGAAAGATCGATTTTATAACGCTATTAATGTGAAATTTTGCATCGCACCCTCTCTGTTCTAGTTTGTGCTGAGTCAGCGGCAGGAACCATTGTAGTGTAGTGACACAAGGTTGAGAAAAAATGGTGAATGTAACATGTCTATATAACAAATTGCAAATAATATGAAATTTTTTATGCCAGTATCTCGTCTAGTCAAATTAATAAAACAAACCAATCAAGGTTAATACTTACGTAGTAAATGTATGCAACACATATTAGTAAATTGAATGTAGTGCTTTTAATTTGGCTATATCTTTACTGGTAATGTCATATTTGTAGCCATAAAATCCAATTTTGATCTAACAGACTCGTGAGGGTAAAACAGGCAGATCAAATAATAGATATAGTAATGAAAAAATTCTAAATTATAATCATGTCAACAGCTTGCGGCAGAATACATACTTAAATGTCACTATACTATTTAATGTATAAATGCTGCATTGCAATCGTGAACGTAAAAGCGCTTTAGTATAAACAAATAACATCAAAATTCGTCTTAAAAAATATCCCACATCCCATGTCCTTTGAATTTTATTGACTTATTAGCATCAAGTTGTCACAACACAGTCTTAGGAATGTCTAAAAAGTTACAAAGATTTCGATTAAATTAAGACCCTCACCATGTTGCTAACCACATACTCACACACTTTGTTGTCCATTCTATCTCACAGTGTGTCTCACCATACATTGCTACCCTGGTGGTGCTAATGTGGCGCTGATATAAAACGATAGTTCATCCGAACTGAACAGGATTTAATGAACTCGGATTTATAATTTGACAGTCATGTACCATTACCAAGCTTACATTGTCATTTTTGGATTTCCCGTAAGTATGCTTTGGGGTTTGGGGTAAAGTTAATGGATTTAGTTTGCATTGTACTTAGTTATTTTGATCGTATCTAAATTCAATTAAAAATATATTTGTTAATGAATTATCGTGTCGGCTATTTTTTTTTTGTTAGATGAAATGGTAAGCCTCTAGATAGACAAAAATTATTTATTGCACCAATAAAAATATACAATAAGGAAATCACAAACATAGATAATACAAAAGGTGGCCTTATCGCTAATGCAATCTCTTCCAGACAACCTAATATAAACCTAATATAAGCGGTGCAGTCGATGGTTCATCTTCTGTCGTGCCCTAGCTGCTCTGTCTCCTGTACAAAGGAGGACTTCGAGGCAAACGACCGGGCGGTGGAGGTGGCCAAGTACTGGGGCAAAGTCAATATAGAGTCCATATAGCCATTATGACTCGAAAATAAGAAGAATATAAAGTGATTGTTGACAAAGGTGGACCAGAAAATTTGTATACATATAACATGTATCTACGTCGAATGGCATAATATTATTTAAAGATAAAGCTTTAATAAAGATATGGATATCAATAAAAAAGTTTTGTTGGATTTCACTAAGCTTTTCTAAGCAGGGTTAACGCTAGGCAGGTCGATATATCTTCTCTTCTTATCGCTTTACTTGTACCACTATTATTAAAATCGGCAGCTAGTTTTTTTCTAATTACATCTATTCTGAGCCCGGTGTATGTATCTGTTAATCTAAAAAATGTCTTGATTTCCTGATCCCGTTTTTATAAATTCATTTCGTTCATTCAAATTCATTAATTCCAATAACTGATTGAATTATTCGTTTTTTTTTTTTGTTGTTGATCGAATGCATTTGCAAGCCGACTGGTGAAAATCATATATACTCATAATTATAAATGCGAAAGTCTATCTGTCTGCTAATCCGATGGACCAATTTGGATGAAATTTGGTTTGGTTATAGTTATAGACCGAGTACCATGCAGGCGGAGCCGCGGTCAACAGCTTAATAAACATAGAGCACTGTTAAGTATAGTGTTTATAAACGTTACGTCCCTAAGATAATACAACGTGTCATACAAGAAAATAAAAGATTAATTTCCTCAATTCACCAGCCATTGTGTTCATAATATTCTAAGCCAAAGTTTCTCAAACTAGTCTTATAAATGAAAATCACTATTTATGTGTGCCACTTTTTCAAGTGCATTTATGCACACGTTAAAATTTGTATGAAAATCGGCTACTACGCAAATTCAATTTATTTATTCTCAACATAGGACATTCTTATCACTTATTGACGTCAATCATTACTTAAATTAAGTTTACCACCACTTCCAAAGCGCTTTCAAGGTCACTTCAGTATATTGCCAACTAACATGCCGGGAACTATAACATGGTGCAATTATTGCTTATATGGACATTTTTTTTGTCACTTTCTTATCTGAGGTTCGGCACAGTATGAAGTTAATTTTGAAAAAAAAAACTGCTAAAAGTGGCCGTTTTTAGCAATATTGCAATTTGTAACTATAGGAAACTGTAATTTTATATGTTAAAAATAAACTTTAGATCCAGAACCTTAATTACATAACACGGATTTTTGATAACTTGTGTTTTCAGTTAATAATGATTTTTAAATGATGGTGGCGCTAGTGTTCACCGAGGTATCACCTTAACCCTTTTCTGCTTAAATTTTCTTGACACAATCCATACATCTCTTTTTTATCTTTTTTATTTATTAATTCAAGACACCCAAATACAAAAATTAGGAAATTTAGTACAACGGTGCTACTTAATTCTATAGATTTTTATTGCATGCACCAAATCCTTGGTACTATAAGTTATAGGTATGCTGTGATGTGACAAAATGTACTTAAAATTATGTCTACCAAAACACATTCTATCAAATAAATGAATGAATAAACACATTATTGCACCAATTACATAAATACATCATTGGATTGTACAGGGGGTCTAAAAACGCCACTTTGAGCAATTCATCGAATCGATTCATATTACGAATTCCTTAGCAATTCTGTAGCAATTCCTCTATTTTTCTGTAAAATGGCCAACTAAACTTTGCAATTCCTCTTCAAAAAAAAAATGAAAGAAATAGGAATTGTTAAGAATTGCTAAGGAATTCGTAAAATAAATTCGATTCGATGAATTCAAAGTGGCGTTTTTTGACCCACAGGAACGAAGATGAAAATTAGTACAAAGGTGGAACTTATCGCTAATGCAATTTCTTCCCGCCGATCTTAGGGAATGAATGAAATCTCTTGTGTTTCATCAACAACAGCTTAACAACCACTGTCTCGAGCTATCAATGATGCATGTTTTTAGGCAAAGACAATAGTTCTCGTGTAGCAACTGCCTATTGTTTCAATGTCGTGATCCGAGCCTTAGTGTTTGATAACATTTGAACCTGGAGATATGGCGTTAATACTCATTGGACTTTCGCTAATATGTTGATACTTATTACAAAATTTCTCTTGAAAGTTACTACTTGTATAGGTATACTGTCTTACTAATATTATAAATGCGAAAGTGAGTATGTTTGTTCGTTTTCTTATCCACTACACCGATATTCCTGAAATTTCGCATACACAGGAATATTGAGAAGGAAGTATTGAGAAGGACATAGGATACCTTTCATCCCGGTAAAAAGCACTGTTCCGGTGGAAATTCACGCAGGCGAAACCGCGGGTGAAAGCTAGTATTAAATATAAGGTGGACACAAACCAACTGCAAATAAGCCCAGAAGCCTGTTCGACCCCCGTTCAATAACTACATATATCCATACGAAATTTCATCAAAATCTGTCCATTGGTTTAGCCGTGAAAGATTAACAGACAGGATGACTTACGCATTTATAATATTAGGATGTTAAATTAAACTATTTTATACGGTTTTCTATCAGACGAATTTATTTTATTTTAGGTATTTTATTTTCTATGACACAGACGAATGTCAACTCAGTCTGCCTGCGACCATGAGCTCTGTAAAGTGCTTGAAACGTTAGGTATAAATAAGTAAGCAATAAACGCGATAGAAAACCGTATAAAATAGTTTAATTTAATGTGTAACAATCGCGAAAACATAAGAAAACATTATATTAGGATGTCTTGAACTAACTACGAGTACCTTTTATCTTTCCTAAAATTATGTTTTTCTTATAATTATCGTATGTTTCCTCTTCGGTTTTCAAATTCGTCTATTTTATCTTTGTTTTTTCTTTTTAAATTAACCTTTATTATCCCACTGCTGGGCAAAGGTCTCCCACATCTCCTTCCAAACCTTTTCCATTTTACTTTTACTATGATAAAAAAAAAAAAATTACATTTCAGGTACTACATCGTCTCATTTATAATCCGTGATAACGTGGTAAGTCTTAAAATAATCTTTTATTATACATCTAACAAGCATAAAGAATTATTATTCGACATTTGGCGCAGTTGATAAAATAATTTTGTTTACTAAATTATTTAACAACTAGCGACCCGCCCCAGCTTCGCATGGGCTTAAAAGCCTTCCTCTTGAATCACTCTATCTATTAAAAAAAACCGCATCAAAATCCGTTGCGTAGTTTTAAAGATTTAAGCTTACAAAGGGACAAAGGGACAGAGAAAGCGACTTTGTTTTATACTATGTAGGTAGTGATACCAATATCCGGTTAAATAATTTAACGCCAACGCGCACGTGACGCCCCTGGTGTTTCAGGCGTCCATAGGCTACGGTAACCGCTTAACGCAGATGAGCTGTATGTCTGTTTGCCTACTATTTGGTAAGTATAAAAAAATACCCAAAACCTTGAATTGTCGAGCGTACAAAAATGAGTCATCTTGATTCCAGCAGTTTACATCTATCTAACATAGATGGCGCTGTTCAAAATTGAAACGCGCTATGGTTTGGTTTATCATGAATGTTATAACGTAGAGTTAAACTTTGCTAAGGTACAGACAGACAAAAATTCTAATTTTAACTAGCTGTGCCCGCGGTCATCGTACCGCGAGTTTTTGGAAGGTCTATATAATGACCTGCATTATTTACATAAACGACGAAAAGAATAACTTTTCTTTAGTTAATATAAAAAGATTAGGTTTTGTTTTAATTTAAAATTTGAAATACCTTCCTCCTTCGTTATTTATTTACCTCCGTAAAATAATTCGTTAACATATGCTTTGGCTCTTTCTCTCTTACCTGACACTTCACGTGAAAGAACGAGACGAAACACATTCTAGCTAAAAATAGGCTTAACAAACGTTTCTTAATACGTGGGTTATTGTTTAATTCATGTACTGTACATCAAAAAAAACTTTCTTATTCTAACTTATTTTATTGCTAGTTTTCAAGCAATATCAGATTTCGAGGTTTAATGCCACAAACTGAAAATGCCAACTCTACGTTAAATACCAAAGAAGCATATTTTGTTTGGTTGTTTCCAGTTTGGTAAGGACATTGCAGGCGTGAATCACCTGATTGTCTGATAATAAAGATGATTCCGTGCTTCGGAAGGCACGTTAAGCCGTTGGTCACGGCTGCCAACTGGTAGTTGTTAACGTCCAGGCCAAAGGCTGATAAGCGGTGCAAAGAATTCTGACACCAGGATGTGCATGATACATATCCTATACGATATGATGATCTATCCATAGTTTTTATTTGATAGTATCAATATCACTATCACTACATTGTATAAAACAAAGTCGCTTTCTCTGTCCCTATATTCCTACGCTTAAATACGCTTAAATCTTTAAAACTACGCAACGGATTTTGATGCGGTTTTTTTTAACTAATAGAGTGCTTTTTTATGCCGCGAAGCCGGGGCGGGTCGCTAGTACTTAATAAAACTCATTCAAAGACATGTTTGTTACATAGCGAGTTGAATTTTTGGCTCTCTCACATATTCAACTCAATCTAACTTTGGATAAGTCAGTACCGAGACGGTCCCTTTGATCAAGATTCGAATTAATTTGTGCAACTCTAGCAGTATCGAATTGAGGTATATTCGGGATCTTTGAGTATAAGCGATAACTCATAGTATTGATGAGGTCTCTCACCATGCCTAGTTGTTCGGTGATGAAATTTACAAACAAAATATCCATATAAAATACTTTCTTGCGACTAAAGCTATTCTTTCAATTGTAAAAATAGTGAATTCAGAGATTTTATTCAGATGCAATATTAGAAAACAATATCTATCCTAATTTTTTATAAAAATTTTGACATGACCTTTTTCAATTACTTTATTTGTTTTATGTAACTAATGCCTTGGTCTACCTGGACTGGACACCTTTGTCTTCTTTATTTATGTTTTTCAGTCTCATCTTTTAGTATCATATGTTTCCTTTTCTGTTCACAATTACTTTTAAAATGTATTTCTTTTACAAGTACTAACCAAATTACTTTGGGTGCTTTCGCCACTAGTTAGTTCATACAAATTACTTCTTCTCTATTTAAAACATTTTCGTTTGTTTTATGTTTAATCTAATTCATTTTTATATTCATACAATAAAATGAATAAATTGTTAGTGGCCTAGCAAATAATTTGCCGAAGTCGTCTTGCTTAGATATATTTTTAACATATTTTCTTATCTGATTATGGAAAGGAGCCAATTCCATTAAAATAAGGTCCAAAATAATAAATCTTCTGCCGTCTTCTTTCTTCAATACACATGTTTACGATCTAGTTACTTCGTTTTTATTATGAAACTTTTCCTATTTAGCTTTGACTTATGTAATTCGGGGAAATGAGTTACTTTGCGCCTTTGCGCGCAGTCGGGGAAGCCTATAAAGCGATATGACACTCCTAAAACTTCTGAGATTGGATATTACTTATTATCTTAGGGGGAATGTATTGATGAGGTGATAATATATTTCACTTCAGTAAACGTGAGTCGCTGTTATTTCGAATATACGTCTTTATTTATTATTTATTTTGGTGTTTTCCCGGTTACTTCCCAAGCCCTAAGCTGCGTTTATTTACTTAATGTCTTTTAATTTTCTTACTTTCTTTTACTTATTTTATCAGGCAGTCGCTGGATGCAGGCCGCTTCCAACCGGTCATTTTGGAACTCCTTGAGGGAGGACTATGTCCAGCAGTGTCCTTCGGCTGAAATGATGATGATTGGTTATTTTATATTCTGCTCCCTTTTTAACATCAATTTAAAAAAAAAAACATATACTTGGTGAAATAATCCACTGTGGGGCATAAGCCTACCCAAAAAATTTCCAGAACAACCCGTTAGAAACGGTCTGTATTCAGCGCTTTTCTGCAACTTTCTTAAGGCCATCTGTATATCTGTATAAGGCATGTGATAAGTAAAATCATGCCTCAATTTCATTCAAAACACAAAGCATAAGACACATCACCGATTTATTTCCTCTTTTTAACTTCAAAATTCTCTGCACTATATGCAAATATATATAATTATTATTTTTATACAATTTAGTAGGAAAACAGGCTTACGACCCACCTAATGGTAAGCGGTCACCGTAGCCTATGGACGCCTGTAACATTTAAAGTGTCACGTGCGCATTGCAGACCCTTGAGGAATCTTTTCACTCCCTTTTTTTTAAATTACATCCTATAATTTTCAAATGTAAAACGATATAAAACCTGACCAACATCAGCCACACCAACGACACATATAAAAACCATTATCGGATCGTGCGCGTCCCACGTAAACGCATGTAATGCATTATCTCAAAACACTTTGTTACAGATCTCTCTCTAACACCATTCTCAAACAACTTCATAGTTCATTTTGTTATTGTCCGAACAATCATTATTTACTGCTACATAACTCTTTCCTTTCAATTTTGATCTAAAATCTCATGTTTTTAAGATCGCGATTTCAATGTCGTTGATTTTTTGATTGTGCGTAGTATGTTTGTCTGTCAGTATGTTGGTATTGTCTGTTGTAATATCGTCATTCGTCATAGTTGACAGACTGTAATGGATAATAGGATCGCGTGTTCCGAGGAATCCTGGAGCGATCAAACGTTATTTAACATTTTTGGTACAAAAAGATCTATGGTTGGGATAAATTGGAACAACTATGTTTTACATGTTAGTGGAGCGGTGATATAATATAAATATAAATATATAGGGACAAATCACACAGATTGAGTTAGCCCCAAAGTAAGTTCGAGACTTGTATTATGGGATACTAACTCAACGATACCATATTTTATAACAAATACATATATAGATAAACATCCAAGAACCAAGTCAATCAGAAAAAGATCATTTTTCATCTTGACCTGACCGGGGATCGAACCCGGGACCTTCTGAGTAGCGGTCAGGCATGTTAACCATTACGCCACGGAGGTCGTCAATATAGGTAGGTGATAGTCTAGTGGTTAACAGTGTCGAATATGACTTCGAGGTTCTAAATTCGTCTAGGATTCGTTTGGAGAAGTGGATGTAGTCTAAACATCCTTACTTTGTATTGTTAAGACGAGACCTCGGTGAACACAAGCGCCACCATCAACAAAAATTCATTATTCACTGAAAACACAAGTTATCTACCGTGTTATGTAATTAACGTTCTGGATCTGAAGTAAATTTTAATCATATTAAATTAATAAATTAAAGTTCCATATTGCAAAACTGCTAAAAGTGGCGTTTTAAGCAGTAATTGCAATTTTGTAACTATAGAAAACTATAATTTAATATTTTTAAAAATAACTTCAGATTCAGAACCATAATTACAGACGACGGATTTTTGATTACTTGTGTTTTCAGTTAATAATGTTTTTTAACTGACGGTGGCGCTAGCGTTCACCAAGGTATCGTCTTAAGCATTTTATAATCCATCGACTCCATCGTATTGACAAAAACCTGTTATTGAATCTCAAAATTATTTCCAATCGAGTATTCGACAATGTGTCAGACGAAATTTGCATTGAATGGTCGATCTCCGTTTCATTCTGTTTGTTTGTTCGTCATGTTTGTTCTCGGAATGTCACAAGTCAGTAATAATAAGCAGGTTATACGTTGTCAATTTGTAAACGATCCTTTGTGTTTGACGAACGTGAAATTATAATATTACTGCCTCTGTGGTCCAGTGGTTAAGGCGCTTGTTTATGTCCCGAGGGTAGTGGGTTCGATTGCACATGAATGTAATAAACACGCTTTGTTAGCGAAATTCTCAACTACAACAGCCGATTGCACTAAGTCTTTTTAAGGCCAGAGTGAATAGGCTATTAATGAACCAGCGAGCTCTATCTTAGACCACATCTGCACTTACCATCAGGTGGGATCGTGGTTAATCGCTGGTCCTTGAATACTTAAAGTCAATTTCCTGTAAATACTTGCCCTCTCCTATTTTAGTGCCCTTATCAATTCATGCATTAATGTGTCAACTGTATTTAACATCAAAATGAAGGGTGTTTTCTGTCGGTCGCCGTCCAATAAACCCGTAAATTAATTGGTAAAGATGAGAGATCTTTAAGGTGATACCTCGGTGAACACTAGCGCCACCGTCATTTAATAATCATTACTCACTGAAAACACAAGTTATCAAAAATCCCTCTGCTGTAATTAAGGTTCTGGATCTGAGGTCAACTTTAAACATATTAAATTATTAAATTATAATTCCCTATAGTTACAAATTGCATTATTGCTTAAAACGGCCACTTTTAGCAGTTTTGCGATTTGTAACTTGAATAAATATGAAACTATAATTTAATAATTGAATATGATTAAAATTAACTTCAGATCCAGAACCATAATTACAGCAGAGGGATTTTTGATAACTTGTGTTTTCAGTGAATAATGATTTTTAAATGAGGGTGGCGCTAGTGTACACCGAGGTATCACCTTAAGGAAAACAGCTACCATGTACGGTCCAAGTGATAGAAGAGACAGGACAAAAATCTTTATTGCACTAGTAAACTATACAATGAGGAAATTACTAAAACAATACAATAAGCGGTCTTATCGCTTATGCAATACGTGGTAGAATAAAATACCTTTTTGGACGTAACGTGTCCATCATGACCTGATATTCAGATTATAAAGATTATTCAGTGCTTTGGAAAGCACGTTAGGCCGTTGGTCCCTGTTGCCCTCTGGTAGTAGTTAAAATAAATAACCTCGTTAGAGGCACAATGGCGTTTCTGGTGAATCCTGATTCCAGGATGTGCGCGTGGCCAATTGGTCTTACAGCCATGGTGAAGCAGCTTCAAAAATCACTATTGCCCGCTTGAATAAAGATAAACTTCTTTTTTATCACTAAATTGTGCAAAGGCACTAAAACATAACATAAAAAAAAAGATAGTTATCACCTCTTCTGTTAGTAAAAAGCAAAATAAATATAGATACTTTTAATCTATGTATCTATCTTATCAAATAAAAACAGTAATAGACATTTTATATCATTACTAGCGACCCGCCCCGGCTTCGCATGGGCATAAAAACCTTCCTCTTGAATCACTCTATCTATTAAAAAAACCACATCAAAATCCGTTGCGTAGTTTTAAAGATTTAAGCATACAAAGGGAATTACAGAGAAAGTGACTTTGTTTTATAAAATTAGTGATTGTGCAAGACACAAAAGCAAAATATTAAAAAAAAAACATACTTAATATCATCTCTTATCCCTGTTAGTAAAAAGCGAACTAAATATAGATAATTTTAATCTATGTATTAATCTTATCAAATAAAAACAGTAATATAGACATTTTATATCATTATAAATACAAATCAAGCCAAGTGACTCATTCAAACCGGTTATTTGCTATGCAGACGAGGTATCGGAATCATTGAACTTGACTTGTTTACATTAAGCATTAGTCATTTAGTTACGGTAATACATTCGGCCGTATAGTATCTAGAGTAGAATAGACCACTCCCTCTCTTCCTATGGCTGTAGTTCGCCGTATCGCTACAACAAAAACTTCTTCTTAGTCCGAGCGTTTTTCCTGGTTTTACAAGCACATGTTCAGCTTACGCTTCAGAGAACAGGGTATGCTTTTAATCATGGTCCTGATAAGCGGTACTGGTTATAACAATGGAGTAACCACCGTCTGACCTTAACACTTTTTATAGAAAAACCAGACAAATAGAAACGTGATCCGGGTGTGTTAGTGGCCATTACTGTCAGATTTTTCAGACTGCCTTAAGGCATCTGACATAGCCTAACAACTGACATCTATCAATAACAGCCGATACCAACGACTAAGCGTGTCTTCCGAAGAAAGAAATGCCATTAATGCTGTCCAATCCAAACATGGTCGCGTACTCGCCGTCGCTTGACGTGCGCTAGCGAGCGCTCCCTTCGTTACTACAAGAACTAGTGCATAACAAAAAAGTAAGTAATTTTGTGTCTATACGTACGCCTATATGAATGTAGCAAAATGGCCAAGTCACATTTTTGACTAAGGTGTAAAGTTTGTAAATATGATTTTTGACTAGTGGTCCCACCACAGAATTTTGATTCTATGGGTCCCACAAATGTCCTACCGTCTCGTAGTCCCACTAGCTTAAGGTTCGTGGTCCAACTATAAATTAAAAAAAATAAAATTACCACGTCCCATTGTCTATCATTTGACTCGTGATCCCACCAATAATTCTTTTTCTTCTTCATCGATCCCTCACTGCTGAGAATCGTGACCACATAATGTGCTTCCAAGTTATGCGATCACAGTGCTATGGACCTCTCTGTAGATGATGTCCCTAGTTGCTGTACCACCCATCTGGCTGGAGGCTTTCCCCTGGGGCGCTTTCCTTTAATTTTAATGCCACCAATAATTATTAAAAAAAAATTATAAAAGAAATTAATAAGTCCCACTGTTAGGTCTTGTAGAGTAAGGGCTTGTAGAGTTGACGCTTTGGCTCTACTCATAGAATTTGGAAAACGCGCGCGGTCTCTCTACAGGCATATTTTTTTAATCAGTGGCTTTACTTGAGGTCTAATTACATAATTACATTTTGACAGTGCGACCATATCGTTTTGTCTTGGCAACATTTTATCACGAAAATGTTGTTGATGGGATTCACCCTTACACGACGATTAGATAAACTAATTAAATTTATATTAAACTTATAATTGACCATATAATGTAAGTTTTAAATGTTAAAATTTATCTATAATATTGAGTTAGTATCCCATAACACAAGTCTCAAACTTACTTTGGGGCTAACTCAATCTGTGTGATTTGTCCCTATATATTTATTTATTTTATTTATTTAGTTACCTTATTCATTTACATTGTACATGTACAATTATACAGTTTTTTATATAAAAAAGAAAATGTGTACCTACAATTTGTATTATGACGATTAATGAGTACTTAAATAGTTTAAGGTAACTGGCAAAACGCTGTGATAACTGTAATACTCTAAATTTTATATGGAGTTCATTGAATAAGTGGATATTAAGTTTTATTATTCTTACATTGTCTTTAAACCCTAGATCGCTGTAATTTTAGAAAATCGATACATGATCATGTTACAATCGATTCACATACAGACGGACACCCACAGAGATGTTTCCGATAAATCTATATATTGTAAGAACAATGGCCACTCGATATCGTCGTAATGTTCCGACGAATATTCGATAAAACATCGATTTTGTTCTGACGTGGCTAGATGTGACAAGGGATAAGTATTATTTGTTTAATCGATTTTGGATAATAAATGAGATACTGAATATATACAATTCTTGATATTGCCTGCGGCTGCGCACGCGTGGGACTCGGTTATATCGCACCTAAAAGTAGCCTAGGTTTTACCCCTAGTCCTAAACTATATCCATACCAAATTTCATCAAAAGTAGTCCAGCAGTTTAAACCTGTAAAGCCGTGAAAGCATAACAGACAGATAGACATATTCATTTATAATATTAGTAAGTATGAATAGATACAGTTTTATAACCTCATAACGCTGAATAAGTGTCATTCTGAATAACTATTTCGACGACTCCTTCTTCGATATGCTAAGCGGGAGCTGTTTTGACGCTTGTAGGTATTTAAATGTAAGTAATTTATTTGGCTCCTGACATAAGCCAAAGAAACTATTTTTGTTTCTTTTTTATGCACTTGTTCGACGGCTTTTACTGGAAATCCTTTGGGCTATGTCCACCAGTGGACAGTGACGTGCACAGACATTTTCCTTAGGGTAGGCAAAAACCTACCTAGACCAGAACTATTTCTATTTTAATCTATACTTATAATTTAGGTATAGGTATTTGAGTTACAACTAAAACAGTAACGAGCAAGAAGATAATAAAATTAAAATATATGAATCATGTACCTACTTAGGCTCTAAAATTTTTTAAAAGATGACCGTCTTATCCTACGGTCCCGTGGGAGTTTTGGAAAAGCATAGCAAACATATTAATTTCAAAATAATATTAAATAATGTTGTTGTTAGCTTACCCTTCACTTCAACTAAATCCGATCAATCCCGGTTGATAACGTCCATTTATTATTATTGCCATTTTTTCGTCAAATGAAAAATTTCTTAGCGCGTCATTTTATAGTTTTTGTAAACAAACACTCGGTTTACAACAATCACATGAAAATTTTACAATTTTAAACTACAACTGAGTAAATTTGTTAAAAATAAAAGTGCAATTTTTTCACTTCATTGTAAACAATGCACATAGCAATTATCAATTAATTAAACATTCAAAACAAACTAATGCATGCAAGCAAAGCAAACATATTGTTGATTTGATTTCGATACGGAAATAAAAATATAACCCTACGGAATTGGGAATGTCATCTTGTTAATATAAAGTCTTCAAGTCTATGCGTTTTTAAATTTGCAGCATTACTCGTTTAATATCCAATAGACACAGTTATCATGTTGCTGCAATCGATCGTAATATTCGTAATCACTAATCAGATTTAAGTATGTGTGACGCGTAATTCTAATTGGCCGTAACAAAAGTGAGAGCGAGATGAAATGTCATCTCATAGCATTTTGTTTCATCTATAGTGGAGGTCTGAAATTCACTCACACAGGCGTGATTTAGCGCATATGTGTCTGTTCATGTAAGTTTTTTACTTGCACTACTACACGAGCAAAAGCACATCTATACATAGTGATTTCTTAGTGAGAGTAGTAAACTTCAGACGATTTACTAAAAAGCTGGCCTGGCCTAGCTAGCTAGCAGCGCGTATGGGGCAGCGCGGCGGCGGCGCGCCGCGTGTTCGCGCGCATTCATAGATGGCGTTGTTAAGATAATTTGATATCTTGTGTGAAAAAATATTTATTATTTATATGTATTGATTAGATATTTTTTTTATTATTTATTACAAAAGTACAGGGTAGGCAACGTCTAAACGTCTTTATGATATGCACGCCACTGCCAGTGGACTTCTTACGGCTGAAATGATAATGCAAATTTGTATCTTGGTCGTTTCCAGTACTTCTCTATATCCTATCAATATTTTAGTATGCGCGACGGATTTCGTCTGATGCACGATGCATGACGTAACGACTGCGCCTGTGAATGCAGTGCTCCAGGTTAAAGAAATTTTATTGTCTGCAATGGAAAATTGCAATATTTTTTTAACACTACATTCTTAGTGAGTCAATGACTACAATTAATATGGTTGAGCGATTAAACTTTCACAAAAAAGAAAAAAAAACTGCACATTATTTTTTCATTTTGATGTTTTTATTTGCTTTTTTTTCTTAAAATCCTTCATTTTATCAAATGGAGTATTTATTCTATTTGATATAAATCAATATCAGAAAATTTTTTTTTTTGAAGATGCGTGATTTAATTTAACATGACACTCGCGCTATAAAACTAATGGCTTTTCACCTAGTATTATAATGAATTCTAGAATAATAATAATTTTATAAATAACAAAATATATTGTGCGATACATTGTATTTTGTGCTTTAAAGATTTTAAAAAAATCAAATCCGAAAGGCGGTTTTGAAGCACCTTGAGACCAGGGTGTGAAAGAGAGAATTGACCGTAAACCCACACGACGTGAATAAATAAATAAGCACTATAACACGATGTAACACAAGTAACATGGTAGAAATCCCAAACCAAGGCCAGTTATTGAATATTTCAAGAATTTCAACTTGAACTTAAACCATTTCTATCAATTACGAACTCTGTAGAGCCAGTGTTTGTCGAAGGCTGTGTTCATAATTCATAATTTAATGTTAGCCTAGCCCGCGGCCGAGTTAAGTTAGTATAAGTGAGAATTAGAGCATTAAACCGACTGGAGTGGCTACTGACAGGCGACCCCCTTGTCAATAATCAAGGAATGGTTAACATGCCTGACCGCTACTCAGGAGGTCCCGGGTTTGTCAGGTCATGGTGAAAAAATGATAATTTTCTGATTGACCTGGGTCTTGGATGTTTATCTATATATGTATTTGTTATAAGATATAGTATCGTTGAGTTGGTATCTCATTACACAAGTCTCGAACTTACTTTGGGGCTAACTCAATCTGTGTGATTTGTCCCTATATATTTATTTATTTAAAAGTGTAAAACCGCCGCCCGCCACCGGTCAAACGGATTGTAACTTGTGTGTGTATTTTTGCTTGTGTTTCATAACTTTGACGTGTGTGCCAGTGAAGTGATAGAATTATGCAGGCCTCTTGTCCACACGCTGTGAAAACTTCTGTTGATTCGCCGTAAAAATCTATGGTCGTTAGTGTTGTATGGAGCACTATGGAAGCTTAATGTTATACACGGCGTATAATGCAAGTTGCCGCCGCCACAGCTCCGCCGCCTTGCAAAGAGAAGAGGTCCATGCAATACTGACGACCGTAGATTTTCACGGTAAAAACCATGTGTGGACAACGAGGCCTTAGTGTTAATACTTATTGTGTGTGTTTCTTGACCCCGCGCGCAGATTGTGACGGACTTAGAAATAGTGCCCGTGGCGTCTCTGGCTGGTTTAACGCTCTAAGAAGAGAGAATGTGAACTAATTCAACACGCCCCTTTTGAACTTGGCCGTGTAAATTTTAATATGTAAATCGTTGTTTACTTTTTATTGTTATGTTATAATTTATACTATGTAAGGTAAAACTAAATATAGGATCGAAATGTAAATGTCAAAAATCTCATATTACCTAATAAACATATAATAACGCCCTCCGTGGCCCAGTGGTTCAGGCGTTTGCCTGTAGACCCGGGGATCATGTGTTCGATTCCAACGGAAAGCATACTTTGTTGTGGTTTTCAGTCCGGTTAGCTTAGGACATAGCAAAGCAGGTTTAAATCACCTGATTGTCTGATAATAAAGATAAAGATGATTCCGTGCTTCAGAGGGCACGTTAAGCCGTTGGTCCCGGCTGCCATCTGATAGCCATTAAAAGAACCACGTCAAAGGTCGACTGGCAGTTTCGAAGAACTCTGACATCAGGGTGCGCATGGTCAATTGACCATGAAACAATACGAAATAAATTTTTTAACCTCCCATACAAATTGAGAATCAGCTGATCTGGTTTAGTATGGAGAGTGCAAAAAATAATTTCATATTTTGACATGAGTTTATTTGGAAAAGTTGTTCAGTATAGTGGTCTGAATCTACCCTTAAAATATTTGCAGTTAATTTGAGTCCACCTTATTTATATCCACGCAATGCCCTAAAAATACGAACTTTATTAATGTACTGTTGAGCTAATAGCTCGAAAAATCGCGTCCCTTCATCACTATAGCCAGATGGACTAAATTTAATTTAACTACACTTAACAGATGCAAGAACCCTTGCACTATCCTTATCTAAAAACAATAAATTTTACTAACGGCTTGCCATATCAACCCTCCGGCCCACCCCTAGGTATTTTCTTAGTTCGAGTTCACATTGAACTAATACGACATTGTATCGCCAAATTTCTCTCATAATGTCTGTAACATAAGATATATTCGGGATCGTAAGCTTTGTTGGTATCACAGATTCCAGAATACTAAACAAGTACCACCATCACATAAAACCATGCAAGAACGATTGAGTGAGGGAGATGTCGCCTTACATCTTGTATTGCGCTGTCTCGCTTACTCACTGGATCTTACATGGTTTTAAGAGACGGTAGTAAGGTAGCAGAAATTCAAACGCCATATTAGCGTACTAAAAGAGTTTACCCATACTGAGATATATTAACGCTATCTATCGATTACTTGACAGACTACAGAGTGTAAAACAAAGTCGCTTTCTCTGTCCCATTGTATTCTTAAATCTTTAAAACTACGCAACGGATTTTGATGTGGTTTTTTTAATAGGTAGAGTGATTCAAGAGGAAGGTTTTTAGGCCCATGCGAAGCCGGGGCGGGTCGCTAGTATTAAATAAAGCTCTAAATCAGTTTCTGGTAGGATGAAGATACTTTAATTAATCATGTTATAATAATTCACACTCGTTTTTCGCTAAAAAGACGCGGGATTTTAACAAAACTATTTTTTTAAATCCTTGTAGTGCCAATTATAGGCAAGAAAAGGAATTAATTTTTTTTCTTAATCAATGGGACTACATAAGTACTGACCACTCCCTCGCTTACCGTTATCGTCAAAAAACATAACCAATATGTCTTTATTTTGATCATATTTTACCATTTCAGGAAGATACTAATAAGTGGGAAATTCCATCTAGAAATAGGTTTTAACCATTAATAAACACACATAACTAGAAAAACGCTGTAAAGCCTATGGATAGACTTTATTATTTTAAAAACCAAGTTTTATTTTTAATACCTAATGTCCATTCTCCAAAACAGGCAGACAGACGGACAACAGAATAATCTTTGAAGGGTTCCATTTTTTTTTCCTTTTTGGAACGGAACTCTAAAAAAAGGTACTCTTTTTATTATGGAGTTTACCACATTGCAGTGTTATTGTTTTCGTGGCACAAAAAGTGTCATAGGTGAACCCTATTGTTCCTAATGATTTGTACCCCCACTCGCCATTCTTCTCGTCCCATTTGAACCCGCTTTTTGGACCCGCCCACCGCAACTTAGATAAACAATAGACTAACTTTACACTCTGACATTGTTCAGTATTTTCGTTAATTGTTTTTCCTTGTTCAGTATTAGGGGTACAGTTAATCTGCTCGGCTTAATCGAATCTTAGGGTTCTGCTTTCTACATATTTTTGGACCCTGTAACAAGTTTCAACCGTTGATGGGACTTTCGGATTTGTAAACATAATATATTGTTGGAATTGCCTCCGTGGTCCAGTGGTTAAAGCGTTTGCCTGGATATTAGGGTGGTAATTAATTCGACCCCTCAACTTACAATATAATGATAAATGAATGAATAAATAGGTCATCATCATCATCTTCGTTTTGTGTAGGTGTAGTGGCCAATCGACCATACACATCCTGGTATCAGAGTTCTTTGAAACCACCACACGGCCCCTGGCGTGGTTCTTTTAACAACTTCTAGATGGCAGCCGGGAATAACGGCTTAACGTGCCTTCCGAAGCACGGAATCGTCTTTATTATCAGACAATCAAGTGATTCACGCCTGCATTATCCTAACCAAACTGGCAACAATTTAACAAAGTATGCTTTCAGTGGGAATCGAACTCACGACCCCCGGGTCTACAGGTAAATGCCCACTGGACCACGGAGGCAGTTGTATCCATACTTCCATCCATACTGATATTATAAATGCGAAAGTCTGTCTGTCACTCTTCACGGCTAAACTGCTGAACCGATTGCGATGAAATTTGGTAGGGATGTTGTTAACGACCTGAGGTCAAACATAGGCTAACTTTTGGGCGCGATATAACCGAGTCCCACGCGGGGCGAAGCCGCGGGGAACAGCTAGTATTATAATAAATAGGTAAAGTTGTAAATTAAATTGTGGACGAAGGTGTAAAACACAGTAGCTCAATACGTCCAGGGTTATTCAATAGAGAACAATACTGTCTCACTCCAAATATATGGGGTCTGGAGCACACCACTTTAATTATGTCTACAATTTTGCTTCCTATTACAAGTTATTAAGATACAGAAGTGTCACATTATAAAAATTTCACTACATAGTATAAAACAAAGTCGCTTTCTCTGTCCCTATATCCCTATGTATGCTTAAATCTTTATACCTACGCAACGGATTTTGATGGGTTTTTTTTTAATAGATAGAATGATTCAAGAGGAAGGTTTTAATGTCAATGCGAAGCCGGGGCGGGTCGCTAGTTTTTTAATATAACACTATAGCATATTGAACATAGAATCAGGAAATCGCGCGCAGTGTTTTTTTATGATATTGTGTCATGAGGGTAGGTAAGATAGATAGTAGATAACTAGGAAGCGTGTATGACGAGAAAACCTTCACATAATTTTGTTGCTTTGAACATAATCTGTATTTTTTTTTTTAATTTAATTTCAAACCTTAGATATGAATACTTTAAGGTCATTTTTTATTTCTCATACTTAGTGTGGTTTATTCAAGTCGTACGTAAACCTCGTCATCGTCTAGTCTAATCAACACTCTAGTCGAATGGCTAAGTGAAACGATATAATTGCACTTTGCAAATCCCATAATCGATCACTGAACACTTTCGAAATTTATCGATCACTAATAATAATAATTTTCTGTTTCTCTCAACAGTTGACCACGCTTTTAGCATTAAAACCACCAATTGTGTAAGTATTTTGTACTTATGGAACAATAAACATTACAATCTCTGCTTAACCCAAAGGTTGACTGTTAGATAATGCTTTTAGCATTATAAGCCAAAACTCCAAATGCTACGCTTCCGCTGCACTTTCTTTATTTTGTAATCCCGTGTTAGGTGTCTTAAAGACCCCACAGTTTATCAAGTGTCTTTTGTAACAAAATCTCGTCGAATCGCGAGTTAAACTTGTGAAATAGGAGAGACTGTTGTTAATTATGTTTTAATAAGAATCCATTAAGATTATGGTAAAACAGTTTATCTGATAGTTGGAGTGCCAAAACTCAGTGTGTTTCTCATTGTTTAGGAAATATATGGAGAGAAATGATGTAAGCAAAGATAGAGTTACTACTAAATATCTTTCCTTTCATTAATTTTGGGACCTTTGTCTTTAAACAATATGTTAAAATAAAAATAAGATAAAGTCAAATCTATTTTGAAAGCGATAAAATTGAGAGACAGCTAGAGAATAAGATGAAAACAAACCAACTTATCGACTGTCAAAACGATACAACTTTAATACTAACACTGATTTTAGCTAGATATATTAATAAATTACCGTAATTACACTGTGATTCAACATCACAAAGATTTTATTTCGAAGAGGGGGCTTAGACAAAGTCACAATTTTAAAACGTTAACAAAGTTCGATAAGAACAAAATGGATTGACATAATTGACCACGTGATTTAGCGCGGCTTAATGCCTAAAACTAAAAATCGTCATAAAAAAAAAAAACAAGAATTAATTTCGAATCTTAAATTCAAGACATCTCGTCACTCGCCGTTCCCGATTTATTTCCAGCCAGCTCTAATGCAATTATTGCAATTTATTATGAAATTAAATAATACCGACGTAGCACTCCCTCGTACTCGATTTATACCCCTTTGTAGAAAACTATCGTCCGTGTTAAAACGACTGAAGATAGAAGCGCGACGTTTGATTTTTGAATTTCGAACGTTGCTTCAGAGTTGCGTTTCGTTCCAACGTTTCGCCGAAGACGGTTAGGTCTTTTTAAGTGGGTAGTTTGCTTATTTTTCTAGCGGCTTATTTTGTCTGTGGCTGGGGTAGGTCATAAATTATTTGTACCCCTAACACCTTGTCGGAGGGACCGTCTCGTGATAGCGTCATTTTTATAAAAGTGTAATGTGGTTTTCTTGTTGTGATTGCTGGTAGTGTGGCTGACTTTACCTCACTTCGACTTTATAATTTTTCTTCTAAATGGTGTGATATAATTTTCCAAGAAAAATAATCCCTGTACAATGTGTACTGTATATTTGGTTGTTTCACTTTATTAAGCAATTTTAAACCACCACTCAACCAAGTGAGTGATGTGGAGAAAAAGTAGGGGTAATGCAAATTTTTATAATTAAATACCTCTTTAAATGTCATTGTTTTCAATGATAAAAAATAATGATTATCATTGAAAACAATGACATTAGAAATTCGAAATCTTTATTGGTCTCCACGTTGGTCGGAGCAATGAACCTAGATAGGCTGAAAATTAACAATGGCCATGTCAGTTCATTTAAACATCGAACAATCATTCATTATTTTTCAAAAACTGTGTTTGATGCCAGTGTCTACACTGTGATTTTTTAAATTAAAAGAAAAAACTTGTAAAAATACACTGAATATTATTACAATGATCGTTCCAAAGAAAATTCTGACCCCTTTGTAAACAAAATACATTCGCGGCCTAGTTCTCCACAGAATAAAAAATGCACAAAGTAATAATTCGATTCTTTCTTCTTCAAAGGAGACCTTAAAAAAGGTATTAGCCCTGATAATGCAAGTGGCAAAGGAATTAATTCGGGCGATACCACTAATGAGCTCACAATAAATTCTTTTGAAGTAATAGGTATATACCTTTTTTCAACATTTTTTTACTGAAATACATCGACTTTAGCCTTTATGAGATAAAACTCTCGATATCCAGTAAATCTGGTTTAGCCCTCATCATTTTTAGGGTTCCATACCTCAAAAGGCAAAAACGGAACCGTTATAAGATCACTTTGTTATCCGTCTGTCTGTCTGTCGGCCTTTTTTTCTAAGAGGCGCATTAACGTATCAAATTGAAATTTATAACATATACTCAACTCGAGCCCCTTTGAGCTGTAGAATAATTTAACCTATATATAAATAAAAACGTTGCAGATTTCGTAAATTTTGCGTTATCGGATGGAAATAAAAACGGGGTACTTTCCGTTGAACTAGAATCATAAAATTTGGTAAGAAGCTATATTAAACAACAATTATATAGGGATAAATCGATTTTTTATTATTCTGATGTTAAATATTAAAAAAATATATATACATACATATAATCACGTCTTTATCCCTTAGGCCGAGTTTAGCAAGGAAAAAAAAAATTAACAGAAAATTATTTTTTTCAAACAATTTAAAGGAAACTAAGAATCTAAATAGCCTGTTAAGTCTTTTAGTATTGTGGCGACACGGAACCCTCATTGCACGAGTCCACTTCGCACTTGGCCGATTGTTTTTATACATGACAGTCGCGCGGTCACCATTGCCTATAGCTTGAAATACTTTGAGAGATTGTTGTAGTATACGCAGTAATTTCATAATCTTTCTTAAGATATAGATGATCTTCTTCATAGTGTCGATGTCTGATTGTTTCATAGGGTGTCGGACCAAAACTCCGCAACTCTAACTGCATTATCCGTGCCCTGCACAAGGTCCTCGAAGGTACACCTGTGAGGGCACGACGGACACTGCAACAAATGCTCCATCGTCTGCAAAGGATAACCACATAGGCTACGGGTATCAGTAGGGTTCTATGCAAAACCTTAACCCACCATCTCAACTTTGCATGATTTTTTTTAATTGATGTCTGATGAAGATGATGAGCCTGTAAGACTGTTTTCCAATTATATTCTAACAGTTCTCTGGTTTCAAAATGAGTTGAATTAGGTCATTGGACACATGGCCATCACTACTCGAACTGGCATGGAAGCATAATGTATGGAACTAAGAGGACATTTCAATCCGCGCCATAATTAACTCAGTTAAGCCGATAGTGCGTCGCTCAATAATGTTGTTGGTTACATGGATCTATGATTTTTGTACTGTTTGGATGAGGTATATTCGCTAGGCCAACGGAGAAAATAGCAAGCCTAAAAACCTAAAAGAAAACTTGAATTGATCTATGGCTGAAAACCGGTATCTTAAAATCCAAAAATCATCATCATCATCAGCTGTTCACAACCCACTGCTGAGCATAAGCCTCCCTCTGTCTACGCCATGCATCCCTACTGTGAGCCACCGCAATCCAGTTGTTTCCAACAACCTTCCTAATATCATCGATCCATCTAGCCGCTGGACGTCCAAAAATAATTGTTTTTAATTATGAAATAGAATAGAATTGAAAATCTCTATAATGCACCAAACAAATGTATGTTAAAAAACTTATAATATACAAATGTAAAGTTTTAGAAAATTTACTTGGTAAAGACTAAAGAACATTATTTTTGAGTAAATACCGGTCGAGCGAAGCCGAAAGGATAAAAATCGCTATTAAAATTTATTGACAGGAAAATTATTGGTTTTATTATTTTAACCACCTTACCTATCCCAGTTATGACTGACTGACTCATCCATTTTGTGTTATAATGTCTTACATTAATGGCACGTAGTGCAAGCTTGGTCTACTAATTAGGAGTAAATTAAATGATACTGCGTTTCATGCCAAAATGGCCGTGCAGCCGCGAACCGCGGATCTCCACCATTTTTGAACGCTTGTCCTTTTTCATGGTTCGTAAATTTCAGAAACACTGGGCAAACGTGGACAGGAAATTTCGATTCGATTATTGTGTACTTGTGACCCGCCCCGGCTTCGCATGGGCATAAAAACCTTCCTGTTTAATCACTCTATCTATAAAAAAAACCGCATCAAAATCCGTAGTGTAGTTTTAAAGATTTTAAGCATACAAAGAGACAGAGAAAGCGACTTTGTTTTATTCTATATAGTGATTTTTTTTTTAAACGGAAATGTCAACTAATTTATTTCAATCGAATATCACTAAATCGATATTATTTATTTTGTCATGTTCTTTGACAATGAATTCAAAGCATGAAAAATAATAAATAACAACAATAAATTATTAAGATATGTAGAAAGAGAAGCCGCGGGTATTGCTTTCGTTCCCTTGGGAATTTCGGGTTTGTCCTCTGCTGACTCCAAACTATTAAATACCTACCTACCAAATCTCAAGCGTTATCGTGTTTTTGCAGAATTTCGCGTTTCTAAATAAAATAAAACTTGTAATTATTATTTCTAACAACGACCTATTGTACAGTCGCCTGCAGAGTAACCTGACCCCTCTGCCTGTTAAAAATCAATCAAAGGGGGGTCAGGTTTCTCTGCAGGCGACTGTACTATGCCAGTACATCAATGTATGCAAATGATTTAATAGCAAACTCAAATATAATGTTTTATCATATTATCACAATAATACATAATACACAGTAAGTAAACATTAAAATAAACAAATCATTAATTGACTGCATTATGCATACGAAAAGGAAAATAAACCTTATCACATCAGCAGTGGAATCAAATTAGATTTTTCTATATACGAGTAAACATATCTAAATTTCAATGATCATTCATTTAAACTTCATGATTGTGTAGGTAAGTTCACAGGTGTACAGTAAAAAGGCGAGTGATATGGCGAGCACTAATGAATGATAAATATTTTGAAACAGTTATGATCAACATCCTTGCGTTTTTCCTACTGCGTCATAAGCCTTACAACTTTAGAACCCGTGGTCTGTAACTATATAAACTTAAGTCATAAGCGCCGGTTGCCTGGCATGAAGTCTCCTTGGGAGTGCAGTCATTAGTGGAATCCAGGAACAAGTCGGACAGACTGATGACATATTATCTCTAATTATTTTATTTTACGTCCAAAATTGAAACATCTGGAATAGAGTGCTTTTGAGGCAATATCCTGCAGTGTAATGGGATGAAATTAAAAAAAAAACAAAACTCCTTCCGTACACACATACACAAATCTCCTGATATCTTCTCAATCTTCACCATAATTCCATTGTAAATGAATGTCTTACACTTTATAGTCCACACAGCTGCAGATTTTCGAGATGTATTAAATATAAGATGTAAAGGTATAAGAAATAAAAGTACTGCAATTTATCTGCTTCAACATTACTCGGTTCTTTTTAAGTTCTCGCTTAAAATAACTCGACCAGTTTGACTTTTTGACAAATGTTCGACAGTTAAGTTGACACACAAACAGACAGAATGATGTGTGATTAGTTTTTGTCGATCAAATTACAGTGTTTGATGATTTTAAATTGATCCCGGTTGGTCAAATTGTTTCGGACTATTCTATTGTGGTATTTGATTGAATCACGTTTGGTATTACAGTTTTAGATTCTACGGTAATCAGTGCTAAAATTAATGGCCGCATCGAAATTTTGTGTATATTTTAATGTGATGTTTTGTCCTGTAAATGATAATATGTAGATAATAGTGATGAGTGTGGAAGAAGCCATAATGGTATGTACTTGTAAGGATGTAATTGTATAGGACCATATTGAAAGTCAGTATATTTTTTCGAACCAGAAAAACAATTTTTAAAATCGATTAAAAATGACGGAGATATAAGATAACTGACTTAAAAAACACAGCTGAATTGCGATCCTCTATCTTTTTTGGAAGTCGATTGAAAAATTGGCCATTACGGTAAAAACCTTAATGATAAAAATCATTAAATCATTTCAGTAACTTTATGTGGCACAATTAGAAAATCATAGTGAATTAAAAGAAATGACGTGGCAATAGCAGCGCTACTTTTTTAATCTATGGTCGCTTTAACTGTTCTATAATTTGTGATAATGCCCGAAAGGTCGTGATGCACGTGCCGACGTGAACGTATTTTCTTTTTTTTTTGGCCTGTCATAGGAATAAGATCTCAGGTGCATAGGATAGGTGAATGTAAAAGAGAACCATTCGGGAGCAAACAAATATTTTTTAAAGAAAAAATTGTAAGATGCTTTAGAAAGCACCTTTCTAAACAGATGATCAGAAGACAACCTAAGTCCCAATCTACCTGTCTGTAATTTCCTTATTTTATATTTTTACTGGGGCAATAAAGAATTTTTGTCATGTCTTGTCTTGTCTATCGACAAGAACAAAATGTATGGGATTGACATGATTTAGCGCAGCTTATATTAATCCCATACTTTCTGTTCTTGTCGTATGAATGGGGTGAATCTTCAGGGAAATCCTTCACAAAGTGTTTCCGTGAGATTTGAACTCACGCTCTCAGTATAGTTCAGCAAATGGTTAGACGACTAGACCAAATAAGCAGTCATTTTACAGTAATATATCATAGTTATCATCCGTGATTTTTATAATTAACTAGCAGGCAGTCCCGGTTTGCCCCTGGGTGTCGATTCTGCTAACGTTAAATCACAATCGTGTCAAAATAGTGTTTCAATGGTAGTGCTTTTTTACACACTATTTACAAGAAATTTATATTTTTTTTATATCACTTCTGATGATCACACCACACACTACATTCACATCACATCATACTGTCATAACTCTTGTAAATAGTGTGTAAAAAGCACTACTATTGAAACACTATTTTGATACGATTTTGTCTTAACGTTAGCAGAATCGACGCCCTGGTAAACACACATTGTCATATCACTGGATAGTCTGGCTTTACAATGGTGAAAGCTTCGAATCGAAGCCTATTCGATTCAAACAAACAGTAAAATCTTTCTTTATAATATTATTGATAATCGAATTTTGATTGCCTTTAAATACAAAAAGCAATTTTTTATAGTAGCGGATTTAATAGTAAATCTTGTAGTTAGTAGTCTTTTTTTACGGAGATGGCCAATCATTCGTATGTTTAACGTCACTCAAAAAAAAAAAAACAAAATGGTTTTAGACAAAAAAATGTTACGCCCTTGATCTCTAATTTGTTAGTTTAATTTTGTATCTCATGACTTCATACATCTAAATCACGCATGCCAGTGTCAAAGTTCAAAAACGTTCGATTCTTTTTTCAAAACACGCACGATTACAGATGGCCAGACACGATAATTATAGGGTTGCCACACTGACGGACAACGAGCCGAGTAATAGACGCAATTACAACACAATTTACACGTCCCACGCTCACTGTTTCGCCTAATTTCATTTGATTGTCACCCCTATTTTGACGTTTATTTAAATTTCGAATTGGCCATTTCCCATCGGCTGGTTGATGGTCCTGAATTAGTTAGGGAATATTCGAATAGCAGATTAGGTACATATGAGGTCTTTTTAATATTTAAGCAGCTACTAATAAGTATAAACTAGTACTGCGAGCCAGCACTAGTCTGACTTTGCGTTTACCTCTTTTTCACACTTCTGACCTCTTGTTATTTTAAAAACATTCCGATGAATTGAGAATATTCTCCTTTTTTTGAAGTCGGTTAAAAAAGTACTTAATAACGTAAAGCACACGAGTCAAGCGGCAGGCAAACTGCTAGTATACGATATTTCTCAAACACATTAGAATTAAGTAAATAAAAAGATTTATTTAAGAAACAATATGGTTATGGAGTTCAGACGACAGTCGCTCCATTGTAATAACCAGAATCGCCAAATCCGGACCATGTTTAAAAGCGTACCCTGCTTCGAAGCTTACCCGCTCGGATGAAGAAGATTTTATAATTGAGAAGCAAGACAGTAGTATGCGTACCTTGTTACAACAATATTATGTCTCTGTAACGTTAACGCTCATTAAGCCTTCCAGCGCGTGTCCGTGACTTGGATTGGTTTCCGCCATTCTTATTAAGAGCTCATCCGCGCTTCGAATGGCGTGTTAAGCTGTTGTACCACGCTTTTATTGCTGGTTAGAAGTTTATAAGCTAAGTTAGATGCTCACTTGAATAATTAATAAGTGCAAGTGCTGGCCACTAACATAAAAAACTAAAAATAAACTTATTTTGATAAGAAAAATAAAACTCAATGAAGGTTAGATTCCTGCAAATGCGGCAACACGCTCGCAATGCTTATGTTTCCTACTGAATAGTATATAAAAAAATGAAAATTTTCGACATATTTACTAATGAACAGCCATTAATGAAACGAAGACACAAAATGTTAAAACAAATGCTTATTTTAATGGACTCCAAATTATAAATTGGTTGGTAATAATTATCATAAATAAGCTCCATTAATCCATTACCCGCATATTTGTAAACTGTTTATTACCATTTTGTATGCGAGCTTTTCCTTTTTGTTGAAATCTGATCGTGTGGGTTACAGGATCAATCGACCATGCACAACCTGGTGTCAGAGTTTCATTCGCCTTTCGGTTTTTAACTTGGTCCATTTAACGACTTCCAGATTGCAGCCGGGACCAACGGCTTAACGTGCCTTCCGAAGCACAGAATCATCTTTGTTATCAGACAATCAGGTGGATCAAGCCTGCAATGTCCTAACCAAACTGGAAACCACTAAACAAATTCTCTTACCGTTCGAATCGAACCCACGACCCCCGAGTCTACAGGCAAACGCCTTCGCCACTGGACTACGAAGGCAGTATTGAATCCCACAAATAATATTATAAATGCGAAAGTGAGTTTGTATATTTGTTTGTTTGTTATCTCTTCACGTCCTATCTTTCTGACTGAATCTTCCTGAAATTTATACGCATATACTCGTATATACCTAGGTGTATTGAGAAGGACAAGGAGTAATTTTCATCCCGGAAAAAAACACTGTTTTTTAATAAAGGCAAAATATTATTTATCAAAATCTTATATTAGTTACCGGAGAGCAAAGAGACAAAACTATTTTTTTACTTTTTTTCATTTTAAACCTCACTTCATATAAATTAGAGTAACAAATCATAAATCCTTAAACAAAGTATCATCTCCAATCGCACTTTAAGTTGTTATAACAATAAACAAAAGCTTTCCCATTTAATTAAAAGTAATATTGTTTGAGAACAAGATGGAGGTAAAAATATTTTGTATCGATTACTTTAATTACTAGTTTGTTAAGGAGAAGTCATGTTTAAGCCCACACGTAAGCGGTTCAAGACTAGATTTTAAGAAATGGACATGAATGAATGAATGAATAAACACTTTTTTTACCAATTACATAAATACATCATTGGTTTTTACAGGGTAATGATGAGGAGGACATGATGTGTTAAAATGTCTTGTCATGAAAAAATAAAATCCGACGTACTGAGAAGTCTGTTAAAACAACTTAAAATATATAAGTTTTATGAAACTTATGGAGATAAATAAGCCCATAATAAATTTCTTTGTTAACTATAGAAGAAACTAGCGACCTGCCCCGGTTTCGCATGGGCATAAAAACCTTCCTATTGAATCACTCTATCTATTAAAAATACCGCATGAAAATCCGTTGCGTAGTTTTAAAGATTTAAGCATACAAAGGGACATAGGGACAGAGAAAGCTTATTTTTTACACTATGTAGTTATTAAAATACAAAAATCTATTTTTAAGTACCTGTGCGCAGCTGATTAATGGTTGCGTACTAAAGTGTTACTTTAGACCTAAGAATTCGCTTTTGTACTTTTTTCCACTTCGCATGTCCTTTAGCATCTTCATCTGTAAAGTCAGTACTTTTTGGGAGTACCCCTTCTACCTGGCCATCATCGCAAGACACTCGTTCTCAACGTAACTTGCCGATTTAAATAGGCGCCTCTTCTACAGCCTAACAATTAAATTTAAAGTTAACAGCTTCGCCTTAACACGGTACAGCTCGGCTCGCCCACGTCTGACTAAAAACAGGCCTTCTAATTAACAGTCCGACAATAACTGTGTGCCTGTAATTTAGTGCATGTCTTTTAGACACTGTTTCGAATAAATAAAGGTTAACTCAGTTACTGAGTTACTCGGTTCTATTTATCAATAGTTTTTTTTACTCTATTTTGGAGAGATGGGAAAGAAATAGGGAGTAAAAAAAACTTAAACAGAATTCCAAATATACCAACTAATATTTCAACTTGTGAAAGTGAGTTTGTTTATAACGCTTTCATGCTCTATCTACTAAACCAATCTTCCTGAAATTTCGAATATAGTTAGAAGTATTGAGAAGGACATAGGGTACTTTTTATCCCAGAAAAAGCACTGTTCCATTAGGAAATTCACGCGGGCGAAGCCGCGGGCAAAAGCTAGTGGCCAAATAAAAGCGACCAATCAGTTGTCCCAGGTTGGAGAGATGCAAATGTGATGGACCTAGAGGCTCTCAAAAAAGGCGACTGGCACTTAGCAGGGAAAAGTGAAGAAGAGTTCTGAAGATGAGGTGTTGAAGGTCAAGATCCTCTTTAGGAGCCATCAAAGCAAGAATTCTATTATATTGTCTAAGACCTATTCACCATCATTACATGAAAAAGTGTCTGTATTCGTAGCCGTTCTTTAGTAGCATGTCTTATAGATTTCCCTCCATAAGATTCTTGAGACATATAATAAAATTTGAAATCACTTGCACCTAAATCACAATAATCCTTCTTCTATTTGTATCTAACTTACTCCACAGTCTGTATTAACTTTCTGCGATGTCTGAGCGACTTCGAGGATCTTAGCCTTCCAGAACTCTTTACTAGTGGACCCTGCTCAGCTCCATTTTACCATTCGGCATTTTACCGAGTTTAATTTAACAATAAGAAAATAAACATCTTCATTCTCAAAGCATTCAAAAAATCCCGTTGTTCAAAAAAGCAAATCACTCGAGTTGTCAGGGCGAGCATCGATACCAGTCGATACCATCTCCGCGGTTCAGATCGTCCGATACCGAGCTAAACAATTAGAAGCCATTAGACAGATCGATCGGGCACCGTTCCGTTTGCTTGCGAGCCTCCAGTCACACCGAAGTGTTCTAGAATTGAAAGGGTTAGCAAAAGTACCTATTCAATGTACCTATTCAAAAAAAAAAGACTTGTAAAGTCTTCTTTTTTTCAAACAGGGGAAAATGTTAAGAAACAGATATAGGAGAAAACAAACGTCATATCAAGGATTAAATAGGCGAACTGGCAAAGGATAGACAAGAATGGAAGGAACTCCACCGACAAGAGCCTAGCTCATAAATTTATGATAATGAGGTAAAAATACTACCGTTGTATCATGTGAACACGGATACTATTTTTAAATACATGTGTATCATCTAGTCTCTTTAGCTGAGACTGAATCACTTGCTACGATCATATGCCTTCCTTAATTACTCTCCGGTGCGATTTTATTTCTTGGGTTTTGTCAGTTGAAAGAATCTTTGTCAGAATTTTTGAAACTTTAACAAAAATAGAGGTGGTAGCACTATTTAGGTAAAGCAATAGAACTTGGCTGAGTGTAAATGTGTTCTTTACTGGTGGTAATTTCGAGATCAACAGTACCTATGGAGTAAATTACATATCATCCCTTTGTGTGAATTATAAGCAAAAATTAAACCTAGGTACTTTATTTTCTACTTTTTCTATAAATATATAACGAATAGCGAGTAGTATTTGTGCAAATATTACTATGAATACACTATTAAACCTTACGCATCGGTGTAAATGGTGACGTTAAGAAGGCAACGAAGCACGTGTGATGGTATCTTAAGTTCTGGTATTTTTAGTGGACGCCGTGGAAGTTTAATGGCAATTATTTTAGGCCGTTCGGTTAATTTCTCCGATAAGGAGTAATATTCAAACTAACTTAGCAGTAATTCCGTGTAAGTGAGTGCTTTAGTTATAAAATTTGGTTTTAATGAGGCTCGGTATTTAGCTTAGAGTATTAAACCAAACAAGAGATGGCAGACGAACATTTAAAAAAAAAAAAAAAACGGTTGTCTGCGGTTTACTGACAATAATTGAACGTGACAACGTCATAAGAAATTCGCTTGCACTTCAAGCCGTAAATGGAACGCCTCAGAGCGAGGTAACGCCGCATTGCGTCATGTTTTTTCGTGCGTGCAGCCGGCTCCATAGAATTATAAGACGTTGTCACGTCAAAAGGTCACTACATTCTGCGCGCAGGGTGGGGTAACACAGTAACACACGCAATTAGTATTAATCAACCTAACTCACTATACCATGAAATAGTAGTTTGTTTGTTTGTTACCTCCTCACGTCCTATCGATTGAACGAACTTTTCTGAAATTTCGCATACACATAGCTAGGAGTATTGAGAAAGACTTAATATTATATACTAGGTACCTTTCATCCCGGGAAAAAGCACTGTTTCCGAGGTAATCCCAAGCGGGCCAAGCCACGGGCGAAAGCTAGTGGTCGTTAAAGGGAACACGTCAAAAGCCAAGAGGCGGTTCCGAAGAACTCTCACACTAGGGTGTGCATGATCGATTGACCGTATCACATACACGAAGTTTTTTTAGCTATAGCTTAGGCCAATATAGACATCATTCGCGTTAGTAAACTTGAAAAGTATCAGGTGCGTAAAGCTATATTGACCACGCAGTATATGCGCCTATCTTACATGGGCCATACGCTTAAGGTGATTCCTCGGTGAACACTAGCGCCACCGTCATTTAAAAATCATAACTTACTGAAAACACAAGTTATCAAAAATCCCACTGCTATAATTATGGTTCTGGATCTGAAGTTAATTTTAATCATATTCAATTATTAAATTATAGTTCCATATAGTTACAAATTGCAAAACTGCTGAAAGTGGTCGTTTTAAGCAATAATGCAATTTTTTTTACTATAGATAATTATAATTTAATAATTTAATATGTTTAAAATTAACTTCAGATCCAGAACCTTAATTACAGCAGAGGGGTTTTTGATAATTTGTGTTTTCAGGGAATAATGATTTTTAAATGACGGTGGCGCTAGTGTTCACCGAGGTATCGTCTTAACTTAGAATGCCAAAGTAAAAAAAATATACTTTGCAGCAACCTATATAAACATTGAACCATTCTTATCTGATTCCGACAATAGCAGTCTAGGATCATTTGTTGTGGCCTAATGGCCTTTGGAGATGTTTGTCTGCGTAGATTGAAGAACTGTGTCTAGATTCTAGATTGTAAAGAATTTTTACTTGAAGTAAGTATTTTAAATTTCAAATATATTTTTGGATTTTTTTTTATTTATTTGTGGAATCAATGTATATTGTGTAATACAGAGCAAATTTTTTTTTTCTATCTATCGTCCATCTATTCATTGATTGATGTTTATGTTGATTTATCTTCATTTTCCTATTTTTCTCTCATTCTCTGACAACTATGTCCATGGTGGCAATTGCCTGAAGACCAGAGGTCATTGATTCGATTCCAATGGGAAATATACTTGGTTTAGTTGTTTACAGTTTAGTTGTTATAAACATCTTCATAGTTGTTACAAATTGCAATATTGCTAAAAAGGGCCACTTTTAGCAGTTTTGCAATTGTAACTTTAGGGAACTATAATTTAATATGTTTAAAATTAACTTCAGATCCAGAACCAAGACGGATTTTTGATAACTTGTGTTTTCAGTGATTTTAACTGATGGCGGCGCTAGTGTTTACCAAGGTATCATTAACCCACACGATACTTATGATGTTGATGATTTTGGCTATACGTTATAGTTAAACTGGCCACATACAAGGTAGTATCATCAAAATGGTACATGACCGCTACCAAACATTCATCTTGTTTCATTTGTACTAACAACAATTGCATTATCAGTTAGCAAATGGCTGATTCACATTGTTTCACATGTAAAACCAGGTCAAACATACATGTTAAATGAAACAATTGTTACGGTGCTGTGAAAAAGTATTGGTAAACTTGTAATTATAGTAATTGCCTTGTTCGTTTTTGTAAAATACGGCTACTTGGATTTTGAAAGATGTTTCTGCAATGTTTATTTACACTTTACATGGAGTTTACAAATATAAAAATTCATAAAATTTCCTGATAGATGAAATGCCCATTTTAATTTTTTTAAGTAACTATTTTTACCAGTTACTTTATGCGCCGCACAGTTTTTCTGTTTCTCTCAATGGTTGACTGATAGAAAATGCTTTTAAACATTAAGTCTGCCAATTGTATAAGTATTTCTTTTACTTATGAAACAAAGAAGTTTTGACAAATAAATTAATGGATATAGAGCAAATATGGCCGCCGTCCTATCTCATCAACTGTACAAGAGGTCAGAGTTTTGGTTTGTAATGAAACAAAACAACGTAACCTAGTTTATCGAATACCAGTAAATCTAATATAACGTGTTAAAACGAATAGAAAATATTATTGAAAAGCGACGTAATGATTACCTTTATTGTCAAGATCATAAGACGTCATTTAACTGAAAAATATTGCCTCACCTTGTCAAAGGGGACTATAATACAAAGCCTGCTCCATCTAGAAGACCATTAGGCGGTTTTAAAACGACATTACAACTAAATCTGTGTAAGATAAACCCAACAATGGCTGGCGAGCGACCGATTAATCAAAATGAAGAATCGACTGGACAGAAAGGTGCATTCATTTGTTCCGTATCGGACGTGTGGGCTGCCCCGGGTACATAAGTGCGCATGCACACAACATGTATAATAACTAGTTTCCGACCGCGGCTTCGCTCTCGTGAATTTTCCTCGGAAACAGTGCTTTTCCCCGGGATGAAAGGTACCCTATGTCCTTCTCAATACTCCTTGTTATGTGTATACGAAATTTCAGGAAGATTGGTTCATTAGGAACTGAGTGAAGAGGTAACAAACAAACAAATATACAAATTCACTTTCGCATTTATAATATTAGTTGAGATTGGGTAGGGATTAGTTAGTATGGTTGTCATCATCAACATTGCGGATGGCATTCGTCCTGCATGGATCAGATGTCTATATTCAAATTCCTCAGCCGGTTGACAGCGGCAGGAGTAAGATCGTGAAGATCCCTCATTCCACCTGGAAAACGGCGAAGTGGGCATTCGTTCACCACATGGGATAGGGTCTGGGCTGGTGCTACGCAATCGCACTGTGGTGATTCCCTTAATTCCCATTTATAGAGGTGATGGTTAGTTTTCCCGTGGTTTGAACGGAGTCGATTCAGTCGGATCCAGGTTTTACGGTCCAAGTCAAAGCCGAGTCAACCTTAGTGGGGCCCTGGATCTTAACTATATCCATATCAAATTTCATCAAAATCGGTCCAGCTTAGCCGTGAAAAATGCATTGCATAGATAAGAGATCAGTTAAGGATCAGAGAAGGTCTGAAGCTACTAAACTCACAACCAGCAGAGGACGCAACCGGGAAAAAGCTTAGTTGAGGGAAAAACTATTATAATAAAAATTTAAAAACATGAAAATTTGAAAACTCATAACGTACACGTCGGGTGGTCTAATGGTAATAACATTACTATTCCTAGAAACACTAATAAGTTCTAACTCAATAATAGCTACACGTATATTCTGTACTATGTATTTAAGTACTGGCCGTGTGAACGCATACCTAACAACAGTAATACCTTCAATGGTTCCAAGATTCTTTTCATTATAAACTGTTACCATACCTGTTCCATCGATTACATGGCATTCCGCTGCATTTCCGTCACTATTACTGAGTACTAGGGCGTATTATTCGGTTGTTCCTATTTGGTCTGCAGCAAAATTATTTTTGTATTCTAGTACGTAAGCTATTAATAATATTTCTCATTGTAACAGTTATCCTTACACATCCTTTGTTCTATTATCGATTTATAATAGGAATTTTGAAGTTTTGTAGACATCTTAATTAGGATTTGAGATTAATTAGTTTTGTTGTACATTAAAGCAACACTTAATATAAACTTAGAATCTCGTCACCTCGTCACAAAAGTTTTCAGTGTTAACAGGCTTTTACGTACAGAATAATAGAACATGACTTTGTCACCAACATATTCCGGTTGTGAACGGTCTGCGTTCAGTGCTTGCCTGCGATCTTATTCAGGTCATATGGTCATCTGTTCGGTGGGTGGGAGTTTGACGTTGCAATTGCCAGTGTGCGCCATTCGAGAACTTTTCTGGCGTTCTAAGAATAAGTTATTGTATTAGTCTCAGCTCCCAAGCGGTCATCGGCAACCGCGTAACGTATTCATAATAATATGCGAGTTATTTTTACTAAACTTATATGGATATTAAGACAAAGGATGAATTTAAAAAAAAAACTTAATTTGCGTGTTCATTTCTTTTAACTTATTTTTTTCCATAATTAATTCCTTATGATCTACTTTGAAAGTTGATTAATTAAAGTTATAACAAGCGTACTTTTAAAAATAATTTTAATAGGCTTTTAAACATATTTTATAATAAGGAATGTTAATATATTTTTGAGCCGGATTAATTATCGGAAGTTGTCTATGCTTAAGGGAACATTATTATTTTTTTGCTTAGTCATCACCATAGACACAATAATTCTACTACTGGACAAAAGCCATTTCCGTGGATTAATTTATGATTTTGACATTTTTAGGGATCCACAAATCGTGAAACCCTATATCTAAGTCTTTGCTGATTTCCGTTCGTCTGTCAGTTATTGTACCTCATGAACTGATTATGCTAGAAATTTTTACAAACTAGGGTTAGAAAATGGATCACCTTTACTTCATCATTATAAATATGAGCTCTCTTGTCGTTAGAATTACTTCCTATAGTGGCCAATACTATCAGATTTTTAGGCTGTTTCTAGGCTTCTGCTTCTATCTAACGATTATAGCCGGTACTATAAAACAAAAATGGTTCAAACGTCTTCCGAGACCCTTGCAACATATTAATATTAATTTAAAGAAAAAAATGCGTATGTTTTATTTTAATAATCATCATCATTTCGTGTAGGTGACACAGTCAATGGACCATGCACACCCTGTTGTCAGAGTTCTTCCTACAGCGACTTAATTCCTATAACGACTACCAGATGGCAGCCGGGGCCAACGTCTTAATGTGCCCTCCGAACGGAATCATCTTTCTAAACAAACAGTCAGGTCCTAACGAAACTGGTCTTGTGAAAATCGAACCCACGACCCCTGGGTTTATAGGCAAACCCCTTAACCACTTGACCACAGAGGCAGGTAATTTTAATAATAATACCCAGCTTCATTTATCAACGAAGTAGCGTCAATAATAAGATGCGTCTTTTTAAACATATCAAGTATGTTTCACAATTTTGTTTATGATCAAAATGGTCATCTATAAAATATACTTCATAGAATCTTTATGTCTATGGTTTATACTTATTCACGCAATCTCTCAGCATGGAATCATACATTGTATTATTTAATTTATGGCACGAATATTTATTTCTTAACGTTATATTTTCCTGACTATTTTTATAGCCTCGCTACTGTTCTTCGAATGTTATTGATTAATACCTGTAGTTACGTTAATATATTGTCAATTGATCTTTGAACTTCTAAGATTGTTAGGAAAATATTTTTCGGTGAATAAAGATGGTGAAATTTTTATTATTAATAATTATAGCTTCATTACCTTAGTAGTAGCTTATGCGTTTTATTTGTAGATTACATATGTCAAGCAACTCTGACCTGACTTGGTTAATTCTTAATTAAATTTATTATGAGCTGAATGTACTTAGGAAATATTTTTATAAAAATATAATAATTCTGATTTGTAGGTTCCGGTCAGATGAAAAATGATCTTTTTCTGATTGGCCTGGGTTTTGGATGTTTATCTATTTATATATGTATTTGTTATAAAATATTGTATCATTGAGTTCGTATTCCATAACTCAAGTTTCGAATTTACTTTGGGGCTAACTCAATCTGTTTGATTTGTCGGATTTGTCCCTATACATTTATATTTGAATCACCTGAATATCTGAATAAAGATCCCGTGCTTCGAAAGGTCCCAAAAAACAGCAATGCAACAACTTCCTTGACACGCAAAAAATGGTCGGTCAAAAGTCGAAGTAGGCTCAGCATTAATTAGAAGAAGGCTCGAGACCATGCACCTTGAGGCCCATTCAAACTGACAGTGTAAAAATAGACGGCTCTCGTCAATTTCAACTGATATTCACACCAGAGTGTAACAACCGAACAATACTCTTACCAGTTACATAAGAATAAAAACGTTAAATTTAAAAAAACCCACAAAACATTTTCTTTTTAGTGGTGACGGTTGACTGATTTACCCCCCACATATGCAGACGTTAAGTATTTTCCCCACTTATATCCCCAGAGCTTTTATTCAAACATGTCTAAGAACACTCGCCCGTATGTCACCTTTAATATGAAAAAAACTAAATTGAAATCGCTTTATCCGTTCGGGAGCTATGATGACAGATACAGACAGACAGACAGACAGACACGTCAAACTTATAACACCCCTATTTTGGCGTCAGGGGTTAAAAAACTTCCAGAGACACCCGGATGTAATGAAGCTTACTATAAGAGAAAGAGAGAGAGGGGGATAAACAGAGAAACACGTGCACGCCACACGACTTACAACTATAGCAAAAAGTGTTGTTACAACTTAAGGTCTTATTTTTTTCCGTCTAGCCCGTTATCGCAACGCGCAAATAAGAACTTTGTTCGAATAAAAAAAAATATCCTTAAAAGATACTAGTTTCCGTGCTTCGGAAGGTACAACAGGCCCTGGGTCCCCGCTGTTATCTCGTGTCTTAAAAAAACCACTTCAGAGGCCGAGAGAAAGTTGTAACACTCTGACACCAGGATTTGCAGGGGAATCGCGGTTGGCCTTGATTCATTCACATTAATGTGTTGCAAGCTCAATTTGGTCCTGCATACTTTAATGTTTGTTTTGTTTGAAGTGGCCATTTTGGTTATCTTGTAAAACTGTTGCTTTATTTAACCAAGTAAAAAAAACTGCAAATATCACATTAATAAAATAACTAAGAACGCACTGCAAAATTTTTATAAAATATTTATTTTATTGCAAGCTTGGCATTTTTCTTTGTTAACGCTGAAGATATCATTCTATAATATTTTAGAAATAATATATATATATTTTTTATATATATTTTGATACCACATTATGACAACATACTTATTACCATTGTGTTATTCTGGTCTTATGCGAACCAATTGACCTTACGCCACGGTGTGATAAGCGGCCGCCCAAGTGCGCCCCTGACCGCGTCGGGCAACATCAAACGAGGGTTCAAACGCGATGCCCCACGGCTGTCCGATGCTATCGGTGTGACTGAGGATTGGTATCGCTTTGTTTATTGCAAATAATATAATTGCTGTATGTAGATGAGATTTGAATTTTGACTGATTCAAAATTAACACCAAGTGTAATGGAACAAAGCTTCATTTTTGAACGAACTTTTGAATTAAAATTTATCCTAGAAATGAACTGTGATAATTAAATTTTCTTTTTATAATGTGTATTTTTCCTCCATGACCTTCTATGCTGGTCTGGGAGAAAAAAAAAACATAGAATGTACCAGAAGCTTCTCGTCCCGCGCAAGCCGTAAAAGTCGGGTGAGGGAATCGGCGAATGGGGGAATCATGACATAGGCTATACGGCTAGCAACCCATCACTATTGATTCCCTGCACTACGATCTGGAACTCAGACCTTCTGACATCTAAATAGATGTTATACCTATTATATCTTCCCATAGGTTCGTAATTCTAACTGAGAGACTTCCTCGAACAAATCAACAAGCCAACTCAAACAAAAGACTGTCTGTCGACCGCCCAAGTATCGTAAAACAGCTGTTAAACTCGGTTTAATGGCGAGACGTAGTAAAGTTTCACATACCATGGGTTAAACATGTCATGAACGCATTCGTTTGTATGTTTTGATGATTACTTACATTTGTATCGGCAAAGCATTATGGGCAAAAATATCTGCAGCCTATCTTTATTACATTGAATGAATGAATTTGTTTTTATTTAAGTAACAATGACTCATATCACCATCATTATCACTACATAGTATAAAACAAAGTCGCTTTCTCTGTCCATATGCCCCTTTGTATGCTTAAATCTTTAAAACTACGCAACGGATTTTAATGCGGTTTTTTTTATTAGATAGAATGATTCAAGAGGAAGGTTTTTATGCCCGTGCGAAGCCGGGACGGGTCGCAAGTATGTTCTTCTTCTTCTTAGCGAGTCGACTCTGGCAAATTTATATTTGTGAGGACCAGAACTCCTAATAAAGATATGTTAATAAAAGTGACAATACTCAAGAGTTTAGTGTATCACGAAGCTCCACTTTCAACAATGATCAACTGCCTCTGTGGTCTAGTGGTTAATGCCAAGTTCAATTCCCACGGGAAGCATACTCTGTTTAGTTATTTCCGGTTTGGTAGGACATTGCAGGCTTGAATCACCTGATTTTTTGACATTAAGATGGTTCCGTGTTTTGGAAGGCACGTTAAGCTTGTCCCAGCTGCCATCTGGTTCCTGGCATCCTAAATTGAACCACGTTAGAGGTTCTAAAGAACTCCGACACCAGGGTGTGCATAGTCAATAGACCATGCTACCTACAAGAAATGAATGAATCGAGAAGCTTTAAAAAAACATGTTTAGAATAATATTAACCAGAAGAACAAATCAAGCAAACGACTAACTTTTTAATGCCATCACAGCCCGCTTCTAAAAGTAACAAAAGAATAAACTAAATAGTTTAAATCTAACTACAAAACTCATGTCGGTAATGCTTAAAAACTGCAACTTTTGTTGTCAAAAGCATCGCTAAGAAGGGTTTCACTTAGACGTTCGGAACACTGCGCTCCAGTTTTGTAAAGAAAAGAGATGCTTGGATTAGGGATAGGGCATGGTGCTTAAGGGAGCGAAGTTATTGGCAGATAAATCGGTAAAGAAAAAATATCATTATATTTATATACATTATTATATATATATATATATCATTATATATATTACCTAGAGACTACAACATGGGGTCTTTTAAAAAGGGCGTACTAGGATTGCATAAGGGTCGGCAATGCGCACGTGACACTCCTAGTGTTGGGGGCGTCCATGGGCTACTGTTACCGCTTACCATCAGGCGGGCCGTATGCCTATTTGCCTACTTAATAGTATAAAAAAAACATTAGGTTTACTATCACTATTTTTTTATATTTATTAATTAACCAGTAATCTCAATCTGATGACAAGCCAGATGGGATCGTGGTCAATCGTTGGTCATTGACAATATAAAAAAAAATTGTTGAGAATTCCAGTCAGTCACAGTAGTCTAAGGCTGCTTTTCCCTCAACTGTGAATTGATGGGCTGCTAATTTATAGATTCCCTCGTACAATGTTCAATTTAAAAAAATCTGCCAAATCAGCCTAATGACAATAGATGCAAATACTCCTTGTGTTGTGGACGTATTTTGGCTACGGCGACCACTTAACAGCAAGTGGACAGTATCCTGATCAGCTACGCAATGGTATACTAAATAAAAAGTTACTTAGTTTATTACTTCAACTCGAGCGACTTGTGAAGTCCGCTTCGGCTTATGCCACTAAGGCCTCACCCTATGTTGCTCGCTCAGTGCAACTCGCAACTTAGACAAACTTGGAGCGAAATATACATTTTCCTACGTCGAATGCAAGTTTCCTGCCCGGTTGTACGCTGATTTCTCTTTACTTTTGTAAATAAATATCAAAACTTTTTGTAATGTACGCGGACCATGTTATTGCAATAGTTTATTTGATAAAATTAGCTGTTTTACTTTGTTTTGTATTTATTGTTTTATATTTTAAAGAGAAAAGTTTACTGTTAGGAATAGATGACTCCCTATCTTCTCTGAGGTAAGAGGCGACTTCGAAATGGTAAAGTCTTTTTTAATTTTTAATTTATGTGAACAAGGAGGTTAATCTGTGGAAAATGAGTAAAAATTTGGACTAGTTGCTATCAGTTGGACAAAAAGAAAAACGAAGTAGATCGGTATTAGCCATCATTATCATCTAAGGTTTCGTTATTATGCCCATAAAGATTAAAAAATATATATATTTTAGGATAAACAAATTAAAAAAAAAAAAAAAACATTTTTTCTCACCATGGGGAAAAATAAGATATCGCGTTTTCCTTACACGAGCGTAGGCTCGGCCAGTCATAAACTTATAATTTATTTTTTTTGGCCACCTCCCTTACATTATTTTGGGAATACTATTGTTGGTGCAATCAACTAAATAAAAGAGAAAGATAAAAGAAATTGATGTTGATACTTTGTCGAGAAGAAATGGAGAAGTGTATTCTTGGAAACCACAAGATATGGATAGAGTGAAACTAAAAGTCATTAAAATTATCGCTTCAGTGTTGCCATCCCGAAGGAGAAACTTACGAACTAATGGCTCCCCCTGCCTGACCCATTTTCTTGCCGTATCTCGGAAACAAATGATCACGGATTGTTTTACGGGTATTTGAACTTTATTTCCTTAAATTCAGTGACCTAGTTTGGTATACCGAAATTCGGTGCTATTTTTCGAAAAAAGCAGGCTCATTTTATTAACAAAATAATATAAAAAAGGAAAAGAAAAATGTCTTTTTTTAAAGTCACTTTTGGTAAATCATCACAATCAGCGAAGCCAAAGACCAGGTACACGGAAGCAGGAAAGCTGATCTTGGACTCCAAAGCTACCAGCTTAGGACGCAAACAGAAAAGCATAGAGATGAGACAGACCCAATCTATTTTTTAAGCTACTCGAAGGTTACCGTAACGACTGCTATCTAGCAATAACGTCCGTGACCAATAGCAAAGGGGGTTACTACCGTCTCTTAAAACCATGCTAGATCCAGTGAGTAAGCGGGACAGCGCAATACATGATGTAAAGCGACATTGCTTCGTTGCATGCGTTCTTGCATGGTTTTAAAGAGGTGGTGGTAAGCCACAAAAGCAGGTTTGCCTAAAAGGGTCAAAGTCCACAACCAAAATAAGATTGGATAAGTTCGGCTATACGTCAATAATTGCTAATAATATGCAATGACCCACAGGGGTCATCCATTGTTGTATAAGTACCAACTATACCTTGTACTTTGGACGCAGACTTTGCATTTTAAAGGTAAAACTAAGAATATTTTCTTCTATCGTGTTAATGGCTAACATCTATGTAAAAAGGCCCAGTAGGAATGGTTACAGCTAAATATGTAAATTATAAAGGTGAATTACGACAGGAGAAAGTATTTTTCTTTCACTCTAAGCAAGTTACCTTTTGTTTACCATCTATAAGGAAAACATACACGTCCCACCTGATGGCAAGTGGTTACCACGCGACATTAAGGTGCCCATTTAAAACCATTTTAATGTATGTAGAAATTAAATTTCTGTGTTAGTAATATACTACGGGCAAAGCCGGGACAGGTCAGTGGTAGAATTTAAATTCAGATGCAAAATTTAAAATTGCTAAAATCCTAAAATTATGATGTTATCTGTACATTTTGATCAATATGAACCTAAACTATTTCAGTATTAAGCTTGCAATCATAATGAACTAACATCATTCAAACTGATTACTTTGAATTGAACATTCTGTAACATACGAACGAATAAATGATCGATTATCGCACTAGTTCATCATTTATTATGACAACGCTCGATAAATGGATCAGAGGAATGGAATGTACAGGCGGCAAAAGTACTTTATTGGATGGCAAACTGCCCCATTGGTCTAGTGGTTACGTTTGCCTAACAATCTGGTAGTAGTGGATTCAAATCCCATGCAAAACAGACATTAGAAACTTATTTCAATTTGTTCTCTCAATTAGGAATATTATTTGATTAACTATTTCTTACTGTATCAAAGCTAATGATATTTTTTTTTATTACAGGTAGAAACTCAATAGCTGAAGTTTTGTAAGTTCTATTTACTATAATAGTTAATCTTTCAACCTAGTGTAAAAATTTCTAGGCCCTTTATGGCTTCTACTTTTTGATACCTAGTTTGCAACGACCTAAAACTGTCAAGCCAAGGAATGTTAGTAAGTACTAAATATATTATGTGGCCAAGATGTGACTGGAATTAAGATCATGTACCATTTTTGCCGGTTATTTTTTTATTGTTTATTTATAAAAGTAAATAATCAAACACTGCACATTCAAATATGAAATAAACAGCAAAATATTTTTATGAACTTTCGAATAACCACAAAAATCGAATCAGGAAAGCATCCGCTTTGCAATATTCGAATAGTCGTTCGACTCGATACAATCAACGCGGTGTCAACAGCATGTCGGAACGCATAATAAATGCGAGGAAATAAAATTTCGCCACATTTTCTTATATGCGACATTTGCATGTGACGTCCGCGCGGCGCCGCGTCTTGGCGTCGAATGAACGGAATGAAACCGACATATTGTAATTGATTTTTTTTTTGGGAAGGAAGAGGTTGAAAATAATAATCTCGAATGTTTTGAAAAAAGAATGCGTTCGATTGCGGAAAATTTTTCTTAATAGGTATATAAAAATAAAAAAATGATACTTTTCTAAAATTAATCATTTATTAGCCTATTACAAAAGTGTAACAAAGGATATTTAAGTAAAATCGAGGCATTTGTAAAGACTTGCATGACTAGTGACGGTAAGCGTGCATTATATTGAATTGGTCTCTATTTATGGCATTTCTATTTGGCATTCCTCCGTAATTCTTAATCACGATCCTATGGGTCCAGTTTGCCTGTAAAAAGGATAAATACAGTCGCTTAATTGTCATAGCTAGTGCCGTCATGTCAAAGACGGCATACAACTGAACTGGATCTGTTTCTCAACCCCAGGGCGTCGATTCTGCTAACGTTAAGACAAAATCGTATCAAAATAGTGTTTCAATAGTAGTGCTTTTTACACACTATTTAAAAGAGTTATGACAGTATAATGTGATATGAATATAGTGTGCTGTGACCATCGATGCAGTAATATAAAAAAAAATATACATTTCTTGTAACTAGTGTGTAAAAAAGCACTACTATTGAAACACTATTTTGACGCAATTGTGACTTAACGTTAGCAGAATCGACGCCCAGATGTTTCAAAAACAGTATTTATAGGTCGTGGTTTAATGGTTCTCACTCTGTCAATAATTAGACTTGGCTTTTTATTTGTTGTTATTCACTTCTTTCCTTTTTTTTTAATTTTTTTTTTTTTTGTTGTTAATTATAAAGTACAACATTTTGGTCTCTATTTTTTGTTACTTGTTGATTATATCTTAAATCAGATACCAAACAAACAAGCACTTTTGCTATCTATATGCGAAAACATGTAAACGGTCTTTAGTATTATAAATAGCTTTATATTTAGATATATTGACTGTATATTTTCCGAAAAAAATAAATTAAAATAAATAAATAGAATAAATACACTAGCCTCTACAGTGCAAGCTAAGGCTGCTACAACACTTTCAGATGTAGATGATGTTAACTAACGCTGGCGTCACACGCGCGTCAATTTAGACACATATAACGAATCTAATAATTAGATTCATGACTTTCTCAATTCGACATCTTCGCCCCACGGCTTAACCCCACACATTAGTGCAATAAACTCAACAATAACTTAATTCCGACAACGAAGGGCGATTCCCTCGCGTATCCTTACGTTTCACGGATGACAATGCTCTGTTTAATGTGATTAGGACGATCGATCGGCTGATGTGTTGGGGCCTTAAGCGAGGTCTAAATATTCTGTAATACGGTTCATCGAATTTGACAGTTATCTAGCGATGCGAATGGCGAATTGAGGAGACTGTGCTAAAGTGAACCTGGCCTTGTTCCCGTCTCTTGGACTAAAAATTGATATTTTGCGTCATAAATTAAGACATTGAGAGAATTTTGCGTTTGTGTTTTTGGAGGACGCCTTGAAAGGACGTAGCTAAAATGATTATGTTAAAGACGTATTTAAGATAGCGGATGGCATGGACTTACCACAGATGAAAAATTAGATCAAAGTGCAAGTCCCTGTGGTTCGCCAGACACCATTTACATCATCATCATTATTATTTAAAAAATCAATATTTTACTAACATAGAATAGGACAAAATACTTACAAATATGGACTTTTTATATAAAATAACTAGCCACCCGCCCCGACTTCGCATGGGCATAAAAACCTTACTCTTGAATCACTCTATCTACACCGCATCAAAATCCGTTGCGTAGTTTTAAAGATTTAAGCATTCAAAGTGACATAGGGACAGAGAAAGCGACTTTGTTTTATACTATGTAGTGATTGTCTAAAATAAAGTTCACCAACTTTGGATATTTTCGGTCAACATTTAAACTTTATCTGGCGCTGTGGACTTATAATATAAAGTCTGCAATCAAAGGGTTAATATAGACGATACACCTGCACTGCACTTACCCGCACCCGCTCGTATTCATACAAGTATCATCCGATTACGAATCAGATCCATCGAATTCGCTGATAGTTTAAATTCGTTCGTTCCGCCTTGGTCGCCGTCGATCGAATCGATCGCGACGCCACGGTTCAGTGTGCACGGGCCCTTTGTGATATATAGCATACGTTCCGCTAGATTACGCTACAAATTGTGATATATATCTATAATGTATGCCGGCTGTATTGTGTAACTGACGTTTTTGGATGGCATAATAATGAGGTAAATAGGTAACAGTTTATAACTTATGCCGTGTGGTGAGCGGTTGATGAACAAGCTCTTTTAAGCAAAAATCAACCCATTCAAGCAAGAAATTAAATTTGGAATTCCCATATCCTAAAACGCCGCAAAAAAAAAAAACGCAAAAAAAATAGGTTCGACCTATAAGTTGTATTGTTTTTATATATTTTAAGGAGCTCTATAGCCCAACGGGCGCGCGTCAAGCGAGGCGATCGCGGCCTAGATTGGATTGGTCGCGATTAGTGGCATTTCTATCTCCTTGATTTCCGTCAGGGAAAAAAACAGCTTGAATGTAGAAGAAGGTTGTATATTGTTTAAGTTGCCTTTAAAGACTTAATTTTGATATCAAATTAGATAAATAAAAAAGAAAATATAAATTGAGATTATGATCCGAATTTAATAAATACCTTATGACAATCGGTTTAGCCATTATTTAGTTCAGCCGTTCACCGTACTTCTATCATTAATAATATGTTACTAAGCTAAAATTAAGGCAAGGTTTAAAATACTTTACTACGTTTTTGACGCGAACAAGTTACTACTTACAGTTTTAGTTTGTGTTAAGTGCATGTTAAGTTACTAACGGAACTAGGACAAAGTTAGGGCAATTTTCAAAAGCTTTTACCACAGATTACAGAAAACTATGCTAATATATGCAGATATTCAACCTCCATACAAGAATCGCGCCGATTTGTAGTGTACTAATAGAGTCCTCCCTATACTGAGACATTAACGCCATCTATCAATCACTTGAGAACTTGTGATTTTAAATGCGATAACTTATTAAATAAAGCACTAAAACAGTTTGGGATATAATGAAGATACTGAAATGTTTTAATAATTCACCTCTGTTTTTGCCAAAACAAGCGGGATTTCAACTAAATTCATTTTTTTCGATCCATGTAGCGCCAAATAGCAAGAAAAAGAGCTTTTTTAGGCAATGGGACCACATACTTTTACGTATTATTATATTATTCTAGCGACCCACCCCGGCTTCGCATGGGCATAAAAACCTTCCTCTTGAATAACTATCTATTAAAAAAAAACCGCGTCAAAATTCGTTGCGTAGATATAGGAACAGAGAAAGCTACTTTGACTCTAAAATCACTACATAGTATAAAAATACTATGTAGTGATTTTAGAGTGTAACATACAAAGAGTTTGTGGCGCCGCTTCTTCTCCACTTGCGCTTGACTTCAATAAGTAGTAAGAATATCCAATATTGAAAATAAACGATTTGAATTTGAAAGAAGGAACTCGATAAACAAGCGGGACACGCGTGTTCGAAGTGATAGCGTTTGTTAAGCGACCGCGTGCCCGGTCCAGGGTCACAATCGCACTGCACCCGTAGCCAAGTGACAATTTCAAAACGCTAACGAATGTCGAAAGAACGAAATGTATAGGATTGACATAAGCTGCGGTAAATCACGCGGTCAATCTTATGTCAATCCCATACATTTTGTTCTTGTCGTACCTCGTTAACGTTTTGCGATTGTGACTTTGGCTAAGCTTGGATTATCATATTCTATACGACCTTTTTGTCGCGATCAAGGTCACGACTCCTGGCATTTCTATCTTGAGCACTCCGTGCTTCGGATGGTGCTTTAAGCCGTTGGGCTTGGCTGTTATCTTAAGAGGGCAATCAGATTTTTTTAGCCTGCCTTAAGGCATCTGTCATAATCTAATTGACTTGAGGCAGCCTGAAAAAAATTACAGTGTTGTTCACTAACACACTCGAATCATGTTCTTTATTGGTCTGGTCTCCTTAACTGCCGTCTTACTCTATCAGTAACGGGAGTAAGACGGCAGTTAAATTAAAACCACAAGTACCTCAAAGTCTAGCACCCTGGGCTCTTTAAACAATCACTACGCTAAAATCATAAGCCTTCATTTGTTTTTTCCACAGTGAAAAAAAAACAACACATCATTAATTTACTATCTGTCAAATTAACAATAACGCCTTAATTTCAATCACAATAGATAGGCACGACATTGGATTATTAAAGGTATAACCCCCCTTTATCACAACTCTATAAAATATATACAAAATATTTTTTGTCCCGTTCGTTCATTAGTAATTTGTACCGGATGTTTCGTGTGAATTGTTTCGGAGATACAAGCAAGAAAAACTGACAGCTTTTGATAAATAGTCCTGCACAAATGACGCACTGTATGGGTAGATTTGTGATTTGGTTAACAAAAAGGCGTACCTATTATAATAAATTAGGATATCTGACTAAAATGTTATGTGCTTCGAAAAAAGTGTGAAAAAGTCCTAATCCCTTTTTATTGAGATTGCCTTTTGTCAATTACGCTGGTACAAAACTATTGTATTATTTTTCTTGTAATGGTTAACAAGAAAACATGCTTAAGAACACCAATCAAAACAAAAATTAGGTAAGTACTTGTAATACAAAACAAACTAATAAGGATGTATATGTTTATAAATATATTTCAAAATTTACACTCCTTAAATATAGAGGTGAGGAGGAGGGGGTAAAATTGTCTACCTTAGCCAACTTTTTCGACTTCCAGGAGCAAAAGTGTTGTGGTCTATTCTTAAAAAGATCGAAGCTACCTTTAGTATTTAGGGCTAGTATAATGGAAACGGGAATTCTAATAAATCTTTATCACAAAAACTCGAGTTAAAAGCACATTTCAACTATGACTCAACCAGTTCAAGTTAAGTAAAAAGTAAAAGCTGGGTTATTCTTGTTTTTTTTTCAAATACATCAAAACTAAATAAATCATTTTTTTAAATCATTCTTATCTAAAATGTCACGAAATAATTATTTATTCCGAAAAATTTGGTGTGAATAAAATATTTCGGAGTTTTGATTAAGTACATTTTTAAAATAGCTTGAAACGAAATAACTAGGAATTTTTTAGCTGAAATTTCTTTTATCTTTCTATGGGTGCTTAACAAATGTAAGAAAAGCAATGTGTTTTTGAAGAATTATTAGGGTCTTAAAAATAGAGTTTCCAAGTTGTGTTATTAATCGTTACATCCTGAGAGGGGGGGTTCCGAAGAACTCTGACACCAAGGTGTGCATGGTCGATTAACTGCAAAACCTATATAAAATGATTTTGATGAAGATGAACGAAATAAACATTTTTATATTCAATTTATACATAGATCTTATACTAGTTAACCCATTCATAATTTCTTTAAAAAATAAAATAAAAAATACCTTTAAGCGGACGGGAATAACCCAAAAAATCAGTCGGTGACAGACATACAGATAAGGCGGCGAAGACGACCACCGAAATAGCATTTTAAGAAACACATTAACTTTTTTGTCCGTCTATCTACACCCTAACCACCCTTTTGTCTCACAATTCCGTGATAAAATTTATCTATACTTTTTCTAATGGCGAGTCGTTGACATGCGTAAATAAAAAAAGGCTTATGGTATGGCAGATATTGATGGATTTTATTTCCAGTCAGACCATTTGTTAATAAATGGTAGGGCACTAGCTGCTGTTTAGGGCTCTCCTTCCATTTCCATAGGATTATAAATCCATCATAGAAAGGTAGATATAGGCATACAAATAACTAAGGTTTTATATAATAAAGTTATTTGTATGTAGATTAAAAAGTGCAATCCAGTCATACCGTCATGGTTTTTGGTTTGCATAAGATGTAACACTAAAATTGTGAATTGTTTGTTATACCTAAATAAAAAATAAAATAGAATAAAAAACAAAAAATTAAAGAACTCTGCCTACCTAAAAGTTCTATTTTTATTAAGATGTTACCGTAAATATACTTCCATAATTCATAATTAACCCAAGCCTACGCTCAAAATACCTGTCGTAATACAACTCTCGATGTTTACTACCCTACTATACTTTGTTTACAAACATTTTGTGAATGAAAGGTTCTGAAAACCTTCTGCCTAAACAATACCACCGTCTTACTGACAAATTACCTGTTTTAAACTTCAAACCGCAACCAAATGCACATCGGAAATAAACAAACTAAACTGCGCTTAACTGTAATATACAATAAAGAGAAAAAACAAACAAACGCACATGAAGTGTTGTTCAAGTTATTCGCATGTTATTATTAGCTGCAGTGCATATAAACAAGGTTAGCGCAAACAGCGGCGTATCGATGCGTCGGCCGTGCTTTCAAAAAGGCAACCCATCCCGCAAGAAAAGGACGGGCGTCCCGTCCCGAGCACGTGGGAAGTGGATTCCGAACGCACGCACCCCCTCCCGCTCCCCCCCTTACTCATTCCCGGCGCCGCGCGCAATTCAGTCGCGCGCCGACCGCCGAACAGGCAACACGTCTAACAAACTCCTGCTACCCTAGCACCCGCCCTGACGTTGTGCAGTGCCCGAGTGAGAACGCATACTGTGATTTGTTTTGAGTGTGACGTCACTAAGTGCTTGTGAACGTAACATAATTGTGTTTAGTGCACTATGCGGTTGTTATCAACGTTATGAATGGTCTGGACCGCTGCTTCTTCGATCAACGTAAGTGTTGTGTTTTGGAGTTGTAAGACGGCTGTGGTGGATTTACATCGCATTGCGGTTTTCGGGGCTGTTTGCGTTTAATGGGACGCGGTTACGCCATATTAATATTCGGTTGTGCGGGTAGCATTCCCGTTAATTGTTTTCTGGATTATTGTATTTGCTAGAGCCGGTGCAATGCAAGTGCAGAGAGAAATTTAAATGTGAATGTGATTCGGAAATGGACATTAAAATGGAATTCAATCAGAATTGAATTGCAAAACTGCATTGTGAATTACAACTGGTGACAATTTTGACGATGATTTATACGGGTCCGTGTAAATATCGTAATAAAGAACTGTTACAACATTAAATGGAAGAAATAAAATTTAAACTAACTCGTTCAGACGGTTTACAGAAATTAAATAAATTATAGTCGTAATTAATATCTCAGCACCTGAAATGGTAAAACATAGACCTCCTTATTACAAAAGTAAAAAAGCCAAGTGTTTAAAAAAGTAGTATCAACAACACAAATAATAATTGCTTTTATTGTAAATACTGGCTGCAGAGAATCGATTTGTAAGATAAAATAAAAAAGTTATGTTTTGCCGCCTTCTGTTCTAAATAGACTGTCTTTTGATTATTCTTGTCATGAGATCCTTTTGATTAGTACAAATGTTTGATGTTTTATTCTTGTAAATATGTAAATAATCATTAGTTCGGAGTATTAGATAGGAGTTCAAGTTCAAATATGTTAAGAGATCAACAATGTTACTAGTTCGAGTTTGAGATGGGAGTTTTAGATCATTTAGTTCGAGTGCAAGTAGGCGTATATGTAAATAGTCCAAGTTATTAAGGTCAAAGTCCAAATATTAGTTCTAAGTTCAGTGTATATAGCATAACAACCCAGTCCAATAAAGTGCAGTTAGTTCCAGTCGTGAAGTTTTAGTTCTAGCCAAACCAAGTAACCAGTCTTCCACAACCTACAACCTAAGATCTCCATAGCTCAATATTATACATTTGGTCCTTAATCGAGCCACATTATATTACACCAGCCCTATTACAGGCTTACTCAATGCCCATTGCATATAATTTGTGCATACTTAGTTCCTATTCTTCAAGTCCATCACAGTTTCTGTATACTTATTTATGATATTCATATCTACATTTCAAGTACATTTCATTGTACATAATTCCTCACCTACCCAGAAGATAGTCCATACTTGGTACATTTGATGCAACATGTGTTTTGTCACCACTACTGAAGTATGAAGTAAAGATGAGGTCATACATATACAAGACAAGATATACCTATATAGTTCAGCGGAGCGATGCCCAGTGCTGGGCCAATACATTGGTCAGCACGAAGTAAACACAAGTTCAATGGAGCAGGAAGTGAAGTCCCATGTTGTATGAACAATAAAAGTAAGAATTAATGAAGACCGATTTGTGAGTACCTACTCTTTGACTTTTAAAAAGTGATAGTTAATGAAAACTATTAGAAAACATTTGGTCAGTGCGTTTTATATTTTAAGTTTTAATATTTACCTACTTTATTATTTGTAAACCTTGCCAACATAAAGCCATAACAAATGTCAACGACACAGCATAGCAGTAACTTTATTAAATCACGACCAAACTTTAGTTGTCACCTATTTTTGTTGTCACAAAATGTTAAGTACCTAATATGCTTTGAGAGTCCTGTTCTGAATTTGGTTTTTGTTTGATGTTTTGTTTTTGCAACAAGTACATAGTGTTTTTTAGCAAAATTAAACTACCTATATTACCATAAATGGCGCCACAACACCTTTACTTACTAGATCTTACCTATTACCCAAATGCATATTTTGCACATTTTGTTTCATTAATTGACAGTGCAGATAACTTAGGCCAATGACCTGAGTACCTAGTTCTTAATGTAGAGGTCAATCTTCATTCTTCCTCCATCTAAGTAAATATGTCATCTCATGTACTAAATCAAACAGTCAAAAACTTATTAGGTAACGGCCTTACAGTGTGCTTATTTTAGTCACTGTTCAAACCAATCAACCTGTTATTATTAAACTGCTAATACCTATTCAAATTGTGTAAATTTACATTTTAATAATTAAAGTTCTTTGTATCTAATCAGCTCAAAACTTACACCTATAGATTTTTTGTTAATTTTAAAACTTTATTATTATTTAATGTGACTTAAAAGTAATGATACCTACCGATTTATTACAAACATATGATTATTTTAATATTAGTTAAACAAGTTTCAGAAAATCTACCAGCCATGTACCTACATCTTTTTTATTTAAAAAATCTGTTTAGGAGTTATTTACTTATCTGTGTTTAAGTACAAACTTCCCTTTTTAAGTGTAATTACTATAGATCAAACAAGTTCAATTAAATTAACCATTTCATTTACCAGTTCATCATTACAAAATAAAAATTAGAGTTTACACATCATTTCGTTAAGGACATCTTGCAATAGATGTCCTTGGCGGGCGGTATGTTTAAAAAAGTAGTATCAACAACACAAATAATAATTGCTTTTATTGTAAATACTGGCTGCAGAGAATCGATTTGTAAGATAAAATAAAAAAGTTATGTTTTGCCGCCTTCTGTTCTAAATAGACTGTCTTTTGATTATTCTTGTCATGAGATCCTTTTGATTAGTACAAATGTTTGATGTTTTATTCTTGTAAATATGTAAATAATCATTAGTTCGAGTATTAGATAGGAGTTCAAGTTCAAATATGTTAAGAGATCAACAATGTTACTAGTTCGAGTTTGAGATGGGAGTTTTAGATCATTTAGTTCGAGTGCAAGTAGGCGTATATGTAAATAGTCCAAGTTATTAAGGTCAAAGTCCAAATATTAGTTCTAAGTTCAGTGTATATAGCATAACAACCCAGTCCAATAAAGTGCAGTTAGTTCCAGTCGTGAAGTTTTAGTTCTAGCCAAACCAAGTAACCAGTCTTCCACAACCTACAACCTAAGATCTCCATAGCTCAATATTATACACCAAGAGCGAACAGTAATAAGTTAATAAAAGGAAACTCCTTAATGGGGTACACAATCATTTACGCAACCAAACCGATCCACAATAATTCGAGTCAGTGAACCTGACACTCGGAGAAATCCACATAATGCCCCATTCAGACGTCTCTATTGAAACGAACGATAGTAACGAACATTTTGTTGCCCAAGAATCCAATAACCAACAAACATGTTTATTTGCTTTAGATAAACTAACGAGTGAAAGACCGGCTTAAATTGACGATGATTTGTTCAATTACGAAAGGGCGTTCCGATAAGAATTGTTGAACAATCATCTGAATTGATTGAATCACTTAGAAATTTAATAAAGTTGAAAACTCGCTAAAAAGATAATCTCGATACTTTCAGAAATTTGGCAATTTTAATTAAATCCTAATTCTTTAAATGCTAGATGAATTGAATAATTGTAACAATTGTGACTCATCCGCATCAATCCGGTGACAAAATAAGGAAACGATTTGTTTTCCTCAATTAGCATGTCAATAAACATTACGAGGATCTAAATAAGTTCAAATATTGAGATAATTTTATTTGAATGCAATAAATCAACATAAGCAGTGAGCAAATAAAAATCTTTTTTGTGGGTTAACAGTTTAGAGCGTATTGGATAGTCAACAAATCACACGATATTGCCCCAACACCTCCGTGTTAAACAAATATAAATCACCAAACAGCGATGGCAAATAATAAGAAAAAATATTTAAATAGTCCGAGTGTGGCAGACCACCCGCGCGATCCCTGAGTATCCATCCGCAGCACGCACGACCCCATTATACTATCAAAAGATTTTGGTCCCGCCCGTTTATATTCAGTTTTTACATAATTTACATCTCCACTATTACACACTTCAACTTATTCTTTTTCTGGTTTGACTTTGGGACGGGTTTTTGTTTCCTCCTTGACAGTTCTTTGCATCGTCATCCCACCTTTGTTATGTAATTCTATCCTGTTTTTAATAGGATTCAACCTTATCGAATACATTATTACTTACTTCTTTCTTTTAAAGATAAGATAGACATTTTTACTTCATGCCACTACTTATTAACTATTTGTTCTTTATAATTAAATATCTTAATTAATATAGGTTCTCATAAAATCATCATCAAGGCGCTATAGCCCCGAGTGAGCCTGGGTCAAGTAAATTTCTCCAGATCTTCCGATTTTGGGCTTTTCGTCGCCAGCTGCTGATACTCATAAAATCATACACGCATTAATTTTCATTCTGAAAGTTGTGGGATAAGAAAAATAAAGAAATTATCTTTGGCATTGAAAAATCTATTATCCAAATAAAACTTAACAGGAAATTCCTAAATAATCTCCCATTTCAGTAACATCTGATTGTTTTCGTCAGCTATTTCTGACTGAACTTTGTAAATAACAGGGTGGCATGTTTAACTTTCTGAGTGACTGCAACAGACCTGCACGGAATCTTAACTATCCCCTTAAGTTTCCGGTTAATTTAACCCGAGGTCGACACATGCATCCAAAAGCTAGAAACGGAACTCCCACGTGTTGTACAAACAATTCCCAGAAAGACAATGTCACTGATACAAAAACCATCCCCAATTGTTAAAATAACAATAAGAGCCATTCTTCAATGATAATTGCGTCTTTTGACCTGTCATTATGCTGAGAGATTATTATATGTTGCGTAATTAGAGGTTGTCATCTGGCTTTATATTTACCGAAGCATCTTACAGAATTGTCATTATAACTATTTACTTTATTGTCACTTGGTCTTTGAACCATGAAGATATATTTATTTACATCACTCTATAATTTTCCATTGGAATTTCATTGGGCGAAGGATTTTGACAATTCTTTTTTTCAACAATGACTAATAAGAAATTTCACGTGAAATTAAAAATCGTTTGTGACTGTGATGAGAAAAATTGAAACAATATTATATCCAATGTATGAATCATCATACGTTGAACACGAGATAACTTCTTCATTCGTTTCACATAATTTTTTGATTGCGCCGAACATTTTGTAAGAAATTAACAATTTTAAAACCTTAATTACGCCCGGCTTTTTTGACCCTTGGCGATGAAAAATCTAATTCGATAGGGTTCAGATGAAAAACGAAGGCAAGATGCGCAGGTACTTTACGATGGCCAATAAAAAGGTTATGGTAAGGCAAGCGATCAAACCTAAGTGGTATAAAAACACAATACTTTCGCTCATTGTTTGATGCGTTAACCGCCATCGTAAAATAAGAACAAATTGGTTTTAAAGGACCCGAATTGCTCTTTTTCATTTTATTGCTAGTCTTGTTGCGTATAAATTTCGGGATGCCATTATCATCGGCTTCCTCTTCTGTATTGTCTCGCGTGTTCAGCAGTTTTGGAAATGAGGGTATCAAATTCGTACAATAGGAATGTTTACGTGGCTATTTTAATTTTTGTCTTCGTTTTCTTTTTATTTTCTTGTTGAGGAAATAGAGTTACGATTAAATATGACACCCTTTCGTTAGTAAACTTTTCTGTTTTTCGAACAGCTAGAAGTCCTTATTTCTTACGAAAATTAAAAAATAAAATTATCTAAAACAAATTAAATATGGATACAAATTAAATTCCATAACAAAACGTCTATTATGTTGAACATTTTTCTATCTAGACTAATTATAATATGCTAAAAGTTTTTACAATAATTTAACAAAGCAAATAAATCTAGATAAATTTATATTATAAATATAATAAACATTAATTATTTTCATTTTAATGAAATCTAAAAATGTCTATAATTATATATACTCCATCTGAAACATCACGAATAGCCTTTTCACAGTCGATCGCCGTCCTAATTCTATTCAGCCGAACTTAATCAACTTAATCATCACTAATTATTACCATGTGCCTTTAATAACCAGTAATTATCTTAACTGAGAACGTATTACTTGGTAGTTTGGGACTTAATTTGCCTAGACTTCAAAATCCAATAAGTAGAAAACATTTTTTATCAATGAATTTTCAAAGCAAAATTTTCTCACTTTGCTAACTTTAAAATCAACAAAAAGAAAATTCAGATAGTTTTTGTACCTATATAGGATAGGTCGAATTGTAAATTATATAATTATGTTTATCTACTTACATAAACATACATACGCAATAATATAGTTTTCATGATATTGAAATTAATAATGACAATTAATTATCTAACAATAAATTATTCCCTTAGTCCCATTTCGTAGCTAGATTTCGTAGCTGGCTTCGAAATGGGAAATAATAATTCCATTTAGAAGCTGGCTTCGTAATGTAAATCTATTACGATTTACATAAAATTCAAATAATAATTTATTGTTCATAGGTTTGTTGATTATAGGTTAATAAGGTATTGATATATTTATTTCTTAATGATTATTATTTATAAAGATTATTCTTACATTGATAAGTCACACTATGTCCGGTGCTAATAGTACGTGGGTATCTAGGGTAGTTACATACCTACACAAGTTTAATATCTTAGAAAACATTGATCAGATTTTTTTAAAGACAGTTAAAATAAAGATCCTAAAATGTAACTAACAATAGGCAACAAAAAAGATAATTATATTCTGTTCTATTCTCATAAAAACGAAGGAAGTAACATCTTATGCAACGCATATGTGGCAATGAATACATGAATACAATTTTATCCTTTATTTTCTATTTTCCGGGACACTGGTCTTTGAATAATATTGAGGTGGATGGTATTCCTTATATTATAAAAATTATAATGATAATAGTTATATTTTTACATGTTTAAATAATCTTGCCATTGTTTGAGCAAATGTAAAGATACATTTTATATATCTAAAATTAATTTCAGTAAATTAATTTCGAATTATAATCTTATATTTATAACTAAATTAATTTCATGACAGTTCTAAATCTAAGGTACATATAAAATTTGATCTGATTGTGTTAAACATCTCTATATATATAGTTTACATTTACTTTTAAAAAAATACTAATATCAAATTTCCGTTACATTATCGATAAGAATAACCCACTTTCCCCAAACAAATCGATAGTACAAAAGGTATTGACAAGAAACCGGTCAATTTCAACGTATAATTCCGACTATAATAGAATCCCTACAAAAAACTGATAGTATAAACGCGTTAAGTATGGATCAAGTAGCAGTAAACTGTTTTTTTTAGATCCATCTTAGAAATAACATCTTCAGTTCGAAACCACACGGCTCCTTTGTCGATTATTCTTGGATATAACAACGGAATTAGGTTGGGGATGGAAAAAAAAAGAAATTAATGAAGCCGGATTGGTCATGCGTGCGCGGGCGCCTAAAGTTATGTTGTACAGGGACTTTTGTACTTATAGCGCCATCTGTTGTCGAATAGCGGGACTATTATTGGTTATGTGGCGTGAAATAAGAATTTTAGTTTTTCGTTTCTTTTGTTTATATCTTGAGTTTAACGTACTTATTATCTTGGTGTAGAAAACAAGTTTTTTTATAATATAAAAAAATTATGATACTTATTATAATCTGTTTGTTTTTACTCAAAAAGCAATGAATTTAATGTTAATTTTGCTCTTTTTAAGCAGTTAATTATTTTAATGACGAGTGTGACAATTATCACACAGTCAAAATTGGAACGACAGCTTTTTCTATAAATATTATGAATCATTCGAGTTTAGATGCTAACGTCAAACATTAATTTAGAAGGAAATACCAAATTCTCGTTTGCTTACATAAAGTTGTGTACACACAAACACACATTGCGTATTTGTTATACAGAAATCTTATATTTTTATACAACCCATGTATCCATACTAATATTATAACCGTCTGTTTGTTACGCTTTCGCGGACAGATTTTGATGAAATTTGGCATGGTCAAATATAAAACTAGCGACCCGCCCCGGCTTCGCATGGGCATAAAAATCTTCCTCTTAAATCACTCTATCTACTAAAAAACCGTATCAAAATCCGTTGCGTAGTTTTAAAGATTTAAGCATTCAAAGGGACATATGGACAGAGAAAGCTAATTTGTTTTATACTGTGTAGACTATATACTCAATCATTGGCTTGATATAACCACTTGGTTACATCAAGCCAATGATTGAGTATATATTGCGTGATACTTACCACGCAGGCGGAGCCGTGTATTTAAAATAGTTTGTACATAGAAATATAGAAAATACTATTTAATAGTTGTTATTTTTAGCTTACTGGTTGAATAAGATTAGTATTTTTTGTATTATATATGTACTTACTTATGAATACTTATAAATGTACTAATGACTTTTTGTGCAATGTTTTAACTTATTTTGTGGTGAAAAATAAATACATACACACACATATAATCACTTCTTTATCCCATACGGGGTAGACAGAGCCTAAGGCCATAAGACCTTAGGCCATGTTTAGCATGATGTTAATTGAAACAGGAAATCAATAATATTGGGTTGCTAGCTGCATCGCCTACTTATGTCATGATTTCCCCATTCGCCGATTCCCTCAGTCGACATTTACGGCTAGCGCGGGAAGAGAAGAATCTGGTACATTCTATGTTTTTCTTTTTCTCCCACACCAGTATATACCACGGAAGTAAAATAAATGTAGGTACTTTATAATTATTAGATACTAGCTGTTGCCCGCGGCTCCGCCCGCGTGGGACTCGGTTATATCGCGCCCAAAAGTAGCCTATGTTTGACCTCAGGTCGTTAACTACATCCCTACCAAATTTCATCACAATCGGTCCAGCAGTTTAGCCGTGAAGAGGTGACAGACAGACAGACAGACAGACAGAAAGACAGACAGACAGACAGACTTTCGCATTTATAATATTAGTATGGATTATTTAATATATTTATTATTATTATTGTATGTCTCTATGTGTCCTCAACCTAAAACAAACACGTCACATGTCTCCAATCGCTGCTTTTGATTACTTTTCGATGTAAACATAAGGGAAAACAATTTTCTTTCCTCCGAACGCTTAAATATAACATCTCATAAACGCTATGTTGTTTTGATTTAACTCTTAAAAGGTTCTGGCTTGTTTTTATTATTTTCTAGCTGTTGCCCGGGACTCCGCTCCCGTTTCAATTCCAAAATAAAATATAGCCTATGAGTTGTTCCAGGGTCTAAGCAATCACCATTCCACATTTCAGCCAAATCGGTTCAGTCGTTTTACTGTGAAAAAGTAACAAACAACCATACATTTTTACAAACTATCGCGATTATAATATTAGTAGGGTTATGTTATTGACTTGATGTACCCAGCGGATTAATCTTACTTATATTGTACAGTAGATATCTATACATTTTGTATACAAATAAATACAATAAATATTGTTATTTATGTATTTATATATCTAGGTATATATGCAAATATATGTATGTAAGAAGTTTTTGTAAATTTATATTACTATTATATTAACCCCACATTACGATCTCTGCTTGACCCAAAGGTTGACTGTTAGATAATGCTTTTAGCATTAAGTTCGCCTATTGTGCTATACAACTGTATTTTGTACAATAAAGTTTAAATAAATAAATAATACAATTTGAGTGTCTGTTTGTATATGAAGTCACTAATTTAGAATGAAGCAATTGTAGGAAGACCTCAATAACACTATATAAAGGGCTAGCTATCGCCCGCGTGATATTTCCTCGGAAACAATGCTTTTTCCCTGGATAAAAGGTACGCTATCCTTCTCAATACTTCTATGTGTAACAAACTAACAAACAAGCTCCACTTTCGCATTAGACCAATAGGTTTAAGGTCGGGGTGTTAGTGGCCTACACTATCAGCTTTTATAAGCTGCCCAAGGGCACCTAGAGCATTTCTTACGTCTACAAAAACTGTCTGTATAGAATATGTTTATTTTTAAACCAGAGATCACAAGGTCAACCTAAATTCGCTTATTCATCCAGCATTTCTCTTAATAGAACAGACATCGTCATCTCGAGTAGGCGTCACGGTCAATTGACCATGCACACCCTGGTGTCAGAGTTCTTCGGAAACGCCTCTCGGCCTCTGACGTGGTTCCTTTAACGAGTCCCCGATGGCAGCCGGGACCAACGGCTTAGCGTGCCTTCCGAAGCACGGAATCATCTTTATTATCAGACAATCTTGTGATTCAAGCCTGCAATATCCTAACCAAACTGGAAACAACTAAACAAAGTATGCTTCTCGTGGAAATTGAACCCACGAACCCCGGGTCTACAGGCAAACGCCTTAACCACTGGACCACGGAGGCAGTTAAAAGAACATAATATAATAGACATTAAAATAAAAACACATCTAACACATATCTAAACATAATATCCAAAGTATTAAACAGAAGCAATATAACTAAGTTTACAACAAAGAGGCGTATTAACCACTTCGGCAATATTCCTACGTATCATGGCTACATATTAAACCAGTACAAGACGTCAAACCCAGTTCCTAAACGAAGCAACCAATCTACTTAGACCCCTCATAGACCGGATAATACTACCTTTGTGGACTAATTTATGTAGCAGAAAGGACGGAGTAGTAGATCCGGTTTAAATGGACGAAGGACATTTAGGGTAAGGGCGACGGTAATCTCTATTCTGTGACACCAAAGTGACGCTTTGAAGCAAGTGTTGGTTGGGCAAATGTTTGTGATGTGGTACAAATGTTGGGACTAACGAGTTGTGACAAGTAAAATTACATTTTTTTGTTGTTTTATTGATTATGGCGACGGAAAACGTCTAGAATATGATTCAAATAATTGTAAGAAAGGGCAATAATATTTTTTGTCATGTAAGTGCACTCTAATACATGGGGCCTTACAACCTTAGGAATAAGTTCTAAGGTGAAATTTATTCTACGGATTTGTACCTCAGTACCTCAGAAGTATCTATGTAAAAGTAAGGCTTCAAGCTTTTTAGACCAAAGTATCATCCTTATGTTAGTATGTTTTAATTAAGTACTTAGGTAGGTGCTTATTGGCAAACAAATTTAGTCGTTATTTTATCTCACTGCATGAAAGAACCATCTGCAAATAAAAACAATCAAAACGGAACATAAATAATAATATAACTTTATTTTATTACAATTCTTTAAAACATTAACAGGCATTTGAGCCAACATTTGGCATGGTACTCGGCGTGACACCAGAGATTAGCCGGGCAAGCCCAGCTGCCAATCACTGTCTGTTGCCGACGCTAAGACGCGCTCACACGCTTCCCAGGTCACGTTCCAATTCGAATTTCGAATTCTAAAATAAAATGGATGCTCCATGACGTCATAATATACAAACATTTGGTCTCGAAATGCAAATGTTGGCACGTTTCTATGAATTTTGTAGTAAGTAGATTTATCGAAACATATCAGGAAAGATTGTCTTTTTATTGTTGCGAATTAATATATTTTCTTCTATTAATATTTGTTTCCAATAAAGAAATAATCTTGATATGAAATATGCAAGTCATAAAAACATTACAAAATAATTCGCACAATATTAAATACTGAATCACGAAACATACGAAAGCGGCAAATGAAGTCTTACCGCCTCTTGTTTCAATTATTTTAAATCATATCAATACGTCAATCTGTACTTAAAACAAAATTAATGAACACTCAAAACGCAATAAAAAAAATATTGCGAAAGAAAACATCCACATTTATATGGTAACGGTAATAAATAATTTAACATAAGAATACCATATAAGGTGCAATTACACAAGAAAGACGCAAGCGTCCGAGGGTAAAAGCCGACCAAATCCGGTGACAGTTATTTATTTACGCACGTCGTGTATGTGATTACCTACCATTTCTGTTCTGCGGCATAATATGGATCATTTATAAAGGTGTTAGTCTATTGAAAGCGTGTTAGCCAAATAAATGGGCTGGCATTCCATCAGGACAATGTAGGATACAGACGTGATGATGTCATAAGTATTGTGTCACCATGTCCTTTATTTCGGGAGATGAGGGAGTCAAGAAATGGTTTAGTCTACATATTACAAACGATCTCCGAGACAATATGTACAAAAGTTCTCATTGTCAATATTTTAGATAATAAAGTCATAAATTAACATAAAAAAAAATTCAGCACCACCGGTCGACTGGTAGAAAAAGCATTATGGCTTTAAATCCGTATTTGACATTCATATGTTATGAATAATTTATTTATAAGTACTTATACAACAACTTTATTAAAAATAAAACTAAATAAAAATTATAACAAAAAGTAAAAGAAAAAGAAGAAGAGATCAAAGGTGTTATCAATTTTAGTATAAAACAAAGTCGCTTTCTCTATCCCTATGTCCCTTTGTATGCCTAAATCTTTAAAACTACGCAACGGATTGATGCGGTTTTTTTTAATAGATAGAGTGATTCAACAGGAAGATTTTTATGCCCATGCTTAGCCTGGGCGGGTCGCTAGTGAATTATAAAGTTAAATTAGTTATCCGTTTTCTAAATAAACAACAATACAGTAATAATAACTACCATTCTAAAAACTGACTAAGTAATGTTTTTTTTTGTATCATAATTTGCATATTGACATATGATGTTGGCATGTATTGATGTAAAATTACGATGACTCAGTGCAATACTATTTTTGTGTTTGTTTTCTCCTCGCCTTATCCTTATACTTGGTCGGCTCTCTTAATACTTTTTCGCCAAATTACCTAGACGATTTTTTATGAAAGAAAGAAAGAAAAAAAAACGTTTATTTTGTTCAATAAAGTAATTACAAAATAAACAATAACACCTGGGAGTTTGCACCAAAATAGTCCCCGCTCAGCATTAGTCGTGGTATATGAACCACGAAGCTGGTGTCGTTTTTATCGTTCTCAATCATTTTAAACAGATCTACTCCCAGCGTTTGGCGCGTCCCTTTCCTCTCTTCTGTATGGAGGGTATAAAGGCCTTGTAGGTCATATGGTCTTAACTCCGACACAACACATGTCCGTACCAACGCAAGCAGTTCTTTTTTTACAGATTTTTTTTTTTGTGTTGATATTACAATAGAATAAACAGTATCCTAAACAAGTCACTATTATCAGTCCTAAACAGTTCCATTTCCAATTGAAATGCGTTCTTCGAACCGGACCATACAATCTGCATTTATCTTTTCATCACAATAGATTTACCCACTTAAGCAAATAGCAAATACCAATTCAATCTCCACTAAGCTGGGTTTAAGTGAAAGACAGCCGGCTTTAAATAACCACGTTACGTTTGGAACTGTCGTCCGTTGCTGATGTCGGCCATTAGTCTTGATCAATGTCGACAATAGGTTAGTTAGACAGAATACGGGCGGTTACCCTACAGGATTGACAACGTTGAAGTCATAATTTCAGAATTGTAAGGAAAAAAAGAATAGGTATACTATATATGAATTATGTAACAAGTTTTATTTTTGTAGTTTAGTTTTTTTTCGAATTTAAAGTCGTTAGGCACTTTGAAGTCATAATTTGAGAATTGTAAAGAATAGGTACTAACATGAATTATGTAACACGTTTAATTTTGTAGTTTAATTTTAAGTCATAATATACTAACTGGCATGAATCATGTATAACACGTTTTATTTATGTAGTTTAGTTTTTTTTTAATGTCGTAAGGCACTTACTCATCGCATGAATTTTTTGCAAGGAAATCTTATTTTTATCTTAAGTCAAACTAGCCTAAATTACGCCTTACAATATCAGTTATCTGACAGTAAAAATCCCTTAACAATTAGTTCAGCTGTTTTGGGGATTAGGCAGATCAGACGGACAAAAGAAAAATTAGTAATAAGCTTTTTATTTTGTTGGTGTCACTCCTGTCGTTGCAGCCGTCCACGGGCTACGGTGACCGCTTACCATCAGGTGGGCCGTATTCATGTTTACCTACTAAATAATTAAAAAAAACAATTGACATTACAAACATGATATTTTAATTTTAAAGAAAATAGGATTGTATGTACCATGTGCTCCCATTTTACCATAATTAGACCAGTAATGAGTTGATACCGGGAAATGCCGCTTAAAATTACATTCAAAGCCTTAATGGCTTACGAAGTGTCGGCTGTCGCCTCATTTTATAATGCAAGCAGTTCTATGACAAATTGTATTCCCTCGTTTGCGAAAATTTCAGGTATTTTGTGGTCTTTAATTTCAAATGTGTTAAGGGTTGAGTATTTTTTATTATTTTAATATAAACAATGGGTTTAGCTGTCATTTAAGACAAAGTGATTGTTGACAAAAAAATATTCGGTGCAGAAAAATTTTAGGTCGAATTGCAATTTGAAGGATAAGGTAATGGTTGAATATTAGACAATACCCATAAGATCAAGTCACTCATCAGCCTATGGTATGATGTTTTTATGTGCAATAAAGGTAAAAAAAAGTCAAAACTAAAGAAATTTTGCATTCGTTAATAATATTTTCATCAACTTTATGGGAAGTTTATGAAATGATTCAAACCATGAATATATGTAGGTTGTGTTTTTGAAATTTGGAAAGATCAACTTCTTTTCGAGTCACAATGGCTATATGGACTCTATATTGACTTTGCTCAGTATTTGACCACCTCCATCACACGGTTTTTTACCTCGTTCAAGTCCCCAGTGCAAAAGACGGCAGCTAAGGCAAAGATTAACACAAAAACTGATTTTGGCACTAAACAAACTATTATCTAACTACTTACTAACAACTAGATTTCGCCCGCGTGAATTTCCGTAACGAACAACAGTACAAAGATCAAAGGAATGCGAAATTTCAGGAAGATTGGTTCGGTAGATAGATTTTAGAAGCGTAACAAGTAAAAAAAATCACTTTCGCATTTACAATTTTATTAATTGGATTTGGGATTAATGTGTGCTAGTGCTGGTGATATAGCTAACTATTGCAAGTACTCATTACAATTCCGTGATAATTTAGCTGCAAAAATTATACCATCATATTTTTCGGGCAAAAGCGAAGCCCCTCGGGCGTTTATCAAAAAGGCTGACGTATCGCCGTATGTCGCACCTCCCGAAATATACCGGTTAGCCCGACATGGCGTTATCGGTAGACATTTGTACGAGTTAAAAACTTGCCTCGGGCCATCTGAAAAATACTCGGTAAATTACGTAACTTGTATTCTTCGTTATTTTTGCATGTACGAGTATTTACTTGACTTTTCCGAAAGAGTTTTTTTTCGAGCTATGAAAGACGGATTTTATCATATAAGATAACGCCATGTAGACGTTCCAGACCTAAAAGAACTAAGTGGGATTGAGGTCACAGACTTATAAAACTTCAAACGTAATCTCACAAGCAACCCAAGTGAAGCTTGTAAACAATGGCCGTTTCGTTTGTCATACACGCTTTCACTCACACAAATAAACCAACTGGTGACGCTAGCGCCAATCGCCATTCGCATCACAGCGATACACACACACACATAAGCGGCAATTCCGAGCTTCACTTTAAATTCGACGACAATCTGTCTGTAGGGCTTTTAAGTCTGTGGTTGAGGAATGATTAGGCAAGTTAGAATGAGTTTATATTTAAATGCAGTCATTTTTTATGTTTTCGGAAATTACGCGCTATTATTCTTTTTCAAATGAAACTTGATTAAATAACTGTCAAATCGCATTCCTATATTTTTTTGTTCACATCTAAATTATTCATATTTCTATCATATTGACAAAATTATCATCCTAAATTAGACTGACGTGTGGCAGAGTTAAAGTGACCTTTCGTTTAACATTTGTAGATACCAAAATTAGTAAAGTAATAAGTATTTTTGTTTACTATCTAAAATAAAACAAACAAAGCTACACTTCAACAGAAATCGATAACATTATCTTCAGTACACTTTGAACAAGTCCCGATTAAGACTGAAGTTAATGGATGTCTTGATAAAATGGAAATAGGAATGTCAATGGAAGTGGGTGACGGTTAATGTCCTCTGGGTACTACGATAATTTAAACTACCTCCGTGGTCAAGTGGTTTAAGCGTTTGACTGTAGACCCGGGGGTCGTGGGTTCGATTTGATTAGGACTTGGCAGGCGTGAATCACCTGTCTGACTGATAATAATAACGATTCCATGTTTTTGAAGGCTCGTTAAGCCGTACTGCAATCCGGTAGTCGTTAAAAGGAACCACGTCAGAGGCTGAGAGGCTGTTCCGAAGAACTTTGACACCAGGGTGTGTGTAGTTGATTGACCGTGTCACCTACACGAAATGATGATTACAGTATAATTATGTAGGGGCTTGATAAGACTCTGGTATACCTACATCAATATACGAGCGTATGGAAGCCAGCTACGATACGAAATAAAACCATGAAATGGGACTAAGAGGTTTTTAGATCTGTGAATCATCCCGGATCGTGAGAAAAATATAGTTTAACTAAAATAGGTTTTATTTTTAACATTTTGTACCAAGGTCGAAGCGGAGTAGGGTTTATGTAAATATTTGGTTTAGAATCGCTTCTAAGTATACAACTGACGTAAGGGTAACATGTGTTGACCCAATGGAGCATAGCAAGTATGTATTAGATGCAGAAAAATGTTAGGAATAAAAAACATCTTCATCCGAGCGTTTTTACCAATTATACATTAAACTTACGTTTCAGAGCCCACAAAAGTATATTAAAAATTACTTACGATGGCCAGTGCCGCTTTATCGAGGACCATGATTAAAAGAGTACTCTGTTCTCTGAAGCGTAAGCTGAGAACTTGGAAACACGCTCGGACGATGATGATATAGTTGAAATTACACTTCACACGAACAAAGCCAAGGTTTATTATCTATATACATTTAATAAAACAGTAAAATTATTTTGTCTGTATATTTAGTAACATGTCTTATCACTACATAGTATAAAACAAAGTCGCTTTCTCTGTCCTTATGTCCCTTGGTATGCTTAAATCTGTAAAACATACGCAACGAATTTTAATGCGGTTTTTTAGTAGATAGAGTGATTCAAGAGGTAGGTTTTTATGCCCATGCGAAGCCGGGGCGGGTCGCTAGTATGTCATATAATCTCTATCTGCCCCGTATGGGATATAGACGTGATTATATGTATGTACAATTTAGTGTATCTTTATGATGACACTCATCTTCATTTTGGTTAGACTTCAGAGTCGGATCGATCCCTGGTCAGATCTAAATGAAATATGTCCTTTTTCTGATTGGCCTGGGTCTTGGATGTTTATCTATATGTATTTGTTATAGAGTATCCCATAACACAGGTCTCGAACTTACTTTGGGGCTAGCTCAATCTGTGTGATTTGTCCCTCATATTTATTTATTTGTTTTATTCAAAATCTTATGGTTTGTTTGTTTGTTTAAATTATAACTTTATTGTACTAAAACAATAGTGAATACAAAAGCATAGATAATAAAACAAAAGTACAATGGCGGACTTATCCCAGAAAGGGATCTCTTACAGTCAACCAGCGGGTGACAGAGAGGATGCTTATATATGTAGTAGTAGAAGATTTAGGTATCTTAAGAAATTATTTTATTTTTCTTCTGTAGTCCAAATGACTATACAGTCAAGTAAATTTAAGTCAGCTTTAGTATTCCCATAAATATCAAATATCCCATGAATCGATTTAATAAGATGACCTCTTAATCAAATTGACCTCAATTACAAAATTATCAATTTAGGATGTGAAGTAATTCGAGATTTTGATGTTAATTGACAATCGACCTTGTTATGTCGGGGCTGGGTACAAAATTAATATCTGTTTTTTTTTTATAATAGGAAGATATTGCAAGCATTTCCAAAGATCCCAGTTGGAGGCCGGCAATAAAAATATTCCTATATTAGAATAGATGGATAGATATGTCGCCTGTAAGAACAGTCGGTAGAAGATAAACCTGACTCCCAACTTGGGGGTCAGGTTTATCTTCTACCGACTGTTCTTCTACTACCGAGTTCTTCTACCGAGTTACTTGGGGGCCCCAAGTAACTAAGTTAGGTACGGTAAGCAGGTCACTTTTACCTACTTCCGACTATACCACCAGATAAAAATTAAGACCTCGCGTGCCAGGGCCCCATTATTTTAATTATCAAATTTTGCTTTTATAGTCTTTTGATCGCGTTGAAATTTGATTATTTTGCAGCCGAAAAAGACCATAAGCCAAATTTGTTATGAGTTTCACTTGATACTAAATTCTTATTGAGAAAACTAATCTTGACAAGCACACAAACGAACAACAAAGTGATCCTATAAGGGTTCCGTTTTTGCCTTTTAATAGGGAACTGTAATCTATAATTTGTTGTTATGTTTTATGTATTATTATTTTAAATAAATAAATAAATTTAAAAAAAATATCGCCCGCCCTGATACTGGCAGCGGTATCAGATAAGATAATGTGAAATTAATGTTGTGAATTTTTTTTAAATCTATTTCAATTTCTAAGAAAACTTGAAATAAATACCTTAATTTATATTCTTGCGAAACCGCCAGGGAGCTCTTTACTCCTTTAAATCACGAATTCTAAGACGGAACCCCTCAGAAACCACTTAATCCGTCCTAAATAAAGGAACGATCCTGTCTCTCTATCCCGTAAATTACTCATTGAAGAAGAAAATGGACGAAAATATCTCAGAATACCGAATTAAAAACCAATAAACAGGGTGATTTGTCGACTTAGCTATCTCGAGGTACGAACTTGTAATTTAAGTTGAAATTTTGTTTATATTATTCAGACAGCCGACAGCCTTAGTGACATTATAAATTCTATTATTCCTCTGTTTTACGACGAAAATAGATGTTTAATTCCAAATTTAAATTAAATGTAGTGAATGGTCACCTCTCAAAATTGCGCAAAAATATCAAGAAATATTTCTGACTATTTGAGGTAATTTAATTTTTCGACACATACGTCCAATCTTTAAGCCAGTTCGGTATCTCAATCATGTCATGGCCAGACCATGTATCTCAAAGAGTAAAGATGTTCGAGTATGACACTGGCCATCAATCAGATTCTGTTTTTATATTTTTAAATGAAAGCTGTCAACTCAATATTGTGATTTTTGATCTTTATTACAATCCATACATTATATTTATACTTAGACTGAGGGGCAGAACACGGAAGAGATGGCGGGATGATCTGGACACATTTGACAGTGGATGGTAACAAGCGGCGAGTGACCGAGACGCGTGGAAGACAAGAGGGGAGGCCTTTGCCCAGCAGTGGAACAATTAAAGCCATAAACAAAAACTTATACCACTGTGTTAATTTATCACCTTTTAATATAGTAGAAAGCTGCAATACTTCGGACACGTCATGAGAGGGGAATGATACCGTATTCTACAGCTCGTATTGCAAGGGAAAATCCGGGGTAAACGTAAACCGGAAAGAGAAAAACCTCTTGGCTGAAGAATTTAAGAGATTGGTTTCATTTGAGTACCAGGACGCTCTTTCGTGCAGCAGCTTCAAAAGTTAGGATAGCCATGATGGTCGCCAATCTTCGATAAGAATCGGCACTATAAGAAGAAGAAAATAGTAGAGATAGGCTCGGCATGGAAAGAAGTTAAAATGATGATAAAAGTTTTATTTAACAATTTAAATCTCAATACATGAACATCGTAGTTGGCCCAACAAAACAGTATAATGTTATTAAAACTGTTGGATTGGGATCGCGTCAGTACCGGAGTGTATTGCGATAGCATTTGGGAAACAGAGTATACACTATAGTGCGGCCCAAGTTGTAGGAGCGATTATTGTTTAATTTATTTCTAGTAGCGTATAATAAATATTAGTGGAAAGATAAAAGCATAGGAATAGCGGCGTTGCTTTGAACAACTGGGAGCAACTAATGTGGTAAACAACCGATCAAAGGAAAAGTTACGATTATAGTTCACCCATATAAAAAAGTTTGTGTATAATTCATTTATATCAAGTACGGATTATTTTAGCCTTTAAAGTTAATTATTTATGAAAATATAATTCTCATACATTTTTACACATATTTTCTTTCTGTTTTTGATTGATCTCAAATATTGAGGTCAGTAATTAAAATTTAACAAGAAAATATTTTGAATAAGTAGTCTAGCAAAGGCTTGTAACTCTTTAAAGTTTCTAAAAACAATATTATTACCTAAGTTATAAATAAAAATATCCAATAACCTTAATAATATTTTAGTTATATATATGTTAGTTTATTTATTTGTTCAGTTTATAATTTAGTTTGCTTAATTTGTTTTAATCCACCTTAATCAATTAAATCGTATACTCAATTTAGGAACAAGGTTAGATACAAATCGCTACCCGCTCATCGCTCGCGCCGCACCGTAAAAGCTTACCGCACTAAAGTACACAACTTAGCCTCCCGTGTGCCGTAAATTTACGATGCATGCGCTACGGGAATTTCGTTACGCCTTGCTCTGGACGGATTTCCCCCGATTTTTTAACGCTTTGTGATTTTCCTTTGCTATTTTTAAAGGATTAATAATAGAACACTGATGCTTACTTATTTCGAAGGTTTATTTCCATTTTGGATCTCTGAGCCAGTGGAGTTAATAAAAATACAAGAAGACTGATAGTCGGAAGTAGTAAAGACTAGGAAAATAGTGTTTAAATTAACTTTGAATACTAACAAATACATCAAACTTTTTAAGCATATCATATTGTAGTGTTTGTTGACAAGTATTTTTTATAAGCTTTATGTCCGCTGATAACATCACTTATACTAACTATAATAATATTTTATGATTATTATAACTTTAGAGGAATAAAAAAACAAATAAGAATATAAATAAAAACATAAAATATTTTTATTGCACTGCTAAATATTTAATAACACTTGAAAAACTACTGTTATTCAGTTAAATCCAAGAAATGTCAAAACTCATAATTAAGAAATTCGCAAAAAAGACAATTATAATGAAGTTGTTGGTCTTTTAGACAATTATTTAACGATTTCGAAAAAAGAAAGTATTCACAATGTTTTGAAATGGCATGTTAATTTGTAATATTATGGAAACACGTTCAAGATATTATCAAGTACTAGCTGTTGCCCGAGGCTCCGCCCGCGTGCGCTTCGGTTATATCGCACCCGAAAGTAAGCTATGTTTGACTCCTAGTGCATAACTATATCCATACCAAATTTCATCATAATCGGTCCAGCAGTTTAGCCGTGAAGAGGTGACAGACAGACTTTGGCATTTATGATATACCTAAGTATGGATATGGAAGTATGGATATGGAAGTATGGATATGGAAGTATGGATATGGAAGTATGGATATGGAAGTATGGATATGGAAGTATAGTATGGATTTAAGTGTGGAAATAAAATTGTGTTTATTTTTATTTCTTTAATGTAGGGCGCAGAAATAATAATATTCCATTGTATCAATGTTACAATCCTAATTAGTGGAGGTTTTTAAGTACCCATTCGCTAAAATCGACAAAAAAAATAATTTTCCTGTAAAATTTAACAAAATTATTTTTACCCAGTTACCACTGGTCGAAACTACAAGTTAAACTAGTTTTTAGAAGTCTTACCACAGTCGACACTGTGTTTCTGTAGTCCTATTCCTACGACATGAGACAAATGATTTATATCATGAAGGAAAAGAGAGAGATGGGTTGACGACTATTGAGTTTAATTTTATTTAATACGAACTAAACCATTTTAATTAGACGATGTTCTTTTCCTAATTAAAGCTTACCAGGCGAACTAACTCCGACATTAACCCGAGTCTAGATATCGCGAAATAAAGTTACTTTAATCCACAGTAAGTCTTGTTAATCCTCGGTTGTACCGCGTCAGTAGTTCACTGTTTAACTGGTCGTTGTGATAATGCTATTATAATGATCTAGATCACTAAGTATAATTATAATTAGTCTAAACAACTTTATCCCACTAAAAATAGCTTGTATGTTTGTTACTTTTTCACGCTAAAACGGCTGGGTCAATTTTTATAAAATCTAGGCGTCGATTCTGCTAACGTTAAATCACAATCGTGTCAAAATAGTGTTTCAATTGTAGTGCTTTTTTACACACTAGTTACAAGAAATGTATATTTTTTTTATATCACTGCTGATGGTCACACCACACACTACATTCACATCACATCATGCTATCATAACTCTTGTAAATAGTGTGTAAAAAGCACTACAATGGAACCACTACTTTGATACGATTTTGACTTAACGTTAGCAGAATCGACGCCCTGGTATGGAGGTAGCTGATACCTTGGATTAAAACATAGGAAACATTTTATCCCGAAAAGAACGCGTGGTCATAAATGCACTTTTTAAAGTACTAGCAGTCCACTCTGGCTTCGCCTGTGGTATACATAGCCTATTTCACTCGGGGATAGTGTAGCTTTACAATGGTGAAAGAATTTTTCAAATCGGTCCAGTCGTTTTGAAGTCTATTCGATACAAACAAACAATTAAATATTTCCTTTTTATAATATTAGTATAGATGACGGTGCTGCTATTTATGATAAACCGCTGGTGACACCGCGGGGTGCAGCTAATCACTATCACTACATAGTATAAAACAAAGTCGCTTTCTCTATCCCTTTGTATGCTTAAATCTTTAAAACTACGCAACGGATTTTGATGCGGTTTTTTTTAATAGATAGAGTGGTTCAAGAGGAAGGTTTTTATGCCCACGCGAAGCTGGGGCGAAAAAAGAAAAGAGAGCAATTCGCGCCCAACGCCGAATAATGATCTTTATTTCGCGACTGTAGTTGTGCAGAGAACAATTTTAATTTCACTTCGCCCGAGGCGAAATTCGTGTTTTTTCCTTCTGACCTTCACCCACTTTGTTTTATTTGGTATACGAATACATTGAATATTATATTTTGCACTGGATTTATATCTTTTCATTATGTTTTTACCCGACTGTTAATATTTTATTAATGCCATATTACATATTGTTTTTCATCACATTTATTGAATTGCGAATTGTATGAAAATAAATTAATTACCTTTATTTATTTTTGACATTTTGGATCTATGTAATACGTTTTTTTATTAAGATATTAAATAAACGCACTATCGGTCATTGTTAAAACTAAATTAAGTAGTTTGTTACTTAGGTTTTTAGTCTCATGGTTATTATAAAAATAAAGAAAGTTTTGCAAACAAATTTTTTTTCACATGTTTAAACTAATCAGGAACTAATTTGACGTACAATGCATAGGTATTTGTAAAATTGTAAAATTCCCAAAATAAAATTTGAAATAAATTAAAGTAGGTACTCTATTTTTAAAACTGTAGAACGAAAAGCATAATGCAAATGCAACGTGCAAATGAACAAGCATTTAATTCGAACTGCAAAATAAAATAAAAACAAAAAAAGAAATAAAAACGTATATTCTAAAACATTCCAAAAATAAACCAACGCTTCTAAATTCAAACGTCTACCACTTATGACGGCTAAAATTAAAATTCCTCCGCGCAGGTTGCAACACTGAGATATATCCGCCAAAGCGCGCCATGTCACAAAAATGTTAAACCTACCCTTGCGTCTTCCCTGTGACCTATTTATTAAAAGGACCAACAGTTTTATCCCGAATGGATCCCCGTCTCTGAATGCCCCGAGCCTGTTTATACGATATATTGTAAACATATCTATCGTATTATTTACACAGTTGTAAATAGAAAATTCTATTTGTGTTTGATCGGCGAATGAAAGTTTTGTTGTCTTTCTTTATCTTTTTCTTAATCTCATTGAATCGTCATAAATATTACATCTGTTGACTTTCTTTGATTAGATATAATATGTCTTTGTTGTTAACTATGTAATAATTTTTTATTCTCTTATAAATATTAATATAGACTTTCGTGACCGCTGACTTAACGAATTATTTAAACATCTCGAAATAACTTTGGTCGATAAAACAAAACAATCGTTAACACGCAAGTACGGTGTACGATTTTAAAAAAATAAACCAACTAATAGCAACTAATTTAAAACTGGCCGAAAAGAAACCAAAAAGAGCGAGCGGTTCGAAAGTGAAAAACAAAAATCTAATTTCGAACGCGAAAAAACGTTCATGGAATTGCAGAGCGAAATTCAAAATTCCGCATTAGTGGCGGCGAACGCTCTGGAGGGCCACACGTACTCAATCGGGGCCTGACCGTCCGAAATCGACGGCTATCCCAAAAGCGGCGTGACTTTTGCCCCCGGAATTGCGCGGCGCGGGTGCCAGGGGGTATTGATCGCGGATGCTCGGCCGACTTCGGGGTCGCTCGTCCATTTTCGGCAGACTTCGGCTTTACTTGAGAACGTCAAGCCGGCGACCACGGCCGGCTAGTCCTCAACTTTGGTAGAAGGAGTTGATCGGAAGTTTAATTGGGGCAAGGTTACCGGTGCATTCATTCAGTCCTGCAATTAGTGGCGTGGTTCATTAGAAGTGTGTAAAGTCACATGCGGTCGCTGGTCAAACTTTAATGGCAACACTTAAGGATGCCAAACACGCTCAAAATATAGAGACTCATCTAATTATAGCTATTTACAGAAAGTCTTCACTTTAGATGAATTTACATTACTATAGTACCTGCTTCAACAGAAACAGTTTACTTTAGTATTCACATTACTAAAGTAAACTGTTTATGTTGAAGCAGGTTTAAACAAGTTAGAGATTGCATCAAACATATACATATGATTGGTCATCTTAGGCATCATATAAAATGAGGAAGAAACAGGTGCTACTTAGCCCCTCCTCAAAACAATCTTAGTCATAATCCAGGTATCTTTTGTTACCTATTCTTGGGACTATTCCAAAGGTAACAAAAGAAAATCATATAATTACTTCAAACAAAATTCCTTTTTATGACTATTTCGAATGCGTCGATTATCAAAATTCGAACACGACGGTATAATCAATTCTAAATTTGATTGTTCCCAAAATTTATTTTAGTATCCGACTGTACTTAACGTATTTTACACATACTGAAAGCCAAGATTGAACCAGTTACACAAACAGCAATGCTGCAAGTCATAGAACTTAATTCACTGCTTCGGCACCCAAGGTCTGACCTACTTCTCACAAACATAACACAGCTATAGCTACGTGAGTTAACAAGGAACGATTCTACGGGCAGCACATGAATACTGTTTCAGGTTTTTATGGCGACAATTTTTTTTTAAATGCTGATGTGTTTAAGACTTATTATTTTAGTTATTTACAATGAATACGTATGTCTAAACTTAAGCTATAAACCACACAGGGCGCGTTTTCTTTGGCCTTTAACCTAATTTAGATAAGGGGCAATTATATTTTTTAAATTAAAATACCTCTAATATCAATATTATTTTCTTTTTACCCGACTACGGCAAAGCCAGAAGAAAGGGTAATTAATGATTTTGGCAAACTATGTATGTGTATTAATAAAAGTTTAACTGTTAAAAAAAAAAAAACTATTGAAAAAAACTTCAGCGCGAGAAATGTTTATTTTTTTATTTTCCAGACCAGCATTGAAGTATGTGCGAATGACAACTTGTACAATTTGACAAGCACAAATATAAGAAAATTGCGGCAACTCATACACATATATTTTGTATGTATTCTACAAACGGTTCGTTGATACTACCGAAGACAATACGATATAAGAAGGCTTCGGGACAAATTGACGTTTGGCTTCGCCCCTTTTTTATTGCCAATGAGAAAATTCGAGAACTCTGTACGCAATTTGTATGTATTGCACACTAAATTGGACTCTAGTATTACTTTACATATTTCTGCTCGACTGTACTTTTATTTTCTCGTGCACGAATTGGAGAAATGAAATGAGATTTTATCAAAAAATGAAAGGTTAATTCTGCTACAATTGTGCGCAATGAAATGTATTATTTTCAGGGATGTTTTTGGGATATTTATTTTGAAGATTTGAAATGTTAGGATTCTTATGTAGGTACTCGTAATATTTTTGTTTATCTTACTTGGTCTTTATCGTATAGACGGTGAATAACCTGATTATTTGATATTTCAATTCCATCTCATCTCATCATGTATGGGGTCCTAAATTCAAGGAAGCTTTGAATCTTCAGGTCCTATAGCACTTATCCCAATATTTTTAAAGACAATACTAGTTCCAAAAGTTTACTGAACTTTAAACAAATATAATAAAAAAATATGAACACTCCAATAGGACTTTTAAGTATCACAAATTTTCAGTAGCCGCCTTTTGAGCTTCCACCAAACAAACCGACCGCTTACAAAACTATTTGGAGCATTCAACTAATTCACTATAGACACTTGGAATCATACGTTTTTTTTATTCCACATGGGCGCCCCCGCAAAATACAATCAAAACGCTTTTCATTTCGGCAACGCAGCGGCGCGCATTCCGGTCGAAACCGCCCGCGTCCGGCCCGCGCCGCTCCAATCCGGTACCGTCCGGATCTAGGGCGGTATATGCGTATTCGCTTAATTGAAAAAGTTAAATCGGCTATTTTCGCGGAATCGTTTCGTGTGCGATTTTTAATATGCAGGAATCAGTAGTTTCTGGGGCGCTTGTGACTTATTTTGTTGCCGAAACTTTTATATTCTCTATACTAATAATAAAATTGTGATAAGTTTGTATGATTGAATATAAAAATGTTAATCACAATATTATTATCCTCGTTTAGGTCGCGATCACAGTTGTTACATAACAATAGATTTTCTATTGTATCTGGAAGAAAACACCTTATGAAATTAAGTCCCACTATTGTATTTTTTCAAGTACAAAAGGTTTAAATAAATTTACTGTCTTATAAATAGAGATCTAGGGTACATAATATATACAAAAAAAAATTTTTTTTTTCAAATGATCTGTAAGACACATTTAGTGCTTTGGATTGTAATTTCAGCCCTTGGACTAGGACACCATTTTGCGATTGTAAACTACTTCAGCTTTTATGAGCAAAATCCTCACAGGTGCAGTTCCTTTTGACTTTTCAGGAATTGTAAACCCTCGATTAAATAGGTATACAAAAAAATATATCCATGAGCGACTTATTTTTTTTTTTTTAATTCTGTACAAAAACATCTTTTTCGTTTGAAATAAAATTAGTAATAAAAAAAAATTGCAAAGTGACTCAAAGAAGTGTATTGTTTACTACTATACTAAATTAAAAAATAAACCTATTACATACAGTCCTGAAGCTTTTACTCCGTCTATCGCCTAATTTGAACCAAAAACATCACCATTACAGTACCACCTAACAACCACCATAAACGGGGCTTCTTAATCAGCCTCCTTCATTTTACGAGTATGTTATTGGCGTGTGTGCCAAATAAACAAGTAATAAATTAGACATGTCCGAGGACCATTTACATGCAGCCGACAAAATGTCTAGAAATTTTTAGTAATTCAAAAGTTGACAAGACGGTCGGAGATGGTTTTGTTCTTAATTTGTTTCTATATACTTGTAAATATTAGTGACCGACTGAAGTCCCATCGAAATTGAACTTTTGGTCTTGGTCTCGGTTTCGGTTTCGGCCAAAACCAAAACCGAGACCGAGACCAAAACTTAGATTTCGGTTTCAACTGAAAACTATAGACACTAGACTATATTTAGTCGTTAAAGGAACCACGTCAGAGATCTAGAGATGGTTCCATAAAACTTTGACACCAGGTTTTGCTTGGTCGATTGGTCCTTTCACTCACATGATTGAGATGGTCGATTGAGATCCCTTTCTGGGATAAGTCCGATATTGTACTTTTGCTTTATTATCTATGCTTTGTATTCACTTTTGTTTTAGTACAATAAAGTTATAACAAACAAACAAACGATATGATTATGATTATACATATTGTCATTAAAAGCTCTAACATAAGCCTCTACATGTTGCTGACAGGTGCGCCTTAAGATCAGATAATTATATGGATAATCTTTCTTGCTATGATTTACTTACATGAGATATTATACGAACATGAGTTTTCGTCATCCTATATGTATAGTCACGTAACTCTCCTAATGCTTCAGGCGTCCAACTTCAGTATTTACTGTCCATCTCGATTATATTTAAAAAAAAGTAATTAAATTATCATAAACTTGACTAACTGCGCGCATCTAAAGATTTTTGAAAATCGAATTGATCACCTTTATATATGAGAAATCGGCCGACATTTCTATTTTGACTTGTATCTCCTTCAGACGCTAAAATTCGGATGTCAAACGGACAGTGTAAAGCCACCCTCGCTTGCTGTGAACCGTACGTGATAGATTGACCGGACAGGACAAACAAGACAACAAAAAAAAACTTTGGTAGATTTATTTTATTTCACTCTGCCATAGTAACAGTTAATTTTTATTTGAAAACGTTTTTCGTATGCATTGGTACGTTAAATTGGCTTTTGGCAAAGTTTGTATGAAACCCGTGTTTGTAAGTTTTAACTGTTACTTTCGAATGGTTTTGTTCATCAGATTGTTTTTCCCAGTTAAATCCTCAGCTTACGCTTCAGAGCCAGGGCAAGATTTAATTATGGTCTTAAATACGGCAGTACTTAACTATGGCTATTACATTGGGCAACTGCCTTCTGACTTCCTTGAACCTTAGCCAAAGTCATCATCACCATGATATAAATTTAAGAGCTAGGCTCTTGTCGGTGGAGTTCCTTCCATTTTAAAAGCCAAAGTCACAATTAAAAAAAACGAAGTCCATGCGCATTAAGTCGCGGGCTACAGCTAGTCTAAATTATAATAATAAAACTATTCTTAAAAACAATGAATATTAACTGCCATAGTCATGACTATAGATTATACCTAATGCTATAAAATAGCGTTTCATTGACTCTCCCTTCTAGTACAAACTTAACTGGCGTTTAAAAAGTAATTCTACATGAGTTAAACTGTTATGTCGTTCCGTAAAACGCATCCCTGTCGAAACTGCCTATCCCCAAATACGGCTGATGTCTATTTTATAACATCATAAAGCAATCATTATTATAACCTGTAGTAATCGCAGTTTTGTCATATTGCTATGGGACAGACAGACGTTTATTATTTTTTCATTACACGCTAAACCCTGATGGGTAATGAAACTGTAGCTTATTAGTAGAGAAGGGATTTGATAGTCATTGCGAAATATTATGGTATGAATTGTACCCTTTTTATGATCCCGTAGGGGTTAAAGTTTTGCGTTGGTCTGTTTGTCTTACTGAGATTTATTCTTCACTTTATTTGGGGCCAGGATCTATTGATCTACCATGGACGTAATAAGCACTTTGTACAACATACAAAACACACCTAAAAAGTTCTTCGAAACCGCCTCTCGGCCTCTGACGTGCTTCCTTTGATGACTACCAGATAGCAAGAGTCGAAAGAGCATAGAAGCTTTCAAAAAGATTTAGACGGATTTTCTAAAACTTATACTTATTTACATCAATAGTTCGACGATAAGACTATGCCTTCGACACAACTCTCCCTTTAAAACTTATACAGTAAATTTTATCATGTAATATACTGTATGTTTATTATGTATAATTTTATTATTTTCCAAAAGTAAAATTCAATAATGTAAATTGCACTTACCTTTAAAACCATTATTTTCTCTGCGCAGCATTTTGGTTGACTGGTAGAAAAACCCTACGGCTTTAAGTCCGCCCTTTATTACGTCATTACAATGAAGTTAAAATAAATGAATAAACTAGTGAAGCACTAGGCAGCAGTTGTGTCATAAAAATAATGTTGTATTGTTTCTCAAATCGACTAGTCTAGTACCAGATAGAATTTAAGTCTTCGACAGACTACACTCAATCCCAAATGCATCGAACCCACAAAACTTGACTTAACAGCGTCTGAAACACCTGAATTTTGTATAGAGCTGTATAAAAGCCGTATAACATCTGTATAGCTGCTATAGATACAGCCACAGAACAGAGAAATTATCCGAATATAAATGTTTTGACGCGGATTTAGTTCCAGAATCAATGTGGCAGCGTATTCTCTCTTCTTGTCTTCAATTAATACATGTAAACCCATGTAAACTACCCCACACCCTATTAGAAATGTATTACGTAGTTTACTTCAAAACCTAATATTATCGACCAAAATCAGTGGCAATAAATGACGCAATCAAATTCCCCCGCCCATTTTTCCTGTGTGAAACGTTGGCTTGCAAGCCAAACTAGTGACACGTTTTTCGTGCGCTATGCCACTTCTTGTTAATATTTCTAAATTCTGTGGATACAGCTATAAACACTCCTGTCTGCGATCTGATAGTTTGCATGTGAAACTTGCCCTTAGAGGACTATAGAGTGAATTGATAAAGAAATATGGCGGTGATTGTGCATTTTTTTGCGTGAAATTCCTTTATAAATAAAACATTTTATGCTATTTAGATAAAGGTGAAGATAAAAAAATTGTTTATGAGGCCATAAAAGCTAGTGAGGATCTATTTTAAGGCCTTTTTAGCTATACTGTTAAGTGTCGTAGCCTATGAGATGTTTTGAATGCCTATGGAGTGTCGCAAGCGCGTTGCTTACCTTGAAGGAATCTATTCATGCCATTCTTGAAGAGTTACTTGGGAAAATCATGGCATAGTTCATTTCATTCATAACGTTTCTGTCCCAACGATCTCTCCAAATATACTCAATTTTTCAGGTATTATATATAGCAAAAGGATCAGTTGGCTCGTTTGCAAGTCAAAACTACCGCGTATTTCACTAAACTATTATTTTATTTATTTATTTCATAATACATAAACATTAGTACAAAAAAGTTAAATACAAAAGACACTGTTTAAACCATAGATATTTGTCTACAAGTTAAAAGTTGAGACAAGGTAAACTAAAAGCCGAAAAATTCCAATATGAAAAATAGTAGGCACCTATTCGAAAATCCATCCATTGAAATTTAGTTCCCGTCATACCGTGTATCGATTGACACTCAAAAAATATGCGTAAAACGAATCAAATGTATACTGAATGGAGTTGAAAGAAAAAAAAAGCCATTTTTTGTACGTTCGGCACACAAATCTGTTCCCGAAGGGTATTCATTGCCAGAAATAAACTGGAACGTTTCGTATTATTCAAATAACGTTTGTTTAGATGATGTAAGACTCTTCGGTTGATTTTTCACCGAAGCGGGATTTCGTCGGTTCGCCGCTGATAGTGTTGCGAAATACGAGACTGTTTTATGTTCGAGACTCGATGCAATTTAATGGAGTCCAAAATTATGACTCAGGTTTTTTTCTGTTAACAATCATTAATTGCTACTTTTGTTCATGTTTTGATTCGTTTTGAGCTTAAACTATTTTTAAGTTAAAATGTTTTTTTAACTTTGATTCACTGCATTACATTTATTCTAATTTAGACAACAATGAAACTAAACTATGTAAGTAATTCTGAGCAACAAAGGTTGTTAGGAAATACCTGATACCTACAAGGAAAAAAAAACAATATTTAAATAAAATTACTTCAATTATTTTGTGAGTCTTACGAATTTTTACAAAAGCTTCTAACACTGTGACTAATAGTTTTAAAAGGCTCCAAATTCCGAATATTTCCCATCACTACGCACCCCCGTTCAAATGGATCAAGCATTTATGGAATAATAAGTAGGACTTAGCATACAATTAAAATATGACCACTGGTGCTCTCAATTTTCAAAATACAGCCCTCAGGGAAACTTTGTTAATTCTTTTTTATGATCTTTTTATTAGAGTTCGGAAAGCACTTGAATGGGCCTCGTTAAAAGTCTCACAGCCTTAAAAGGAGTTCATGAAAGAAATTCTCCAGAGCGGTTCATTTATTTGTTCCGTTCATTACTTACTTAATATTTAAATTTACTTTTTCATAAAACCCGAGGTGCTTTGAAAGGCCGATGTTCTATCGAAAGAATTTTCCAATAATCGCTGGTTTTATTGAATAAGCAACTCGAATTTTGGATAAAGGGAATTTGGTGATTAAAAGTTATATCGCTATTCGCTTGCCCTGATCTTTTATTCATATTAATATAATGAGGAAATAAATAGTTCTGGAGTCAATGAGTTTTTTTACAATACAAAACAGGAATAAAAGTTACCGAATGTCTGATGAAAACTCGTTAAAGACAATGATTAGTGTTATCTGAAGCAGAACTGAAAATGTAAATTTAAAACAAACTCGGTGGTGATAATGATTGAAATAATGCAATAGATAATACTAAGCTAATAACTATGCATTAACTCATACATTTTATACGTATGAAAAATAAAATATATAAATCTGACCTTGTTGATCAAAATTCTGTAAATACTTTTAATATGATCGATAAAAACAACCAGGTCAATGAAAAAACTATAATCGTCGAGTCAGAGTAGTGTGAAATCGGATAAAAAATATTTGTAGCCAGTGGAATTTCCACAGAGAGCAAAGCTTGACACGGACTCTTAAATCATAATAGACAAAGCGATAAAGCGAAATTTTGGGTCATTGATAAATTATTTACTGTCACTAATAACACCATGAAATCAATGGAATCAAGCTTGGTATAATTAGAATTTAAAATGATTCGAAGAGAATTTTCGATACATGTTTCTAGAGTCAATCACATTATTAATCTCTCTCTCTTTCTCTCTTATGTCGTCTGCCTTCCAATCACTATACTATTAAAATGCCCATAAGCGCTTAAATTCTCACTTTACTAGCAAAACCACATCTGCAGTTAACAGGTCGTATCTTGATCAATCATTAGAAATTAGTAAAAAAAATATGTTTTCTTGCATATTATCAGCCCGGTGCTTATTTACAATAGTCGCGTTGTCATGTCTATTATTTTAAAGTCTACGAGGCAAGTCCTGACTGAGTGAAATATCAATTCGCCCGCCGCAGAACAGTTCATTTATCAGAGTAGTGCGCGAGTTAAATAAAACATCGACTGCGGTCAAGATTCGACCCGTTTTGCTTGGTGTTCAAACGAAGCTGATATTTTGTGAAAATTTAAAAGAAAATTGTGAAAATTCGAACGTAAAACTTGAGGGACTTCGTTCCGATAGAGATTTTAGATAACCCTATAGTAAATCGTGATAAAGAAAATTTGACAACTGTACCTTAGAATGCAGTTACTTTTGATAGTAAAAGTAAATTTAGGTATAATGTTTGCAAATTTATTTACACAAGTTAGCCCAAACAATTTAGATTGAGATCTATGTTATTTTTTAAACATTATAGATTAAAAATCTTTTGTCTTCAGTTAAACATATTTAAAAACAGATTATAAATTAAGATCGTGTAACGAGTCAACGTGACCCACTTCTTTCATATTATTGCGAAAATCTTGAACTACGTCTAGATTTTCTATAGAATAAGCACTAAGCACTATCACAATCGAAATCTAATTACTGTTCGAATGAGCGAGCTGTATCTAAAGCAAACTGAAAGTATTGAGTTTGAGAAAATCCTAGCGCAACAGTGTCCCTACCATCTAGGAGAGACAGCGCGTTTATATCGCATCTCCTCGACTTTTCATTTGCAACCTGTCCCATTTTTTGTCAATTAATCTCAGTTATTATCATTGCAACTTAGCCATAATTTACTAATTGTTAATACAATATAGTCTGTGCTACACCGACTGCTTTGAACTCGATTCCAGTAACATTTAACAGCTCTTTGGTGTAAGAAGAGTAATATTATTAAGTAATAGGTCTTATAATAAGCTCAATATGGCCAGTCAAAGCATTAAAATCATGCATGTAAGCACACAAATCGCTTTAGCATTTTTTTTTAAACTTTATTAACCCTAAGCATAACATTCTTACGCAACTGGTTATCAATGCTAAGTGCATTTTCTAACTAGGGAAAAAGCTTATGGTAACTTAAAATACAATAATTTATAAGCTAAGTACCGACTTATTAATGAATAACAGTGTTTCCACACTAGATACAATTTATTGCTTGTAATGTGGCAGCGATCAGATATACATACATCATCACTTTGCTGAATAGCTGTTAAAATTTTCCAATAAACTGTGTAACCCCTTTTTTTCCTAATGTACATGTTGGTACATAATATTATTAGTAATATCATCTATTTATTTTCACTTTTTTATATAGGTAACCAGAACACATAAAAGAAAATTCCTAAGAAAAATACATTCAAGCCACGCTGAAAATAAGATTTCGGTCCACGTTGTACAAAATTCGTTATCTATTGCCGCTTTTCTTTACCAGCAAAAACTATTTGTTATTGTTCCTTTCCACCCTGCCTCCTAAGTTCTTCCCTTTAGTGGGGAATTAGCGGCTACCACCCCAACAGTTATTTTAGCTAGGATTGTTTTGTTCCATTGTACTAGTAGATAGTTTATTGTCCTGATTCCTTGTTTCCCTCTGGACTGCTAAAGGAAGATGAATGGAGTCTTGCAATAAGGATTTGAAACGTTTTTGCTTATTTTAAAGTGTTTAGTTTATTTATTATTATTTCGTGGGACTTAATTGATCCTGCATATTCTGGTGTCAGTTTTTTAGAAGCCGTCTTTTGACCGCTGACGTGTTTCTTCACAATTTTGTACTTTTATTATATCGCGTTATCCCGGGTTTTTGGATTTCAAGGTATGCTAAAACAAAATTATTTTGTTATTTTTTTGTTATTTATAACTTGATTGTAATTTGCAATTTCTCTAGTCCATGTCTATTCTAAAATTCGCACTTTCTTTTTATTATTCTACTATAAATCCAGAGATTTTGTTAAAAAAAAAATATATTTTTTATATTTGTTCTTTGGACAAATAAATATTAACGTTAATTAAGGTTTAACTTAAAAAAATAGTACTGAAATAAATTCTTAGACAGGTAATATAAAATACATTAAATAAATACTTTAAGCTTTTATAATAATTGTCTGGAAGCTCTTAATTATATTAAATAGCGATAGCTCCCACGAAGGTGAATAAACGTCAAAAGCTTGCATTAAGCTTGTACATAACACGCCGCCGGTGCAAGTTGAGCTTAACAATTTTAGCTTAAAAGCTCGTCGCACTATCGCTTTCGCGTGAAAGGCTTAGGAAGTTGGGTACATGACGTTTTTAAGCTAACTTTTCGAGGCAGTCTGGACTCTGATTAATCGACTTATTGGCATATTCCATCATTTTTAGGGTTGCGTACAGATATGGTTATAACGGAACCCTATTATTAAGCCGCTGCTGTCGGATTGTTAGGGGCTATCTTGTAAATCGTAGAGACTTGAAAATGTCAATGAAAATATTTCTGAAAAGTACAAAAGACAGTCGACAAAACCAAACTGCGTTTGTACATGGGCTACAGTGACAACTTACCATCGCCAAGGCCGTACTGTTTGCCTACTAAATTTAAACACGGTAATACACGGTAGTACGGTAACCACTTTCCATCAGGTAGGCCTATTGCCTACTCAGTCAGTCAGGTGAAAAATCCCAGACTGGTACGGATTGCTTTCTCTAATCTTATATCTATATAAAAAAGAAAGTCGTGTTAGTAACATTATTTATAATTTAAGAACGTCTGAACTGATTTGGCTAAAAATTGGTAGGGAGGTAGCTTATAACCAGAAGAAGGACATAGGGTACCTTTCATCCCTGGAAAAAGCACTGTTCCCGAGGGAAGTTCACTGGGGCGAGCCGCGGGCAAAAGCTAGTAACAGATAAAATATCTACCCCATATGTCGCTATTCTGATAAAATATACTTCTACATTATCTTCTTTAAAAACTCCAAATCGGTCTAAATATCACGTACGAAATTCCTAATAAAAAATCAAACCTTAGTTTTTATGCCAATCTCCAAAATATTACAAAATGCTTTTACAGCATCACGGATTCCTCAGATAAATCACTATTGCATTTTTTGCATCAAATGTCATATCTATGACAGTTTGGGACAGCGGAAATGGTAAAAAATTGGGGTTATCATATGAGAAGGGTTTTGGAGCATTACCTGGGGGATGTATCTTGATAAAACGTTCGGGTGAATCATGTTTGTACTGATAACGTGAAAAATTGATATTTGATTTGTTACATTTAAGGGATTTTATTAATATAATTTAAAAAGGAACATTTTCCTAGCTTAAACTGAAGAATGGCTGGACCGATTTGGCTGATTTTGGTCTTGAAATTTTTGTCGAAATTCAGGGAAGGTTTCAACGAAGAAAAAGTGCGTACGGGCAAGACGGAGTTCGCTAGCTTAGTTAGCGATACGTATGTCTAATTAGAGGGAAACATTTATGGCCAAAAAAAGTAACCTCTATCCTTACGTGGCTATCTCAGACTTCACTATTATATATATATGTCTAAAGACAGTGTCGCATTATATTATTTAATGTTATTGGTAGGAATTCTTCCAAAAATTGTTTTTAAACCCTATTAACAGTCCAAATCGACCGTAGTTTGTTCCATATTCACCAATACTATGTTTTTCTACAAAAACTAATCAAAATACGTTTTAATATTTATTGCTACAATTAAAAATTCCAATAGTCAATTCACTGATTCACAGACATGGCAACTTGCACCCTAATGAATTTATACTAATATTATTCCATTGCGAACGAGAAATCAGTATTTCGTAGTCGAAAGTAGACTTTAAGATAAAATAGAAGTACATGAAAATACATGTATTTTCACATTTTACTATAACTATAAGCTGACTATCATAATTTTCTTAGCGAGGGTCTTGGGACAGGGCTTACCTTTTTAATTACTTGTTTCCAATTCACTCTGTCTTAGTCGTCGTTTCTGAATAAACCACTGTTGTTGAGGTCGTTGACTTTGATCCAGTGTATTTTTTATCTCTTTCTTTGCTTACGTATTTTATTTATTTATTTAACTTTATTGTAAAAATACAATAGGCGGACTTAATTCTAAAAGCATTATCTAACAGTCACCTTTGGGTCAAGCAGAGATGTCTGTTCGATCTCAATTATCTTACCAATATTCGATTATGCGGAAGGATTTAGGTAGTAGAACGATGTCCATAGATTACAATTACACCAACTTTTAAATGTTTTTTAGTTTCACGATCAACATAATATTGCTATTGTGTATTATGTGAAATAATAATCAATTTGCTTATTACGTTGAACGATCTCTTATTTCCTTAAATGGTCCTTTTAAGAACCCTGTTTGGGTTCATACATGTTCTCCCAAAACGAAAATATATTTTTTTAATTCTTGTTTTCTTTACCTTCTTATCCTCGTATATTTGTGCACTTTTTAATATATCATATACTAGCTGTTCCCCGCGGCTTCGCCCCGCGTGGGACTCGGTTATATCGCGACCAAAAGTAGCCTATGTTTGACCTCAGGTCGTTCACTACATCCCTACCAAATTTCATCACAATCGGTCCAGCAGTTTAGCCGTGAAGAGACAGACAGACAGACTTTCGCATTTATAATATTAGTATGGATAAATAATATCACTAAAAATATGTTTGTTCTATGCATCTGTGCTGTCTATGTATGTTCAATATCTACGGTCCTCCCTTGCAACGCATCAGAAAAAAATCTACATTTCTGATTACTCATCAAACTACATTTGTGTGCGTAAATTGCGTTATCTTTCGTTTTCTTTTTACTATGAATGGGCAGGGATCCCAATAGAATAACTATTGAATGTGATTCCTGAGACTTTCCATAGAAACCAAAAGTTAATTTGGTAGAGGGTGGACATTGGACAAGGAATAGAAATGGCATTGAAATTGTAGTATTTATGTGTGTAAGAATTTCTTTTGATAGTTGCGGGGGCGGGGGGCAAATATTGATATGTTTAAAATGGTTCTTAGTTCAAGGTACTAAGGCTTACAATTAAGGTTTATCGTAAGCTTTTGTATGGATTGTGGACTTTGTCTGTTCGATCTCAATTATATAGCTATAAAATGTTTAATTATACAGACTAGTGAAAACCTACTGAATTTAGTTCGTTACGTTTCCTACCGATTGAATAAATAGGTACTTGCATTTCGTCTACAATAATATTTTATAGAAAAGTTTGGTTTTCTTGTATGTTTATTTGTTATGCATTAAGAAAACCTTTCACTTTCAATTGCTATTGGATTGTTGTGTAACAACGAACATCCTTACATAATTTTTCCACTTAAAAATATATACTACCCAAGCAAATCGGCGAGCCACAAAGCTAATTCTTGAATTCGCTTTCATAATATGCGTTAATATCGACCCAAAACTCTTTAATTTTTCATCTTTAACACGTGCAAGTCTCATAAGGGTGTTTCCGAATCATTGCTCGTGTTATCTACGGCTGGCAGTGGATGTTTTAATTGGTTTATAAATAACTGCCCCAACCCTTTCAAGCCTGATGACCGCCCAACGAATTATGACCTTAGGGCGGCAGGATTATGTACCGTTGGTATATTAAATGAGGAAATCTTGGAAACAATACACCTAGTACAATGAAGGGATGTAATTAAAATTTCGGTATTACATTTAATTGATGTTATTAAGCAAACAATATCTTCGCCGTTTGAAGTGTTTTATTGACAGGGTTCTAAATTACAGGATTGATTATTCATTTCGGTTTATTTTAATCTATTGGTATTGACTTTTTTATAGTTCTAAAATAAAAAGGGCAATAATAGTTTTGTTTTATTAACGACATGTCTTTAAAATGTTTTTTTTTTATGTTTTTTTTTTCAAAGATTGTTGTTGTTAAATATGCGGCCAGTCACAAAAATAATGCCAAGTTAACTTTATTATGTTCCAAATTTAAATAAATTTATATGAATTTGAAACAGCATAATAGAAGGGAAAAGAAAAGCGAGGAGAGGGAAATGATCAAGAAGGGACATACCTATACATGAAAGAGCAGGCTGCAGTCGTGTCGTATAGAGATGTTAAACAGAGAGATGGCAAAAGGCAAAGAAATGGAAATCACTCCACCGAAAAGAACAATATTCTTAAACCTATCTATATATATATATAAAAACTAGCTGTTCCCCGCGGCTTCGCCCTGCGTGGGAGTCGGTTATATCGCGCCCAAAAGTAGCCTATGTTTGACCTCAGGGCGTTAACTACATCCCTACCAAATTTCATCACAATCGGTCCAGCAGTTTAGCCGTGAAGAGGTGACAGACAGACAGACAGACAGATAGACAGACAGACAGACTTTCGCATTTATAATATTAATATGGAAGTATGGATTAGTATGGATGAAACCCGTTTTCCGTTGTCACGACATAGCATGAAAACGGCTTGACCGATTTGGGTGATTTTTTTTTTGTAGTTTTCTAATACTCTGTACAAGGTTCTTACGGAAAAAAATATTAAGAAAGGCAATATGAAGTTCGCCGGGTCAGCTAGTAATAGATAGATAAAAGTAGAATCTGCGTCTCCAAATTTAGTATTTCGTTTGGCAGTCGTATAACTTAGTAGCACATTGAAAATGGAACAGTAATTTAGCAGCGGATGCTACTAACTGGCAAATAGTGTTGCGTAATCTCAATTTATATCAAGACGTTATTATGTGACTGTCGTGTGGGAGCCTTAACTGCGGTTACTCTTGGGTGTTTTAATCTAAATTCAATGAATAAGAGGTAGGTATTGTTCATAATAAGATGAGAAGCTCGATAGACTAGCGAGGCGAGTATGTTCGTAACGAAACAAGTCAAGCGACGGTGAGTACGCGGCCATGCTTGGATTGGTCGCTATTTGTGGCGGTTGACGTTATATTGTTGGTCCCGGCTGTTATCGAGAGATGGCAGTCAAAAGACTGTGTCAGATGCCTTAAGGCAGGCTGAAAATCTAATATGCTGGTCACTAACACACCCAGATCATGTTCCGATTGGTCTGGTTTCATTGTAAAATGGGTTACGGAGGTCAGACTGTGACCCGAAGTGGATCTTAGCCTCCAAAACATGATATAGCGCAATGGCTCACCAATTTACAGGTCAGCCTTCAGAATCGCTTCAAGTATATCTGGACTAGACACCTGGAAAGAATGGGAGAGAATCGTTAGGTCAAACCAGCTTATCCTGGAAAGATTTATAAGCAAAAAAAAAACCCTTGTGCAAAGCCGGAGCAGATCACTACTTCACTTATAAATTCATCAGCCAAAAGTAATCAAATTACATTTTTACTTTAAAAATTTCTCTCATGGCATGTGTCAATCATCAAGAAAATGGGGTCATGATACTGGAAGTATATTGAAGGCACTTTACGTGTCAATTTGTGCTATCAGTCATTAATATGGGCTCGTTTTACAGTAATCAATATACTAAGGTCAAATAATTTCGAATCGCGCGCGTTTTTTTTCAGCTATGACTAAGGTTAATTATATTTCGTTTGTTATTTCTGGTATGATATATTTTTTTTATTTATTTCTTCAACAATACTGTCGACCACTTTAAGTGCAAATGACCCGAAGGTTCGACGTGCTACCTTTAATTAAGGACTCCAAACATAAGATATCTATCAAGGTTTGAGAAAAAATAGATTTTATATTTGTCACTTCTATCTATCTGTGTTTCTATCTGTGAGAACCTTTTATTGGCTTCGAAATGTCTAAATTGTTTCATATTTTGTATATTCATAGCTGTTGGTTCTCCAGTTGGTTGAAAATAAATAAATAAATAAGATAGGGCAGAGACCCAAACTCAAGATTGCATAGATAGGCGACACTATAGAGAACTTGTAGGGAGATCAAGCAGGTGCGACTGGAAAGAGATGCGAAATGCAAGTACAGCGCACTCTCCCGAGATTCGGCTCGTATCACCGAGAGGTTGGTAGAGCCATGGAAGGTGGAGGGAGACCCAAACTCAAAGTGTGTGATGAGTGGCGCTGGAAATAAGGTTTTAATTGTTAAAAATTACTTTAAAAATATGATTGAAAAGATATATTGCTTATCGTAATTTCCGTAACATAAAAAATAAGTAATTTTAGTTTTTAAATTTTCTGTTAGTTGAAAATGCCCTAGGAGAAACTAACACTTCACTTGTTAAACTTGCTTTTCAGTATATTTTGAATTGCCGTCTATTCCTGGAAACCTTAATACAATTACAAATTATTCTGAAATAAAATAGCTTTACGTAAATATTTAAAAAGCAATGCCTACAAAACCTTTTATATTGCAACACACTATAAAGCTTGCTCTTAAAAGGTTGTATTTTTGTAAGCTTTTAACTTTTTTTGGTTGAATATTTATCAAAATCACGTATCAGATGAAAGTCTGAAGCTCTACTGTATGGTCAATATTTAGAAGAAGGTCCACTTTACTTTTACACAAAGGTACCTATTCTTTAGGTAAGCAGTTTACGTACATGCGAATATTTACTTTCTAAATATGTACTGTCATCATTTTTTTTATTTATTTATAACCGACTTCAAATAAATTAGGTTTTCAATTCTTTGCAATGTTTTATTTTATATATAAAGGCATAAAAAATTTCCTCTTGAATCTATCTATTAAAAAAAACCGCATCAAAATCCGTTGCGTAGTTTTAAGCATACACAGGGATATAGGGAGGGACAGAAAAAGCGACTTTGTTTTATACTATCTAGTGATTTGAACACGATTTCATAAAATATCTCAATGGGGATGAACATTGTCTTATTCGAATATCTTTAATCCGTATCAAGCCACTAATACTATAATAAACTGATATGATATGTAATAAGGGCAGTAAAATACCGCAATAAATATAGTCAGGAGCTGATAACCAAAACATAAATTCATAAGTTAAATGACCCTTAGGCCTCCCAACAAATGGTCCACTTTATCATGAATGTGACTGATTTCAACCATCAGTTCTGGCGGTTTGTTTTTTGTCCGTCGACCCCGTTATCGCAATTAATGTTAAAACAGATGGGTTGTTTAGCCCTAACCCTATTAGGTAGATCCTAAGGTACTTTGGGCTATTAAATGAAAATGGACTGTACAAATAAAATTATGTATTATCGATACACTGGAATTTACAACGCTATTTGTTTCTATGGGACGCGCGTATTGCCTAGTAAGTCGTTTGGCCGAGTGCTGCCGCTGACCGGCGGCGGCGGTCCCGTGAGGCAACCGCCCCGCTCCCCTTGCCTCCAGCGATGACGTAGTCGCTCGTCCGCGACATGGGTCATTTCGGGAACAATGTATCTACTCTGCAATTTGTCGAGGAAACTCCACCGACATGAGCCTAGCTTTTTATGATTATGACCATAGCTGAAATATTTACCCATATTTTAGGAAAATTTGTTTCCAATTGTCATTATCTGTTCCTTCTGTCGCCTTTGACCAATTACTTGGAATTAATACCACTTTTTAACTAAATCCAACTCTACTACAAACTACATCATACTAAGCACTTTTTATGTTTTAATTTTTTAGTTTGCATTTTCGTTGACTGGTAAAGAATGCCATATATAGCATTAAGTACTATTTAAACATAAGGTATGAAATTTACATACATAAATGATCATGTAAGTACCTATTCATAAGTAAGTAGTAAGTACATGTATTTTATGAAACTGATCAGGCAAAATAAATAAAAAATATTTAATTTAATATTTGCTGAGCATAAAGTATTTTTTTTTGGACCGTTCGCAAGTAAAGCTGTAAATTACGTAATATACTTTGCAAATCGTGAAAGTACAAAAGGTTGCGTTATCCTTCTGTCACGACCTTATTTTATCCTGTTATTTGCTAATCGCTGATATAACGAGTTTTGACGTTAGCTCCCGGTCACAGATGTGGGTGACGCTTTTACCTTTTTGCGGGAAAATATTTTGTATGCGTTAGTAGAATTGTTTTATTTTATTTTGTGATTTGTTGTGTCAATACAGACATTGACGACCTCCGTGGCGTAATGGTTAACATGCCTGACCGCTACTCAGGAGGTCCCGGGTTCGAGCTCCGGTGAGGTCAAGATGAAAAATGATCTTTTTCTGATTGACCTGGGTATTGGATGTTTATCTATACATGTATTCTATACATGTATTTGTTATAAAATATAGTATCGTTGAGTTAGTATCCCATAACACAAGTCTCGAACTTACTTTGGGGCTAACTTAATTTGTGTGATTTGTCCCTATATGTTTATTTATTCAAATTTTTAACTTCTGTAGTTTTCGAGTACTAAACGAATGAATAATAAAAAAAATATTCAAATCGCAACATATTTCTTCCTTGTCTGGTTGTATAACCCTCTGAATTTAGATGTTTGATGTAACAAAAATGATGGTACTAACTCATTTATTCCCTTTTAGAGGAAAAATGTGAAATATGGACACTACAAAGAGCTACTAGCAGATTCCCGCTCCCCTGATAAACAACATTCTTTATTACTGCTGTCGACACAATATAGTTTGACTCTAACACAGACAAGCGATCGGTTTGGTATACTTTCGCCACCCCATTTTAATAGCTCACGACATTTGATTAATGGCATCGAATGGGGGTTCGAATTGTATATCTACATACTTACATAGACGATACACTCTGTCTTTCTCATTAAAACATGCGTCTATACTAGATGTCTTTTTTCAAGTCTCCCTTCTTTTGTCAACGTCTAATGGGATTTTTAATGTAAGTTAGATACTTATTAATGATTCAAGAGGTCTCTTAGGTTGAAGTGTTGAAACGTCGCCTTTTATTAAAATTGATGGTTCTCCAAAAGATTATTTATCGTTATTTTAATCACATCTCTTGACATAATAAGATTTACTGAAATATTTTTAATACGTTTGAAGATGTTGTGTGTGTTGAAGCTAAAACAGTTATTTTCCTTACCGATACAGAGTCAAAAGCCAAGCAAATCGCATATTCGGTCATCGATAGAATTCCACTTGCACGGTCGAATTCGGACGAATAAAATTTTACCGAAATTGAATCGGCCGGTCGGCTGCAGTAGACCGTAAAATTGGTCGCTACGGCCACCGTGGGTTATTCGGTATCTTCTTCGGCGTTTGGTCGAATTATGTGTGTGTCGGGTCACACTCGGTTTTAAAGGTGACAATCCATTACAACGACATGATTCATACGCTATTGTACATATTCTTTACACGATAACTTTAACTTTTATTTAGCTACAGCAGCAAATGTGTGATTCCCTTCAATGAACTCATTTATTGTGCAATAAGCTGAACTACAATATGTATCAACTTTGAACAGTCAAGTTCACATTTTGTTTTGTTATTTGCGTTACTTTCTGCAAAGTTATTATTTATTTAACAAAATGAAAAAACCCTTTCTGTCTGAAAAATCTAATTACATTCTTTATCTTTAAACTTTATTGCTTGAGAAGGCAAGTTCCTTAGCAAGAAAACAAGTAGGGGTGCCTCAAAAATAGCATTACTCGGGATCTTGGTATCAGAAGCTGAGGCATTCCTATGCCAGTATATATTTCATTTTTTGTAAAAACATATTATTCGATAATAACCTAATGAATTCTCGAATACCTGTTTTTATTTATTTTCTATTTTTAGCACCATGTTTCAAGATTATTTCTGGCATTGACTACTACCACCATAATTTCAGCACAGGCAGCAATTCAGCATAGTATTGTTCCGTAGCGACGTCATGGACACATGGTCTAAGCCTCCTGAATTATACATCGGCTGAGAACTGTGATTTACTGGACGATTCAGGAGCGAAGTCGCGGCGCTTATGCCTTATATCCGTTTTCGTTTACATGTTTATGGACACCGAACGTGGGTAAACAGGCGACGATTTATACACTGGGTTCGGTTAGTTTTATTTATTGTCACACTAAATTACTTTGGGAGTAAACGGCAAATGTGATCCTGCAAAGTTAGATTGAAATGAAAAACAAATTGTAACACAATAGAATATGTTTTTGAAAAAAATGTGACAAACCACATTATAATTATGCTACCAACAACGTTTACCACAACATAACATATATTAATGATTTACAAGATTTCCAAAGAGGTAGTAATGCAATATTACGTAATTAAATCAATCAAAAAACAAAAGTAGGTAACACAATTCGCTTCCTCTAAACTCATCTCTCTCGTCATACACACACGCCCATTACAGTTATCCTTTATATCTCCTATTGTAATAGGTCTGAATTCTAGTCACAGTAAAAACCATTATTTACGACAATACATTCACACCTAAAGTAGAGGTCAAGTTTATTATTCAAACTTGTTCCTCTTCATTTCGAATCACAACGGCTTTGAGGACTTTAAAATCGATTTTGCCTAATCTTGGCTTCCTCGACCGTCTAAATTAATTATCCAATGACTTAAGATGCAAGGATAGACCATATATTCTTCAGCATCAGGTTAAATAATTCCTCAAATCATATCCCATTGTACAGACTCACGAAAGTTTGGGCAAACAAATATCATTTATTGATAAATCGCTGAGGGGTCTATGTTTATTAATTCTATTATTAATTTCTGACGTTCATCTCCTCTGGGAGATTCCGATACGCAATGTTATGGTTGATAATTTATTATCCATCTATACTAATATAATAAAGCCGAAGAGTTTGTTTGTTTGTTTGAACGCTTATAACTTTAGATTTACTGGTCGGATTTCAGTTATTTTCATGAAAGTTTCTTTCTACTTTAATTTTTAACTGTTGAATAGAGGAGGTGGCCAAGTATTGGTCAAAGTATAGTTCATTAGCCATTATGACATGAGAAGAAAAGCGTCTGAAATGGTTTACAAAAAATTGTGGCTCTTACGAATAGATAATACTGTCATTCTGAAATAATTACAGAGCCAAACCAGGAAATAGCTAGTTATGAATGTTATAAATGTAGATGTTACATAATTTAAATAAAACCTTAGAATGCTTAAGCGAAAAAATAACCTTTCGTGCCGCACATTGTTCGTAAAAACATGCAAAATTGTCCAATAACAAACTTTGTAATCGATAAACGGTGGAGTATTTTAACGGGACCCTATTTTACAACGAGAAATGTCAAATTATGGAACAAATTTCCTATAAATACTTTGGCAGGACTTTGCTAATAATTTGCTGTTGTAATTTGGGTCTTACTACCTGTGGATAGAGTGCAGTAGAGCTGTGCACCGTGTCGTAGATGCCTACGGCGTAGCGCGCCCCACGCACTTGCGAACCTTGTTTAATGCGTCCGATTTTAAATCGACACGATTTTGGCTACGCATACGATTAAAATGTAATATATAACTTTCCTTAACTAAACAATGTTAGTTACACGATTGTTAACTTTGATGAACCTTATTTAAATTAAACACAGGTGAATATGACAATTCATTCGTATTTTTATTTATAAGGCATTAAATTTGATTATCAAAGCGCAGATTACGTTTTAAAAAGAATCAGTTTCTTTAGGAACTAAGTTTTATTTTATCCTCTTTATCTCATACTAGCGACCCACCCTGCCGGCTTCGCATGGGCATAGAAACCTTCCTCTTGAATCACTTTATCTATTAAGAAAACGGCATTAAAATCCGTTGCGTAGTTTAAAAGATTTAAGCCTACAAAGGGACATAGGGACAGAGAAAGCGACTGTTGTATACTATGTAGTGATAGTGAAGACAAACGACGAACAAAGTTCTTTTAAATTTGAAATCGCCAAATACTAATTGTATTTAATACAAACACTTACTCATATTTATGGTGTAGACGTTCATTTTATATACAATTAGTTGCGCTAAATCTGGGTCACCCCTACAACATTCTTTTTTAACATTGTAAAGAAAAGCCTTGTAAAGATATACTTTCAATCCCGATATGAGATCGTTTCGAATACATTAAAACGCATAATAATTTCCTGATACTGTCGGTACCCGGGGCTATGACGTGTATCGGGGTTCTCAGATAAAACGCGCCCGGGGCCAGCGTTTATCGCTATCTGCATACGCCGCCTGTTTCGAGGTATGTTAACAATCGTAATGGCTCAAATGAAGTAAAAATTGGTGTAAATGTATGTAATTTCAAGACTGAAAACTAGCTGCAAAATGATTCGGAATTCTTTGAAGTCTTTGAAGCACCTTCCGCAATCAAAACTAACATCAAGGCAACCAATCAAATACATCCATATCAGAGGTAGGAGAAAATGTTTTGAAAAACAAAATACAATTGCTGACTTACTTTTAGATTTAAGCAAGAGAACCTTTTTTATTTTCATGACTTTTTTTTTTGCTTGGTAAAGATAAACCCTATTTAACACTTTTGCTGACAGTGTACAAGATAACAATAATAGTTAATTGTTATCTACGTCGAGAAGAGTTACTGTCAGCGAACGTGTTAATAGTAAGCAATAAAAAATTGCCTTGTATTGTACATAACTGGATTGAAATAAACTAAATCCATGTATTTTTATCAAAAAAATGTATAAATATAGCAGACATTTGACAAATGAACTAGTGGCCGCGGAACCTCGGGGGATAAAAGAGACCCTTTCACGGACGACCAAACTCGAAGAAATAACACAGTGAAATCAAAAACTACAGCCTGTATATTATGGCTTACATAAACTGCGAACTGTAACTTTTATTCCGCCAATAAATTCAGTTATATCTAGATATTTCCAGAAAAATCCGGTTCAATCCAGTATTGGTGCTTTCGAATTAGGGCAATAAAAGTTTTATTGGTAGTAAATAAGAGTGGTATGGTATAGGTGTCGCGTTTGAGATGGCTTTTTGTGACAAATTGGTCTATTTTTAACAATTTCATAGTTGTGATACTACAAGTTGTACAAAAATATCGAACAAAAAAAATACCAAAGAAGATATTAATGTAACGTTTAAATTCCAGCACATAAGGGTCGAGGTTTTATTAATCTAGAAATTAGCAAGTTCTAAGACATTATCTGTCGCTGACTTTACTGGTTTACTCAGACCAATCTTTATGTTCTTCCTTTTAAAAGTCGATAAAAAAAAAATTATGGGACCATAGTGCTCGTTAAAAATTAATCAACAGTACTGAAATTCGGAATCCGGCAACTGTTTTAATCGCAATACAGTCGGGACCCGTCATTAAGTGCCGAATAAACACGGTTGCCGAGCTCGCGCGAGGCAAGCAAACAGACAAACCGTTTAATTCCTCTGTACACTGCGGATTAACGGCCTTTGATAGCAATGATTGAAAAGCTGCGTCTTGTTTAGATGTCAACGTAATGAATGGTTTGAGGAAAAATTATTTATGAGGTGCTTGATTTGCGTTGGTAAATTTGTTGTTTCTTTAGAGTAACTAGATAAAACAACGGGTTCCTGTTAGGTATTTAAATAAATATTTAATTAAATAAATAAATAAATAATTACATAAGGATATATCTGGACAATTTACTTACAAATAGAGTAGTTTAAAGTTTAGGGGGTTAGATAACATTATGTGGAATATTTCATGATACCTTTGATGAAAAAAGTTTTAAATAAAGAAGGTTTAAGTTTCTTAATACTGAAGTATTATTTAATTTTAAAATGATTCTGCACTTTGGAAAGTGCGTTAATCCATTGGTTCCGACCATTTAGTTCATCAAAGAAAATATTCGATTAAAAAAACACTGACACAATGTTCCAAGCCAATAGACCATACAATCCACACTATATGAATGAATTCATAAAACAAAGATAAAGTTCAACACATCATTCATATGAGTCGCAGTGCAGATCTACAGTTCCCCGTGCAACAGAGAGCTATGCAGACGCATTAGGACTGCGACGTATCGTTGCTAACTGATCTGTAGGGCCACAAAACTGCATATCGTCGAGAGAAAATAAATATGACTCTATTTTATTTCACAATTTTTAGTATAAAGTAAACAAAACATTACGATTGCGATGTGTCGTTACTGTTGGGTTACAAAATAGCATGTCGTCAAGATAGAATACAAAGATAAAAGTTTAAATAATTAATTAGTCGAAAAAATGTATTTTTATTGTTCTAATCCGAAAATGTTGTATTATGTCTAAATAAAACTACAATACATCGCTAATGCTCAGCCGACTGGGCCTTATGATGCTATGTATGTATATAAGAAGTTGTGAGCAATGTCTAGATTTGAATTACTTTGAACAATATTCCTCAGTATACAAATGGTAGCCAGCTACCATGTAAATGAAATGAAACCATAAAAATGCAGATAAGCTTTTGTATCGGTGTATAAATTTATGGATTTGAAGGTACAAAACATTTAAAAGGGTTCCGCTAGTTTCAAAGCCCAAGGTTAGGCTTGCAGAACACGACGTTTCACCTGGCGAACGTTAGATTTACTCCTGGTCAGCACGATTGGATGAATTATATAGAGCTGAATATTGTAGTTCAATATGCTTTCATTTAGAAGTGAATCTGTAAAATAAAGCATACAAAGGCGGCCTTTATCGCATAAGACACTTAGACTAACTCATATGATAACAACTTTGTTACTCTGCTAAGTCTCAAGTACGCCTTTTACCTTGTATTTTGTACGTCATAAATAGTTGAAAAACCTGATATCTGTTGTCGAACAATAGATAATAAAATTACTTTAAGCTACTGCAAAAGAAGCTAAAATTTTGAAAACTTTTCCAAGATATCGTTAAAGGAACAGTATTTGCAAAAAGGAAAAAAACTCCAAAGAAGGCATGAAACCTCAAAGTTACATGATTTACGCTGAAGACAAACTCCGGCCTTCAGCGTGTAATTAACCGCTCAGAATCGCTTCGGATCCCTTTGAATCGCTCAAAAGACCTTTTACATAATATAGTCTACAGGGCCCATTCACGTCCTGATTACTATAGTCGTCTCCGCAGAGCCGTTCGTTATTTTTGTGTTGCCAACCGTACGTAACTTACATCTCTTAGTTATTTTTAGACGCGCCGCAAGCGATAATGATCTGTATTTTCAAGGCAACAAGATCGGTGGTAACTACGTCTAAATTCGAAAAAACTAACATGGCGCTTACACGCATGTAGTCAAACGAAATTCTACATTATGGTAAGGGCATTGAAGTGTATTATTGAAATCAAGGTGGTTCGTTGCAGTGTTTCAGCTTCTTTGTATTAGCGTGTTGGTATTGTTTTGATTATTGGCATATTGCTCTTATTAATAAGGCAAAGTTCAGTTAGGGGTTACAGCGGAGACTGGAGGAAAGGCAGTTATGAGGCGAAATTTTGTATGAAATTTAGAATATTTGAAGCAGTTTAATACAACCCCTATGTTTCGTTTGTAATACGGTTATATTGACATAAATGAAAAGCATTGTGGCGCCTTATACATAGATTAACATAAAAATTGTTTAAAGAATTCTCTATGTAAATATTCATTTCTTGTACAAAAACACTATACATACAAACAAAAACAAAACTTGATTGACTGAACATTATCATTTCATTTAAATATTCCGCACTAAAATTGAAAAAAATAACCCATAAACACTGAAACGTGGCCTGTGTCAATAAAGCTATGAACAAATCTCATTAGCCCAAATTTACTATAAAATTCGATTCTGGTTAAAATAAGTGTGATATCGACTTTAATTCTATTAATCGATTACCGCAACTCGACCGACTCGTTACGGCAAAATCAGTTACCTAATTGACCACTGCTCACATTAATGATTTAATTTCTGTTCAATTAATCTTTGGTAGATAAATATTGTGTTTTTTTTACTATACTACTCCCGTAGTATCCCAATATGTTTTGTCAAAATTGCTTCTGAGCCCAGGGTATTGATTATCTTCGGTGGGACTAATACTTGATGGAATCCTCACTGATAAAGGTATACGAGTATTTTGAATTTAAGTTCCGATTATTGGATTATACCGTTTCCTGCCTATGCATAGATCACTTCATCTCTTTGCTTGGTTGTTATGTCTTAATAGGCATAGGTTTATTACATACCCGTAGTTTATGTACAATAAATCGTGTCCTTTCATAAAAAATATTTCAAAATAATTTCCTGAAATTAGCGGCCCAAAGTTGATAGGGTTTCCGTTTGCTGACCTCCAAACTTTAATTTGAAGATGGCACTCACAGAACTGTAAATATATTTGGATAATTTCTCGGTTCTGTGATAGGACTCCATAATGATGAAAATATCCTTCATTAATTAAAATAATATAGCATCGCGTTTGTAGCGACATTTGAGTTCCGAAGTCAAAGACTTAGAATGAACGGTAAAAGGTTTAGCTAAAAGTAATGATTCTTAGAAAGATGGAAAGAAAAAGCATTCTAAGTTAATACTTTCGCTTACTCGCACTGTTTTCCCTATCTCATCAAAATAAATCGCTTCGCATCAACCAATCGTCACACGTTGGCGCCCAATTTACAAGCAACAACCTACAATGACAAACAAAAGACAATCTTTCAACTAAGCGAGTTTCGCGGTTCGCCACGCACGGATGGACACACCGACAAAACTATTATTCTAATGCAGAGCCTGCGGTACAGTGATTGGTTCTTGATTGCTTTGACTTGGGTGAGTGGTTGAAAGGAGACATGGAAATTGGTTGAGTGGGTTGATTTATTTTATGTGAAATCTTTTTCTTTTATCAATATTTCCTATGTGTGCAGTTTGTACTATAGTCTTGTTCATCCAAGCGTGTTTTCGATTTGCATCTGCAGTATAACCGGGCAATAAAGATAGCCAAGTATTGAGCAAATCTTTATCAATATACGTATATATATATATATATATATATATATATATATATATATATATATATATATATATATATATATATATATATATCAACTCAACAATGGCTGAACTGATTTGGCTGAAAATTGGTGTGGAGGTAGCTTTGAACCAGGAGAAGAACATTAATCTTAACACTAATCTAAACTTTAATCCCCGGAAAAAACACTGTTCCCGAGGGAATCTCACGCGGGCGAAGGCGCGGGCAAAAGCTAGTTCAATATATAGACTTTAAGTACTCGTATACTACATAGACACTACGGGTTTCTTTAAAAATGTAAAAGACTAAGGTGCGACCTTACGATTGGCAGCAACGCATTAGTGGAGGCTTTTCAAACTGCAGCCCCTTTTGATAGTTAATTAAACGTCAGGCGGGAAATATTCGCGTCATTAGAAAACTCGAGACGTCGCAGGAAACGACGTCGCCGCCGCCCCCCGCGCGTCTCGCTCCTCGCACTACCATAGACTCTCGATACTGTATGGAATTTGACAGCTGTCACATTGGTTAATTAACATAAGTCACATTTCTTTTTCTCGTGAGTCTTGAGAGACGTCTATTAAACGAAATTTGAAATTCGAATAAATCTTTTGATGAAATTTTGAACAGTTTTAATCAAAATGAAGCACTGGCTGAAAATACAACTCCAACCTTTCTGATTTCTACTTTGATATACAGCGGAAGTTACCATGAAACAATTTTATACAATTATGTTATTTCTGATTTTCAAGATTATTTACTTGCTTCATAAAAATATATCAATTTAAAAAATCTTTTCCAAATTTAAATCTATCTTTCAACTTTACCTGATTACCAATCTTATCGAGTTTACTTGGTTGTTTCGTATCGCCGTTCCCTCGCGTGATAAACAATATTCCGACAGAATTTGAATTTAGAACCTGGAAACAACGTTGATTATTTCGCTTATTCGATTTGAGCCGATCGCGGCTAACCGACGATGACCGACCGTTGATGTGCCAGTGTTGTGAAATCGAATCGATTTACATGAATAACATATTGCGTGTGAATGAAATTGATTAATCACATCAAATAGTGCTACATTTGAATGTAAACCACTACAGCCCTAATGCTTACGTATTTATTTTTAATCTGCTCTAATATGCATAGGCTATTTAGAACAATCATCAGTATTTCAGTTCATTAGTCCAATCTCGCTTTAAATTGACGGATTACAAACAATATATGAGTTTTTTAACTTATTTCATAACTATTGAAAAATTGCCATTATTTTAAAAAGATAATAGACAAATGATTGAAAGAAAATAAAATCATGACTATTGATTTCCTGTTTCAACTACCATTATGCCAAATGTGGTCTAAGGTCTTATGGCCCTAGGCTCTGTCTACCCCGCATGGGATAAAGACGTGATTATATGTATGTATGATTGAAATAATGAAATTTAATTTCTAACTACGATAGTATAATGATGTCATCTATTATTCTATACTATTAGTCATAATTGTTATGTGGCATTACTAAGCCGTTACAGGGCATTGTCCATGCCAAATCAACCATAAACTAAACTAAGTCTGAGGACAAAGAAGCCCTAGTACCGCGCAGATACGCCGGCGATAAAATGACATTCATTTTATGTCTTTTTAATTGTCATAGACAATCATAAATTTAAATTTTACTTCTTTGTAACCAGCCAGTGAAATATAAAATTTATTTGATATACTGTTTCGCTCATCATTTTGACGTGTATGTAGGTATAAGTATCTGCTTAGGTCCTAAATTAAGGCTAGACTGCCAATACTTGTATTTTTACAGAGTGAAAAGCTAAAAAAGATAGATAGATATACTCTTTATTGTACCATTATCATACAAATTATACATGTTGAATACAAATACAAACAATGTGTACAAATATATGCACTGACATTCAGGATGCTAAGTTAGAAGGTGTTAAAAACAGAACCCATCCGTGGGTCCTCTTCATTTTCATTCAAGCGTGATTCCTATTTGGATTTCCAGCCTACACTTCAGAGCCCAGAGTACTCTTTTAATTTCATAGATTTAGTATCATCCATCAAAAGGTCATTGATCTTTCGCAATTAAATAAATGACAGCTGTCAAACGTGAAATTAAAATCCTATGGGCACGGCGCACAAAACAAATAAGTTCGTCACTCGGTAGCCATAAAATTGTGCATAAAAACTGCCAACAGAATTTCACACATTCAATCAACGACATTAGCGCGCTCATGTGTGGACTCGTAAATCACTTTGATTCAATTGGTAGGGACACATGTGCAAAGCAAACGTTGTACTTTATAAAGGACGTGTTGTATTGTGCATTTATTACTTTTTCTTAGAATCGAGAATGTGATTCCCGCGTATAATTATTTTTTTATTTTGTTTTATGAGCAGCTTGCAATCTTTTATTTTAACAATTTCGCTGACAGTAACGTCACTCTACGAAAATAACAATTGACTGCCATTGTCTGTCCGCGGAAGTGTAAATATAACTTGCTAAGTATTTTATAAATTGTTAGTTACCTACATATAAATAAAAGGGTTACTGTTATTTTTGTCTTTAATCCCTCACTATCGAAACGATTTGGATAAAAATGATTATACAGGGAGTGTGAGCCGCATGAGAAGATATCACAAAATAGATTCGAGGACGTTCTAACATGTAAAGTTTGATAAAAAGACAACATATTTCTTGACATTTGAGTAAAAAATCGTTGGCACAATTCTCTTACCATCGAACTGTGAACGAACTACATCACTAGCTGTCAGACTTTCAGTAAAGTACCTAGTGCTGAGCTATCGATTATGCGGTGCACTCTTTTGTAATCGAGTACTCGAGACATCAATGCGCCCGTATCGATACGCATCCGCTCACCTTGACACTAACCCATTCAACTGTCACGCTTGTATGCTCTTCGTGTGACGGTTTTTTGTAAATAGAATCTCGATTATGACGTCATAGAATTTTTTTGAAAAGATCGCATGTTTGATTGTGTTCCTGTCGTTGTTGGTTATTGGTATTTTGAACGACAGAGATCATGAAATAAAATGTGTAAATAGACGGAAAATCATTATTATTTTAAAAATTGACACGATGCTAAATAGGTATTGGCTTAAGAAAAAAATGGGACCTGAAACTTTTTCAAAGGTTCCACATAGGTATGACAAAGTTCCTCATTGTCACGAAACACGTAAAAGTAACATAATAACGACTAAAACATCCTCCTATCCCTTGTTTTTGTATCCCAAGCGTTCTACTTCTTTACATCAATCGGTAACATAAAAACTTCAAAGAAGCACATCATAAACGCGTTCTAACCTCACTTGACCCCTTTACGACATTACTGAAGTCCTTCTTTCTAATATGCGTACGTGAGAGCACCCACATTACCCACGATAAAGAACCTATACCCCCTCCTCCCTCAGGGACAGCCTGGTCAAAAATACGAAGGCCTAAAATGAAATTCCTGCCAGCCCATAAAGTATAGAATTACGTCATTATAAAATAGCGGCTGAATTTTTTCAAAGCTAAATTTGATATGAGATTTTTTTACGCCTTTGATGTTTTTAGGTGAAAAATTTATCACCATCGTATTTTTTTTTTTATACAACAAAATAATTAAAATTCTATTCTTGATTTTCACCGATTTTAATATTATGATTCCGATGCCCTTTGCTAGATACCTATTTTCATTAGAAACATATAGTGTTTGATTTTATTACAAATTCTCTAAAATACGTCTAGACAAAGACAAACACGAGGATGAGGAAGACGCCATTACCGCATTTTAGGGTGTTCCAGATTCAAATCAAATGCCGCGTGACGATCGCGCGCGATGTGCCGTGACCACGCAAAGGAAAACAGTCGTATACAGACACGACTAATGTAACAATTTAACTTTAATTTTATATCCTTACGTCTCATAATAGCTTACGTAATCGTTCCACGTGTTCTCAGAACGAATTCGTGAGAGTGTAATGAAATACTTGAAGAAGATTATTTTTTCAAAATTGAATTTAAACGAATTTCAACTCTGGCTCATTGGAACAAGGGATACATTTATTAATGAGAAGACACTGTCTAATTTTGTTAACCAAATGTACTGTCTCATATGTTTAAACTTGCACATTTTCTCGTAATGTTCATAATTTCATCTAAATAAATCCTTTTTGGGTAACAATAGTGTTGTAGTCACGACTTTGTCGTCATGAATGAAATAGTTTTTACTACGTTTTGTGGTGAATTCGTGATGATACCGTGAATGGAAGTGGCAGTTGAGTTATGTAGTCACGTCTTATTATGAAAAAAAAAATGTTTTTGTTTTAGTAAACAATCTTTAGTTCTTTTGTGTTATAGCTGCTGTTTCTATTTGCTTCTGTCTTATTTCTAAAAACAGATTGATAGAAACAGTTATGTAAAATAAGTTTATTGACCTTTGTTAATCTGTTTGTTTGTTCGTTACAGGTGAGTCACAACACCATGGGGATGACTGCAGTTATAGTTATATAAGTGAGTAGAGAGTATAGACTATTTTGTTTTTCATTGCATGATGGATTTGCTTTTTTTATTTATTTCTTTTTCTTAGCAAACTTAAGATGATACATCGGTGAATACTAGCGCTACCATCATTTAAATTTAATAATTTAATATGCTTAAAATTAACTTCAGATCCAGAACCTTAATTACATAACATGGATTTTTGATAACTTGTGTTTTCAGTGAATAATGATTTTTAAATGATGGTGGCGCTAGTGTTCACTGAGGTATCGTCTTAAGTTAGGTATGCTTAATTATAAATAAATTGTTCATTTATTTTCTCTACAATTTATCTTGCATAAAGATAATTGCATCACATACAGCAAGTATGTGTACCTATCACATGACCAAATAAGTAAAAGTAACTAAAAATATTACAATTGTCGAGCAATACTGCGTATTAGGTAAAGCGGACCCTGGGCTCCGAAGCAATCAGCTGATTGCAACCAAGAAAGCGCTAAGATGAGAGAGAGATTGCGAACTAGGTTCGAAGATCGTAAAGATTCATTGGTTTGTAGATTCTATTATTATTAATATATTCTTTAAGAAACACAAGGTAATTGCCAGCTTTAATGCTTATTTTTTATCTTTATTCTAATTTGCCCGGGGCTTCGCCCGCGTGTTTTTTCTTTGGAAACAGTGCTTTTTCCCGGGATGAAAGGTACCCTATATCCTTTTCCTGGTTCTAAGCTACCACCAATTTTCTTTTTTGGGTTATAAATAGTGTAACTAACACGACTTTACTTTATATATATAGAGATAAGATTTCATGAAAACCGTTTCATCAGTTTAGTCATAAAACGATAACAGACAGACCATTCACGTTTCTTGACTGCGTTAATTTCAAAAACAAAGAAGTTAATTCTTAGCTCAAAATAGACTGGCACAATCACCACTACAATTAAAATGAAAAGGGTAACTTGAAACATAAGAGTCAACAAAAATAACAAGAAAGTTCAGACTAGCAAACTCTTAAAAATTCTTTTAATAGCAAGAAAAATATGTAATAAGGATACAATTAACGAAAGAAGTGCTTTTTTAATTTTTACACAATTTGCTTCCAACTAGTTGGAAACTGAGTTTGCATGATACTGACTGGTTGTGATAGTTATATAGGAATTCATAGGTAGTCAATAATTAATCATGATGGAAAATATCAAAACGTATGAAAACGTATTAAATAATAATATACCGACAAATCACACAGATTAAGGAATCCCGAAAGTAAGTTCGAAACATGTGTTATGGGCTAACTAACACAACGATACTATATTTTATAACAAATACATATATTGAAATCGAAATGGGAATTTTATTTCCCATTTCGAAGCCAGCTACGAAATGGGACTAAGGGAAAAACATTCAAGACCCAAGCCAATCAGAAAAGGATATTTTTATTTTGACCTGACCGGGGATTGAACCCGGGACCACAGTGAGTATGATACAAATTACTAGATACTACTACTCTTATTATGAGCTAGCGAGCTCCGTCCTAGATCAAATCCGTACGTCCACTTGACATTATGAATAAAAAAGTTAAGATGTATACAAATATTTAATAAACAGCGAGCGCTACTGCGGGCCAAAGCTTTCTAGACATAATTATAAAAACACGAAATCAAATCACCACAATATATATACCATAACACAATACAGAGAGAGAAGTAAAAACAATTTCAGTCTGATTCGCCGAGTTGGCTGGCCACTTAAGTAACTCAATTAATAAACTTTAGCATGCCCCTCCGCTGCCAATTGTGAACTATTGAAATAAAACTAGAATGCACGAGAGGAATTGTTCTTTTAACATAACTCTACATCCCTATAGTTTTATTTAAATAACTTAAAATACCTATGTAATAACTAGCATTTGTTTAACCTGTTCGATTTATAGTTTAACTGCACACACACACACACACACAGACACAATAAGTGGGTGAAACCGAGAAGCACTGTTAGTATTATATAAAAAGCTCTTTAAGGCATTGCATTTAAACTGACTCCGAATTCAGGTGGCTTACCTTATCTTAAAACCACGCAAGAACAATTGACTGAGGGAGATGTCGCCTTATATCATGTGTTGCGCGGTCTCGCTTACTCACTGGATCTTGTATGGTTTTAAGAGTCGGTGTAACCCCCCAGAAGAAATATTCAGAATGCAACCAGAGAAACTACCTACTACCTTTTTGAAGAGAATTGAAATATTAAATGCCACATATCTACTGTAAAATAGCAAGGTACAATGTCGCAAAGTTTTCTGTACAGGTGGCTAAAATCTGAATAAGAAAACTTCATACAGCTTGTGAAATAGACAAAGATAGTAGCGCAAACTTAACTGTAAAAAAATCACACAGTACAAATAAGTCATCCACATATCTACCAGAATATTCTGCACTGGCTCACGCTGAATACGGAATAGGATGGGCCTCACCGGCCTTTACTTAGTCATATATCCTTACGTAATGCTCTGTCAATGGCATATTTTATTGGTGTCCCTTTACGTGTTCGCAATGATATTATCTTTTGTAACACACATCTTGCGGGTACCTGATTGTATGCGGTTGGTGTAGCCAATAATACAAAGTTTGAAAAAAATATTATTTTTTTCGTTTATAGGTATCTGAATAAGACATGGTTTGACAACTGCTAATATCATAAATCCATTAGCTACTATATAATTCGGCTCCTCGGGAATGCATCTGTTGTTCCTAAAATCCGCCATCATCAGTCAGACAGAACAAATTCAGGGTGTCGATTCTGCTAACGTTAAATCACAATCGTGTCAAAATAGTGTTTCAATAATAGTGCTTTGCGTTTATGACGACTTGCTACTAATCCCTTTTTGGTACACACTAGTTACAAGAAATGTATATTTTTTTTATATCACTTCTGATGATCACACCACACACTAAATTCACATTACATCATACTGTCATAACTCTTTTAAATAGTGTGTAAAAAGCACTACTATTGAAACACTATTTTGATACGATTTTGTCTTAACGTTAGCAGAATCGACGCCCAGGTCTCCGTTTGGCTCTTAGTCGCGTTCATTTAAAAATCAAAATCATTTATCGAAATCTATGGGTAGAACTAAAGTTGACTATTCCTATATCACAACGTCACGTGTGTTTAGAACATATAGCATAAAACAGTAAATAAACCACAAAATATGTCATCCGTACAAAATCCCAAAATCCATTCAGACATATACAAAATCAATGTCTTTCTATTCTTGAAACGAAACAAATGTGGACCGAGCGCTGAAAATCGGCTTCTGCAACGAATGCAATAGACAGCGAGGGAAATATGATTTGCCGCGTGTTAGAACGAGACGGCAGATATGCGGACAGTCTGAGACGTGCATGGAATTGCAAATACGCGATAGCGAATTCTACGTCATTCGAGTTTTTCTTTTGTTTTCGAGTGTTAAGCAATTTTCGGGACGGAGTGTACCGTAATGATGTTAGCGTGACGAAGTTTGAAAAACTTTCTGCTACAGACCAGCTACATACAAATTTCTAAATTTTGTCTCTGATATTAGGTGTTTACCATTCCTCGCATAATGACAGATTTTGTAAACTCAAAAATATTCAATGCATGTTAAATGCACTACTATGACTATTTTTGGTTGACCCAAAAATTTGTGAGTCCTATGCCGTTACTATTCATACTTATTTCGCTGGCTTAGTTACCCGAAATGGATCGACTTGGCTTACGAATGTTTTTTTTTTATTTAATTCTGCGCGGTACATCATCAGATTTATAATAGCTGACGACTTTATGATAAACTAGCTTTCGCCCGTATGAATTTCCTTCGGGAACAGTGCTTTTTCCCGGGATAAAAGGTACCCTATGTCCTTCTCAAGACTTCTTTATCTATGTGTATGCGAAATTTCAAATTGGTTCAGTTGATAGTGCGTGTAGACAAATTCACTTTCGCATTTGTAATATTAGTTGGGATTGGGACAATATATTTCTTCAGAACGCACACCATCTAGCGGTTGTCTTAAAAGCCAAGTCAGACACTGTAAGTAGATACTGACATCAGGACTTGCAGGGTTGATTTATATACCACCTGTTGGTGACGATAAGCGCATGAATAAAGTGGAAAAAACCCAATAAGTGGCAAGAGCTCTCACTGCCAAGGATACCGAAAACCATGAGAAGTGGAGAAGAAAAAGCAAGAAATTGAATTAGGCTCCAGCTGAAGATGCAACCGAGAAATCGCTTAGATGGCAAATAAGCACGTGAATAAATTTGTAAATAATTTATATTTATTCGTTATTTCTTTTTTACAGTTAAACCCTGAAAAGTCGGAAATGATCTGACGTCTAAGGTACAAAATTAATTTTCAATTGCACCGCTGTGAATGTAGCACCGAAAACACGAACCGCTTTTTGCATAAACTGATAATAAAACAAATACAAAGCACCACCCCTTTCCATGTGTCCCTTCGATGAGCTTATTTATACATTGGCAATTAAATGCCTGACACGTTTTCCCAAAATGACACTACTTTAGCATTTTTAGAGAATGCGCAAATAAACTTTCCAGCAAAAATATACTGTTTACTTGTCCGCTGTGAAACATTTGAACTAATGTCAAATTTAAGAAATCTACGACAAACTATACCAGACGTAATATATAAATGTTTCTTATCCTAGCACTCGTCTGGATTCAATAAGAGTTTAGCCTTGTAGTATGTAAAAATTGAAAAAACAATTTGTTTAAAAAATAACATTTTTTTTAAATATCTATAAAGTTTCTCGGTTCAACTGAACAATTTGTTTATGTAATACCACACGTTTCCAAGAAAATCTTTTTTACACCAGGTGCATGCAATGTGCATGGTCAATTGACCTTGTACACGAAAAAATAAATAATAATCTAAAGATTTTTATTAACAAACATACATAGTTTTATAAACATACAGCCATATCCATATCCATACTAATATTATAAATGCGAAAGTCTGTCTGTCACCTCTTCACGGCTAAACGGCTGGACCGATTGTGATGAAATTTGGTAGGGATGTAGTTAATGACCTGAGGTCAAACATAGGCTACTTTTGGGCGCGATATAACCGAGTTCCACGCGGGGCGGAGCCGCGGGGAACAGCTAGTAGTTTTATATATTAGGGCAATCAAGTGTTTTACAGTTAAGTCTCATTATTATATTATTATTTCAGACAATTTAGCGGCCTTGCTGCCACCTGATAGTAAAAAAAATTTCGTTGAATATTTAAAAGTAATTTGTAGAAGATATTAAGTATTTATTATTCTTTTAATATTTTTATTAAGCTGCGTGGCTTTATAATACACCAAACTTTAAATAAATCTTACTTTACCTAAAATAATCGATGAATAGCTTAGAATTCTTAACACTTTCGCTGACAGTAACGCCTCTCGACGTAGATAACAATTGACTGATATTGTTATTTTGTTTACTATCCGCGAAATTTATAAAACATAGTCTACAGAATGTCCGACACAAATTTGACATTCGCCCATAGATTAAAAAACAATTGCCTGGCGTCAAACCACGCGCGTTTCCCTAATTCTATGCATTCGCCCCATTTTAAGTACAAACAGCGCTATCCCATAGACAAGGAATATTCTAGAGGCCCAAAAAAAGTTAATGTGCCGATAAAATACACCCGAAGGAAGATAAAACCTATAATTATTCATTTTTCGCTTCTCGAAGGCAGGGCCCGTTTCATTCCGCACACCTTCGCGAAATATGGTCTTTCATAACTTCAACGAAAATAATTTAATGCTATCCCTGAATATATTAAGAATGGACAAGCATGTATCGCTGACATGGTAGAGTTCCGTACATTATCTGGCTTTTAACAACTTTGACAGACTGAAGGTTATCAAAATATAAGGATTTTTGTATCTCACAATTATATCAATAACAGTAATGTCAAATGATCTCTCAAGATGATTTTGTTTCGGATGGATAGATTTTCAATCCGCCCTAAGGTTGACTAGAAGAGATTGCTTTATACAAACGATAAGTCCGCTTTTGTACCTCGTTGTTTTAAGTAGTTTTTGCAATTTTTTTTTGTGCAATTATGTATTTTTATAGATTTTTCTATCAATACTGAGTGTGCTAAATAAAATTGTAAATAAACTATAAATACCATCTTCTTACGCAGTCTACTTAAGTTACTTTACCTTTACTATAAGGGTACAGCTTTAGGTCTGGATTCCCTGTAAAGAGGGTTACGAAGGTCAGACGGCAGACGCTCTATTGTAAAAACCTGTCAGGACCATGATTAAAGCGCTGGGCTCTGAAGCGTAAGCTAAAGATGTGACCAGAAAACACGCAATGACGAAGTAGGGTCTTCAACTTAGCTCCAAAGTATATTAAGTATGTAAATGATACCGGTTTTCGGTCAATTCCTCCCTTCCCGCCATTATAACCCATCTCCTGTTCCTTATCTCCTTCTGTGTTATAAATCAGTATTATTTCCCTGGCAAAATATTATTTTCCATATCTAATCAAGAAATATGGAGGTGATAGTATGGGATTGTATTTATGAGAGGCTCTTGCCGGATGTCGGAATACACTATTGTTTTAGTTATTGGGTTACTCGATTTTACGACATCATTTCTATCGATTGTGTGTGTACAATCGGATGCAGGACACAGGGAATCCCTACCGTACTTACCATAGTGAGTGGGAGTCAGAATTATCTGCTCCCGACTGTACAGTTAGGTAAAGGGTAAAGTATACTTTTAAGTAAGTAACTAAGGTATACTTTTCTCTGTGACCCACTGTACAGCGGTCTAAGGTCTGTGTGGTATATTTCTATGTGGTATGTATATATATATATCTGATTGTGTATACTGTAAGAGATATTATTAGATTTAGTTAGGTATCTCATGATGTGAATGAGCCAAACGCATAGAATAACATAATTGGGACTGCTCCTTACCTTAACCTTATGTTTTTAAGGCAGTGAAACACTTATTATAGTAATATCTTACAATTCTGGTTAGTTTTAATAACACGACTTTCATTTATATAGATTATTTTAATAAAATCTAGTAACACTAAAAGGAGAAAAGTAATATTTATTTTTGTTTATTTTCTACAGCGCCGCCAAGTTAAACTTCAAATGCTTTCCACAGGACTCACTTTTTGTGTTTTAATTATTTGTGAAATATTATCTGTTATGCTTATAATAAAGAAATATGATTGGCATTCAATAATTCAACGCAAAAAAGAAAACAAAACATATAATTTTACACACACGTTCTTAATTCAAATTTAACAAGGCAACAATAAAATATGAATCGAACAAACAAGGCGTGCTCGATACAGTATCGATTTTATATCGAATGGTATCGACTCGGTCAAATTACGCGTGTGGTCACCGCGGTGCGGCCGCCGCGTCATTTCGCGGTTTTTCGCTAGTGATGACCCTGTTTTACGCGGTGCTTCCAGTGCAGCAAATATTTTCATATAAATATTTATTTAGAGCATTTTTTGTCAGAATTTTATAGATATAAGAATAAATTGAATCACTTATATTTTGAACAATTGATCTATTAGGTAATTTGATAGACAGAGCCTTATTTTCCTAAATCAAGTTGAAAGAATAGAAAAGTGACAAGATTTTAATGGTCCAGTAGCCACCCAACCCTAGAAAATAACTCTTTATTGCACGAAATAAATGTACCTATACTTACATATTTTTTTAATACTAAGTTAAGTACAAAAGCGGACTTATCACTAATGCAATCTCTTCCAGTCAACCTTAGGTAGACAGCCCTACAATATTCTTGGCGAACATGCTTTATTTCGGAATAAAGGGGTCAAAGTCCGCTTTCCTGCTTTGTCTCTTCAATTCCGCTTGGACGTCGGCATTCTTGGTTGTGAGACCATGGGCACGCATATTGTTTAATACTACATCGTGCCAGCACTTTTTTTGATCTCCCTTTTACCAAACCCTGGCGACGACGGCAGTATGACTAGACGCTTATTTACGTAATTTTCCGGCTTTCGTAAAATGTGGTCAAACAATCATAGCCGACTCTTGAAGTTTGTTCTTTGATTATCTATAGTTCTATGCTTATATTATAAAAAGGAAATATTTGATTGTTTTTTTTGTTTGCATCTAATAGGCTTCGAAACTACTGGACCAATATAAGACTGTTAAAATTAAGAAAGGACTTGTTTCCAGGGCCGTAAAACATATTAAGTATTAAAAAAAAAACAAAATTCTTCACTGCTGGAAAACTACAATAGTAACATAGGCTGCTGGCTAGTGGCATGTGTGTATCTCGGGCGAAGCCGGAGTGGACTGCTAGTTATTGAATAATTTTGCTATACGAGAAAGAAGCACAGCAAGACAATTGGCTAACCTTTGCTTTCATTCTAGCCGTACCACGCTGCTTTTCGTTAAATAAAAAAAAATCGATAAAATATTCCATCATAAAAATACAATGAGGCGTTAAACCTCATAATCTTATTATTTTAACCTTCTAGATAAGAAAGGCGAAAAAAGTCGTTTTCTTTTGGCAGCAGCAATGTAATGCTCTAAGTGTTTTCGTTGTCCTAACAAAACAAATTGGAATTAAAAGCTTACTCTTTCATTCCCCTCTTTCTCAGAGTAAGTATAAATTCAATTCCTTCGCGGTAGAGCGCGCGTTATTTTATTATGAAAAATAAAAAATCAATTCATAACTCCTCCTTTTTTAGTTTGGAAGTCTGTTAAAAATAACTAAGTCACAGGTTGCAAAAATTATAATTTTACAATAGATTTTTTTTTTAATTATTTAGAAATATACTAAAAAAAACTGCATGGAGCCTACACAAAAGTCATTTGTTTTTTAACTACATATTAGAAATCCGATATGTATAAAGTATATGTACATTATGAGTATATTAGTTAAAATAGTCTAATGCCACTTATCTGATACTAGCTCGCATTAAGTACTTAGTGTAACCTCGCTTATACCACAAAATACCTATAAATAATTGTATTTATTTTTACAACTTGGCTTCTATAAGTTAAGTAGTTACTCGTACCCTTCTATCAACGACTGTTATTGTTTTCAACGAAACAGTCGGGTGATTGACCTATATACAAAATAGTGACGTATACTTCAGCATATGCTTCCTTTGTATTCAATTTTATTGACATTGAAATAACTGGTTTGAGATATATTAACAAAAGAACACGCGAACTTTTTGTAGATGTGATATTGCACAGTGAATCAATCTGGTGAGATAGAACTTATTTATTAGAAAAGTCTTAATTTTTTTATAACTAACAATGTATTCTTCATCAGGAAGATTAAATTCATTAATTTTGCATTAAAATAATGTATATATATTGTTTTATTTTGCTGTAAGACCCCCGAAAAATCCATTCATTCATACTTATATTATAAATGCAAAAATCTGTCTGTCCGACTATCTGTCTGTCTGTTACGCTTTCACGGCTAAACCGCTAGACGGATTTTGAAGAAATATGGTGTGGATATAGTTAAGCACCAAGGATCGAACATAGGTTACTTTTTGACGCGATTAACGGAGTCCCACGCAGACAGAGCCGCGGGCAACAGCTAGTAATAAAATAAATAAATTTTATTGCCACAATACAGAAATCAGAATAAATTATATCGTTTGTAACTACAAATGCCAAATCGTCACAAACTTAGATCTCCAGTAATTCAGTAATGCAAATCTGCCATAAATTGTCAATAAAGGAAGTTGGCGATAGTTTGTCACGATTTATAGTGCAAGTTTTAGATGGAAAAAGTTGTAATCCTATCCTTACGCATCGGACGGTTTTTCTCTAACAATCGAATTAATTTATTGTTCCTCTGGTATCTTTAGGTCTTATTTGCTCTTATAACCTAGTTTTTTTTCTTTTCCGATTATTAGTGGCCAACTCATGTTATAATACCTTCGTTTTTTTTGGAGTGTTAGTGGCCAGTGTTTGGAATGTTATTGGCCATTTTTTTATTTTATTTTTTATTTTAGTGTTAGTGGCCAACAATGTTTTCATAAAATTCAAGTTGTCAAAAGATATAGCTATATAATATAGTAGTAGCATATTATAATGTAGGTATATTGTACGGACTCTTCTTATACCTATGTTTTTTATTCAACAATGTTTTTTATACTAAATACCATTATAACAACTGCCAGTTCTCAAAGTCTTAACAAATTTTGATATTTTACTTATGGTATGCCTTTGAAATATACATATTTCTAACTTTAGTTGTTTCCTCCTTTTAATCCTATATAACAATCCATAATTATCACTGACGTAAAGCTGTCATAAATATATCTGCAATGCTACCTTTACCCGATGTAGAAACGACATGGTCTCACTGAGCTTTTAACCATATCGATAAAACAGCTTTCGTCAAGTAAAGCTCGAGCTTTCACTCCTTAAAAGGGGGAGTCGTGAATACCGCTTTAACTTAAGCGATGGTTATAAAACTTCAAGCTAAAAAGAATATTTAACTTTTGACTCAGTTTGTGTGTACCTATATATGGAAAAATAAAAAAAAGCTTTTAACATAGGATAACCTATCATTACTCATAATTGACCTACGAAAGTACACATCATAACGCCAATTCCCCGCAGGTAGAGCCTTAAAAAAATCACGATCTTTCTCTTCGTGCTTTATAAGTTACATTGAGCCATTTTGATTCTGGCTTTTTTCGCTAGATGGCAGTCACTAAACTTTATCAGATGTCTGCAAGATGGCTTAAAAACATACACCTAACTGAATTCACCGTGGTCATGCTAATGATAATGCTTTCGAAGCTCAGGTAGTTGCTCCATAAAATTAAGACATGATAATAGAAATTAATAAGATTCTTATTCAACCCTTTTTTTCGATCTTGGTTTGAAAAAATATAGATCCAGGGCTAAAACTGGAGTTCAAAGTGAAATATCATTCTTACAATGTGGCCTAACAAATTTCAGTGTACGAGCTTCTGATGTAACTTTTATACACAGCAACATTGGATAGGCTACGGAAATGAAAGACGTCGCGATGACATACAAAAGCGAACTTTAAATTCAAAGGAGCAAGTCGCAAATTTATTGAGCGCACGATGTGCCCAAGATAATCTTGTTGAGGAGTCATTTTTGACCAATTTCGCTCGGTATTGAAAATATTTTATAAAGGCCGACATAACAAAGTCACTGGCTTTGTGTTACGTACGACGACTTGGTGGTTGTATGTGTTGTCTATTTTTGAGTAATTTTGTAGGACAGCCGGTTTTAAATAACATTTTACACAAATTTATCTTCGCTGGTTTATAACATACCATGATCCTATTGGTGTGCGGCTGAGGATACCATAAGGAAAGATGATCGGAGAAATTTTCAATCTTTACGCGTATATTTCATACCTTATATTTGAACCTTCTTTTTCGCTCTAAGGAGACTAATCTGCAAATCACAATTTTTCGAATATGGATGAAGATATTGCTTGTCTAAAAACTACAATTAGTTTTTAGACAAGAATTCAAGCCTTAGCATGCAATCATGTTAAGGCAATCTTCGGCATTTCAAATAGTATAAAAAATCCTACTACAAGCCAATAAAGCTTGTTATTGGCACCAAATCGGAGTAATTCCAATATCTTCCTAGAATTCAAAGAATACAAGAGGACAAAGCGAAGGTAGACGCCAATTCATTCCGGGCTAATTAATTAACTATTAAATTGTGAAATTGCCGCCTTCGTTTGTCTCTCGCCTCGTATTTTCCCGCTTTTTGTTTTTCTTTTCTTTGCGCAACACCTATTTACAGAAACAACAATAGTTTTCAGTCAAGATGTTCTATATTTAAAATGCTAGTAAACTTATATGACACATCTTACTAGCCAGATACATTTAATTTATTTTTAATCACAAGTGGCTTGAAAGTGGATTTCGAAGCCAGAGCACATTTTTGAACGCACTTCACAGATAAACTAAGCAGCTCTAATGTAACAGACACAAAAAATCACCCTAAATCACTCCCATCTCTCTTCGTTCGTTCGTCTTGTAAACGTCACTTCCAATTAGTTAAAAAAACAAAACATGTGATAGCAATCAACCAGTAAAGAGCCAAGCAGTAAATCAGACGAGGACTAAATACGTCATCGCGGGAATAAAGATGGCGGAGCTGTTTCAAAATTCGAACGCGGAGTGAATGGGAACGAACGTAATATAGAGCGAATGGGTCCCCAGCCGACAGTTCCGTAGCAAGGAACGCATATTTTCTATGACATTCTGATAAGCACCGACGTTTCGTGTGCATTGTTGCAGTGCAGTTTCAACGTTATTGCCAAATACAATGCTGTTTAAACAGACATGACGTGTTTTGCTGCTGAATTTAAATTTTATGGACACGATGATAAAATGTGTTTGCTTCTGTTCCCCATCATAAATTTCAGTATAATTTTATATCGTTTTTTTGTAAAAATCTTAAAGTCCGTTTGACGAAAATCTGTGTTTTTAGATGATTCATTAAATCATTAGCTGTACTATATATCATATTCCCGCCTAGCAACTAACTTTAACACAAAAATCACGACAATTACATTCATAATAATATTATGAAAGTATTGTAGTACTATTACTAATTATGTGCAATATTATTAATTTTAAATCGTATTTTTCATTTTACTTATTGTATGTTGTAAGTTGTAAACAATCACATCTACTAAGAACACCACAGTTTATTTTGTTTTAAAACGCTGAAAACAATAAAATGATAACAGGGTGCGACATACAACCACTCGTGAAACGAAAACACTTCAACGTAGGTACAAGCTACTCAAAAATAGCCAATACCAAATTCGATTTTTGAGTAACAAAATAAAATGTAGAAATAAAGGAGCGTAGTGATTGATACATGTAGTGAATACTACATCTACAAGTTTGATTCCGGAGATCAAGGTTGAATACCTGTACTACTTTTGTTAAAAATATGTACTAAATTAAATAAATAGTGTGCAGCCTATCGGTATTAGAAAATAAAGCCTTGTTTTTTTTCTATCATCTCATATGTGGTCATTTTTGTGATATTTATCATCTCAATGACTTCAAGACAGTACTCACTAAAATTGTTCTTTGTATAGGTAACTTACATTGAGATTGTTGAATGAAATAGCACTTAAACTAAACATATTTCAATGTTGTCTCGTAATGGATTTTTTTTATGAATGAACTATGCTTACGAAATCCACATAGTTTGATAATAACATTTAACCACGAAAAAGTTAATTATTCACACAAACATTTGATATGTTTGTGTAGAATGTTCATATTTCGAATGTCCTTGATCAACACGTGTCTTTACTTCACACTTTGTCAAGTTAATGTCTCTAGTCTCTAGGATATTTCGGTTTATTGTTAAAACAGGACAAAGGTTTTTTAGTGCGCTTTTAAAAGTCCGGCGCACTCTCACTTGATTTAATATTTATGAGAATTTCGGTGCATGTATATTTAGAAACAAAAACTGTTCGTTTTATTGTAAACTAGCTTTTCGTGGTGATCTTATTTTGTTTTAGGGCAATGAACTTTCCGGTAAAGTTGAAATAAATTCACATCCGATTTTCAGTTACAAATTATGTTTAACTAAGCGATAAGGCCGCCTATTGTATTCTGTATCTGTGTTTATAATTTCCTGGTACATGTATATTTTTTTTGCTGGTGCAAAATATAATTTTTGTACGTGAATAAATAGGGGTTTCCATTAAATTTTAAGCATTTGTAAAAATAATAAATAATATAATTTATTACTCTAACAGTAAAAATTTGTTTCATGAAGCGATAAATAAAATAAATTAATTAATAGATTTTCATGTAGTGATAGATTAACATCATCAATTCAGCCGCAGCGCAGGCTGTCCTCTGCTGGTGATAGGCCTCCCCCAAGGATTTCCAAAATGACTGGTTGGAAGAGGCCTGCATCCAGCGCCTGCCTGCGACCTTCTTCAGGTCATCTGACATCTGTTCGGTGGGTGTCCGACACTGCACTTACCAATTATTTACATACTGAGATAGATATGACTATAATAAATACTTCGTGATATTCAAAAATATAAAATTACACAGCTGCGTGTTAGCAAATGAACAATGATGTCAACATATCGAAATAGTATCAAAACAAACAATATTTTACACAAAATTGATACTTGAATTCACTAGTGTACTGATATGAATTTTAAATGTCACTAACACAAATAAACATGCGGACTGTAATAAATACACATCGGTTCTGAAAGTGTGTCAATGAAAAATCCTTAAAATAAATCCATACTTCCATACTTCCATACTAATCCATACTAATCCATACTTCCATACTATCCATACTTCCATACTAATCCATACTTCCATACTATCCATACTTCCATACTTCCATACTTCCATACTTCCATACTTCCATACTTCCATACTTCCATACTTCCATACTTCCATACTTCCATACTTCCATACTTCCATACTTCCATACTTCCATACTTCCATACTTCCATACTTCCATACTTCCATACTTCCATACTTCCATACTTCCATACTTCCATACTTCCATACTTCCATACTTCCATACTTCCATACTTCCATACTTCCATACTTCCATACTAATCCATACTATCCATACTAATCCATCCATATCCATACTATTATTATAAATGCGAAAGTCTGTCTGTCTGTCTGTCATCTCTTCACGGCTAAACTGCTGGACCGATTGTGATGAAATTTGGTATGGATATAGTTATGCACTAGGAGTCAAACATAGCCTACTTTTGGGCGCGATATAACCGAGGCGCAAGCGGGCGGAGCCGCGGGCAACAGCTAGTTCTAAAATAAAGGCGTTTGCTAAAAGTGGCTCTTGCTTTGACAACTAGTGTAAATTGACACCCCTCTATTCCGCTGCTGAAGTGAAATCTATATCCAGAACCTTAAGGGTCGCATTAGAGTGGCAGATATATTTTTATTTTTCTTTAGCACTATCGCGACAGTTCTTCGTATGTTGTGTTGTAAAGTGCTCAGTCCTATGGGACCTGGGATGTTATCGGTTGCATTTATCACATTTTATGAGTATTAAGAGTTTCAATCAAGTCCACGATGGCTCGGGTGTGGGAGATGATAAATTTGGTAAATATTTTTCTTTTATAGTATATTTTGAGATAGAGGGAGAAACAAAACACGAAAATGTTGATAAGGATATTGTATAAACTCACGATAAAAATATGTAGGATAGAGAAAGGGATTTATCAATATAATATGAACATGCAGTAAAAATTAATAAATTTATAGCGAAAGTATAAATTTTATAATTTATTTGATGTAAATTCTAGCAACTAAAACTAAAAATCAATCAATTTCGATATAATATTATATTTAAATTAATCTTAGATTTTAGACATTGTTTATAAGACAAGCAATTAGTTTTAACAACTCAAGAAAAACCATTTATATGATAACTTATCTCGTTAGGTTCATAGCTTTATTCCCATCAAAATTATTATTTAAAATTTTGCTATCCAACCAGTGACGTGCTAGATATATTTAAAACCGGCTCATTTACATATTTGATTAAACAAGTCGACAAAATGCAAAACATAGTGAAAACCAACGCACAAATAAAACAATGAAACGGAATAGATAACAAATTGCTTACTACTGAATTCGGTCGTATAAATTGGTAATGCGACGTTTACCGACATCCAATGATATATTGGCCTAAGCTGGCCCACAATTACTTGATTATTTGTCCAAATGTTAATACCAACCTTTTGGACTTAATTTTTGATTAAATTCAACTAATAAAATTTGACAGTTTAATTATATACAAATACATAATCTTCCATGCTGGTCTGGGAGAAAAATAAAAACATAGAATGTACCAGCTGCTTCTCTTCCCGCGCATGCCGTAAAAGTCGTCTGAGGGAATCGCCGAATGGGGAAATCATGACATAGGCGATGCGGCTAGCAACCCATCACTATTGATTTCCTGTTTCAACTACCATTATGCTAAACGTGGCCTAAGGTCTTATGGCTCTAGGCTCTGTCTACCCCGTATGGGATAAAGACGTGATTATATGTTTATGTACTAATACATTTTAATCAGTTGCTAACTAGATAGGAGTATTATGTAGTGATATGGTTAAAACATGAGAAAGCATGCTTTGAATTAGACAAAGTACAAACTTTTTGCCCAGAACAACATTTATTTTTTAAATATGTCCTAGATTTGTCTAAACTTTATTTGTTATGCACATGTAGTGAAGATACATAGTTATGTTAATGTAAGTCTAGAAACAGTCCCGTTTTATATTTGGAATGCAAAGGAGCATAACGTTTCAAACATTTAAAAAGTTTTATTGCAAAGTAGCAACGAGTTTGCAATCGGAGTTCGCCACACGTCACTATGTCTTTCAATTAGCTTTATTTGTCACCAATGTTGTACACCAACACAGTCAATATGAAAGAAAGAAACAAATTCAATCGGATAATAACTTTTTACAATCACTACATAGTATAAAACAAAGTAGCTTTCTCTGTCCCTATATCCCTATGTATGCTTAAATCTTTTAAACTACGCATCGGATTTTGATGCGGTTTTTTTAATAGTTAGAGTGGTATAAGAGGAAGGTTTTTATGCGAGTCGCTATTAATTAATAAAAAGAAATAGCATTTGTTAGTAGAAAATAACTTTCATCTGTTCTTAAATATTTATAACTGTCTCGAGCTTCAGTCCTTTATTTTTATGGTCCATTATTGAAATAAATTAAAGATCCGGCCCAGCTACACCATATGTGGCCTTATTAGGGTTACCTATCTCTTTCACTCCTTGATCCCTACAAATCGTGTTTATCCTCTAGCTTAGAGCAATCACTAAGCGAGACAGTAGTAAAACCACATGCGTAAATTATTTAGCCCTAGTCTCATTACTGCCACACTACTCTCGTTTGATGGCATTATGTACGAGTAAGATGTTGCGTATAACCATTAAACTGGTTAGTGTATTTATAGATATATTGTGTCTTTATGATGCAATATAGGTGAAGAAAATATGACGTCGTAGAATAGTTGTAAAGTCTACACGAACTTTGATACTACAATTATTAATTTTTACTATTAATGTTAAAAAAACTGAGTAATCGTCAATTAGTTGGTTTGGATTGGATATTAAAGAGTCCTGATAAAGAGAGATATGTTTATTTTATTATTGAAATAATCAACATAAAATCTAATATAATCATTAATAAAAGCAAATTGGATTTGAAGAAAGAAACATTCTTGCGTGAAAATACGCCCAAGATAAATCCTAATAAATAACAAAGTTAAAACAAACCTGACGAATGTGAATTTTCACAAACGCATGAATTGCGAAGATTTGGAATCGAATGTTTCCAATGGCACGTTTATTTACACAAACAAAACATGAGAGTCCCATCTACTTGACCTCGATTCGTAGCAAATTCTCCCCGAACGATGCCACCGTCATACACATCGATCGATAACCGGCAACGTAAATAAATCACTAAGTTAGGATCCACCTCAGCACTTCGGAACTTACTACGGGGTTCACCCAGATCCCACTTTGATGTTAGATCATTACAAAGGTAAACAACAGACGCCTAATTAGCGGCATATAAGCGGATCGCATCGGTTTTCGGTTAGATCTTGCTAATCAACTAATTTAGTGACTGATACCATTAATTTTCGAGTTCATTAATAGTGATTTGTGTATCTATTTGTATACGTTGATGAAGTTGTTCCATTGAGTCATTCATTATTAGTTAGTGTCTGTGGTTTCGAATTACTGGCGTTGATTAAATCGCGAAACGTTCTGCCGATTCCCTGTGGAATTTCAAAAAAGCGTTCGGAATCTCTAAAGTCCGAACAGTGACATAGTGGATGTCCCGTGGAGTACTGAGGCCAATCCGGGTCCCTCGAGTGGCATGCCGTCACTCGCCGTAGCCTGTTTGACGCCATATGCGACTAGTTCAATATCGAAATGTCCTGACTTTAGGGCAGTTACGAGTATATTTAAATCTTATTTACTTGGGAACAAGGTGTTTATTCGTTTGACCATTTGTCATAAGGGTGGTAGTGTCGGTATGGGGTGAAGTCCCAGAGGCGACGTACGGCACAGTCCTCATCATTTCCCCATTGTCTCGTTAGACAAAAATCAAAAACAAACACTGTCGGGATTTTCGGATCTAAGTTCTGGATGATTCCCGATGATTGTGTTGATCGTGCTGTGTTTATTTGTGGTTGATTGTACCTATGGGACTGGAACTCTATCATCTATCGTCAGACCGTATTATGTTGTTATAAGAACAACTGTTTATTTGTCGTTTGAATTGACATTATTGTTTTTTGCATTGTCTGGTGTCAGTTTAATTTAGATGGATGAAGCACCTGCATGAATTGAACTATGTAAAACTTGCACTAACTTCTACAAGAAAGATTTCTTGCAACTTATTTATTATTTATACTATTTTCCAAAATGAACGAGTTTCATTCGTAGCTAACATTTATCTCCTAGTTATATGTAAACATTTGCAGTCTGAGTCACAGTGAATTTTTATTCAATGTTATGTGGTTGGTGGAATTTATTTGACAGGCCGTTGAAAAGATTTGTGTTGTTTCACGAATTGCTCTAAACTCGATTGCGTTTACACGTAAACGTCACTTGGTTCGTGATCGTGACTCACATATCTAATATAAATTTTATATTATATTCGTAGCAGTAATATATAATCTACTTCAAAGTACCTACACTAATGTTCTTGCATAATTTTTATTTCAATTAAGACTGAAAAAGGTCAGTAGCATTAAGTAATTTCATTGCATTTATATATTTTGTAATAAGTAGATAAAATGCTTGCATTTTAGTAGTATGACATTTTTAAGTAGTTGTTATTATTTAGTTTTTATAATTTTCTGTATTAAAGCATGATTATGTTAGTTGTAGCCAATTATTTGAGTAAATTAAGCAACTTTATGTAGATATAAATTAATAATTTATGTAGTCTTTTATCATAGTAGATATTATAAAAAAGAAACTTAGGTAGGTACATTCTTTTTTTTTAAGATACTACAATCAAGCAAGGTTTTTTGGAAAACCTTTTTTAGTAAAAGGATGACTCAAATTCACGAGACTATAAGTCTGTAAATTGCTTCGAATTTAGCAGTCTCTACAGAGCTCCACACATTGCTCGATATTCACTGAACTCCCTCAAATATCTGCATGCGTTCGCCCCCATGCATTGAATTACCCGAGATTTCCCCATCCTTTGTATAAATGTAATTCTTTCGCTGAAGATTGTGCCTCCCAGTCTCGCGTCTCCATACGTGACCACAATACCTAAGCCGTTGTCTCCAGCTCTTTTATGTCTATCATTTATTCTTTCTATAGACTACGTCAGCGTTTGACAACTACAGTTCATGCCGAATAAATTGTCGGTGAAATTGCACGACTAAGATGTGAGTTACGACTGTGGACGGGCCCTTCGGCTGCTGTTCGACAACTCGAAATGTTCGGTCTGTAATTTAGAAACTTTCTTTCTTTTGTATTCGTTATTGCTAAGTAAACAATTTCCACATCTGAATAAGTTTTAGATATATCAACTTATTATTTTTCTTAATCTACAATCTCATTGTTATTTCTCCACAGATTGCCAACCGCAATTTCTATCGGGTTAAGCGTGTAGATTTATCAGAACAATTTTCAATAAAAAATTGTTTCGTTTTAGAAAAGTAACCACCCCGCAGTGAAGATTATTTCTAATGCTCGAGCTCGAGACGCAATAAACTAGCGCGATGATAATAAAAATGTTCAGCTTATCCTCCGTGTTCCCGCTGTAAATCCAAACGAAGGCATCAGCGATTTGCAACCTTACAGCCTTTTATTAATGTCACGATAGAACATTTTAATTTTAATAAAACTGAACATCGGCACGCCCGACCTATTTGTCAACCTTCTTTACTTTTGCTGGCATAAAATCATATAGTCGCACTCATCGTTACTATAGCCATCCAGAAGACATTCCCATTTCTGCAACTGAAAACGACCCCTTCGATTACAGTGTTAAGACATATATTTCCGCGATAATCCTACTTCATGCACGTATAAAATATGAAATCGCCGAAAAAGGCCACACAGGAGTAGAGCTTTTCTCTTTAAAGTAATAAAGGTGTATTTTATTTGCACAAGGAGGGATTATATTTGGGATTTAGATGGCGAAACACGTAGGTGAACCATCGCTCATGTGACAAATTTCTACGTTTGCCTTAACGCGGTCCGCCGTGTTTAGAATATTATATGTTGAGCGCGAACTCGGAAGTCACATTGATTTACATTTGAGAAGAAAAGGGTCCCTATACAGGTGACCAAGTTCACCAAACTTTGAAATAGGGACAATGTCTATAAATGTAGGTACAAAAGAACACCAAAGGTGATTCCATCTGGGATATCTCGTAATGAATGTGATTTTTTTGTGAGGGGCATTGAGAATTGTGATGTAACCCTTAGGGATAAGATATTTGCTAGTTCGTTTATGCGTGTTGCTTTTTATTCAAATTGTAGTTTCTTTTAGTAACGAACAGGGAACAATACGTGCGGAAGGATGTCTTGTGTTGTCGAATGTGCTTCGAATCTCGGGGGTTCCTAAGTCGCGGGGACGTGATTTCGTCGCGTAAGCAACGCCAATTGTATATTTATGAGTTCACTATTTTGTCGAATTGAGTTTTACCATAAATAATTTTATTTTCTTGCACGCGTGGCGTCGTAAAAATCAGTATTCGGAAGTGCGAATACAAAGTTTGGTTAACCGCAAGTAGAAATTGCATATTTGATATGTTGCTAAAGACTTTTATATTACGTTGACGATAATCTTATGAAATGCAAAAATTTATTCAAGAATATCTCATATACACGAGAGAGAACGAGGGCAGAATTTTTTAATATAAAGCCTGACGGATGCTCTCGGAATGCTTCTGTGGATATCGAAGAAACGACATCGACTATCAAACATAATAAAATAAATGAGTTTTCATAATATCGCATTGCAACAATAAATATATTGGTAATTCATTTCGTCGATATTTACATTTTTAATTTGCAAATGCGCTTTGTGTTTTTCAGGAATAATATATTTTTAATTACCTCTTTACCTCCTATTAAATTTTTTTTTCGCTTTCGCATATCTTTCCCAAGATTACACAGTACTTGACATTGACTCATCTCTTCAATTCAAAATCCCATCAGTTGTTTAAAACATTAGTGTAATTTATTAAAAAACGGTCAAGCGTTATCATTGCGGACGTCCTGCGTCGGTATCAGAGTGTTATCAAAGGAAACAGACATTATGTTGTTATTTATGTTAGTCCCCATTCACCCACGTTGTTCTAGAATCTTAGTTTTTGTCGCGAATTTGTTAGTTGTAATTATAAATTTGTGTGAGGACAAACGCGATTAATGTTTTAGTGCGTTCGTTTACCGAATTATATCACAATCCCGTTATAAAAGTGTTATTCTGGTTCAGTACGAATGTTTCTGTTTTTGTGTCAAATGTGCTGACTGAAAGGATACTTTTTAAAGGATTATTATTTATTTATCAGGTAAGTAAGTGCAAGTTTTCTAATTAATTTATGTGGTCAACATCGAGCAATGCCCGAATGTTTCTTTTTACAACTATTGCCAAGCTAAGTCACAAAAGTTGCCAGTAGCTAAGTGACATGCTCAAAGTAATACGAGAGGTTTCTCAAATTGCACGACCTCCAACTCGTATATAAAAACGGAGGCTTTTTCACTGACTTTCTGCAACCTAGTAATTTAAGCCAAGTGCCTGATTAAAAAGGTTCCTGTCGCATATTTTTTCAGTGCATTCGTTCCAACATTCACAATTAGCATTCCTTGCCCGGATCCAGGGGTGGGGTTTGGCAAAAATTCTGCTTTAACGAGGACATTGTCGTTTTTGTTCGGACTTTGTGAAGGGCTTCTGGACCCTTAATTATCGCATTGAGCAAGTTTCGTCCAACTGATTAGAACTGGATTATTTCAAAGTAGTTGTCAACTTTGGAGGTGGAAATAAATGATCACGTATTATTTAGTTTTCTTAGCTTGCGACAGCCTGTAACTAATTTCAATTTCTACTTAAAACCTCATGCAAATCCTTTGTTGGTGCAATCTTTCACTAGTCCTAAAGAGTTACAACTACATTCAGAATATCTTACGATGCTCAAGGAATAAGAGTGGTAGTATACGACTGGAGCCAGTACGGAGAACACATTAAACATAATTGCATACAATACGTCATTAATCAATACATATATATACATTTATTAATTAATTAATTAATTTATTTATTAAGAAAAATATTTGATAAGATGTCTGGTATCGGTATCTCACCAAAATCAATGCTATCGGTTCCCATATTTCAAGCGTTGATAGTATATTCATAAATCGAAGACCACACGACCAAAATATCCGATTTGGCCTTTAGTTTCCCTTTGTCTTATGTTATTCTTATCAACTTAAGAAAAATCAGTATATATCTAGGTACTGCAGAATGAATCTAAGTCACGCATGGATTTGCTTAACTTACTCTATGTGGATTATGGAGCTTTTTGGGTCCATAAATTAAAGTATACTTTTCATTACTAACCGATTGCATAGATAGGCGACACTATAGAGAACTTGCAGGGAGATCAAGCAGGTGCGACTGGAAAGAGATGCGAAATGCAAGTACAGCGCACTCTCTCGAGATTCGTCTCGTATAACCGAGAGGTGGAGGGTGTTTTCATTACTAACTGTGGTCATGACATGAGTTTTAAAGCTAAGTTTTATCTTAATATATTCGCTTTAAGGAACTGCGAGCTTTGGCTTTCATACCATTAAGAAATTCACATGCACAAGTTGGTTTTTCAAAGAACCTCCATATTTTTCTTTTCAAACGTCCACATTCATAGTTTTCTATTCGTAAAACACGCGACCTACTTCAAAATGCCTTTACATGCAATCTGCATACTCAATTACGAACTCCGTTAATGAGGTACATTCGAAACTAATTTTATTTTCTCCTCCTTTGAGCCTTGCAAGATGTTTGCCTTGAATTAAAAAGTTTTCGAGCCGCACTCGAATCCAGACGGCCCGCGTCGGATACTTTCCTAATGACCTCGTACTATAACTAGAGTTAAATGAAATGCCCCGAATTTTAAAAGCATTTTTAATGTGGAAACACATGAAATTCATATTATTCTGATTCCCCTGAAAAACATCTTATTCACTTCAACAAATTCCTTTACATGTTAATTAAAAAATAGACCTTTTAGTTTTTACTCGATGATGTTTTGAATAAGAATAATAACATCTTGACCACCCGAAGAAACTATAATAATAAAGCTGAAGACAACTGTATTTGGTTTAACACAATACTAAAAATCAGAGACGTAATGAATAGAGCTATTGAAATAAATGTTAAAAACCAAAAGGTAACACAAGATTAAACAGTACACAAATATTTTGATACCAAAGCAAACAATTTCAAAAAAGATATCTTACAAATTGGGGGAGAAGTTAGGATAATTTATTTACCTACCACGAAATTTGATACTTCTCACAAATAACCAGTGCAATATAAATACAGACATATTAATCAAGGATTCCCCGCAGAAACCCTACCCTATCCTGGCGTTATTAAGTCTATATTAGAAAGAGGAAAACCTTTCTTCTAACTTATCAGGTTAACACCAATTATTTTGAGTTGAAATCCCATATGATTTAAAATTCAAAACTTGAGAATTTATAATATATAGCAAGAGATCCTAAAACTTAGTCGCATGAAATAATTGTAGTTCAATAAGTTTCACATTAATAATAACTTCAAATTTGGTACACATGTCAAACGCTTCATAAACAGTTCATTAAATAAAATCTCGTTCTTACAAATCGATTAAATCATATGTTTACCAAAGAAACCAGAGAAAACCTTAATAGAAATGAACAAATAAGAAGCCATATAAGGAAGTAGACATAAAAGACAGCCGTAATTAGAAATAATAAGGCTTCAAACATGACAAAGATCACAATGAGAGTGCTCTTCTTACAAATTTTAATGTAAATGGAAAAAGGGACGTAATCCTCTACATAAATAAATGTGGAAGTGTATTTGGGGTATTTGGAAATTCGAATTTTATTCTGAAATCTCACCAAACGTCGGTATTACGACCAATAAGGTCGTAATACCGACGTTTGGTGAGATTTTGTTTCCGAGTTGTCATTTCTTAGATAAGTGCCTACATTATTTGTACATGCTTTCCGAATAATTCCGAATCTCATAAATTTCCTAAGAAGATAATAACTAAGGGGGGAAAAAACTGAGACTTCGCGTTTTAGGAGACTCCGACAACTCTCCTAAACCATATTGGGAAGAAATCGGGATAACGGTTTAATGACGATAATCACACTAAACCAATGTGAAATATTAGAAATACCCAAAATAGGCTATGAAAGCTATGATAGCTTTCATAGCCTATTTTGGGTATTTCTAATATCAGGGCCGACCGTGACCGATTCTCCCAGTCAACTCTGCATTAAGTTTCTTTAGGTTCATTCTGCCCATGTTATTAATAGCTACTGACATTACAGCGTACAAATTCAAGAGAATCCCTACAAATCCTACAATATCTATATTTTAATGGAGTTCTTTACAAAACCAACATGAAACTCGTAAAAAGAAAACTAATATTGGAAGTTAGTTCGTCTGTTTTTCTAGAGCCGTTGTTAATTGAATGTTTTACTTTGTTGTGAATACTCGCGAAGTTGATTAACTAGGTGCTTCAAGATTTATTATAGCAGCCCTCGTCTGAATTAAACTTCAAAATATAGACGTAGATAGTATATTTACTTTCATTATAACCTTTCTCGAACTACAAGAAAAATATACTTTCACCAGTGGTGAACGGAATGCTAAGCATTTCTTCGTCATTTCTCCAATTTACCATTGAGAGAAACATAAAAGTTGTGAAAAGACACACCCTGATACTATATACATTTTAAATCAGTCATGGCCCCACACACACACACACACAGAGTAAAGAAAAAAAAAAAGAACATTAAAACTTTGCTCAAAAAGCAGAAAGATTTATTTACTTCCATCGATATTAAGCCTCAGTAACACATTTTTCATACAACATACAAAGCCAAAAGTAAAAGAGTTTCATTAAGTACTCGGCAGACCCATATTTTTCCGAGCATTTTTCTGTCGAAGCATTACTTAATATAGTCTCCACATCAAAGACACACGCTGTGATTACAGGTACGGTGACGTGAAAGAAATATTCATTCACATTTCCGACTTTTCCCACTGGTTTTTTTCTTTTCTATAGATACTCAAATATGTAATTTTTGTAGCAATGTTAGAATACTTTTATATTAATTTAGAGGTAATGTATGAAAGTTTGAATGGCTGTATACTTATAGATGGATGTTTGGTATCACAATCACGCCAGTACGGCTGAACGTATCTTGATAAAATTTGGCTCAGAGATGTCTCCTCGAGAAAAAGGTAAATGGTAAAAGTGAACTGAGTTAAAATTAGCGTATTTTTAACAGCAGTTATTGGTACGGTGTAGCTGAAACAAAAGTACATAGTTTTGAGCAATCAAAAGATTTATTGAAAAAAGAATTACTTTGTCAGTCTTTGGTTTAACCATAATGGTTACTACACTTTTGCAAAGTTTTTGTCCCTCGACAATCTTCAGTTCAATTAGTTTTCCTCTCCTTTTCAACAACATCTTTCTCTTTTTCCCAGGCCTGGGCCGGCTGCACCCGTACGGCTCGGGCAGCGGCAGCGGTTCTAGCAACGGCAGCGGCCGCCGTCGCACGCGCAGCCGCGGCCTATCGGACTCGCCGACCGCCCCCACTACCCCCACTTCCGCCTCCGACAACGCATCGGACGCAACTCTTACGGATTCTGAGTTGCCGCTCGCGAGGGATTCTACGCTGCTCGTCCAAAACGGTAGGTTTTTTGATTGGGAATAGCCAATCAAAACATTATATTATGTCAATAGCAATAAGCGTTTTGTTTAGACGGCTATCGTGTTATTGTAATAACTTGTGCTGTCATATCTAAGACAATGATCAAAGCGTTTCCTTGGCTCTGATGCGAAAGATGAAGCAGAAGAATTAGAGTAGGTTGACAGGTTTAGATTCTACCTAATGAGAAACGAACGGCTGAACTACTTTTTTTTAAATTTCGAAATGTACACAATATATAATAAGACCAAGGCCCTAGTGATACTGACAATCATATAAATTTTCTCATTTAATGCTAACAGAAACAAACATAAAGCTCTTATACTTACAGAAACGATAGTTCCGCCAACAGAAATTCCCTTCCGACCTAAATCGGCCCTGTAATTTCGATTCAATGCTGGCTGACTGTAACCGGAGTCTTTGTGTAACAGTTACGTTTCCGATTTCGTATGTCAAACGCTATCTGCGATGTTTCGAAACAATTGGTCTTTATTTTCGTTTTTGCGATTTCTCGCCAAAGTTTTTTGGCCCTCCAATCGGTTTGATTTCGTCGTCTGCTTCTGTTGCTTTTTAAACATCGTGTTTTTCTATTCGATATGTGTTTTTCCTTTTTCTCTTGTCGGATTAATAAATTTTCAATTGAATATCTTTATTATAACAGTATATTCTTAGCACGATTTTCTCCTAACATTAATTAATCTGGGTGGATATATTTATAGCATACTACACTACCTCTATAATCTGTAATTAAATTAACACTTTTAAGGCTTTTGCAATTGAAAACATAAGTTGACAGTTAACGAGACATATAGTATCGTTGAGTTAGTATAAGCCATAACATAAGTCTCGAACTTACTTTGAGGCTTACACAATTTCTATGATTTATCCATATATATTTATTGTTATTTATTTAATAGCAGTCTTATTTTTGATCTACGTTGAAACCAGATACTGTCTGCGTAATTGTTGTTAGCTGCTGTTCAGGTACTCATATTGTAATTACCTCAAATTATTGTAATATACCCCAAAGACTTAGGAAGATCATCTTGAGCAGCACGCAGTTACTAATTCTATGATATACCTACACTAAAATGTAAATACTAGAAAACTAAAATTCAAACTATTTTATACAGTTCGCCCATTAAATATTTTGGTACTCCCATGAGAGCGAAGCTTGTAAAATAAATGGAAACGTAAACATTTCATCATAGCTCAGATACGACCTAAAATGACGTCACAATGAAATTTCTGGACGTGGGATTATAACGGTGAAATAATTTAATGATTTTCAAAGTTAAAAGGCACGTAAATATAAACCTGATGCTTAGCGTACTAGAGGTTGGGTAGGATACGCCGGCAAAAGTGTCTACGGGAATGCAAAATGAAGCATGTGATTGCTGGGGAATCGCATTATGGAAAATACATAGATGTAAGAACTGTATGTACTTACTAGATACGGTACGATACCATTTCAAAGCAGTGTTAAGGTGATACCTCGGAGAACACTAGCGCCACCATCATTTAAAAATCATTATTCACTGAAAACACAAGTTATCAACTTTATAATCATAGTTTTGCAATATTGACAGTTTTATTCCGAAGGATCTAATATTTATTTATATATTTCGGTTCATTTGAATTATCAAATTTCCAAATTAATTCTCTTTGTTACATAAAATATAAAAAGTAACAATTTCCCATAATGTTTTAGGTTTTCTTGATGTATTTCCATTCATTTCTGCATTTTGAGTCCTTATTAATCTGTCATCATCATCTTTATTTTCACTTTTCAATTCTCATCGTGTAGAGTTAGTACACATACAACTTTTTTGAATTTGTCAACATTACTACTGACAATGCTGACTTCTTTGTAAACTCCGTCGCATGACGTCGGATTAACCGATCATAAAATTTTGACGACTTCAACAGATGCTTAGTTGCAAACATCTCAACAAAGTGCTTTTTCTACTGTCACTGTGATAAATAATTGATATATCATTAGTGTGTTATACGATAATATGCTGATATGGTGAGACGAATTAGATGATTAAAAACCAGAAAATTTTACCGAAGTACTTGATTAAATAATAATACAGTAGTATCTATGACAGCTCAAAAATTAATACATACTAAAGTTATAAATGTATATTTATGTTAAAACATTTTTTTTACTTTACACACAATAAATTCCATAGATTGTTATCAATACATAGATGAGTTTTAGTTAAACTCAAATCTTGATTACATCTATTTTAAGTAGATTTATAACTTACACATTTCCACATGCTTGCTTAAAAATGGTACTTAAATTAAAATAAAATGCATTACTTGTACAATGAAAAAATCTTGTCCCAAAAAATCAGACCATTCATTCGGGTCTTAATTCCACAATGTCTCATCTAGTTATCCTTAATCTTACTTTAAAGCACAGTGACACAGAGGCCTCTAGCGGCTGCCCGTAATGGATTTTTATCGCGTCGCATTTGAAAATCGAACAGGAAATCCTAGGGAATACCGTTTTAATTTGCCCACCAACAGATTCTATAATCGCTCTAGGTTTCATTGAATGCAATTTAATTGGAATTCTCGGGTGTGCTTCGATTGAAATCGAGACTGGGTCATTTGAAATTTGTATTTCACTATTTTCACCATCCCTCATTTCAGCGCTGAACAACTTATCCGAGGATCTACAAACTGTGTGTAATAAATACTGTGTGTAAATTATCCAATGTACCTTTAAATTCAAATGATTCAGTGTGGTTTGTTCGAGATGAAACTAGTGTAGTTCTATCGAACAAGTATCATAAATGTGATAAAATATATGATAAAACAAGTACATAGGAATTTCTTTTTGATTACTGCAAAAACATTGTTCAATACAACTACAAAAATTTTACATTCCCCAGTTGGTTCCAACTAGTTGCTTCTACAAAACCGTAGTTATAACTTGACCCGCAAATTACAAGCTAACATTTTCGATCCGCCGCGTGTTTTCAATGTTTTCCACAGGCCCGAAAACTTTGCTTCCCAAAATTTGGGTTCGATGTTTGTTTACATTTAGTTTTTGGGCTCCAATTTAAACTATCGTTGCTTTTATTTGTCGTTTAGTACGACATCCCTCCTCCCGCGGTTGTTGCTTCAACCCTTTGTTTGCGGCATCGAATTTATTCAGCCTATTGTATATTTTGGTTTTCCGAATTTAGGATAATTTGTCCGGCATAATGAGAGTACCGGTTAATCATTAATTTGGGTCATCCGATGCCGCTGAATTTATTTCTTTAATATTCAAGTAAATGATGGTATCATGTTACCTTCAATATATATGTGTATTATGTTTGTATACTTTTAATTTATATCTTCCCTTGTCTGTTGGTTTAATAAAGAGGGTTTTTACATCAGCCATCAGATGGGTAGAAGTTATATTGATCCCTGGAGAGGCTTTTAGTAAAACAAAGAGAACTTTCACGTTTATAGCTCCGAAAATACCCAAGAAGTTTTTGACACAATTAAATTTAACGATCCGGGATACCAATCGATGGTTCTAAATTTAAAAACGGAACACAAATCGTCCTGGATAGCTGTCATAAACGTGCGACAAGTCGTAAAGTGGGCTGGCAGCCGAACGTGTTAAACAATTTGATACGCGGTAACAACGACATTTTTATGTCGCGATATTTCGGTAGGGCCCGAGTGTCGCCTTTAATTGCCGCTATTAAACGCATGCTTGCGACCGAATGTCGAGCGATGGATGGTGTTTCCGAAATAAAACTAAGGACCAAGTCACACAAGCTTTATCTTTATATGCCTGGGAAGACGTGATATGCTTTACGCTAGCAAAACTTTCTTGAGTGTTATTTGTTTTTACGTGAGTTTGTGTTTCGGCGTGACGTGTTTCTTCTTGATCACGTTACACGTTATATAGTAAAAAAAGGTTATAATATGATAATTGTAAAATATATTGCATTTCTTTTTTTTAATTATGCACTTACAGCTTCCCAAAGCGAGGTAAGAGTTAAGGCACAAATCACTTGTTATTAACAAGTAAATAACACATGAATTTCTTAATCGTATGCATATCTCATCAGTTCTAAACAAAATTTGAAATTCTTGATGGTATTAATTGAAGAGTGCAAACTAAAACAGCGCTAGATAAATTTCTACATGATTCTTTAATTTTCCATTAGTTCTTATTTATTTTCTTTTAGATTAACATATATATCAATCTCCTATCTATATTGGTTCTTACGAAAGTCCTTTCTTTTGTCTTATTTATTGTCCGTGAATGAAAGAGATGGCTGCTTTTAATGGTGATTCGGTAGCCTCCGTGGGATAATCATAACGAAAGCCGGAAATTCGTTAACGAATATGGCAGTCATTCGTTAAATTTAATGCGTGTTTGTTTAATGGATGAATGTGTTTTTAAGTTTCCATATGTTTCTCTGGGCTTTCGATCTTATGGTGAAATTAGAAATGTTTTTGGTTTTTATCATTATTCGTGTGTTAAATAAGTTCAAATTAAGTAGTTTAGATACAAATAAGTAGTCGAGCAAAAGTGACCGTCTTGTCACTTAGCACTAGCCTAATTACAGATGTTTACTTAAGCAAAAGATTTATACAAAAAAAAAAACTTCCATGTTATTTTGCCTAAGTCGACTCCCTGTTCTCTCTGTAATATTCTATCTAGCTTTTTTTGGTTCCAATGCTAGATCAAAGCTTTTCGTTTTTATTTCGTTTTTTAATTTTCGTAAAAATCCCCTTAATTTTCATGTTAGGTACTATTTAGGCAGACTTTCAGTCTTTCTGACGCCTGTATTCCTACAATACTAAAAATGTCATTTTATCAATAAATCGCACTAACTATATTCAGGAATTTACTTCCCAGTATTATAAAATTATAATTAATAAACATTTTTGACAAGATTATTGGTAATTTATGAAAGGATGGTGCACCAGTTCTAAGTTCTAAAATTGATTGAAGTTTTTCCTTATATATCAGTAGCAGTGAAAATCAAGGTAATGTTAACTTAATATAATCTGTCTATTTCCCACAGCTTATTACAGTGTCATATCTTAAGTAACGTAATAAAAATAGATTTAACGTCTCAAATATGGCATCATTAGCGTCAGACGAGAGCTCTCTCTTCTCTTTAACTATTTTACACCCCGAAATTGTGGAATTAAGGCTTCCGTATTCATCCATCAAGAGTATTCCGTGAAATTTCTCGGGAGGCACCCCTTAATCCTTAAGACGAATATCTCGAACTTACGAACGGAGCGGAATAATCGCAAGGTTGCGTCGGCGAAAAAATGTATAATTCGTCACTTAATCCGAACATCTAGGGGATTCAAGTTTAACAAATATCTAGCATTAACGTGACAGACATTACACGATGGATTCATTTCTTCAGCTCAAAAGAAATGTCACCCTTCCTCGGTTACTTCAGACTCCCTTTTCCTTCATTCTGAGCGTCTTATATGCTTGATGTTGCATATTTAAAAAAACATCATAAAAAAGTGAAGACAAATGAAAAGTTTGGTGACCTCAAAAATTTTACTGGATTCTGATGATGAATAGCATAAAAGTATTATAATCATTTATTATTTGCTAGTGTAATATTCATAAAAAGACGTATACGTATAAACAAAACTATGACCATAAAAAAGCTAAAACTACACAAAAACAATATTGTAAAGGAATAAATAAATATTTCTTTTAAAATAGTGAAAGTTTTAACAGTACATCGAGCATGAGATTCAATACAGGCGAAAGAAGAAATAACCTAATGCGTAATGAACTGAGGGTCTTTACTTCGGTCGTTTGACCGCCGCGCAAATTGAAAGAGGCAGCGATACAACGACCGACGTCTCCAATACAAAAATGGACCTAGAATTGCGCCTTGGGGGACACCCGTACGTAATATCGAATTCTCGGCTACCAACTGGCCCTACTCTGGTTTGTCCATATATTTCTATGTTATAAGTAAACCGCTTATTATTTGAACCAATACCTTTTATGCTGCAAACTCGAATACAAAGCTACAACCTCCTTAGTCTGCTTGAAAGCACAAAGGAGTTCGTATCAGTCGACCGACTCGGTAGACCCGAAAAAGTACAAGCCCTTTGAGCGACCAATCCTTTAATACTAATTGAATCATAATTTAGGAGACGGAAAGTTTCTTTTTATGTAAATCTTTTGCCCTCTGAGACTCAAAGGCCTGAGAAATAGAATCTTAATAATCTTGAGTTTGGAACCGGACGGTTGAAGAAAGAGGCGGGGGCATGTGAACGAGATTAAAATTTACTTTACAACGATTCGTACTTATGTGATTTAAGACGGCAAGCTTGAAATTTTTAAACTACAACCCATTCAAAATTACTTTTATAAGTCTTCTTCATATTTAGCGTCCACAAAAATTTGTTTACTAATCTGATGTCATGTTGCGAAAGATATTTGAAATTACTCTTAATAGATTTACATTAGATATGAATATGCGACAACTTGTTTTAAAGTGTTCTGAATGTTATAACTTTCGAAGTTATATTATACTAGCTGTTGCCCGCGGCTCCGCCCTTGGGGACTCGGTTATATCGCGCACAAAAGTAGCCTATGTTTGACCTCAGGTCTTTAACTACATCCCTACCAAATTTCATCACAATCGGTCCAGCAGTTTAGCCGTGAAGAGGTGACAGACAGACAGACAGACAGACAGACTTTCGCATTTATAATATTAGTATGGAAGTATGGATAAGTATTGATATGCTAACAAAATAGTACAAATTAGGTTACGTAATAATCACAATATTTTCTTTACCTCCCAAGGCAACAATAAGAGCAATGTTCTTGCTACCCCAACAATATGAACCCACATAGAATAAGTAAATGTTTGTTTTAAGCATGCAAATATTTGGCCGAAAACGTACAAACTCCAGACTGCTTATCGCTTATAATAGTTTTGAATTGAATTGTCTGAGTATGAGGAAAGGAGAAATGTTATAACTTAATGGTGTATAAGAGCTTAATGAAACTGAGTTGGTGAAATTTCATATGGTGGCAAATTATACTGTATTAAAATTATACTTTTGGCAACTTTGGTGTTTAAAATCTTCAAATCTAATAATCTTCACTTTATCAGTTTGAAGAAGTTAAAGAAGTGAGTGAATTATCGAACATGAGAAAATAACTTCAAAATACAATGTCAAAAGTAAGTAGTCTATAATAATATTGTATTATAGTTTTAATTTAAATAATGATAGCAACTAATGACAACTTTATTAACAGTAAAACCTATCTTATTTTATTTTATCTTCAGAAGACAGCTATAATATAAATAGCTGTCAAGTTATAGAAGAACAAAAACTTGGAAGCGTTTACTCAAACGTGAAACGAGGGAACAACCCAAAATTTATTTGACAATGACAAACAATTATCTTTCAAAGGGCTTGTTACAGTAAATATCATCAAAGACGAAATTTATTAAAGTACGCCGAAAGATGCTTAGGAACTTAAGACAAAGGACGATTCGAAACGGCTGTATTCGACACGAAACGGAAGCGAACTATCGCCAAGTTGTAAGACTCCCTGTTGCCTTTCTGCCTTCGCCGATATTTTCATTTAAGTTTGAAAATTGCTTGCCCTCGCTCGCGCAGAGCAAATTGTACTGAAATGGGGATCGATAATGCGATTGGAGGTGAGATTTTCTTTTCGCGAGATGAACCGAGTGTAAATCTTCTAGATAGAAAAATTTCGGAAATTGTACGCGAGATTTATCGGGGAGCCGTGTGTGGAAAAATTGTTTTTTGATTTCCACGCCGACTGTTGGCTGCGATAGAGGATGTGAATCTTTGTTTCGAATGGAAGTTATGTTATCATATTGTGCTATTTGCAAAATATTTATCTCGATAGTATTGGTCTACAAAGCAAGTATTAGTAGCAATAAAGAATTAAATAGAAAAGGACAAATCACACTGATTCAGCGAGCCCCACTGAAAGTTGAGATCAAGACAATTGAAATATTTATTATTTGTTTATTTATTAAAAACCTAATTGTTCTGCAAGTATATAATACTTTTTAACATACAATTGGCAAATTTAATAATTTTATACGTGTTGATTAGTTCAAAATTATATTAAAAATTTCTAAAACTTGCCACTTCATACAATTTTTAGTTACTTAATAACTAAAAGAGACAAGTAAAAAAGGTAATTAGTAACCAAAATGTTGAATTGTGTCTTAGACCAGAATAAAGTATTGAAATCCAGCGAGGGAATGCGGATACTAGATCTACATTTAAAATTTTCCAACCATAAGAGATATATGACACAATTGCAAGATTGAGCATTGTAATAGCCGAAAAGAATTCAGTTTTTATTGCCAGTACGCTACCTACAATAAACACTATCACATCGCTTACAGTGTAAGTTATAGTACACAATCTAGATTGTTAAAGCTTTCGCAAAAGCTCAGCTACCCTATTGTTATCGCAACTATCGATACCGATATCGATATTGGTACGGGAACACCGAAGACAAAAGCTCTAACGAATAATATATTGGCGGAATAGAATACAAGGGAACCCTGAGGTGTGTAGAGAACGTTTTTGGTTTCGCGAATTCCTTTCAAAGCTAGTGGATAAAACCAATTTGATTTTGTTCAGACTCATCAAAAAAAAATTATTTATTTTTATCTACAAAAAAACTTGACTAATATTATCAGGTGTCACATAACATTTTGATATTTGATATGAACAGGTGTTTTGAAAGGGACATAACGGATAATCAATGAAATGAAATTATCTATTCTCAATATAGGATATTCCTATCACTTATTGACGTCAAACATTAATGTGGTGGTAAACTTATTTTAAGTTTACTACCACTTTCAAAACATAAGTAAGAAAGAAGCGGCACCACAAACTCCACTGCAGCATTTTTTCCAAAAACGTCAATTTACAAAATTAACAGCTAGTAAAAATATATGCGTAAATGAATAATAAAATTGCAAGTAATAATGTATATAACCAAGCAATATAACGCTGTTGTATTTAATATTCAAAATTGTTTAATGCAACTGTTATTATGAATAATCACATTATTTGTTTCACGAAATTTCCAACAACAACAAACAAAAGTGAGATAGCTACATAAGCATTATAATAAAAAGAAAAAAATACAAAATCACAGTACGATAATTATGTCTTTTGTTTTTAATATCCAAACCCTACTCTACAAAATAACATGTCACGTTACAAATATTGCGCAAAAAATTGTTTTATTATGCGAAATTTAAAATTTCTCAATAACGTCACCTTTTGTGTGTCAGGGCTCGTCGATGCGATAAATAATAGTTACAATATAAAATACAGTTTCAAGATAGGCAACAAAGGGAGAGGAGACACATAGAAAAGTGGCAATTTCGACGCCCTGTTCGGGAAATTTTGTGTCTTCACCGTTTTCATCTACACTTGATTTCGTTCTTCTGTAATCCGCATAAGACCACTTTTCTCTTACACTTTACTGTAATGTATTTTGGTATTCTTAACTCGGATGCCGTGTTCCCGTATTTTTTGTCCAAGGGCTGCGAAGTTTGGAGTGTTATATATCGTTTAAGCCGCTGTGCACTCTGCAACTTCATACATTAGCCGCGGTACCAGAATTTCGGCAGAATGATGTGGCGCTTCTGGTTTTGATGAAACAATGTCACTACATTGTTTGTATTAGGTGTAATGACGTGTAAATCAAAACTGCTTCCACGCAATCGAAATTAACTTCTTTATAAGAAAAGTAAATAAAAAAAATAAGTAAAAGGTAAAAAAATACTAGCTCATAAAATTTGAGCAATTTGTAATTGAATACATAAACATTTGGGTAGAAATAAGCGAACAAATATCAGACGATATTAAACAGTAGATGGAAGTATTAGATATTTATTCTTTAAGTAAGGCCTTTTTACAAATGAATCGGCACATTAATGATTAATCCTACAATTTAAATATAAAAGTAAGTTGGTTTATTGATTTGTTTGCCTTTCATAGCAAAAACAACAAAACCAATTTAGCAAATGCTAATATATATAGAGTAGAATGAGATCTTGAAGGAAGATAAATGCCGTTTATATATTTTATTTATTTTTCGGGCATAGCTGCGGATAAAATCTAGTAAACAAATAAATTCATTTTTATCTTAGACGTTATTTCCATTGCTGAAGGTCGTGACCGCCGTAATTCATTTTGGTAACCCGATTTTCCTTCCTTTCCAGCACTATTCTGGAAGCCCTAACAATAAAATGCATTCAACATTCAGTTAGAAAATGTTTGGAACTTCCACTTAGAATGAACCAACAAAAGTTGGAATTACCAAAACTGTTACAAAAAGTAAATTAAAAACTCATCGCCACAGGAAATTGATAACAAAAAATGCAAATTCTTCGTCTCATTCGTTTAATGGTATAACTTTTGTAATATCTCCATTTGGAAATTTGTATTGTGTAAATAGGATGTATTAAACTTGTGTGGGGTTCTTTCTTCGATAACAGGAGTGGATTCTATTGAGGCGGAGTGCGGCTGTAGTGAAAATTTTGTAAAGAAGTTGTTAACAAAAATACGGGGAGTGCCTGCGGGGGCCTGATAAGGCGGGATCGTGGTAAACAGGCGCGCGGTAGCGGTACTGCGGTACAAGTGATAAGTTCTTTTGTGTGGCGCTGTTAATAGTTTTTATATTATCTGTATCTATCTCAAATCTTCTTTAGTTTCATTCTGGATTATTTTCAGTTGATTATTCAGATTCAAATTCGTTAATCTTTGATTGTGTTTCAATTTATTTAAACAGTTAAGGTGAATTATAGCATTGAATTGAACCCTTCATGCTATTATTAGTGTCGTCATCTCATAATTAGGCATACTTAGCAAAAATAGGATTTATGTAAACTATCGATCTGTACCTTACTTGCCTTTTATTCAATCATTGGAATAAATTGTTTGGTCTTTTCTGATTTGGGGATTAAAAGATATTGAACATCAAATTCAAATTCGAATTCAAAATTCTTCAGCCGTTTGCACAAAAACTAGTGGTAGGGCAATTTATAATTTAGGCTTAGTAAATTCATTATTAGTTTTTAATGCCCTATTTTTTTTTTGTCCAAATAGTAATCGGTTGGCCAAAAACCACAAAGCCCGCTAAATGTTTTGACTTGGACAACAGTCCATTTTGGTATTTACAACCTGTTAGCGGAATACCTAAAGATTCTCAACTCGGATGATGGTGTTTTCAAAGAAAACCTGTATTGATGAGTTAATTAAGCCTCGTATTTTCAATTCTGGCGAAATTTTACCATGAATTTTGTGAAATTTTTGTTTCATTAAAAGTGGTGGATTTGTATTGCTTCTGTATCAATTTATATTGAACGCCTGTCTTATATATCAAATTATTTTGTTATAATAAAAGGCTTTACAATTAACCAAAATATGTGAATTAATGTTTATGAATATTAGTTTTCTGCGATATCGCTGTATATTTTGTAACATAATTGAAGCCTTATTGTGATAATTTATATATTTTTTAAATATTTACAACATTTATAATGGTTTTTAGACTGGTTAGTTTCAAATACATTTTCATTTATTTTTATTGTACCTAGGTACTGTGTGGCGGATTCAATGACTGCATTGGCTACACCAGTAGATGTCAGACATGACAGTAATAAAAGTATGTCAAATTCTTTAACATATTTTGTAATACATGCAGCGTAAAAATATTTCGCGTCTTCCGAACGCTCATGATGACCTTCTTGATCTCACGCAACGCCGCGCCTTTTCATCGCATATACTTGCTTAAAAAGCAAACTTATCGTTTAGATTATTTAACAAAGGCCATATAAAAGGTTCATGAAACTCTCATGAGAATTGCCCGTAAACTTTTTGTTGGAGGACCGTATTTCCTAGTAATCATTTTCCCCAAAGTTTTTCCACCAATTCGGGAGACTCTGCTTGTAATCCAATTTCTGTTTTGTCTTTTTTTGTACTATTCTTTTTGAATACATTTTTACATACAAAGTCGGAAGATTAACTCAATTTCTGGGGCTTCGGCTATTCTTTTATACCAGAAAAAATTTCAAAATGTTGAGTACTCGATGAGTTTTAATGGAATTTCGGGAAGAATCTCCCGACAGAAATTTTCTTTTATGAATTATGTATGTTAAAATTATGTTTAAAAAATATGGAAGCTTTGAATTGTGGATATGAATAAGGAATTTGTTCACAGATTTAGCTCGGATGTTATCTTTAAACTTGAGATGATCATGAATTTAAAATGGCTTTTATTACATCTTAATGATTATGTCTTTTCATAAAAAACTAGCAGTGCACGCCGGCTTCGACCTCGGTACACACATAGCCTGTGTTACTCGGGGAAAGAGTGGCTTTTCAACAGTGAAATATTTTTTCAAATCTAGCCCGTAGTTTTGAAGTCTATTCGAAGCAAACAAACAATCAAATCTTTTCTCTTTATAATATTACACTTTATACACTTTATAGTCACAACAAAGACTGCATTAATCGATTAATTGTTTTATGACGCATTCATCATTTTCTTATTTATTCTTAGCTTTGACTAAGTTTATCATTATCTTCATATCAGCGTTTTCTTGGCTGTATCCTTGGTGAATTGCTTCGGTAACTTCAGAACGCTTTAAAGCGTAATCTACTTCGTTGTTTTTCCTTCAAGAAGGAGACAAAAAATAAGATTCGATTTTATTTTTATTAAAAGCCTCTTGTCTGACGTCACCCTTCTTAGAAATGCTGCTGATGGTCAAAATCTTCACTCACACGAAATTTATAACTGTGTTTAACGTAGGTTATGAATAAGAAAAAAAATATTAAGAAATTCAAAGATCGTACACACACAGAAATATCAACCTGAAATTTAAAGTATTTCACTACTGTCAGGTAACGTATTGCACTTGAAATAGACTCCAAAATGGTCCAGATAGAACGAGCATATCACCACACTTTATCTTGAAGAATGTACACTCGCGGGCCACGGAAAATATGAGTAAGTGGCTGACAAGACGGTTTATGTTGTTCAACCTCACTGCGAATGTTAATATTGCTATTTCTACGTTTGAGATGAATGCACTGTCTATTAAGAAAGATCTTATACTTTATACTTATACCTTTGAGTCTTAAAAAAATATTTAATCAAAAGATGATAATAGTTATACTATTTGAATATCTAAAACAAGCGGCAGCCTCAAAGCAAATAGAACAAAATCTGAGATGTAAAATTTTGAATGTTTCTGATTTACTTGATTTTGAAAGAAGTTTAGGCGGTCAAAGAAATTCCACCCAAACAAACTAGCAATGATTTGGTTGTGGCTTCTAATTGAGTCGTAAATTTTGCATCCTACATGTTCAAAATTTTAAGCCATTGGCATGATAAAAGAAGCATTAGCGGTAACGTCTAGTGAAAATAGAATTAATACATAAACCAATAACGCTAAACGACACACACTAATAACACATAAACAGGTGCCTTTATATCAGAAATCCTTTTTAACTTGCTGTCAATCTCACACCTCGGGTAAGAAGGAAAAATCTGGATGATCCTAAATTAGATACGCTGTAACGAGCCCGCTTCCTGAGCCATCATAATGGGTTTCTTTGCTAAGGGAAAAACCAATTTTCGTTCGTAAAACATCAAAATATCTAAGTCAAGTTGGGGATAATCTTCTGAGTCGAACGGTAAGTATCTTACGGCGCGATATTACTTTGTTTTGTGACAGGGGCGTTTGCACGTGAATATTATAATATGTTTTTACTTGGATTTTATTTCTCTACAGTACATTTTTCCGACTCAAAATGTAGAAATTGAAGTTCATCAAAATATTTTATTCAAGTCATTAAAACAAATAAAAATTTGCATATATTTTCATTAGAATTTATACAGATAAAAATCAGACACTAGAACGACGATGAAGAAAATTAAAGTATTTGCCACGCAATCAACTAAAGTATTTGTAGATTTAAAGAATTTGATAAGAATAGAAGCAGTGAAAATAAACAAAGAGCCTGTTAAAACCAATGACCAGGTTTTCAAAAATGATACTTTCTCCAATGAAAATGAGGCTATAAACTTACCTTTCTAATAACAATCTAGTGCAAATTCGATCACGTCTCCCATAACCTGCAGTACGATTTAGAGCCCAGACAATGTTTCGGAGGAACGGTAAATAAATAGAACGGTTTTTGTAGCGATCGTAAAACTTCCGGATTTATATCTTTTGAACTCGATTTTTAAAGTTTTTCTCGCGTTTAGACGCTTTCGTAGGCCTCCTGAGGGTTTGATTTGTTTCTATAAGACTCAGCTATACGAACTGATCATACCAGGAACGGATACATCGAGAGGTGATCACATAAAAAAGTGGTCACATCGGGAAGCGGTCATCATGAATTGAAAGGCTTTTTATCTTAATAAATTGACATTTTCACAACTGCGAGTTTTATTTAATTTGATCGCATATTTAATCTTCATGCGCAGAAATCATACGTTTCTCATTCACATTCACACTTCTTTCTAGTCAATGCAAAACTAAATTAGATCCTCATCAACAATCCTATCTAATAGTTTACTGTCACGCGTTTCAAGTTCATAATTATTTTAAATGGTCCCACCTTTTTAACTCGTTTTGGTCATCTTTTTTGCTATTTAGTTAATAATAGTTGTAGGACAACTAAGTATAATCTATGATCAATACGCGAGTTTCATTTTAGACCACATTATGCACTAAATATCTGGTGCGACCGTCTTCAAGCCTTGGACATTAGAAAATTCTAATTTTCAGATGGTGTTTAGACAGACATATGCAAAATTTTAGTATACAAATATAAACTTAATTTCCCCAGCAACAGTTTAAACACGCACTTAGTCATAAGGATAAGTATCATCTCGGAGTTTTAATCGTTTATATGTAATACTTGCAAACTGACTAGAAAAACTGCATTTCCCAGCAGTCTTTCGACAATGCCAAAGAAATTACCCAAGTTTGGCTCTTTAGCGCGGAAACAAAAACAGAACGGTTGCGCCAAAACACTGAAGATAAGATTCTTGAATAGTTTTAGTCGAGTTAAAACTGATAGAAGCTAATTTATATGCTGAAAATTTCAGGTGTACTTTGCAATTCATTTTTGAACTATGTACTTTCATTTAAACTAAGTTTAGTTTAGGATATTACACCCTCGTAAATCTTTATTTATCTTTAAGCATCTGCGTAGGTGTTAATTTTTTAATTATATGTATGTATATAGTTTCCATTTCTCCTTGCAATTTTTCAACTATGTGCAATCGAAAAAATTGGGCGTCAAAAATGTCTTCACCAAAATCGTCACATGTGCAAAACAGACGCGAAATTAAATCAAACCGTCCACTTTTCACAATACTGTCACCCACAGCGATGGGGGCGCATTGTATGGTGTGTATGGCGAATGCAAGCGTGTGTAATGATGCGTTTTGACGCCGTCAATGGCGCCACTGTCAGAATTTACGTGCTTCGGAAGCAGACCTTGATTTGTAAATTTTGTATTGATGTCAAGTTGATATTTAAATTCAGTTTTGATTTTCAGTTAGAAATGTTATGGATATTTTACAATCGAGTTATTTGACTTGTATGGTAATGAAAATGTATCTATTAATTTTTGAAGTGGTCGATGCTATAACTCGAAGCATTAGATGTGAATGTATAGGTATATTGTAGTTGGCTGTAAAGACCTGAGTAGATATTAAAGAGAGGAAAACATTCCAACACTAGAGTAGATACATCGTATGTTTTGTGAATAATATAGAATATATATAGCAACAAAGATGTGGGATCCTAAATAAAGGTATTACGAAACTGCAGGATGGGTACGACCAAGAATCATATTATCGAATTTCCGTAAAAGAGGCTCATAGAAAAAACACGCGTGTTATTCCTGAGGTAAGTAAGTCACATCTGTGGGATTACAGGCCTCCGAAATGTTTTCATAACTCCTACAAATATTATCTCCTTTGAATTAGTTTTATCCCAGCTATAATCCCCATACGAAAACACCGTGTAGTTGCGTATTACCATATTTCCTTCGGTTGTGGCTACGCAAAACGTAACCGCAAAATGTCACTCCAAAAATAAATGTCAATTTTGTGATTAAAATATTTCAGTCCAGGTATAATTGTCCAAAAATAAATGTAAATTTTGTGATTAAAATATTTTACAAAATATTCGTTTTTAGAGGTAGTTAAATAAGAATGAATACTGGGAAAATCAAAAGGGGGTTCATATTTTTCTTTATTTACAAACACGGTACCTATTGGACTGGACATCCATCTAACATTTATCGACCTTGTGATCATATAAGCGTCGTTTAACTCACTTATCAGTATATTTGTCTCATTTTAAGAAGACCCTTAATAAGACTTAAATGATATGAAATTTGAAACCATAATTATTGGATTCTACGCAATATTATAAATTATTATTTAGCTAAATTTTGAATGACATTTTACAAAAGTGACATGACCTTCTAGATCAACAAACAATAGGTTAGACCCTAAGCTAAAAGTATTTCTAAAGTGTGACATTTTGCGTAAGCGACATTCTGCGCCAAAATCTCCCTTCTACTATACAGTATTGCATTATTTATTGGAAAAACTTTATATTTCCACAACATAACCTAACAGATGCTTGGCTCACCTGTGGTCATGAAGACGCTATTAGCATACCCTGTTTATGCATTACCGACTTTGCTGACAACACGTTAAGGTTGAAGTTGCGCTGTTGGTTGTATGTTTTTATACGTGTTTGTAATCGCTCGGCAGACGTCAGTGTAATTTTCGTACTGCTGGATTGTATCTACTGAAATGTTTTATTCAGCTGTTTAGAATTATCCGCTATATTTTTAAAGTTTGCGTTTGTTTATGAATGGTAATGAGCCGGTTGCGATAGAGGATATCTTATTTCTCATTTTTCAGTTTCATATTATGAATGTGCATAAGAGTTCCCTAAATTGCTTAGTATTTCAGTATATATATTTGTGAATACTTTTATTTTATAAAGGGCGTCATTTTTATTATCAGTTAATGGTTTATATCTGACAACGTTTTCAATGTATTTTTATCTATATTTTTCATTTAGTCCTTTATCCTTTGGCTGCAGAGTATTAAACAGTTTCACTTCTTCTGATTTGGTTTATGTAATGTTATTTATTTCCACAGCAATTCCTAGTTCTTTTAGTGCCATTCCATTAATGGAGGTTGAATTTGAAAAAATATTTTTGCTTTTGATAGCTCAACTATTAGGGACGGTTTCAGGGGGCTTAGACAAAGTCACAATCGCAATACGTTAACGAGGTACGACAAGAACAAAATGTATGGGATTGACATAAGATTGACCGCGTGATTTACCGCAGCTTATGTCAATCCCATACATTTTGTTCTTGTCGACATTCGTTAGCGTTTTGAAATTGTCACTTGGCTACGGGTGCAGGTTAGCTTAGCTTAGGTTGTGTACAGAGTACAGCTAGCTTTACTAATAACATAAATTCTCTTTCACCATTCTTCCTATTTAGTCCTTCTTTTCTTAAGTATTTTGCAAATATCCACTGCGTCCATTATATAAGAGATAAAAATATTTTTCAATCTCGCTGACTGTTACTTCAGAACTCAGCTGTCGCCAGTCCCACTGAGACATGTTTATCCGGGAACATGTTTACGAAAACATAACACAGCTTGCCCAGGGCTGGTAGACTTAAGTTCTGGATTGGTCCCGAGTGCATTATTTTTACTTTTTACCCAAAGAAATTTAATAGTTTTAATTTAGGTAAAACTTGCCTTAGCACCCAAGCGGTCACTGGTGACCGCGTTATGATATGAGTTCTATTGTTATCTCAGGCAACTGAGGGTATAATATTATGTTATTCGTATGACAGAAGTGTTTAATAAAGATTGCTGCCCCGCGTTGCTTCGCTTGGTTGGTGTACTCGAAATGTCAGACGAGCGAAGATTACAGTCCATTTTTGAAATTTTTGGACTAATTTTTTGATTTTTTTTTCTCTAATTTTTTTTTCTATTAATGTAGAAGACAAACTTAAAAATATAACATAAGACAAGACATGCCAACCTAAATATAAAATAAAAATCTTGTAGACGTTTATCTCAAGACATGGCGTGATTATAAAAAATATGAATTCAAATTTAGAAAGAAACTTAATTATCTCCAATATTGAATTTCCTTCCCAAATTTAGAGATCGACCAACCCTGAGCTCACCAGTACAAAAAGTATATGAAGCGGTGGCGCAGTTCCTTCTTTATAAGTTCATGAAAGAAAATAAAATTTTAAATTCTTATCTTTTTTATATACAGATGTCTACATCTGGTACTGTGATCTGTATACAAAGGTCGTCTGGTAATCTTCTCCAATCATTTTTATTGAGGTCTGATATAAAATCTTATGAAAAATAAGAAGAAATATGGGTAAAAAAGGCGGTAAAATTTTTGGGCATACATCTCATGTGTTGCCTACATATGTACTTATTATTTACTCGTAGAACAGTAGTTTTGATATTTCATAAATCTAACTTCGAAAACAATCCATCAAAACCTCATCTTCAGTCAAGTTTTTACTATTCAAATTTTAATTAACTTGGAATATTCAAACATGTTTATTTTGAAACTTGGACAGCTAATGTAACTAGGGCATCCAGCGGTGTGAATAAATGAGCACTGCAGCAATCCCGTTAACTGAGCAAACATGGACAGCGCTTGAACCGCTGAAATATCCTGGGGTACTGGCCAATATCTAGCTGTTAGGCAAGCCTTGGAAACCTGGTTAAAATAAACCAGCTCGTTTTCGGCCTATGCATTTTTACAGTGACCGCTAGCATTATGGTTCCGCTCAACCGGTATTTCCCCAAAAATAACGGTCTTAACCAGGTATTTAGGTCCTGTAAAGCGCCTCTGGCGGATAGTAAGGCAACTAAGAAATTCCATACAAAATCCTAACGCAGTCGCTAGCGTCTGCGCTAAGAAAAACTCATACTAGGGGCACTGGTAAATAAATATAGCGGCCGATTTTAGGGTCCTAAATATCTTGTTAAGATATTTTCTATATTAATATTCATTTATTACGGCAATCTAAGTCAAAATCTACATGTACAGACATAAATTATAGACCGTATTGTATAAATACTAATTTCCAATTCACAAATAATGCCAAACTTGTTTGCAATTAGTCGCATTATCACGTCAGCTAATCGCACATAAACGTTAAGTCCAGTTATAGTATTAGTATTAACGTTTAACGTGGCTATATCGTTTAATGCGATAATAAAGGATTATACACGGTCACATAATTAATCAATGAACGATAAATGCGCGATATCGCTTTACCTGTCTCGTGTGTTTATGTCCTACTTGATAATAACAATGAGATTTGATTAACCAGTAACAATAAGTACACAGAAAAAGGAACTTTCATGTAAGAAAAAAAATTCTCACTAGTTCCGTTGGCAAATAGTTCCGTGGAATTAGTGAGATTTTTTTCTCTTACTAGTTTAATTATCTGTATAGTTGAATGGAACTAGAGGAGAAAAAAAAAACAATAGTTCCATGGAACTATTTAATTTTGTCTATGGAACTAGTGAGGATTATCCTAGAAAAACATCATATACAGAGTAACACAGCTCTATATGAAGAGATAGACAATAATTAATTATTTCAGGCGTTATCGCTTAAGACAAAATAACATGTACAATGGATTACATATAAAAGTGTTACCTTACCTTACCTGTGATACATTGAGGGGTCTTACTACCGAAACACAACATCTTAACTCATATTTGACTATATTATGCCTTGACTTGACCAGTACTTGTCTACCTCCATCGCGTTAGCAAGCCTATTTTTATTATAGTCTAAAACCAACTAAATTATTACGAAGATACTATAAAATAGTAAAATTTTCTTTACAGTCATATTTTTCAAGTTTTAAACAAACTCTGTCGCATCAAATTGGTTTCGTTTGATAACGAATAGTAACTCCTAAGACACGCGATCTTTCCCGTAATTACTTTTAACCAAATGAAATTCTAGATCTTAACCGTTCATTTTTCTTCTGTTTCAGGTATGTACACATAATTGGTATAATTTCTCGAGATAAACACTGCTGAGTCAAGCTGTAAGTACTCAAATACAATTAAGTTAAACGCAAGTAATCCCGTATGAAATTTTCACGTCAAAGAAAAAGTCTCTAATTAAAAGAGTAATCCACTTTCCGACTGCTCGAGCGAAATCCCTAAGCATTGGAGGGATTTCGGGACTAACTGAAAGTACCTTTGTGTTCGGGAATCAGTACATGTGCAATTACTGCGAGTCAAATCCAGACAGAATGTAATTTTGTACGTTTTCGTCCCGAGTCCGTCCCCCGTTTTATCGACGAGTTTTCGCGGCGAAAAACCTCGAAGGAAACCGAATGGTGACATTGAATCCGCTTAAAGGCGTTATTCCACTGTTGTGCATAGATACGGTTGATATGTGCGTAGTTCTGTACTGTTTCACTTTAAAGCTACAGAACCTGATACGATACGTACACTACATAGTATAAAACAGTCGCTTTCTCTGTCTCTATATCCTAAAATCTTTAAAACTATGCAACGGATTTTGACGTGGTTTTTTTTAATAGATAGAGTGATTCCAGAGAAAGGTTTTTATGCCCAAGCGAAGCCGGGGAGGGTCGCTAGTTAATGTATATTATGTTAAATATGATTGTCGTAGTCTACGCGGTAGGCACATTTTGTTATGTGTATAAATTCATTACATTTATTGTCGCGGTATAGAGGTGTTTCTAAGGAAGTAAACTAGTGCATTTATTGTTATATAATCTTTGTTGAAATTCTGTATTACAGATCAGTACATGTTTACTCATAAGTTATGCCGTCAATGCCTCAGCGTTGTCAAAGTAAAATACGCATTGTAGCGTATATAATGTCAAAATGTGTTGATATCCCGTGTACATGATACTGTATATTACGTAAAACAATAATTTCTGTTTTCGTTATTTTATTCTTACACTGTTTTGCTATCGATTTATAAACCTATGAGTATGGCGTAGCTTTCCACTGCACAACAGTGGATTCGTATCTTAATATAAGAAACGTGTGTACGCCCGAAAAGAGGTTTCAAGGATTCGCGCATTGATTAAAATTCGAAATTCAAATCTCTTTTACGAAAATTCTTCAAATGATTTCGGTTACCGCAAGAATGGTGAACGAGTTGCTGGTGAATGAACTCTTTGTCCTATCGTTCGTTCAGTTGCATATGACGCGTTGTCAATTGTTAATTTGATAACGGGTATTGTGCTGAAAATGAGATAATTCGAGCGGGTTTTGCCGTATGTTTGCATTGTTCGATATTTGATTATCCGTTATTGAATTTGATAAACTGCGAATTCATTTTCGGAGTTTTTTATTGAAGAATGTCAATCAAAAGTTATAGGATGCCAAACGTCATTATATCAGCATTTTCATAAATACTTTTTAGCATCATTGTCATAGATTAAAAAATAATTTGCCTGTGGAGACTTCGCACGATTTTCTATGATCTTTCTTCTATGATTATTCTACATGTACATCTTTAGTGTAAAGGGTTGTATAAAATAATAATAAAAGTAATTTCAGCATAAGCATAATCAAACAAATTCTTCTAGAAATAGTTTAAAAAAATAAAATAAAAAAGGAATTCATTGAAATCAGCGACTAACTAAAGCATTGGTTTCTTTGAGCTTTGAGCTGTTTAAAAGTTTATTTTTCTTTTCTATTTATACAAGCTTATACGCTGCCTATTAAAGTTTGGTTTGAAACTTCGCTGACTCCACAAACCAGCTAATCAGTGCGACTTTATGTCAACAAACTTCGATTGAGCTTAAAGCTCAAAGACGGAAAACTGCTTCTGTTTTTTTTTATATATACGGCTATGTTGGTGCTCAAGCATATATCGTGGTCACGTTATCCTACATACCATAGTCTCACTCACAAGTCTACTGGAAGAAATTTCTATTGAAATAAGTAGTTTTGCACTCATAATTTATCCTATGTTTGTATTTCTACATAAATAAATAAATAGTGTTACTAGCACCCTTTTTGCTAGTGGTAAAGGATCTTTTGGCACAATACTAGCTAGGTACATTTCGCAGGGTTTGCCCCAGCGTTTTTTTCTTGAGAATTTTATCATTCTACGAAAATAAGGAAAGTGATCTATTGATATGCTAGAAATAACTAACGTCACGACGTAAACACATCACGCAACACACGTACTACGTACGTTGAATTAAGCATTTTTTTTTTAATTTTAATAGGCGGTCATTTAGCTAAAACAACAACTACTACTACTGGACTAGATTCCGCTAAGGTTGTAAAGCTGCCCCGACTTTAATTACTGAGCTGTCCGGCCAAATGACGACGCTTTTAATTTTAAGCTTTAATTAATTTTTCGATAAATATCCGGTCTATCGATAAAATACTGGTTAGAGTCTAAAAATAATAAATTTTAATTTAATAAAATCAATTTATATTTAAGAAATGTAAATGAAGATTTATAATTAACTTGAAATATATAATTATTGCATTGCATCAATATAGCATATGTGTTGTTCCAAGGTCTAAGCAATCTTCATTCAAAATTTCAGCCAAATCGGTTCAGCCGTTTTCCTCTGAAAGAGTAACAAGCATCCATACAAAATATCGCGTTTATAATATTAGTAGGATATTACTTCAGTGTGCAGTCTTAAAATAACCATAATCTAATTGAATCAACAGTATACCAACAGTTCCAATCATCGCATCCCAACCATTCACAAACGTTTCGGGCTTGACTAAAATTAATCTGTACAGCTCCTCTGCTTAGAAATAGTCCAGACGTAGCTTAAGTAGATCGAACCGGCCATTTTCAATTACTACAGCCACGGAGTTCATCGAAATTCATTAGTTTCATGGAAATTTGGATATCTGGGACGTCTAAATGGCACTGTTTTGAATTGATTGAAAATTTAGATTATCTGGATAAGTTGATACCGATTTGCATACAATTTAAAGGTTTTTGGTCTTTTAGGATATTTTCTGAGTATAAATTTAATTCTTATCGTTGATAAAGGAAACAATTTTGTAGACTTTTTGTTGTGTCGGCTCTTGATATACACCCTGATGAATACCCTTATTACACACCCTACCCTACACATCGATTGGCATTACCAGACTCTGTAGCTGACTGTACCTTGCCAGTTTCCATAGGATATGATCATAAGAACTTGTCTACAAAACTTGGCAACTCCTGAAGTTTTTAAGTTGAATGCACCATTTTGAATTTCATCTTACGCACTTATGGTTTTTTTACCAGTAAGCTCCACGTCTTGATATATGAAGACAAGATTAAATTAAAGATTCTATCCTTTTAGTCTATTACGCAATTTTTAATTGCCAATATCTTGATTCATAATTGCCTTACTGATTCTTCGAATCCTTTTTCTTACAAACTTGTGATCGTTAATCTCCAACAAACATAACATCAATCACATCTTGATCGTAAATCGTGGATTCCTTACCCTTATCGGTATCTTCGGGACCAACAGCTTCATTGGGCCCGCTATCATAGCCCTCAAAAGGTCTAGAAAAGCCGTTTACATTTTTAATTGCGTCTGCGTGGCTGTGGGCAGTGCATTAACATAATTGCAGCATATTGATTGGTTGGCTCGCGGCAAGGTGCACTGTTAGACGCTACCGTAAAACAGGACTTCTGTAGAGACTACTGTTTGTTAGTATTTTTGATATCATATGCAAATCTTGTTCTAGTGTCTAAACTATATAATAAATAAATATATAAGGACAAATGTCACATATTGAGTTAGCCTCAAAGTTAGTTCGAGACTTGTGTTATGGGATGCTAACTCAACGATAATATATTTTACTAAATAAATACATATAATAGATTCAACCAGTCAGAAAAATGAAATTATTCATCTTAACCTGACCGGTGATCGAACCCGGTACCTCCGGAGTAGCGGTCAGGCATGTTAACTGTTCGATATTTAATTTGCAGAAATAAAACAGATTTTCTGATCCTCGCTACCAAATAAAGGTCTATGGATCATAAAGCCATTATGACACGAAGGAAAAAGCATTATAAATATTGCTAAAAAAGTAAAACTATTCCATGTCAAAATTTCTATATCTAGTTTGGTTAAGTCCTCAATTTACTTACGTGTAAATGATACCCGTATCTTAAGTATGTCTTAGGTAGTCTATGATGAGGGGGGGAGGGGAACCTAAGACATCGTGTTTTAGCGAACCCCGGACACCGAAGCCAAGAGTTTGAGATGCAACTTATGCAAGCGATACAACGTTTAGAGATGGAAATTTTTAAATTGATTCAGTACTTGTAACAGTGTTTTGTCAAGTCACGTGTCCGTCTTACGAATTTTCAATCTGATGAATCTGACGGTCAAGACCCTGACACGAGTTAAACATTTCCCCCATAGAATTAAGAAATCGAGCGCGGTCTCGCAAACTTTTTTTTTTTACTTTGTTTTTCCCCATCACAAAAAGTGCACAGCGCCGCTAAAGTGTTCACTTCAAAAATGTGATCATAGCGACTCTACGGATGTTGCGTGGAGGCACTAGGCGGTGCTCACGTCAGTAGACCAGTGGCAGGAATACTATCACGCCCGACATCAGCTTTACATAATGCCTGCTCCCTTTCCAGGGGAAATTCTATTATTTCTGCATTATCTTACAAATAGAGATACATTTTTTTTAATTTTCTTTCGTAATAAATTTAGATTATTTACTGTTATTACTTTTTGATCATAGATCATAATAAATGAGTCTGTCAAATAAAACATAACGAAGTTTAAAAAACTGAAAGCGCATCTGATGAACATGAATTATATGCATTATGGAAACGATTTTTTTAATTCACGATGTTATCCTTCACATTAGATTGGACCCATAGCTGGCGGATAATCACGACACTTCTAACGATTTGTAATTTGTAAAAATATTCAAAGTATTACGTATAGTAAACGTTAATATGTTGATGATAAAGGATGGCATAAAAAACATTAAATAGTATCGTGGTCAATAGCTGGACTAAGTAAATATAAAGACAAACATTTTCAAAATATTTTGTGGTGTACCTAATTAAATAGATAAGACCGTACCAAGATTACGCCCATTATTTCCTCTGAAAACTGTAAGACTAAGTAAAAACCTTGTCAATTCCAATATTCAAACTGAACTATTAGAAAAACTGCAAAGAACGGAATCTATTAAAATAAAGGTAACCGACTGATTCAGCGGTTCAGTCTGCAGACCTAATAGGACGAGCAGACCCGGGGTTTTAGGATAGGTCATAAACGTTGGAACATTCTTTTTGCGGTGATATTGCGAAATCAGCAAGATTGGCCGATCACATGAGTAGATATTCGAAGTAGATAACGAAACATGGATTGAAGGAACGAAGAATGAGGTTTTGTTTGTTTTTAAATACTTGTTTTATAGTAGTGGTAGTAAAAAAATAAAGCACTTTACACTGTACAACAAGGTTTATACCCTTTAGCTACGTTTGATCCAATTCGTGTTTTGATCCAATTCAACTCATTTGTGGTTTGGTCTTTGCTAAAATCGGTCACAGAATGCCGAGGTCTCGCATGATGAGTTTATGAAAAATGTATGCAAGAATAAGGCTAGATCTGTGAGATATTGATGGATTAGTAAATTGATGGCTTTACCAAATATCACTCCCTCTCTGCTTGGCGAATAAACGACGAAAACAGCTCTGAAAAACGTTGACTACACTATTTTAGGACGCGATAAATGGTACTACAATCTACATACCTAGATTAAAAAACAAAAACAAAATGAGAATGCCAATTGAAGTGTATCTCTACTCTACATACACGAAGAAAATGCTATACTAGTACACTGCGTGTGGTGCGTGTGTGCCTTCACTTATGCGAATGTACCGATCTCACCTCACTTCCATGAAGCTTGTTTCTATTAGGTTATCTACTCATGTGTACCTGATACCTATTCCAGCTAGATTCAAACAGTCTAAAGATAAGGTAGCAATTTCCACAGGCAACTTGTCTATGGATGAGGAATTTTTGTGATATACTGTTTTATGGTTTCTTGTGATCTTTGCAATAGTTTTAGCTCGTAAATTTTTGAGTACGTTCGAGTTTTATTCGAGAAAAGTCTGCAACATTTTAAAGTCGGTATAAATGTGTTTTTATGTTGCTTTTTATGAAAAGTTTCTTGTCTACTCAGTAGTCAGTCATTTTAAAACGCTACTTGGATTTTAGCTTTGAAATAATTCTTGATGTTTATATTGTCTTGAGTTTTTTGTAGTATTTGATTTTCATGCTATTTTAAATGCACGATAGAAATTATAGGGTAGGTTTAGGTAACAACAGTGTTTAGTTCGTATCCGTTTGTGTGTTTTAATATTTCAACTGTATTAAAAATCCTGCGATTTGCGGTTCGGTCCCCACAGTAAGCATATTTTTGACATTGCAGGCGTGAATCATGTGACTACAAAATAAAAATACATGGATTAAAGAATTTGCCTCGCCGCGATTCTAACTTCTTTGGTATAACAGTAATATGTCTCCCTTATTTTTGTTACCCTCAATTTAAAATAACGTTGTTTATGCTTAAAAAGTTTTATCAAGCTTTTGTCGAGGTTTTTAAATAAGACAATATTCTAGCGCCATTACTGCAATAATATTATGTCCTTCTGGTATTTCTCCCAGCACGTCGATTCATATGAACGTCAATATTCCAACGCGACGATCAATCTCCAATTCACCAATCTCCATCACACGTTCAAAACTTGATTTAAATTCATCGTATTTCTTGTAAGTTCTAGAGTTTTCTTTAGAATTTCACCGCGACCGAGACTGTGGTAATAAAACATCAAACACATTTGTCATTCAAAACCGTAGTGCATGCCGTCTCAGATCAGTAGCCGCTACCTATTGGAGAGGAACGCGATCAGAATTCGCAATTTTATTTGAGTTCCGGCTCAAAATTTTATTTATTCAAATCTTTGCTTATGATCTCATTTGAAACTTTGTATTGTTTCATCATCATTGTGATTTGTCTTAGATTAATGGGTATTGTAATTTTTGTTTGATTTTATATTGATATCAGTCAATCAATCAATACAAAGTATAAATGGATCACCGTCCGCGTCTGTACGCTTACTTTTGTTTATTATATGGCCATTACTATCATTAAAATAATTGTATCATTAATACAAAATCAGATGGTCTTTATTCATAATTGAAATCCGTACGAAGCCAGGCCGATCGCTAGTTGTTATTTATTTTTAGTCGCTTATCTTTTAAATGATAAGTCGGATTTACATATTTTGTTGGGGTATTCTTCGAAAATCTATTTTCAAGCACTCATAAATTGGTGCGCTAAATATACTAATTCAAAATTTGACATTTTATTCTATTATATCCATAAAAGCTTCGAGTTATCAATGGTGCTGAAATATAATTAAAGCAAATGTTATTTTGTAATCTACAATCTCATCTATGCAGTTTATAATATAATATATACGCCATCAACCACATTGGTATGTTTGCACAAACTTTACCCCTGCAGTTAAAACGTCTTGCAAGATGAATTGAACATCAGAAGGGGGAATTAAGGCTTCGTGGCTATATTTTAAATTTATTTGCGTCTACGATGCAAATTATGAAATAGAGATGGGGACTGCGTATTTTTATTTCCTTCCTGTTAGAAGGGTCTTTGTTAATGCAGATGTTTGCTTTTGGAACCTTTGATGCAGTTTTATTATGCAATTTATTGATATTGCTTCTGCTTTTAGCGATCCATTTCTGGATTGTAATAAGTTTTGTGTATTTCGCTCTAGAAGTGTTATCTTGTTTGGATATATTGCTATCAATACTCTTGCTGACTTTGAAATCAATGCGTCTGAGGCATTCACCTTAATTAAACAACATTAATTCACTAATTTCATAGTTCTGTCTAAAAATTTCTGGTATGCTATCTCGCAAAATTATATTCAATACACACTCCTGACATATTAATATTATGCGTTCAACCTTGTACGACCTTCAGAAATTCCGAAACAAATAGAATGGCCCGCATTAATATACTGATAGAATCTCAATACACAATATGTTATATTTTCTAATAACAAGAAACAAAAACTAATCTAACTCGAACTCGTAAAGATAACACAGGCTCCTATGGGACCACCACTATTTAGCTTTTACAACTCTGTCGAAGTGGGTACGTCGATAAATTTACTCGGTGCGTAGAATAGGCGACCGGCAGTGGTTAATGCGACAAAGTCCGTCGACGGGAAACGGCCCGACCTATGGCCTTAGCAATTAAAAGTCCTAATCGCTTTGTTTATAACAGGATATTCGTATTGACTCTGACGATTCATTCATATCAGTGGGGTATTAGAATTCCTACATGTTTCCTGTTAATCATTATTTTGCGTCAATATTCCTTTTAGCTTTATTTCAATATTTTATTTAAATCTTAGTATCGTATCAAATGTAATAGGTTTCGAAACAAAAATACACAAATTAAAAAAGATCAGACTGCTTGAGCAGGTGAGGGAAAACTCATGAAAAAGACGAAAATGATGATGACGCCTTCTCTGGTAGGCTGGATACAATCAGTGATGACTTCAGATGTTCTCAAGACATCATCGAATCAAGAATAGGCTTTGTTGAATGCAATCTTATCAAGAATGGTGTTGACCCAAATAACAAAGTTTCCAAAAAAAAGCAAACAACAAAAAACAACCAAACTTCGATGACACAGGGCTCAAAATAGAAAATATTAACGGTGACATAACAAAATTAACGCAACTCGGCGATACAGGCCCAAATCCGTGTAACAAATGATCCGGGCCGCACCTGCGTTAAAATTCTGCCGACAACGCCAAGACAGATGGCTTTAAGATGTACAGTTTTGCAAAGAAGGATTTAATATTTCAAGAGTTTGAGTGTGGAGGTGCAAAACAGATGTATTGAAACAGCATAACTTATGTCAGCTAAATTATTAATAGTGAATGGATTAAAACTTAAAAGTATTAGGTAAAAGACTTACCTCCTTCTTTCTAAAAAACGTTTAAGTCCATTTACTTAAATTTATTTTGTCTCTTTCACTTTAAATATCGATAAGATAGATAATGACAGCACAGTTTAATGAAATTAACAGACGATTGTTTTTTTTTAATACGGAGGTTAAACTGTAGTTAATTATTATCAACAAACAATCATCATAATCATATCCTATGGGTTACTATATCAATCGACCATGTTCCAGTTCCATGACCAGGGCGTCGATTCTGCTAACGTTAAGTCAAAATCGTATCAATATAGTGTTTCAATAGTAGTGCTTTTTTACACACTAGTTACAAGAAATGTATATATTTTTTTATATCACTGCTGATGGTCACACCGCACACTACATTCACATCACATCATAATGTCGTAACTCTTGTAAATAGTGTGTAAAAAGCACTACTATTGAAACACTATTTTGATACGATTTTGATTTAGTGCTTTTTACACACTATTTACAAGAGTTATGACAGTATGATGTGATGTGAATGTAGTGTGGGGTGTGATCATCAGCAGTGATATAAAAAAAATATACATTTCTTGTAACTAGTGTGTAAAAAAGCACTACAATTGAAACACTATTTTGACACGATTGTGATTTAACGTTAGCAGAATCGACACCCAGAGTTCTTTGGTACGGCCCCGCCTGTCGGCTTCTGACGTAGTTCCTTTAACGACTACCCGACGTCAGCTTAACGTGCCTTCCGAAGCATAGAATCATCTTTACTATCAGACAATCAGGTGATTCAAACATGGCCTTACCAAACTGGTAACCGTTCGCTCCGGTGAACTTTCCTCGGGAACAGTGCTTTTTCCCGGGATGAAAGGTACCCTATGTCTTTCTCCTGGTTCTAAGCTACCTCCCCACCAATTTTTATCCAAATTAGTTCAGCCGTTTTTGAGTTATAAATAGTGTAACTAACACGACCATTTTTTATATATATAGATTTACAAATGGACATATATAGCAATAAACAACCGAATTGATGTATGCTTGTTAATCACTTAGCCATTTTAACATTTTCGATAACACTTTGTTTCTAGTAAACAACACGGTACAATATTTGAACACCCAATTATTTGATTAAATCGAACGTCGATATTTGTACCTGTTTACACGTGTTCTACAAAATTGACTAATGAACTATCGAATGTAGTCGAAACGACTGATTAGTGATCAACCCCTATTTAATTAACTGCTTCGCAGGGTAGGTGTGTCTATTTGTGTAATTTCGTCACTAGTCGGGTAAGTTAATGGTACTATCATAAATACTTATATCTTTATTTTAAATATTTTTTTAACTATACGTTTCCCTATGCGTAGTGTGTGTACAATAGACAACAACCTTTGTCCTTCTTTAAGAATTGAGCAGTTATTGCTAAATGATTTTTCTAAGCCTATATCTATGAAGGAATAAAGAAAAGGAATTTGTTATGGGAACAACAAAAAACTGATATTAAAAAGAAGGAAGAATTTAATAAAATGAGGAATAATGTAGCTACACTTATACAAAAAACGAAAAAAGAATATTACTTGAAAAAATTCAAAATTTGTATAAATGATTCAAAAAAGACATGGGATTTAATGAATTCACTTGCTTTAAACAAAGTCAAAGATACCAGTATTCCACCTACTCTTACTTTTAACTCGGACACTGTAAAGGATGGCGTTAAAATCTGTGAATTGTTTAATGACTTCTTCTCATCTGTAGGTACTCAACTTGCGAATGAAATTCCTTCTAGGTTTCATAACAAAAATATCAATACTTTAACATACATAAACACAAAACCGAATACTGAACTGTCTGAATTCGATCTATGTACTGTAGAGGAAGTCATTGCTATAATAAAAAATTTGAAGGATGATGCTAGCGCGGGTATTGATGAAGTTGGCCTAAAATCGATCAAATCTATCTCTCATCTCATCGCTCAAGATCTAACAAACTGTATAAATAAATGTTTGACGACGGGCATCTTTCCTGACTCCCTAAAAATAGCGCGTGTTACTCCGATCTACAAATCAGGGAAAAGAACTGAGCCTAGCAATTACAGACCGATTTCAGTTTTGCCAATTTTATCGAAAATTTTTGAAAAGGTACTTTACCGTAGACTTGACGATCACCTAATAAAACTAAACTTTTTAACAGATAAACAGTACGGGTTTAGAAATAAATCTTCTACACTTACTGCCGCAATTGATTTAATATCTCAAATTAAAACAAATATTGATCATAAAAAGTTTGGTTTAGGTATATTTATCGATTTTAAAAAAGCCTTTGACACCATTAGTCATACACTACTTTTAGAAAAGTTGAAAAATCTCGGTGTCAATGGGAAACCTTATGAAATCTTTCGGTCATATTTAACAGACAGATACCAAATTGTTAAAATAGGAGACTATCGGAGTGAACCTAAAAGAATTACCTGTGGAATTCCACAAGGGTCTATTTTGGGACCCCTATTGTTCCTAATATATATTAATAATTTAACAACAATCGGGCTTACAGGTCACATCACACTATATGCTGATGATACTTGTCTATTTTATTTTGGATGTGACTTTTTAGAGCTAATCAATAAAGCGCAAATAGACCTTGATAAGTTTAACTATTGGTGTCAATGTAATTTACTAACAATTAACATAAAAAAGACTAATTATATGATATTCGCTGCAAAAAATAAAAAAATACCGCACCATCCTTGCCTTATTATAAATAATGAAGAATTGCATCGCTCTAACCAAGAAAAATATTTAGGACTACATATTGATGATAAGCTTACCTGGAAGCCTCATATCGACCATCTAAGAGGGAAGCTTGCTTCTTTAAATGGGATCTTGCGGAGAATTGGTTCTTGTATTCCATTTAAAATTAAACATAGATAAAGTCACATCTCGAATATCTTATTGAAATTTGGGGTAGTGCTAGTACAACTAATATGAATTTAATACAAAGATCTCAAAATAAAGTAATAAAAACACTTTTTAATTTCGACTACCTAACGAAAACGACGACCTTATATAAAAAAACCAAACTATTTAATTTAAAACATTTATACACTTATAGAATGTGCATTCTTATTAAAAAAATTGTTGAAAGAAAAGTCCGTACACAAATAACTTTCACTATAAGAAAATATAAGCACCATTTGAGAAATACCAAGAAAATAAAATTACCTACACCTAGAACAAACTACGGCAAAAGAGATATATTATACGAAGGAGCAAAAATGTTTAATGATTTACCTAAAGATTTAAAAGACTGCAACACTTTGACTTCGTTTAAAGCAAATCTCAAAAGGTATATTTACAGCAAAATATTGTGAATAGAAAAATTGTACCTACTCTTAGAAACCTACACTGTTTTGAGCGTTCACTTTATTTATTTAACATTATTATAACTAGTTTAAGACTCATTGCAAGTGAATGATTGTATTCTTTATGAGTCAATAAAGTTCTTTAAACCTATATCTACTGAACCAATCTTCCTGAAATTTTGCATACACATAGCTAGGAGTATTGAGAAGAATATAGGGTACCTTTCATCTGGAAAAAAAGCACTGTTCCCGAGGGAAATTCAAAAGGGCGAAGCCGCTGGCAAAAGCTAGTACCTATATATTTCAGATAAAAACTGCACATTTATTTTTATTGATTATGTTATCGACTCCCGACTCACAACGATTGCATACTTTGTGGCGTCTATTGCATATTTTTTATTAACTTTCCATTTGCTAAATTAGTATAATTAAGTGTATAAAAATCTTGTTAAGTTAACAACTGAAACACTAATTGGTTGTTACCAAATTACATACAAATGTAAATGGTGGACTTTTAAGTCCGCCATTGATAATGAAGTTAAATAAATAAAATGAAAAAAAACTAAACATTTTAAATTGAGATAGCGATTCGCCTGTAAGCGAAATGACGTCAACAACTGATTTTAATTGAAGAAAACAAGCGATTCGACGCTTTCCAGAAAATGACTTGCGAATCAAGTGAGCGACAGAAGCGAAATTCCAGCCATACGTCTCCATCCATCACGCCCTTACAGCTTTAGACAACTAAAATATTGCTTTTCGTGTTGTTACCACGATTGTTTTTACCACTTAAACAATGTAACAAAACTAAAAATATAACTCGCTTTGTACCTGAGTTTATTTGAAATTAGGATTATCATATTTGAAAGAACTTATTTATTTAGTACTAGCTGAACCGGCGAACTCCGTACCGCCTGCATTTTTCTCACCATTCAAATCTTCCCTGAACTTTCATAAATATTTTAAGACCAAAATTTACCATATCGGGTTCTCGAGACTAACAAACAACAATTGATTTTTATATATAGAGATATATATATATAGATTATTGAATACTCGTATAGTATTCTGTAGGAACTACTTACTTACTTAGCTCGTTCAGCGACCCGAAGTGGATCTTGGCCTCCGAAACGAGAGAGCGCCACAGTTTTCGATTCTGCGTGATGCCTCGCTAGTTTACAGCGCACATCTCACGCAGGTCAGCCTGGATAGTATCTATTATATATATATTATTTTAGTAGGTACTAAAATAAATACAGAATACAAATATAAATATATAATTACAAAATATTTAGAGATCAGAAGGGTACTGCTAATCACTACATCACTATCACTCCATAGTATAAAACAGTCGCTTTCTCTGTCCGTATATCCCTATGTAAGCTTAAATCTTTAAAACTACGCAACGGATTTTGATGTGGTTTTTTTATAGATAGAGTGCGGGTCGTTAGTTTCTAGATTACCTCTGCCATTTTGAAATTAGTTTAAAAAACATTCACACAATAGTGTGCAGTGTCTGTTGACCTGGCATTTCACTTAACAATCGGTTGTAATGTAATAAATAGAGAGAGAAACCTTACAAGTTGCTGATCAAGTCCTAAACAGTGCACAATTTCTCCATGAGATGTAGACTCGTGACGGCTCGTCGTGCTAGCAATCTGGCACGGAGATAATACTAGGTTTATAACAGGTAACAGGGTAATATCTGTTCCAAGGTAATACTAGGTAGATACCGTATTAGGTGATATTATTAGAGTAATTGCTGTGTATACTGTGTAACGATGAAGAAATGTTATGATCACATTTCTTTTTCTGGCTGAAAATTGAATAGGTCATCATCATTTCGAGTCACGGTCAATCGACCATGTACACACTGGTGTCAAAGTTCTTTCTCTTGACCTCTGACGTGGTTCCATTAACGACTACCAGATGGCAGCCGGGACCAACGGCTTAACGTGACTTTCGTTATAGGTATAGATGTCGTTAGACGATTGATGAAAAGTAGAAGCCTTCTTTCTTGTAGCTTTTTCTAATAGCTATTGGATTATTCGCTGTAATAAACATAATGCTAAATCATTTTACTCTCATAAGTACTTACCTCAAACGCATTGTATTTTAACGGACTTTTTGCTTCAAAGAGCTAGAGCTCCGTATAGATGGTATAGATGAAAAGTGACAACAATATTAGTTCCTACAGAAATAATATAAACATATAGATGATAATCCTATTATATATGCCAAATTCCACTATTTATTACTTTATCACTTAAACGTTGAGTAGATTTTAATAAATTTTGCTATCCGGATAGTTTGACACCCGTAAAAGAAAATAAGTAGCACGCGCGCGGAACCACGTCCAACAGATAATCCGAACTAATATTATAAATACACACAAAATTATAATTAATCAATATTTAAATAATAATCTATATATATAAAAATCAATTGCTGTTCGTTAGTCTCGCTAAAACTTGAGAATGGCTGGACCGATTTGCCTAATTTTGGTCTTGAAATATTTGTGGAAGTTCAGGGAAGGTTTAAACGGTGAGTAAAGTGCAGGTTCAGGCGGTACGGAGTTCGCCGGGACAGCTAGTAATAAATAAAATACTATAATAAAATAAAAATAAAATATAAAAAAATATATAATAAAATAAAACGTTTAAGATTGTAAATGCGAAAGTCAATTTGTATATTTGTTTGTTTGTTACTTCTTCACGCTTTATCTACTGAACCAACTAGCTTGAAACTTGCACAGTTAGGAGTACTTAGAAGGACATAGGGTACCTTTCATCCCGGGAAAAAGTGTTCACGTAATTCACGCGAGTGAAGCCGCGGGAGAAAGCTAGTCTCTACATAATTTATGTATTTACCATAATTATTCCTTACTTTTCCTGCTTATAGTGTAATTTGAGTGTGCACTGAGCTGTAAGTGGTGTCAGGAGGTTGTCGATTGAGGTCGGGTCGCCACTTAGTTCAGGGTGACCCTTATTGTCTATACGCTGTTGTTGTCGGATGAGAAGGTACCATGATGAGCAATTTGATAGGGAAAGGTTAACTTGACTTTTACTTAGATTCAGTTTGTGTACAAACTTCAGTAACGTTCTGAGTTCTGACGTAAAAATAGACTTATAAAATCATCTTTGGAACAAAGGTGGCGAATAATTTTAAAGTATGATCTTAATCTTAATATTATAAATGCGAAAGTGAGTTTGTATATTTGTTTGTTCTCTTCAAGCCCTATCTACTGAACCAATATTTCTGAAATTCGCATACACATAGCCAGGAGTATTAAGAAGGGCATAGGGTACCTTTCCCGGAAAAAAGCACTGTTCCCGAGGGAAATTCATGCAGGCGAAAGCTAGTATAGCTATAAAAATCGATAATAAGTTATTATAAAATGTGAAATTATTTGGTTGACTCTTTGTTATTAATACTACACAACTACATTACCATACAAAATAATATATTAATATTACCTATTACAAAAAAGGCGAATCATGAGCTTTTCTATAAAGAAAACTTAGTTTAATCTTCATGGCACTACAAATACCCACATTTTTCCGATTTACCATATAAATTTGAAGACAAAAAAAAAGTACATTTTAGTAACGACACTCCTTAACTTACTAATGATATATTATAAATCAATAGCCTATGTATATTTAATCAAACATTTAAATCTTAAAACGCAGCTAAAAACTCAAATTCAAGGCGGCATAATTTCGCAACTTCAAATAATAAACGGCGACAAAACAAAAGCGAGACACATCTTTTGTTCAACAATGTTAACGTGAAGACATCCATGATTTACATCATCATAAGCACAGACTAAAAAGAACGGCAGACGGGTCGACGTCAAATCTATATTAATATAATAAAGCTGAAGAGTTTGTTTGTTGTATTGTTTGAACGCTTGTAACTTGAAAACTACTCATTAAATTAAACTATTTTATACGGTTTTCTATCGCGTTTATTGCTTACTTATTTATACCTAACGTTTCAAGCACTTTACAGAGCTCATGGTCGCAGGCAGACTGAGTTGACATTCGTCTGTGTCATTTGTTTCTGATGTCACAAGAATACAAAACCATAGCTCGTAAATCATTGAAAACTACTGGTCGGATTTGCAAAATTCTTTTTGTATATTATAGCATGATTCTTGGGAAAGGTTGTAGGCTAAGTACATACACACTAAGGAAATGAAACCGCGGGGAGCAGCTAGTTAACGATAAAGGACATTATAGACTACCCTACCCAAAAGCTTCATAGCTTATAGCTCATAGCGAAACAATACCTCTCTATATATAATATTGTATTTAGTAAGAAGTCTCTATACATTTAATTTAATTATTATTAAGTACTATATCGCAAAATAGTATAGAGTAGTCTGAAATACGCTTGAAGTTTGAAAACAGCCGCTTATGTATATATATATATACGTGAATTGGCGCTAGATTGTTTATACATGACAAGATCAAACGGTCATAGTTTGCAGCATTCATCCATGGCCTTTATGAGACTACGTCTGGAGTTTTTATTAGTCTGTGATCATACGTTAACACCCAGAAAGTCATACAAGGGAGAATTTGCATGATAATTCCTACGTAGCCCTGTGCGCGACAGTCTTAGTGGAACTTCAACAATTTATACAAACAGCGTAATCCGACAGCGTGTTTGCCCGACATGTTTGTCCGCCATATTTGACGTTTGTCAGCCATGTTGCTGCGCTGTAATTAGATAATTGCATGACAGGGTGCCGTTTGCGCATCCCTGGCGCAAATTGAAGAGCGTATAGAAGTGTTATCTGAAAAGTATTGGTCGTTACGTGTTACAAAGACCAAATTCTTGTCCTTTGGTACCGTGTTGAATAATTCCAACTCCAAAATTACATGTAAATTGACTTGAACCATTTACACGCATTGGTTATTCATTCCACTGTGAATATGAAATTACTAATTGTAGTTTTTTTTTTACCTTGAGACAAACATAGCGCAGTAAGTAATAATTTAGAATCTCGCAATATATTTTAAAAGATAGCACAACTTTTTTGCGCTTAAAAGTCAAGATAGCTAATGTACATTAAAGATATAACAAAAAAGTCATTCAAAAAGACAAAATCGGAGCCGCAATTTCCCACATACTGGACCTGGCAGAATGATTTTCTATTTTTAGCTGTCAACCATCATAGGACCCTCTCTCTACACAGGTACACTTCTGTACACTAGATAAGTTACATCTGTATTGACACATCTCGAGAGCTGATTGATACGATCGTTTGGTCTCCTAGCTTTTATGGATCTTGATTGGAATGTTAGTACAGGATAAATTTATCATATCTCCTCTATAATCTTTACTTCTTTATGCGTCATTATATTTAGAGCCCAACGCTTTAAATCCATCTATACTAATATAAAAAAGATGAAGCTTGTTAAAAAAAATATATTATTTATTATTGTTTGAGCTCTTATAACTTAAAAATTTCTGGTCAGATTTGAAAAATTCTTTCTGCGATACTACCCTCAGTACCAAGTGTATAAGTTGGTCATAAAAGGGACGTGCGCACGTTAAAATTTGTATGAAAATCGGCTACTGCGCATTCAAGGACATTTCAGTTTATTGCCAACTTATATGCCGCGAACTATACCTATATCACGCGTTTAGAAAATATTCCAAAGCGGTTTCTCCGCTTTCTGGATTTTAAGGTAAAATTGAAATCTAATAGGACTATAACATTTTATTTAAAATGTACGATTATTTTTTTATGAATAACGTTAATGCTTTAGGTTTTAGGGCCAAAGCGAGTTGTTTAATTTTCAATTTTGTAGTGTCATGAAATAGTCTTGTTGTGTAGTGAGTGACATTTTTTTTTTTCAACAAACTTACAGTACATGATATTTATAATCATTCGTGATTTTCGCTTTTATAGTGAAGCTTTTACCGCGGCTTCGCTCAAGTAAATCCCACGAGAATATCACATCTTCCCAAAAAAGAGACTCTTTGTCAATTATATGGTAGATAAAGCGTAAAGAAGTTACAGACAAACAAAAACTCGATATGTACGCACGGTGAGCCCATCCTTAGTAAAATGTATTTTTTTTTAAGTTTAACGCATGTCTGTTTAATGAATAACTATAAAAGATATCAGCCCTATTGATATCATCCATTGAATAATTAAATACAGCTGATATGTTTCCGTCTACCCTCCAAAATACGCATAAAATCAATTCCGGACAATATATAGTTACGCTTATTTTAACAACTTTGATTGTCATCAATCAAAATTGTAAGGGTGTGCCGAGGGTTGAAAACCCTTAGATCTTAGTGAAAATGCTTTTAAAATAACATGTATTCCTTATCCTTTACAGGTATGTGAAAAACGCCTTCTGCCAGTTTGAAATATTCACTGTAATTGGTACGTACGTGGTATTCTACGTTTTTATTTAAATGTTGGCTCTTAGAAATAACAGGTATGTTGAGGGTTTTGCATGACGATATGTTAACGGAATTTAATAGGTATTTATTTTTATAATTTTGATATTTTCTCTGTCTAAAATTCTTTGGCCATGTCACCCGCAAAGAAGACTCTATGAAGCGTTTGGTGATCCAGGGTCGTATTGAAGCAAGCGTTCACGCGGTCGGTCTCCAATGAGATGGCTAGATTTTGTCAAAGCTGTAACCCAGCAACAATATGCTCTAAGAAAGCCGCAGACAGAGATATGTGAAGAACAATCCCAAGAACCGCGGTCATAGAGCAACCCAATCTGTAATCACGACCACTCTGCCAAGGGTATAATAAGTGTATTATACGGGTATATACCGTTGGTGTTTTAACGGTATAATAACTATTATATAATTAATTCGTTATATCATTTTAAATCTTTAATTTCACAGTTTTTACTTACAGATTTTTATGTGACTTAAATTTTAAAGATAATATTTATTTATTAAACAAAGGCTATGTCTAAATTTAATTATAAAATAATGACAATCATTAAAACTAACTTATATAAAAAATATTCTAATATAAAAATAAATAAAAACTAATTTAAATAAAAAATAGAATCCAAGATCTTACAGATTTTTTATTCTTTTATCTTTATATATTATAAAATTTACAAAATCTCATGTATATTTGTACAATGGACTTAATAATATTTTATCACGTTACAGAAATCAATTTATTAAAAATTATACTTGTATCAATTATTAGAGAACCCGTAGCACATAACTTATCTTAACTAGAAATTTCTTTAATCTATCTCTAAAACTCGCAACCGGCTAAGCCTAAATTTAATAAATATACAGATATTTATTAAATTTAGTTCCTATAAGTAAATTTATGCAATTAAACCTAAAGTCCCCCAAAATAAACCAGTCGCATTCACCTGACAATTAATTTTTAACAGTCTCAGTTTTACTGCTATATAGTCAAATAAAGAACGGTTAAACTATTGTTACGAATCACGTAGGTGGTTATATCTGATCTTTATTTCTTGGAGCTTAAACGTAAGATGTGGCGATTCAATTATTCTTTAAGTAATAGGTATTTAAATTAATTGCTGAATAATACTTTAAGATTAATAAAATAATATAATTATATTTTGATTTAGCCCAAAAAAAATAATAATTTAATTAAATTGATATTAAAATGAAATAACATGTGTTTTTATATAAAAAAAAAAACTTATAATAATACATTATACATTTGTTACCTTTATACATACAGTTTTTTATAATATTTGATAAATTATATTATATTATATATGATACATTATTTATTACCTGGTAACAGTGCAACAAAACCTTATTTTGTATTAAGTTTGAACGTACACTGGCATCCAACGTCGTATCGAAAATCCATGAAATGTGAAAAGACCCCAAATATCTATTATCCCAAAAGCTATTTTGGCATTCCGTTTGGTAGAAGTAGGTACATTTAACTTGTTAAATAAAACACCAACTCAAAGATAAGATAAAATAAAATTTATTTGCGTAAAACATGTGTGAGTTACAAACAACAAAGTATTTACATGTATTTGCAATGTGGTGTTACATTTAAATTGTACGATATGTTTTTACCGATAATTTAAATTAAAATTTAAAAACAAAAAAAAAAATTTCAAATCGGTCTAGCCGTCTTTGAGTAATCCGGTAAAAAACATTTCGACGAATTGAGAACCTCCTCTTTTTTTAAGTCGGTTAAAAAAGTTGATAAAATAATTTATTTCTCTTGGCTGGATTGTTTAGCAAATTAATTGATAAGACAATTTAAAATTAGATACAAATCGCTTCCCGCTTATGACTTGAGCTGAAATCACGCGCATTGTGCTTTTTACCTAAGCTCATATCAGCTCATATCAGCTTATATCTATAGCTTCAAATTCCAATGTCGCTTATTTTGGAAAACAGCAATAAACTTTGTAAGTATAATTAATGATTCAAATGAACATTCTGATTAGTTTGATCTCTATACTTATAACTACTTACATAGTTTATACTGCTCGTATCTTACTAGGTAGGCAAAGAGATATAGTGACCCATGGCCCAAATATATGAAAAATGGTTACAGTGTATGGGCGCCAGGAGAATCATATTATCTGTAGGTACTAATAGTGATGTGGTCGTTCCCGGGAATTCCGGAAATATTCCCAGCTATAATCGATAACCATGCGGGCGGAGCCGCGAGCAACAGCTAGTATCTATACAATACAGTGGATAAAATTAAAATACAACATTTTACTACACAATTTCAACACTATTCCGTTGATTTATTTATCATATTAATTTCAATAAAATCTTAATAATCTTATAATGAAAACAAACAAGCTATTCCACGATTGTCCAAGTACGAAAATCAAGATACGTCCAAATTATAGGGTTGCCCCCAAACGGCGATTAATGTACGAATAAAAATGTAAATTAAACAGCACCCATTTAACATGCAGCCAGTGTAAACCAGTAAAAACCGGTTTAAACCGCTGTAATGCAGTATAGGTACCTCATTTACTTGTTATCGTCACGTGTAACTTTGCCGTGTAAAGTCTGATTCGTGTTAGGGAACTTTTATACTCGTCCTAATCTAAATTAAACTATTTACTATTTACTTTTGGATAGAATACTTTTGTACTTGTTATATATAGTGTAATGTAAATCAGCCATTAATTGAGAAAAGTGTTGCTAAGGATCTGGGTGTATACTTTGACTCTAAATTAGATTTCAGGCATCACTTTGATTACATGACCAAGCGTGGGTATCAACTTGCCGGTTTTATTTTGCGCATTATGAAAGATTTTAAAAAACCCTTTACTTTAGTCTATCTTTTTAATACTTTGGTTAGATCTGTACTTGAATATGCTTCTGTAGTCTGGTCACCCTATTATGATGTACATTCTTCAAATATTGAAAGAGTTCAGAGATGTTTCGTGCGGGGTATTTGTCGTAAATATGGACTAAGCCGTCGATTGTCATCATATAATGAAAGAGTAAACCATTTCGGCATTGTAAAGCTGGACATACGCAGGCAGTTCTTTATGCTTATTTACCTACATAAAATCATTCACTCCTCCATCGATTGCCCTAAACTATTAAGTTTGATTAACTTCAACGGCCAATCACGTGTACGTAACCCGCGTATCTTTCGTCTAGAGGTTTACAAAAACAACACATCGTTTTTCAATCCTGTTGTTAGGATGTGTCGAGATTTCGATGAGCTGAGACATGATAACGTTGATCTTGACATTTTCAATCCAAATCTTTCACAGTTTAAAAAATCTTTAGCTGTTGCATTAGATATGTGATGTGAAATAATATATATATATGTGTGTGTGTGTATGTGTATGTATATATGTGTATGTGTATGTATGCATATATATATATGTATGTTTATATAATTTTTATATGTTTTATATATATATTATATATATATATATATAAATTGTAAATTTCTTTAAAGTCAATTTAGGTCCTTACTATGTTAAAATTGTTAAGACTTGCTATGTAACATTTATCATGTTTTGCCGTGTACACTATGTTGGAATGCAGACTAGTTCTAAATTGTCAAATGATTATTTACTGTTTTTTTTTTGTCTGTAATCTGTTTGTGTGCCTAATAAATAAAATAAAAATAAAATAAAAATGTAAAATAACCGAAGTCTTGGTTACCCTTCTTGGTCACGGTGAGTGGAGACTTGAGGTAAAATATTGAGGATACACAAGAGCGAAGTACTTAGAAAGATTGTGAACTATTTACTTATTAGAATGTGGAATAATCTTGCGTTACCCAATAGTGAATTTAAAAAACTATAAGTAATTGTCAAGTTAAATTAACATCATTTTAATTAAATTTAGAATTCTTATTCGTTAATTTATTTATTTTTCTTCGCCGTTTGCGATTTAAGTTGATAAATCAAAAAAGAGAAGATATTAGAGACTGGTATCCACGTAGCAAATGTGTTTGCTTCGTGCTGGTATCTGAACGCAGAAGTGCTTCATTTCTGAGAGTCGGTCTTTTTTCATCTTGATGTTATGCGATATCACTACATAGTATAAAACATAGTCGCTAAGCTTTAATCTTTAAAACTACGGAACGAATTTTGATGCGGTTTTTTTAATGGATAGAGTGATTCAAGAGGAAGGTTTTTATGCCCATGCGAAGCCGGGGCGGGTCGCTAGTGTACTATAATTAACAGAAATATTCGCCATTTCAGAACCAACATTTCCCGCTTTAAGAGGTGTGTGTATCTCATTAGTTACGGTCAGTATTAGAACACCTACGTCCCGGGAGGCTGTTTAAGTTACGTATTTCGCGTGCGTACAGTTTCCAGTTAATTCCGAATAAACACGGTTTTAGAACACGTAATAAAATTTAACTGTCTGATACCTTGGTTTAGGCGATGTTTGTTTGTGGAAGTTAGTGTCATCAATTACCACACACGGAGTTGGTACATGTGTGTATGTTAAGCTATTTAGAGCGTGGCAGTGGCTGGGATAGGTCGCCGCATTTAATTGCATGTTTGAATAGGCCGTACTGTCTCTCGTTCAGAAGTTCATATGATTTTTTGATGCTTCGGATGGCATCTAAAGGTTCTGGCTAGATGATATGACAGTGTTTACCACAGTTTTAATTAACGTCGTATAACAAAAATTCAGTGGTGTTTACGGCAGTTAAATAAATAAAAAATAAAAACTATATCTCCCATATCTATAATGACAGCCCAGGGGGCTTAGCCAAAGTCACAATATCACAACGTTAACGAAGTTCGACATGAACAAAATGTATGGGATTGACACAAGCTGCGGTAAATCAAGTGGCCAATCTTATGTCCATCCCATACATTTTGTTCTTGTCGAACATCGTTTTTAAATTGTGACGTTCGCTAAGCCCTAAAATAAAAATTAAATAGATTTTGAGTCATATCTCACATATTTTAAAAATAGAACTATAGAACGCAAAAAATACGATTTAAACTATTACTAAAGTAATTATAGAAACACGATATTTTAACGCAAACGAAGCGGGTCGATGATGCCAACATAATTTATGCAAACATCTCGAAATATTAACTCCTCGGGTAGTGTGTAGGCTCACTAATGACCCCTGCATTAACCAATTTACACCCCCGATTTGAACCCCTGTAGGGGTCATAAATTTCGGCCGGCCGACCGTCTACTTCCGGAGTCTACCTGCTTTTAAAAACTGGTTAAGGGTGAGCCGTGGTAGGATGAAAGGGTTCTTAGCACTTTTAAATCAAATTTTAATGATGTTGTGTCTTTGAGGGATCTCTATTGTATATTTATTTTCAAAAAACAAAATTCGACTTTAGTTTGTTTGCAAGGAGTAATACTCAAGTGTACGAAGGAGTTACGAGAATTTTACGAGAACTATTGGGTTAAATATGGGATCAAAAACTTACATCTACACAAAAGAAATTATTCAAATTTTTTAGATCATTAACGACAAAGTCGTGATTAAACTAAAAGAATAAAGAGAAACTCTTCCTTTATTGAGTTGGTTAAGCATAAAAATACATAGGTTAGTACATGTATTGCAATATAGCCATTTACAGTAGCTGTATTTATTCACAATCGCGATTTCTATAACTCACATTTCCTTATAATCTTTATGGGCGCAGCACAATGATATAAACGGTCCATGTATAGGGGATTCTCGAAATTATTGCGGTACCCTAAATGGGGGTCTGTACCTTGTTCGCCAGAAATATGGCTCTATCATAATTGGCCGTGGTATCGGCGTAAAATCTTTTTGTTTCATGTTATCACGCATCTAGTGTCCACTAAGGAATTATTGGTTTAGAGATATGCAAATTAATTCAAAGTTTTATTGATTCTCAGAGTAGGAGAATGGCGCGTTGCAAAATAATGCAATGTATCTTTTGAACATTATTTTATAGCGAAATATTTGAGTTTAATTTACGAATCTAAAAATAGAAGAATGGAAAAGTCATCTGAAATAATACATTAATTTGTTTTTCTCATAGAATTAGGAAACTAATACCACCAGGATTTTTTAAAAGTAGTTTTTCTTGATAAATTTCGCTCCTAGAAATATCATTAATTCTTAGTTAATTGAGCCTTGTCTATGTTTATCACATAAACAAGATCTTCCAAAGTACTATCTGTGCCACTGCTGGAAGTAACCAAAATGACCATCTGTTCAGCTTATCAAGCCACGTCACCAAGCAAATACGTACACAATGTCTCATTGTCTTAAGTTACAACATTTCTGACTCAGTCCAGTAAGGCGTGCTGACCTAAAACAACTTGATGCTTTTGGGATATCTCAGCCGTTTCTCGAACATTTTTGTAATTAACTCTTGATTTTTATTGTTGAGAAAGTATGAGTTTTTGCGCACCGTATTAAGCGTTGCGTATGTTTTGTGCAATTGGTTCGTAATTATGATCCAGGTGACTTAATCCATCTTTTAGGGTTATGTACCTTATAAGGTTAAGTCGAGATATTTCTATATTATACATATATATCTCTAAGCTTTCGTTTCCTAAGATAGCAAAAAATTATAGTGAACAATTCGTTATTGTTAACACTTTCTGTGTCATTGTTATTTCAATTACTGTCCGCGAAAGGTTTAACTTGTCGTTTCGGTATAAAATCATATTTTTGGAAACTAGTAGGTGGTTTGCAAAATCTCATGGTAAAGGCATTGAAGGGCTTCCACGACGTCTCAAAACAGTTTTTAAGCGATTTTAAGTTTTATTTTTTGTACCACACGTGTTTTTTAAATGAAATAGGAAACAAAAAAGAAACCTAAATTAAAGTACCTACTAAAACAAACTACATATAGACATTACCTATTCTCAATAATTTCTCATACATATTATACACAAAAATATAAAAAATAAATATAATACATAGGAACAAATCACACAGATTGAGTTAGCCCCAAAGTAAGTTCGAGACTTGTGTCATGGGGTACTAACTCAACGATACTATATTTTATAGCAAATACATATTTATTTATTTATTAACAATTTTATTCAGTTTTAACATTGTTATACTTTTTGCATTCAATCAGGGGCATGAATTCTTGTAATTTGAACGTCGGCATCCTTAATAATGATTTACTTGTGATGAACCCGGATCCCGGAACAACAACCGGGCCGGTTCGGTTCCGGCCCGTTGTCTTTCGTATTTAAATGTAAATTTCGCCAGATGCTTTATTATTTCTCTTGACTCAACTCCTTTCGGGATTAAGAATAGTTTACATTGAGCCAGTAACTAGACGCTAGTCGACTGCACTCACCCCGATTGCAGTTGCGTCTGCAATCTCATTTACTCTAGTAGCTTTTATAAACAATGTCTTTAAGAATGTACAATCACTTAATTTATTTTTAATTCTATGAAAAAATATTAGCGAAAGTGTACTTTCTGTGATTGCTTGACAACCCAAAAGAATCCACAAGCGTCCTCTATTGTTCATTGCTCATATTCCACGTCACCTCTTGCCATAAGATTATATCTCAATGAGATCTAATCATAAACAATTTTTCATGATTGATTAAGGATATTTTCTCAGAAATGTCCAATAAATTCTACATGTTGTTTCAAAAATATATATTTTTTTTATTCAATAATAAAATTTCAAGGTCTATATTATGAACTTTCAATCATGATGTTCCGTGCTGCGGAAGGCACGTTAAGCCGTTTGACCCGGCTGCCATCTGGTTGTCGTTAAAGGAACCACGTCCGAGGCTGAGAGACACTTCCGAAGTTCTGACACCAGGGTTTGCATGGTACATTGACCATTCCACCAACCCCAATTGATGATGACGATGACCATGTTGTTTTGTATGGGCAGTTATCGCAATAGGATATTCAAAAACACTACATATTTTGGCATATCCACTTGTACACTATAAAGTAGAACAATATGAACACTGTACAAATACTAGACCACAGTCTGACTCGAGATTGTTTAAGATTGTATTCCTCGAAATGAAAATGTTTGTTTCGTTGCTTTTGTGACTTAAAGCAGCTGTAATGAATTACTCTTCACTCATGGTTTATTTGGATGTATATGTGTGATGTCTTACAAATGAAAAAATATTGAGGAAGAAAGGAATCTTAAACTCAATCATAATGTTGCGTACATGCGTTAATTTATGCATTAATACGAGTACTTTGCCGTAAGTCATTGTCATACCAGTTCCATTAAATTGCCTGAGGGGTCGTGGGTTCGATTCCCACGGGAAGAATACTTTGATTAGTTGTTTCAAATTTGTTTTGGATATTTTACTGATACTTAATAAAGATCATTCCGTGCTACGGAAGGTATGTTAAGCCGTTTGTCCAGGCTGTCATCTGGGAGTCGTTAAAGGTACCACGTCAGAAGCCGACAAGCGGTTTCAAAGAACTCTGACACCTACACAAAATGACGATGAACAGATTTTTACAATTTCATAGTTTCTATACTATTAAAGTTTTTATCTCAGGTACTCATATATTCTGTGGCTCAGGCAAAAGTGGCGGGAACAACGCGCCAATAAACACTGGCCGAAAAATGGCGTCTTAAAGCCAATATTATTACCCTAAGGTTGACTGGAAGAGATTGCATTAGCGATAAGTCCGCCTTTGTACCTTACCTAGTTTTTAACAAAATTATGTATACATTTGTTTGGTGCAATAAAGAGTTTTTCTATTCTATTCTATTCTATTCTATTCTTATTCGAAAAATAAAATTTGTATTTTTTTTAATTAATAATATTCTATGATATTTATTGAAATACACGAAAAGAGAGACAATGCTCAGCAATGTATATAATGAATAGGTGCGTTTATTTCCGTTTAAATCATAGATTTAAAAAAAAATGCCTTAGAGTCGCGCGCGATTCCTAGTTCTATATGGTTTAAATACTGAAGCCACTTAATTTGAAAGTTACAAGAAATCGTACAAAGAACTGCGAATACACATATCCATACATCCATCCCCTATAATAAGGGTCCCGTCGCAATAATAGCCTGGGGCTGTCAATGGCACGAGTCAATACAGCATCTCATATGACAACTTTCTTACTGCGAAACAAGATGGGCGTAGACTGAGAGCTCGTGACCATTTATAATAGAAACAGCTCCCGAGTGAGACTAGGTTATATCGCGCACAAATGTCCATGTTTAGCCCCTGGTCCCTAAGTATATTCAAGCCGTGAAAGCGTAACAGACAGATAGACAGACTGACTTTAGCATTTTTAATGTAAGTATAAATATATATTTTTACAATCGTTAAAAACTTTATTTTGGACAGAAATGTTTAAAGTCAATACCTATTGAATTTGAATATCTATAAAATATTTAAACATTAATTTATTTAAAAAATCGATGCCAACGACGAAGCAATCAACGTAGCCACATACTGGTCAAAAATAATTTAAGAGAAGCTATTTCAACTCGTTATTTTGACGCAACAAAATATTTCTTGTAACTCAGTGTTATGACCCATAACGTGACCTCAAGTGTTCTAATATTATCCATATTCATACTTTCATATTCATACTAATATTATAAATGCGAAAGTCTGCCTGTCTGTCTGTCTGTCTGTAACCTCTTCACGGCTAAACTGCTGGACCGATTGTGATGAAATTTGGTAGGGATGTAGTTAACGACCTGAGGTGAAACAAAAGCTACTTTTGGGCGCGATATTACCGAGTCCCACGCGGGGCGAAGCCGCGGGGAACAGCTAGTAGAAAATATAAGAAAAATTATAAAACAAAAAGGCCACTAGCTCTTCGCCTGGATTTGTAAGGTAAAAGAAATTGGATTTGCCATTGAATGGGGAGGCAGGTGAAGTAAATACCAGTGATCAGGTCTAGTACGGGACTGTTGATTCAGCGCTTTATTTGAACTTTACTTTTGGTGTGTGCGTCTCCGACTATAATGCTAGAGAAACATATACAATTAGCTGATTATATTTTGTGTGTTAAATTGTAAAAATCAAGATACTTTTTTTTAATAAATGAATATATATAGGGACAAATCATACAGATTGAGTTAGCCCCAAAGTAAGTTCAAGACTTGTGTTATGGGATACTAACTCAACGATACAATATTTTTTAATAACAAATACCCATACAGATAAACATCCAAGACCCAGGCCACTCAGAAATTTTCATCTTGACCTGACCGGGGATCGAACCCGGGACCTCCTGAGTAGCGGTCAGGCTTGTTAACCGTTACGCCACGGAGGTCGTCAACATTTTAGACGAGTTTTATTTGAGAACAAAAGAGTAAATGGTATAAAATATTTTTTTCCAGTAAATAGAATATTTTGTTTATCACTACTTGTTTTGTCTATGCGTATTATATTATCAATCTCAATAAATCACAAAACTGGCTTATCATTATTTTTTATTACATTGAGGTTCAAAGGTTCAAGGAGAACCAATTAGAACGTACTCTTGACATTAAATATTTAAAAAAAATACACTTTTCTTTAGTTTTTCATTATTGATACCCCCTATAACTGCTTCTGTGGCACATAAAAATTCGGCTCAGCGTCACAACAGTCTTCTTTTTATCGGTTAAAATAAATACTTTAAATGTCCCACTGCTGGGCAAAGGCATTTTCTTTTTTCTCCCACGCGTCTTGGCCACTCGCATCGCCATCCACTCTCGAATGTGTCCAGGTCATCCCGCCATCTCTTGCGTGGTCTGACTATCGGTTTAAGGCCTTCTGGAACCCAGGATGTTGCTAGTCCGGCCCATCTATCTGGCGGTATGCGGCAAACATGCCCAGCCCATGCTGGTCCATGCTGGTCTGGGAGAAAAAGAAAAACATAGAATGTACCAACTGCTTCTTTTCCCGCGCAAGCCGTAAAAGTCGACTGAGGGAATCAGCGAATGGGGGAATCTTGACATAGGCGATGCGGCTAGCAACCCATCACTATTGATCTCCTGTTTTAACTCTCATTATGCTAAACGTGGTCTGGGGTCTTGTGACCCTAGGCTCTGTCTACCCCGTATGGGATAAAGGCGTGATTATATGTATGTTTGTATGCCCAGCCCATTCCCACTTTAGCTTAGCCGCCTGTTCCTTCGGTCTTACTAGCGACACACAAATAATTTCTCTTTCTGTAAGTGAGCTTATCAGAAATCCTCGCGCAACTTTTTTGCTAGTATCCTTAACTTACATAAGAACCTTGAAAGTCACTGAAATACTATCAGCTTTAGTTTCCTCTGTAAAAATTACTAAAAACTGCCACTTTTGACACTTTTTGTAAAGGCGGCCAAGCTTAATACTATTTTAAGAACTGAAATTCTTCCGAAAAATTCCTTAAATTCCTTCTTTAAACAACAGGACAATCAATTGGATCTTTTATTACGTACGGGCTAGAACCAGCCAGAGCAAACACAATATCTTAGATTAGGTGGATGCGGATGTAGCAAACAACGTTTCTACTTTAAGTCTTAGGTTTTATGTATGTCTTTACTTCAAATACTTGCTTACTTACTTAATAACTGCCTCAGTGGTCCAGTGGTTAAGGCGTTTGCATATAGATGGTTGTGGATTCGATTCCCACGGGAAGCATACTTTGTTACGTTGTTACCAACCAGTTTGGTTCCAGTTTTGGTTCCAACCAGTTTGGTTAGGACATTGCAAGCTTGAATCACCTCATTGTCTGATAATAAAGATGATTTTCTCTCTCTCTCTCTCTCTATCTCTCTCGCCATTTGGAGGTTGTTAAAGGAACTTCCTAGTCGTTAAAGGATTCCGAAAAACTCTGACACAAGGGTGTGCATGGTCTGTTGATCGTGTCAAACACACAAAATGATGATTATTAGCCATTGAAGTAAATATAAGGATGGGAGATAGAATTAAAAGGCAAAATTTAAAAATGTATTTCAATTGAAAAATAATAGCAAAGTTTCAATGTATATTTATATTTTTAGTGAAAGCACGCTAGGTACGTCAAAAGGCATACCATCTAGTTTGAATAAAGTTAGCTTAAAAACACAAGGCACTTTGAGTACAAACTTCGAAGCGATATGGCATGATCATATGGATCGATATGCATATACTGATATGATAGTTCCGTACATTTCTATAATAACTTTTATTACTTTAATTTCAGCTATATTTTTAACTAGCGACCTCCCTCAGCTTCCCTCAGCATAAAAACTTTCCACTTGAATCACTCCATCTATAAAAAACCGCATCAAAATCCGTTGCGTAGTTTTAAAGATTTAAGCATACATAGGGGCATAGAAAGCGACTTTGTTTTATACTATGTAATGATAGGGATAGTGTTACTTAACTTCTAGGAACGGAGTATACTATTGAATGTATCAGCTGCTTTTCTTTCCAATGCATTTCGTGAAAATCAATTAAGAGGATGGACCCAAAAGCTTTTTCTGTAGTCTCATATTTATATTTTTTACATCTACAAGTCCGATTACCGCCAAATCGTGGTTGCTAGGTTGAATTACTTAAAGCTATATCAACGACATAAGTGCTAAACTAGCTCTATTTAATTCAATGCGTATGAAATTAACTATTTTTTTTATCAAATTTTGTGAAAATCAACCATGTCTCTTCACGTCGTGTGAAGACGCTTATATCTCTATCGATTTAAAAAAAAATGGAACAAATCAAAAATATGTTGAGTTAGCTCAAAAGTTCGAGACTTATGTTATAGGATATTAACTCGACAATACTTTTTTTTATAACATACTAGCTTTTGCCCGCGGCTTCGCTCCGGTGAACTTCGGGAACAGTATGTCCTTCTCCTGGTTCTAAGCTACCTCTCCACCAATTTTCAGCCAAATCAGTTCAGCCGTTCTTGAGTTATAAATTGTGTAAGTAAAACAATTCTTTATATAATATACTAGCTGACCAGGCGCACTCCGTACCGCCAGAACCTGCACTTTTCTCACCGTTTAAACCTTCCCTGAACTTCTACAAATATTTCAAGACCAAAATTAGCCAAATCGGCCCAGCCATTCTCGAGTTTTAGCGAGACTAACGAACAGCAATTCATTTTTATATATATAGAAGACTAGCTGTTCCCCGCGGCTTCGCCCCGCGTGGGACTCGGTTATATCGCGCCCAAAAGTAGCCTATGTTTGACCTCAGGTCGTTAACTACATCCCTACCAAATTTCATAACAATCGGTCCAGCAGTTTAGCCGTGAAGAGGTGACAGACAGACAGACAGACAGACAGACAGACAGACTTTCCCATTTATAATATTAGTATGGATAGATTACATACTTAGGGATAAACACTTAAGACTAGTTTTTTTCTGTTTTTAATTGTATGCTTTCGTATTTATTTTCTTTTTTTTTTGGTACAATAAAGTTATTACAAACAAACAAGCTAGATTTTGCTAGTTACTAACTACAAACTAATTCGAAGTAAGTCTATTTTAATCATAGATATTAATGTACTTATACACGTGTCTGTTTCCTATTTTAATTTAATAATTCAAATGCCGAACCCCAAAAATTTAATGGCGTGCGAGCCAAACCTCATCAGACCAGAGTGCACACTTTGGAAAACGAATTAGGCTCTCTTATTCAGTTATTTTTATTCAGTAGCAAAGTTTCTATTTCTTTTGTTTTATTTCCAACTTGCCAGCCTTTTGTACCTTTAAACTTTGAAAGATAACGGTGTTGTACTTTTTTTTTTATTTTGATTTTTATCTACCAGATTCATTGCTATACTTTTTTTTAATTGAGATTTGTTTTCTAGGAGATAATTATAAAGTTATGTATTTAATTTTTGTTACTCATAGAAGTCACAGAGCAAGGAATTTTCACATCGCTAGGGTAATTTTTGTATACACTTTTTTTTTGTTGAGTTTATTAGTGGTTTTAATATAACCAAATGGAATAACGATCTTATTATGGTCAAAAAACTGTATCTGTGGTCCAAGGCTAAGGCGTTCGCCTGAAATGTGTCCCCCCCCCCATAAAGGTGGGCAAGCTTTGTAACTCACACTTAGTATATGGTGATAAGTTTTCTTGTCTTTCCCTATTAAGACTGAGTTTATCGTCTTTCACAGTACTAGAAACAGAATTTACATAGTCAGAAAATTGCAATGATCTATTCAAATATACCGTACGTAAAACAGATATTCTCAGAACACATTTCCAGGGAAACCCGTTTTAAAAATGCCACGAGCACCCAGCGAAATAGTCAAATCCAGGAACTAAATCAGCTTTTTACGGCGTTGAAAATAGGTACGCAAGTAGGAAAATTTAAAAACGGTTTTTCTCTGAAGCGACTCAGTCGTTAGACGAATGGGCTGTACTGTGTGTCGGACGCAGGAAACTGTCACCCCCTCCCTTACCCCTCTCCTTCCCTCGGGGATCTTCCGGCCCCCCCATTGACCCCTCTCAAGGCTGTCGAACGCACCCTCCTTCGTTAAAATCTCGATAAGGAGTTGCGATATGTACCGCTGGTCCTTCGCGCCGGATTCCTTAGATCTTTATGTTTCTAGTTCCATCTTCTAAGAAGTTATTTTATTACGGATATTCCAAGAGATTGGACACCTCGGTCGGGTTATTATTTTTGCGGTTGAGATATTTGAAGGTTGTTATTTTACGATTATAGAAAAAGGGAATAGATATTCTTTATCTTTTTATTATAATAATATTAAAAATAATGTTTTATATCATAATAGCCAAACATCTAACCTTTAACATACCCAAAGTTATATTACTCTTATGTTCGATCAAATAAGTGAACTTGAAATAGGCACCTTAATCATATACTGTTATTATAATAACCCTACTTAATACTTTCCACAAAAAGGCAACTCATACAACTTAATTTTTCCTATTAACATTGCTGACGTAATATTTACTAAGTTGGTAGACCGCCATTTCGAAACTGCGGATAATACTGGCCGAAATAAAATTGAAGAAGAAAAAAAGAAAAAATATGAAAAAGGAAAAAGTTCGAGCAACAATAGGCATTCTCGGCGACAAAACACATTGGCAGGATTAAAGGAGTTGTGAAAAGTTTCCTTGTACTCTCCTAAAGGGAGAGATGAGACGGCGTTACAGACAAGAAAAGTATCTTAAAATGCTCCCAAGTTCATAGATGTCTAGGCGACAGTACCGATAGTATTTTATTTCTTTGCCACGCAAAAGAATTTCGTCTTTATGGCTATGTTTAAGAGTCTCATTTTCGATTTAGCCTTGAGTTTACGTTTTAGAATTCAAGACTTTACTTCGTTTCAGATTTTAGTACATTCAATACATTTTGTAGATTCACTCCATTGAATATTGGGCTATGTTTAACTTTTACTGCATCATTGATTTTTATTGAAAGAATATATAATTGCTGATGATTGCAAACTACTGTTTTAGCGTTGGTACATTTACATTCTAAATTCAAACCACCTTAGCGACTATATCCATTTTGTTTATCCAAACTCAATATTATTTAAATACAAATACAAAAAAATTATGAACAAAAAAACCTTCATATTAATTAATAATTTTATCTATACTCGTATTTACCATTTCCTTATTTCAAAATTCCTTGGGTTGTGTGTCTTCTATATATATAATTTGAAATTTCATCTACTTATACTTTCAAAAGGTGAATGTTATTAATATTGTTAGGTGTATAACTATATTCTTATTTATTTACTTATCGCTTTCTACATGCAAGTAGCCTTCCGGTTACACAACCTACGTCTGTAGCAACCACCTTGGGCTTTGATATTTTTACACCTTAATTCTTTAAAATAATATCAGTAGCCCTAGCTAACCTATGATTTTTTGTTAACGCAGACGCTAGCGACTGCGTAATGATTTTGTATAGAATTTCTTAGTTGCCTTATTATCCGCTAGGGGCGCTGTACGGTTTGCCATACAAAATCGCTAACGCAGTCGCTACCGTCTGCGTTAACAAAAACTCATACTAGCAGCACAGGCTCTCTAACCTTAGTAACTTTTTCAACTAAAATGATAGATAGGGTTTGCTGTCCGTAGAAGGAATCTCTTTGTGTCGATACCTTTCTATTAGTTAGCCAATTCCCATTTAGAGTTTTGCACTTTTTTTTTACACAATCGGAATTCGGGGATTGTAGGTGAGTATTCGGTGAAAAAAAAGACGCGTCTGGGGAGACGCAGACGAACGATTAAAATACACAGTTTGTTGACTTTGAAAATGCTGTCGGTATCTTAATGGTTATTGGCGAAATAATCACCAAAATTATATAGAGAGCCTTTATTTGGCACTTCGCTACAACAAGTAAAATAAAAGACAAAAAGTATCAAATAAAAATAAAAAACGAGAAAATCATAAATAAACATAAAAGAAGGCTGATTGAGCTATCGGTGTTCAACACAGTTCTTAATTTGAAATAAGATCAGTGATAATTTCAAAGACATTTATAAAGTAAGATATCCCAAAGGCAAATTTTATGATTGAAAAACAAAATAAATAAAATTTATTCCGCTGGCGCCAGCCCGAAATGGATTTGGCCACCAAAAAGAAAGTAGCAAAGTGCTCTACTCTGCGCGATGGCTCGCAAGTTTACAGCGCCCATCTCACGTAGGTTATCCTGCACCAAGTACTTACTTGTGGTGGTCGTATCGTACATCATGGAGAAACATCCTAGACCACGAATTGGCAGCTCATCGATGATATCCTCAAAGTATCACGGTGATCGCACGCCACGCCCATCTTTTGGGCCATATAGGTAGGCACTTAATTGCCAACATAATCGTATAAAAATCGCAGAACAGTCGCGCGTCTGCATAGACGACACATTCTTTGGTACGTTCGCTTTTCATTTGTCTTATTTCTTTTGAAGTTTTCTGATTCCACGTTGTTTGCCGCAAACTTTGTGATACGGCCGAAGGTAGAAGAATTTTCCATTAAAAAAAGGACAACGAATCAAATTGCTTTTTGTAAACAATTCCTTCACTTTTCCCTTATTGGTTTTATCTGCTGCGTGTGTCAAATACCCGGATTGAAAGTTTTCGAAAATAGTTGCTAGTTTTTTTGGGAGCAGACATTTTGTCTTGGTTTTGTTTATATAAATGTCTACAACCTTTGCGATTTACGGTGTTCAAAAACTCGAGGCTTCTAAAAACATTAGGAATTGCAGGAATTTGTGTACCATTAACAATTTGAAACCTTGGCCAAGTCCTTACTTTTATTGATTGTTGATAAAACATTGTTGGTAAATGATATTGATTGATGATTGATTGAACATTACTGAATAATATTCATTTCTTTTCTTTAATTGGCATCATAATACTTTATTTTTCATAATTATATCAGACTAGCTATTGCCCGCGGCTCTGCCCGTGTGGGATTCTGTTATATCGCGCCCAAAAAGATTCCCTTAGTCCCATTTTGTAGCTTCACTTACACGAATTGATGATGGTGATGGAAACTACAATTAAATTGAACATCATCATTTCAGCCGCAGGCTGTCCACTGTTGAAAGCGGCCTGCTTCCAGCGGTAGTACTAAAGTTTCAAGAATTTAAACCAACAACCAAACTCTTCAGCTTTATTAGTTTAGATTTCCAAGATATCCCAATAATCCATACTATTATACATGCGAATGTCTGTCTGATATGCTTTCACAGCTAACCCACTCCGCAGACCTTGAAAAAAAATTTAATATGCATGTAGTTAAGGAACAGAGGTTACGATATAACCGACTAACTCGCGGGTGGAGCCGCGAGAAACAACTAGTATGAAAGAAATGATGTACAAAATATTGTTAAGTTTGTACGTACGGTCACGTTCTTAATTGCAGTCATAGTTTGCGAACCAAAGTGCACCGTATTTCAACCTTTTAGAGCTGTCAAAATATAACTGCAATGATGAACGTGACCGTACATCCACTTTGCTTAAATGTTACACTCAGTATTTAAAAAAAACAACACATACACAGATGTCACAAAGCACAATCACAACTATACCTCCTACAACAACATGCTACCAATTCAATTTGCAATGGAACAAGAAACACCTATTTGATCAGCATTCTGAATGGAGGTTAAAATTTATGCAAGGGACAAGCACCTGAGGTTAATTTATGTCACTTAATTTATACCCTGTGTCCACCCTGGGGGATAAAAGAAATGTTGTTTGTCCTATGTCCGGCCCTGGATATTGTTGTGCAATCAATGCCGGCCCGAGGCCAGTTTCAGACCGGGGCAGACTCTGATTATGGCGCCCCTTTCTGGTTAATTATTTAAATACTCATTTAGCTAATATTTGATAGAATTATTCTTATTTATTTTTTAGTTATTCCGCCCAACATTGTTTATTTTCTTCTTTACAGTAGGTATATAGTTATTTTTTATATAATATTTATTATTATGTATGTAAGGTGGTTTTGTCTATTTATATTTATTATAAATAAATATGTAATTTTACCATTCAAAAAATATTATGTCGGAAACTAAAAGTTATTTTTTATTATCATAAATAACATAAAATGTATAGCGAGTTAAATAATTAGAAAATAACAAATTGAAATATTATCAAATGGAACTCATCATTCATCACGCTCGTGATACTTCTGATCTTGCAGGCGTCCCTAGGCTGATGTGAAATTTTTATTATGCATGTTTTGCCTACTCAACAGTACAAAAAAATATATTTTTTATTTTCCTGAAGTTTACTTTGGCTAGGGCCGGCCCCGTCTCCATTCGCCCCATCTCTCAGGCCGGCTCTTGAGTCCATAAGAATCATGTGATTTGCATGGTCCGTGCTAAGCGGCCTCTTGGGTTTTTGGACAATTGGCATTGACTAATGTCGTAAGGAGTGCTTGCGTGCACTTAAATTGGGGTGGATAGAGATTTTAAGGGTTGACGAATTAATAGAGCAAAAATTTTGCTCGCGGCTTCGCCCGCGTGCACTTCCCTCGGGAACATTTTCTCGGGATTACAGGTACCCTATGTCCTTCTCTTACCTCCCCACCAATTTTTAGCTAAACCAGGTCAGCCGTTCTTGAGTTATAAAATGTGTTACTAACACAACTTTCTTTTATATATATATATATATAATAATAGATGTAAAGCATTTGTGTGTATAAATTAACTACTAAATATTATTAAAAAAAACGACCTATGAAATCTACAGTTAGTTCACTTAGATGACCAATAGATGTCAGAGTTACTGATTATTTTTGTTATAATGGCAAACTTGTAAGACACTTAAACTATTTTGTAGCTTTCATGTTTAAGTCAATAAGTAATATTTCGCTAATGCATATTATTCATTTATAATAGAAAAAAAATTCTTCGTTTTACTATCTCTTTAGGTTCACTCTTGCAACTCCATAAACTTATTCATACATATATATAAACTTTATTGCACTTTAAAAAATATTAGGTGGACTAATGCGCGAATACTCAAACGCTACCCAATTTTGAGAATTGTTCAAGTATCATGCTGTCACTGTCATATCGCTGACGTTCAGCGCGACAGAATGAAATTTGAGCAGCTCTCAAAATTGAATAGCGTTTGAGTATTCGGGCATAAATGGTATAATGTTATTAAAATAAAAAAAAACTTTTTTAAATTTTTAACAGAGAAAATCTAACTTAATTCAGCGATGCAAAATATACTGCAAACGACATGTCTAAATTAAGTTATCGACTCCGTTAGTTAATAATTATGTTAAGCTTAGCGTTAAATTGTGCGTAAGCTTTTAGTGCTTTGACTTATCAGAGCTTTTGATGTTTTATTTAGGCTTTAGATTCATAATTGTCGTTCAATATTTAAGAGCGATGACTTTTCAGGACTTAGAATTATATAGTGATGATATCGTGTATCTTAACTTAGATTTATGAACAGAACATACACCTATGCTACAACTTACTTGTAGATAGAGGTAACCTTTACATAAGGTAATCGTGATTTTTTTTCAATTTTTGTCCAAATTTAATTAAAGTTGGATTAAATCTTATTGATGATTAATATACCGATGTCAGTCGCTAGGCTACTTCTATAGGCAGCCTAAAAAACGTGACAGTGTTAACACACCCGAATAATAATTCTATTGGTCTTATTTTTCTAGAAAATTGATTAAGGAGGCCAGTGCGGTCATGTCTAGGATCATGTTTACAGTGTTCCCAGTTGTAACTGGGAAACACACTCGGATGAAGAATATTTTTTTGTGTAGAGTAGAATTGTAAGTGTAGGTATAGAATTTACAGAAATACACAAGAAACAATTAATCAACAGATCATTATAAATTTAAGTATTAAAAACTAGGGTCAATTCGGTGGAGTTTCTTCCATGTTTGTCTATCATTTGCAAGTTCCTTTATTTCTTGATACGACACGTTTGTTTTCTCGTTTACCTGTTTCATATAGCTATGCCTTGGTGATGGTCTATCTGGATCCCTACTTCCTTTTATCTTTCCTTCAGTGATGATTTTCATCAAATCATCGTGTCGTAACAAATATCCCAACATGTTTCCTCGTCTTTTCTCAATCATACAATGCTTCTCTTTTCTCCAAATTTATTTATGGTTTTAATCGTCACAAGAGCTGCAAATGAATATGTTAATTTTATTACACGACAAAAAAATATCGAAGCAAGCCATTAAGGTAATAGCAGATTGCGGCCGTCACTCATTTAAACATGCGTTATACAATTAATTCTTTGACTGACTTTCGTCCGTTTGGCCCTCGCTGTCCCGCTACGCCCCAAATTATCTGGGGGCCGGATTGGACAACGTTAATTATAACTTTGTTTTGACGTGGTCAAAACGGGCACTTCAATTAAAGGTGCTCGCAATTAGATGGCAGTCATTGTTGCGTGGTTGTAAATGAACTTGGGTGAATGATTTTTGCGGGAATTGTTTGACAGTAGCTGTCGCCCGCGGCTTCGCCCACGTGAGACTGCTTTACATCGCGTTGAATATAGCCTTCTTAAAGTGTTCGCTGAGGTCCAAAATATCTCTGTGTCAAATAATTTTAATATTAAATCGAAAAACCGATTTTGATTAAGTTTTTCTTCTACCATATTACTAACGTGACTCGAAGTAATCGCATTAGTGATAAGTCTGCTTCTGTACACATTGTCTAAACTTTTATAAATGTTATATTTTTTTGTTCATGGTTCAATGAAGAGTATATCTCTCTTTTGGAAGACAGGTGATGGTTTATACTTAAGCCGAAAACCACATATAGCTATATCTAGCTAAATAAAATAAATATTGTAACCTATTAAGAAAATAAAGCGTTCCATTTTATTTCCAAGTAATTTCCAACTTGTACCACATTAGGTAGTGTTGCATTTCGGGACATCTTGTGGCTTCTTGATTTATTCGACCGCGTCCAACCACAGCTAGGCGCCGTATTTATTGCCACAATAACCCTATTAATTCTCCCAGACTACGGTGCCCTAACCCTTGCAGTGGGGCGGTTCGGGGTCTGAAGTACCCTAAAGTAATGCATAGCTTTTGGATGCCTAGTTGGAGGGTTTATTGCTTTATAGTGCATGTGTGCTGTGAGCAGTATGGATATGTTTGTACAAACTTCAGTTGGATATGATAATGTGTAGAGGCCGTGATTCTAACTTTTATAATCGGGTATAATTTTAGCTATTTTATTTAGTTTATAAGACTACGGTGGGATTCCTGTCTATCGCTCATCTATGGGAATGTACTCGTATGTCCAATGTTTTGGTCAGTAGCAATTTTTAATACATATATAACGAATAAGGCCCATTTAGGAACATTTTGGATATAATAAGGCAGTAACACCTCTCGACGTAGATAAAAGTTGAGCTAAAATTTAGTTGATTGTCAGCGAAAGTGGAGAGTAACTATAGAATAAATTGCCTATAAAATTAAGCAAACATTACAGGTTCTAATAGCTACGTAAGACAGCTATTATCATTAGGTATTATTATTTTAAACAATGTATGCTTTTAAACAAAAAAATGACATAATGTTCTACAGTCCGAACGCTCAATCACAACATATTTTGTGAAATTAGCACAATAAAATACCAGTATCGAATCGGTTTCCAATATTGTCAAAAAAATAATTTTATATAAATTGACTAATAGGAAAACAAATTAAATTAAAAGCGGCTGGTCACTAACTCGAAATAAACATGAAAAATTCTCTGACATTGTCAACTGAAATTCCAGATAGTAATTTACGCACGCCGTATTGAATGGTAATATTTCACTATGTGGCCCGAATTTATGGGGTCAACGGGGAAACCGGGCCACGCCGGAAATCTAGACAAAGGGGCTATTAGCTACAAACCAGTTGAATCCGGTTAAGCCAAAACGTTTACGCGTTCGGTATTGCTAGTACCTATATTGGATATTTCAAAATTTATATTCGATTTATTTACTTATCTTCTTATTTATCTTGTAGACGTCACTCATCACGTTCAACGGTTGTGAATACTTCTCTCTATTTAGGAAGTTATGGTCGCAATATATACAGTCGGGGTTCCCCTCATCACTATGGTAGGTACTGTAGGTATAGATGGTACAGAAAATAAAATTGTGGTGGGGGAGGGGCACTTTTATCTGACCCAACTGGACAAATAAATTCTATAAAGTTCTTGAAACTCTGATCATTTGATTACCTAAAAGAAGAACAAGCCAACATTTCTACAATTTTACAATATGTAAGTATACCTAAATATAAAATACATCACGCTTTATCAGTGTAGTGCCCAACTAAAGAATACGGTAAATAATACTGGTTAGTTGATTATTTATTAGAACACAGGCGTTTCCTCGGATGTGCCCGGATTCAATTTGATCCATTGCTATAATGTGGTCCGGTCACGCGACTGACTGACCGAAAAATGCTAAGCAAGGATTAGCAGACGAGCGACCCTATATTCACAAAAAGTAGAACAATTTTGCGGTGTAAAACGATTTTAATTTTCCAACACAGTTCCAGTGGTCAGTTTAAAAATAAAGTACTCCCTCTTGCCTTATCATTCAGCATATTTTGCATTTGAATCCTCAGTTTACGATTTAGCGTACTCTGACACTATGGTCATGATCCTAAAATTATCATTTGAAGTAAATACAATGTATTTGCGATAAGGCCGCCTGTTGTATATTTTGTCACAGACGATACTTATATCACCTTTTGTGTGGTGCTGTAAAGAGCTTTACTTATTATCTTTTTACTGATTGGTAAACATAATATCGCACCTGATCGTAAGTGGTTACCAAGATACTAACAAACTATGCACTATATGATACCCCCCTCTACCATTCAAAATAATGTATTAATGACCCACCTTATTTTATTACACGTTGCACAATAGTTCCTCACATCACGATCAATCTTCGTCATCTCACTCATATAACGTCGCCCAATCAAAATTATACAAAACATTAATATTTCATCCCCTGATTAATTATTCTTCTCAGATCAGCTGAGTAAAACTATTTCGCTAGTCACTAGTACCATAGAGTAAAAAATGTAGAGTCCAAGCAATATTATGAAAACTGACACAATAAAACTGGTGCGAATCAAAGTAACACATTTTTTTATGCGATGCTTGAAATACGTACGGAAGACTATATAATATGTTATGTTGAAATTCATGTTGAATCTGTCTCTGATATATCAACAAAATAAAACAACACAATTGTTTCGATACTGAAGAACCGACGCGTTACTTTATGTGAAAAACACAATCACTAAAATATTTCGAGTAAAAGATAGGCAAGAGTTTCAACCTAAAACTATTGCGTAGTAAGTATAGCTCCATTTTAACAAACCCTACAATAACTCATATAACTTCATAATATAATGAAGTATTTATTATATATGCAATTTTTTTTAATTCAATTCGATATTTTTATGTAACATAAATAAACACTATCATTACATATTTCATTAAAATTGGACTCTGTAATATGTATCTCCTGTAACATCACTACCCTTCCGTTCACCCCTTATTAATCACAAATAAATAAGCTGTGCACTCATGCTTGCCTGGTGTCCCTTCAGGGCAAGCAGAATGAAACACCATTAAGCTGGGATGAATGAAATGGGTCGCCATTTGGTGTTCATTGGTAGTTTACTAACGCTGGTTAGCTGAAACATTTTAAATGTAGATAGATAATCATTACTTACTGAAAACACAAGTTATCAAAAATCCCTCTGCTGCAATTATGATTCTGGATCTGAAGTTAGTTTTAATCATATTCAATTATTATATTATTGTTCCATATAGTTACAAATTGCAAAACTGCTAAAAGTGGCCGTTTTAAGCTATAATGCAATTTGTAACTATAGGGAATTATAATTTAATTAACTTCAGATCCAGAACCTTAATTACAGCAGAGGGATTTTTGATAACTTGTGTTTTCAGTGAGTAATGATTTTTAAATGACGGTGGCGCTAGTGTTCACCGAGGTATCACCTAAAAATCTCATTATTTGAATGATTAAGGAACCCCAAAAATGAGTTCTGTTTTACATCGATTTTAGTTATTGAAAAGCAATAAGCCCGTAGACAAAAACGAAAAATAACTGGCAACGGAAAGAGTCATCTTTAATACACATGGAATGAGATTTACAACGTAAGACATTCATTTTCCACATGTTTTTTTTTTCAGATTTAAGTTTATTATTCTTAATAAAAACGTCTTTATTTTATTTATTACCAATATGAATTAAATTGAGGAGGGTTCTATTTAGATTTTGGCAAAATAGATAGGTAATAGAGAATTCCAAAATATGAAGAAAAAAAAGATTAATCGCCGTTTTATCCCGTTTGCTCGGTTCGCCTATTTTCCGATTCAATTCCGGGTCTGCCGACCTTCTTGTTTTATAGCCATCGCCCAAACCTAATGCCTCCATTGACTTTTTACGCTTCCGCAGACCTCTGCTTTTAGATGTTATTTAATTACACATACCCCCGTACTAAGAAACGTTTGTTAAGCCCATTGTAACTAAAATATGTTTTGTCTCTTTTCCTTTTACCTGACAATTCACGTGAAAGAAAGAGACGCAACACATTTTAGCTAACATGAGCTTAACAAACGTTTCTTAATACGGGGGTTACGCTTTAGAACATGCAGCGAAGTACAAAAATGCTTAAATAATTAAAACTTAAAAAATACATACATAAAATATAAAGAGAAATGAAAAATACAAGCACTTACCAAATTACTGTGCATGCCAGTTATTAGAACATGCAAACTACTGCCGGCCGCGCCCACCAACTACTATTAGTCGCAGCATGCCCGCCACCAATAGTTTGCACACACATCCCTTGCAACTTAAAGTAACAAATACAATAACTTTAAATTTAATATTATTTTTATACCCATGTGGCGTGGTTCTATGGTGGCAAGAACGTTGAGCAAAATACCTCTTGTCACCAGTAGCAGAGATCAGACGGAGATAGATGACCTTAAGGAAAACCTCTCACACCGGCCCAAATTCTAAAAGTATTTAAAAAAAATACATGAAATAATTTTCGTTATCAAGCTAACCCCGATCCGGGTGTATTAACCCAAAAACCGGGACAGGGTGGAATGCCCATTTACTTAGCTCAGTACGTTTTACTACTAGCAGGAATTCCTTCTCGATTTCTGATCTACGTGGTGTAATTTATACGAGAAATTTGATTTATTTAATGTATTGGGTCGTTGAATGAAGCTATGTAGGTTTCATTATATAGAACTAGAAATTGCATAATTTTATGCTTGTTTTATTATTTAATGTAATCCATCCATACTTTAATACTAATATTATAACTTCGAAAGTCTTTCTTTCTGTCTGTTACGCTTTCACGGCTAAACCTCTGGACCGATATTGATTAATTTTGATTTTGATTTTTTTAACCTTTAGTTTTCTTAGTTTTGGTGCGATATAACCGCGGGTGGAAATGCGGGAAACAGCTAGTTAAAATATATTTCATCAAAAAGGCGGATCTAAACCACGATTAAAGCGTACCCTGAAGTGTAAAAAAGATGATGTAACAAAAACACGTTTAAATGAAAAATAATGTATCATGCTGTACTTATGCAAAAAAAAAATCATTTGTAGTTTCAGAGATTAACGCTATTCAGGTTTATTCTTCGTTCGTCCTGAAATTTTGTCCCACATTTTAAAAAATGATACGTTTCTCCCAGTCACTTTTATATTCCCGGTTTGTCCCAGTTCACAAGAAGGTACTTTAAAGGTACAGCTAACAGAGAAGTATTTTGAAGGAATAACAAACAAAAACCTATATTATTTAGAAAGAAAATTACTTATAAAAAACAACGGGTCGAACAAGGAATTCAAAGTGGGACCAACTAGGAATAAAATAATAAAAATTGTACATTGGGACGAAGGAAGCATAATGTTTGGGACTAACTAAGAAATTTATTAGTGGGACAAACTCAGTGGGACAAACGAAGAATGAATCGCTATTCATTCTCATACACCTAGGTTTCCATTCACTAACATGGTCTATAGATTTACGTAAATAAATATTTTTGTATATAAAGTAATTGCTTATTTAGAGCAGATGAATATATTATTTTTTTATTTTCAGGTATGTTATGCCCGAATTGTTTCAAATCAACTGTGAATACCTACTTTGTAAGTAATAGTGTTAAGTTTTTAACATAAACAGCTTATATCACGTAAGATGTGCTCACGGCTTAGCACGGTCTTCGTCATCAGATTCTCGGACCACCTTGAGCACTCATAATAATTTCGTGTAGGTGTCACGGTCAATCGACCATGCACTCCCTGGTGTCAGAGTTCTTTGGTACCGGCTCTCGGCCTCTGACGTGTTTCCTTTAATGACTACCAGACTGCAGCCGGGACCAACTGCTTAACGTGCCTTTCGAAGCATGGAATCATTTTTATTATCAGTCAGGTCAGTTGATTTAGAAGCCTGAAATGTCCTAACCAAACTGGAAACAACTAAACAAAGTACGCTTTCTGTGGGAATCGAACCCACGACCCCCGGGTCTATAGGCAAACGCCTTACCCACGAACACTAATCTGCTATTAACTCATCGCCTTAGATGTTTTGCCACAGTTTGCAGTAAATATCACTGGCCTTTAAACTAAAACAAAAAAATTCAATCACTGTTGTTTGCTAGAAGAAATAGTAGAGAGTAGGTTACCCACAGACATTCAGAAAAGGGAGAAATACAAATCTTATTCTTTTTCTTCGCAAGGTTCTTTTTAACATCTACTTAGGGTCAGCTTTCTTTTTCCGCCTTTTCCACATTCTTGAGTTAAATCGTAGAAAAACAACTCAAGTTATCTATATATCTATATTCTATATATAAAAGAAAGTCGTGTTAGTTACACTATTTATAACTCAAAAACGGCTGAACTGATTTGGCTGAAAATAGGTGGGGAGGTAGCTTAGAACCAGGAGAAGGACATAGGGTACCTTTAATCTCGGGAAAAAGTTCCCGAGGGAAGTTCACGCAGGCGTAGCTGCGGGCAAAAGCTAGTATTAAAATAAAATATTTTATTTACTGCTTGAGCGTCGACCTGCCCGCCGTTTCATAAAGATGCCAAGAAATATGACATAACCTAGATTACGTTCTGTTTCGTGCTTTATTAAGCTGACAGGGAGACAATGAATGAATGTATTGTCGGATAATCCCGAAAAATGAGGGAATTCCCGACCCAGAAATGTTTGGTACCTAATAGGAAAGTTCAGTATTTATGCAGTTACTAGCGACCCGCCCCGGCTTCGCATGGGCATAAAAACCTTCCTCTTGAATCACTATCTATTAAAAAAACCTCATCAAAATTCATTGCGTAGTTTTAAAGATTTAAGCATACATAGGAACATAGGGACAGAGAACGGGACTTACTTTTATAGAGGTACTGTGTAGTGATAATATTATTCTAAGTAATTTGTCACTTTCTTACTTAGTTCTAAAGGTGAACTGGTTGACATTAATTGCCGAGCATAAACCTATTGTAAAATGGTCATTAATTATTGGACTCAAAAACTAACATGCTTGGACGAAGAAGAATAAAATAATAGCATTTTTGAAAATGTAGCATTTTGTTGGTTGTACTGTGTATGTCACACATTTAAAAAATAGCACTCATGGTGTCATATAAAGTAGAATGTATCCATTTTGTGTGAACATTTACAAGCAGAGCCCTCTCAAAGACTTTAATTTCGACCCACGATTCAACACCAGTACATAAGTAGTCGCGAAGTCCCAGTGTCGACCAAAAAAGACAACCCAACTTTCATTTCAATGGTTTAATTTTACGAGCCTTTGACAACGCTAAATATGGTCTTTATTGCTTTCGAAATACAGATGTAAGTGACGCCTGTTTTCAAAAAGATCGGTTAGGGTGTCTACACATTGGCGGTTTGTAGGTTTCTAGAGTGATCATATCGTTTAGCGGCATGTAACCAAATTTGATTTGATAAATTCGTAACAAGCGCATAGAACAAGTCAAATGGTAAATTTTATCTAATAATTTATGCTAGCCTTCTTGTAGAAAACACACATTAATTAAAATTCATTTCACCTACAAAGACAAAACAAAAAATTTCAAGCCATTTTAAATATTTTCCTAAAAACTAATAATCATTATCGGTTTCAGTATTAACAGTGAATAAATACTGTCTCATTACCTCATTATCATGAGTTAAAAACAGATATTAGTATTGAATTTGACAATCAAGTCGATATGTTTTTGCGCTAATTCTGATCGAGAAAAATGCGGTTTTTGTATTACTCGTCTTTTTTATTTGTCTGGATTGAATTAATCTGGAGGAACCTGAACTGCCGGCGCGCGGCGGTCAAATAACTGATAGTGTGTCAAGGCCCTAATTCACTTTTTTACTGGGTTTTGGTCGCACTGTGTCGCGGGGTGGCACTGACAGGATATTACGAAGCCGCGTTGTCACTAGCATCCGTGTTTAGTCGGCGCCAAATGAGAAATTGTAGAATAACAGTGCACACAGCATAGCCCCGGTTTTATTTGAAAGTTTACCAATTTTGCAGCGTTTTCTTAGTCGGTTGTGTATTTTTGAAAGTCTAGGTTTTATTTCGTTACCAGATTAATGCTTTGTTATATTCATGAATCCAGTGCTTACTGTTGAGGGAATTTCTGTATTTTTACCATACTCATGTACAATTTTTTAGGTTATTTTCATTTGATTACAGAATATACACATATACTTCTAATTGAAGTGTACATTGGTCCCTTGAAATACTGCATTAAAGTCTTATTTACATACGCTAGTGATTGCAAAATAGTCTAAACTCTGTGTTATTGTTATATAAAAGTAATTTCACGCAAAAAAAATCTCATTTGATATATTTTTTTTATTTTTTTTTTTTTATTAGTTAACTCCAAACAAAGTATTTTTTTGGATTTCTAGGCTTTATTCTATCACTGAAAGACGTTTTTATCATTTGAGGTTTTTTATCCTTAATTCTGAGAGTATAGCTGGGTAAATTAAAATGCGGCCGCATTTAATTATTAATTTTATAATTTATTTATTTTGTGTTATAAATAGCAAGCAAAATAACAGACATTTCCAGTAATAAAAGCTACTTGCGGGGTGGGTGAGGCCATTAAAGACAATTTATATACACACGTTGTTTAGAATATACTTAAATGTGTATCTATCTACACCGCAGTGTGATTAATCTCCGTTCCTTAGGGTCGGGAGAAGGATAGTCGCGCTTTTGTTGCGACTAATCGCAAAAGTTTTGGTGACCTCTAATTTTAGTCTCAAAAATTCTTATCTATGTTCCTTACTAAAATTGTAAATGTCCGCATCAGATGACTCGGGTTTTTTTTTAATTTATACTTTTTAAATTTTTGTGTCACACAAAATCTGTTTTATAAATGAGTTTCTTTAAAAAAATCTCATTTAACTGTTAAAGTCTTTTTATGGCAGCATACATATGTCAAACGATTTTTACGAGTGAAAGCAATTCGGCACAATGATTTTGAGTGTAACAGATTTCAAAAGAGCCTTTCTGGCCTGGGGGTTTAGCCAAGTCACAATCGCAAAACGTTAACGAGGTACGAAAAGAACAAAATGTATGGGATTGACATGAGATTGACCACGTGATTTACCGCAGCTTATGTCAATCCCATACATTTTGTTCTTGTCGACATTCGTTAGCGTTTTGAAAATGTCACTTTGGCTACGGGTGCTGGACAGATAACTCTCTATTCGTTTAGAATTTCCCTCACCCAGGACAATGGCTTTTCATATTCACACTGCGATTAATCTGAACTACTTTGTCGCAAACCTAAGTACTTCACGCGACATTGTTTGCAATGTTTCCCCTCTGATTAGCAAGCAACGTCGGCCCCTTAATCTATACAATACTTTTCGCGAACTGAAGATTTATGTTGCATTTTGCCCCAGTTTACCCTCGGCGAACAAGTCACAGGATGTTAACTAATGAGTGTACGAATTGAATGTTCTTGTATGAGTATATTACAACAATTCTTTTTTGCACTTATAGTCGGGTAAAAATATACAAATAAGGACAAGTTACATAGCTAATGAAAATTTTAAAAAAATATATGTAGGAAATTAGGGGTACAATCCTTGAATTCCGCCGGTGCCCATCGAATTGAATTAAATAGATTATTTTAATTTTTTATTAAATCTTTGACATATTTCGGTCTGATCTTGACATGTGATTTGTGTGCGAGGCAATTCACATGATTCGAATTCGAAATTTCAGCTAACAATTGCGATGTTTTTACAGAAATTGAACAAAAACATTCTAGATGTATTTTTAATAAATTTATTGTTTAAAAAATTATTTTTTCCGCTTGGACCATACATTCCAAAACGTTGGGGAAATTAATTGTGGCGCTCATGTCGCTCGCACGCCGCGATCAGTTTGAAAAATCATCCGTCTGGGGATTAGTTGTGCGATTTATGAATCGGACGCCTCTTAAAAGTATTTAGATACCTATTAATTTGTACAGGGTATCACAGTTCAAAATGTTAAATTCAATTATTATTTTTACATTTTTTTAGTTTAAGAAATATTTGTTTCATATAACTATATATGTAATCATAATAATGATTTTAGCATAAATATGTCTTAATAAAAAATAGAACTCAAGTTCTATTTTCAAAATCTTAGTCGAACGTTTTAACAAAACCATTGAAAAACATTTTGTTACTCACTGTTTTCGAAAATAGACCTCAGAGGCTGCTGTTTTAACTCTCTTTTTCGTTTCCACTTTGCTCTATGATAAAATAGACGTCGCGCCACAGCTGCTAAGTCTTATTACTTCATTATAGTGTATTTTTATTAATTTACTTCAAGTTATATACTTGTAACATAAAATTTTCCGAAAAAAGCGCTTTTCTCAACAATGAAGAACATTCAATACTACAGCACAGCCGCCAAAATACAAAAACCCGCTGATAACAGCAACAAACATAACATAACATAACATAACAATAAAACGAACATTCAAACACGATATATTAATTTCGCTGTACTTAAACGCGAGACGTACTCACATAACATAATCATTGAACAGTGGGTAAACTCCTTTGAAACGGCAAGGGTCAGCAATAAAGAAGATTAAAACTATAGGCGGGAGGCCATTATCGCCGCGCCGCCGCTCGGTTGAATTCGGAAGCACAGTATATCAGCGCAATTACCTACCAAAGCCTTCCACCGCACACATGACCAGAAAGTTCAGTACTTCATTACCATCGCTTACCCAATTTCGCTGGCGGAGAGTAAGCCTCATAATTTTTGTTGGCGCTCCCTTTAAACTCCATTGTGAGTTTCGAATCTAGATTTATTTAAATGGGCAAACCTTTGATTGGGATTAGGCGTACACTTGCGTGCACAAAATGGCACGCGTTGTTGAAAATATATATTTTTTTTGTATATTAACACTTGATTTAACACGTTCGCGGATGTTTTTAAAAACAAAAAAAAGTTTGTCCGCTCACGTGTTAAGCAGGTTCTTCTTGACCAAGTCAATTTATCAATAGCAAACAAAAATTACTTATGAGAATTTTAGGATTTTATATTTTCTAGTTTATACGCAAATGATTATGAAAGGCAAGATATAAGGAAGACGGAGAAGAGAAATACCAATAAAGAGGTGTACCGTACTACCTTAGAAGACAGATGACAAAATTTATTTAAAAAATTATATAACTAAAGAATGGTAACATTAATGAACTATTTGTAAAAATTGCCAAAGTTTATTGCGCGAAAGTGTACAGCGGCACAAAGATGAATTTCCATTGGTCGATTTGAAATATCTGTGTGTGCGTAATGTAACCCCTTCTCTCTAATAAGAGGATGAAAGGTTTTGAATGTTTGTTGTTTCTTTTTTATGGTGAACTCTTCGAATTCCGTTTGATATGATAATTCGTTTAATAGGATGAGAGGTCGCTCCGAGGCGTACGTGTGTGTGCATTATTGCGCTTCATTTTTGCATGTGTATAATTTAGATAATGGGAGCATCGCCGATTGGGATAATTGAATCGCTTGTTGAAGTGGAAATTCAATTGTTTGTAATCTGTGATACATTGTCTTTTTAAAATTTAAAATTAGAATATCAAGGTGATGGAATGGAGATTGAACAGGAGCAATGCTACACGCAGACGACAACCTAAGAAATGGTAGCGCAGTGCAGGCCAGGATGGAAGAGAATTTCTATGGCGCAGCCATACAACTCGAATCATTACCTCTCAATAATTTATCTAAATAAAAAAGGATTTTTTGATTCAGTAGTCAAGAAATTAAACGCAGCTCCAGATAATTTGCAGTAATAAATAACATTTCAAAAGTGTTTAGAAATGACAGTTAAAATAACCCCGAAACAACAATTGGTCAACAAGATAAAAATTAAGAAAAACAAACTTTACCCTATTGCAAATTCGATGAGTTCCCAAAAAATAAACAGCCATTTTAATTGTTAATTGTATTAAATCGAATCAAGTTTGGTTCAGCCGCTAATGACGTAGGGTTGCTACCCCTGGTTTGATGAGGCGAAATTTTTCCTTTATGGATCAGGGTTGTACGTGAGGTGTAATTTTCTTAACTTCTGAAGGGTGGTTGTGGTAGATAAAAAATTTTGTGCATCAAAATGTAATTTGGGGATGAGAAAAATGCCGCGAAAATTAAGGAAATGCATATTCGCAAAACAGATAATTATGCAAGGTTCATAAGTTTTTATGCGAACTAATGCATATTGTTCTGGCTGTTCATTTAAAACCTTTAAAGGAAGATTTATATTTGTATTTTTGTGTGTATGTTTGTAATGAATAAACTCAAAAACTACTGTGCCGATTTCAAAAATTCTTTCTCCATTGGAAAACTATATTCACCCTGAGTGACATAGGCTATGTATGTACCACGAGCGAAGCTGGAATGGATTGTTAGTTTCCATATAAAATTACTTGAATATGTCTACGCCATGGCAGGATAGAATTTATTTTAGATAAAGTATTCCTTAAAATTTTGGAATTAGGAATTAAAACCCAAATGCTATTAGATGGTCACTTTACTAGATTCTCCTTGATCAGATTTACGATATGGATTCCAATATTATTAAAATTCGCTTCCTTTGCAATATCCGTAAGCCGAATGAAAAGCGAGGCAAAACCACCGCGAATCTAATCAAGTATAACGACTATCAGGCAGGGAAACTTTGCCACCAATATCTCTAAGGCGGTGTTCACATTGGACAAGTTGGCAAGTCAAGTTAGTGGGCCAGTGGAGTGAGTAGAGGGAAAATGTACCACAGAAATCTTTGATGTTCAAATTTTGAAAGTTGATAAGTGGAGTATGGGTAAGTGGAGTGAGTAGTCGTGTAGAGAATGTCAACTAACTGAAAAAAAAAACTGTTGTGGTCCAATCAAAAAGTCACAACGCACAATGAGTACGAGGTCAAAAATTTGAATTTTAGAGAATAAATACTTGTGACTTCTTGTGTGAAGAATTTTTCGAATTTCGTTTGAATCCACAAGAATAAAAGCTCATGTACTAATGTAAACTTTCTAGCGTAGTAAAGATGGTGATTGAAAAATAAATAAGTCCTCGACTGGTATTAACAATACCAATATATTTAAATGGAAATAATCAGAAATTAAACTTTTAGAAGTCCCTTTTCTAGCAGAGAGTAAAAGTGAACTAAACTTTAATTGCGTCTTAAAACCGGCACTATATTTGAACGATTCCGCAGAAATGAAGAAATTCGCTGGGTCTAAGTAATGCCGAATATTCTTGATATCAGCAAACGTCTGATCCTTAATGAAATTTTCGGATTACAACTCATAATGTCGACTGTCCCTCTCACACCTACACAATGTGCAATATAGCCATTTCTTTCATCATGTAAAGGTGCAGTTCGGAGTTTTATGCGAAATTTATTCATAACTGTGTTATTTATCCGCGTGAAGTAAAATGCTACGTAATGGAAAAGGGGACATTCTGGTTCATTCTCATTACTGACATTCATTTGCCCCTTTTTTGGTGATCAAGGCATTTTTCGAAATTTCGAAAGAATTCGATAAAAATACTGGTTAAGGTGTTTTCCTGAAGAGTCTTAAATCTTATCTTTTCTTATCTTGAATTGAAAAGATTCTCAACTCTCCCACTTTCTAAGTTGTTTTTAGTATGGATACTACATTGCAGGCTAGGATCACCTGATTGTCTGTTACGAAAAATTAATTCGTGCTTTTTTCACCTCACCCATCATCATCGTCAGCTGTCCACAACCCACTGCTGGGCATAAACCTCCCTCTGTCTTTGCCCTCCATCCCTACTGTGAGCCATCGCAATCCAGTTGTTACCATCATCTTTCCTAATATCATCGACCCATCTAGCTTGGACATCCAATACTTCGTTTTCCATTACTTTCTCTTTCTTTCTTTCTTCGCTTTTTACAGCACCCAACCTAGTAGCTATTAAAGTAACCACGTCAGAGACAATAGGCGGTTTCCAAAAATCAATCAACAGCTTGTGTAACGCCAATAGACCATGTAACACAAACAATATGATTGAACAGTCAAATTTAATTACAGCTAATAGCCTCGTGGAGCCATAGCAACACGCCCTTTGACACTGTACCTTGTTGCTCTATGAGTACCAAAGGGAACACACTATATTTTCGTCTATTATAACTCGCGAAATCGCTTTTAATCTTGGACGTGTCGTAAGTTACCATTTAGTGTAAATAAAAGGAAATTCAACAACGGACGAGTAACAATTCCCCGTGTTTTGTGTGCCAGAAGTTATGTTGAAATTATATTTATTTCGCTTTTATGAGAATTGTTAACGATTGTTATTACGTTCGTTGAACGAAGAGAATTTACCGAGGCTTTAGTATTCATGTTAATGGTATAAGATTATTTATTTTGATCATACCATCGTTCTTAAAAACAGTCAGATTAATGGGGCTCTGTACATAATTTTCTTTTGTTTTTGTATCATAATTCAACAAGAATGCTAATTATTATAATATAATTTTTTTTCTATCATAGGCAAATGACCGCGCGCACCTTTTAACCTCTTAGACGCGTTTTTTTTAGTGCCAACCAAATTATATTATTAAAATATTTAAAGACAAAACATTAAGGTGATACCTCGGTGAACACTAGCGCCACCGTCGTTTAAAAATCATTACTCACTGAAAACACAAGTTATCAAAAATCCCTCTGCAGTAATTAAAGTTATGGATCTGAAGTTAATTTTAAACATATTAAATTATTAAATTATAATTCCCTATAGTTACAAATTGCATTATTGCTTAAAACGACCACTTTTAGCAGTTTTGCAATTTGTAACTATATGGAATTATAATTTAATAATTGAATATGATTAAAAATAACTTCTTATCTAGAACCATAATTACAGCAGAGGGATTTTTGATAACTTGTGTTTTCAGTGGGTAATGATTTTTAAATGACGGTGGCGCTAGTGTTTACCGAGGTATCACCTTTATGACGTGTGAAGGAGCTAAATGAGCAACAACACAGTCAAATATAAAAGTATAAAATTTTATTTAAATAAAAAAACACAGGGGTGGATTTATAGGGCCCTACTATGCCGGTGGTTCCATCTCCTACAAGTAGGTACTGTCCTGTTGTTCCGCGCTCGGTGGTTCTGGGATGCCGGTGGTTCCGGGATGGTGATCCGACCAGGGTTGATGGGGTGTTCACCCGGCGCGTATGATGAGATCCTCAATAGTAAGTCCAAATCTGGAACCCTGGAATCGATGTCCATTGGTCAGGATATTGTTCTAAAACGATAATGACGGCCAGCCAGCTTGCTCCGGGAGGTGATGATCGAAAAGGTGATGGTGAAGGAAGTACCTACTTTTACCTAAGAGCAATGTCTGTGGCTGCTGGTCGTCATTAAGAACAGAGTTAACAATGACTCAAAGCTAGATAAACGCTAATATTGCCAATTAAATAAAAACATTTTCTAGAACACTTAATATTTTTTTATAATTAATACCGGGCGGTAGTTAAACACTGCCACGCCCGAACAGAAAATCTACCAGGTACTTGGTTCCAATAATAATATATTTTCCATTGAAATATTTATAAAACTAAAACACTTCTTTATCTAAAATTGCCTAAATAGTAAAAGTACCTATAGGATGTTAAAATAAAGAAATAGTTCGCCACTTACCGAATTTCGGGTTTGAATGACACTCACTAATTTGAATCTTTGTACATATAAATTTTAAATATCTATTTGTAATATTAATTACTGCACTACTATTTTTACGAATAAGTATATATATATAGAAAAGGGGTCACAACGTATGTCGAAGTACGAAACTGAGATGAGCTCGTAAATACGTGTGTCCGGCAGTAAAGAATCTATGCCAATGTGGCTCGATCGCCCGCGCATCGAGACAAAGGAACTAGTGCTTACATAAAAAAATGCAGCATGTTGCAGTCACATAAGCAAAATCAGACATATTCGAGTTGACCAACTTCTGTACTAAGAAAATCATTAGTAACTAGTAGATATGATTTATTGATATGTATTTTTATTGTAAATAATTTTAGGTAGGTTTCTTTTGTTTGTCAATATTTTATTTAGTTATTATTTTCTTTAGATTAAATTTAGTGTTAAGTTTAGGTTTAAGTTTGTTTTTTATTAAGTTTATAATTATTAATAACAAGTGTATTTAGTTAATAGTTTTATTTTACTTAAAAATGTGTACTACGTTACAATACCCCCTCTCGTACCCAAAGATTTTATTCCCTTTTTGAATAAAATCCGCATCTTAGATTAAGTTTGTTTTAACTTTCATACATCGTCTATCATTCTTCTACAGTCCTAATATCATCATACAAACAACCGAGGTAAATACTAAAACAAAAAAATACCATGGTACTTAACATAAAATAAGTTACGCAGCAATATCATATACTGTAACTTAAACAAACTAGTAGTAGATGCAATGATCTCATATAGGTACAATTTGTAGGTGTAGCAACGTACACTTAAAAAATAACTACTTTTGTAAGGTATTGGCTAATTTAATATCTTTTATGTGCCAAGTACCCAAATCTTTGCCTGACATATCTGCTAATTTATATACCAAAGGTGACTTTTTGGCTGTTACGCGACATTTGAAGTACTTTGGTGCCAATTTTTTGCTAAAGTACTTATCTTTGTCACTTAAAACATATGTTCTTTTCATAACTATATCACCTACGTTAAATTCAGCTGGCTTACGCCTGAGGTTATAGTGACTAGTATTTTTGACGTGGGCTTGCCATAATTTGAATTGTACTTTATCAAAAATGTTTGACAAGCAACCTAAATTTTCGGCGTAAACGTCACGTGGTAAGAAAATTACTTCATTGCCGATATCGTTGTCTACGTAATGTGTACCGCAAGTAACTATTTCTCTACCGAAGACTAGAAAAGAAGGGGTAAATCCAGTAGCTTCGTTCACAGAGTTATTTATTGCGAACTGAATTGAAGGAATTTGAGTGTCCCAAGATCTATGGTCTTCGTCAACGAACGCTGATATACAGGTAATTATTGTCCTGTTGTACCGCTCAACCGTGTTTATCTGTGGTGTGTATTTGGGTGAGAAATAAACATTCGGTACATTATATTTTTTGAAAAAAGTTTCAGTATGAGTGCTTGTGAATTGACTACCATTGTCTAAAAATATTGTTTGAGGGACGCCATGTATGAAGAAAACGGAATCTTGTAAAATTTTAGTGATAATTTGCGAGGTGGCATTTCTAATGGGAAAGATAAGGCAGAATTTTGAAAAACAACAAGTGACTACAAATATATAAGAATTTTGTTTACGGGTAACAGGTAGAGGACCCATTAGGTCTATTGAAATGGTCTGAAATGGACGCGAACATTGTTTTGGGCGACCCATCTCGCCTAAAGTATTATGATTTTGGATTTTATGAGACAAACAAGTATCACATTTTGTTACAAACTTAACAGTATCTTTGTACATACCAGGCCAGTAATAACGCAAAGCAATCCGTTTGTAAGTTTTAAAAACACCAAGATGTCCGGTGGTAGGCTCGGAATGGTTTTCATAAATTACTTGCTCACGCATCTCGGTCGGAATGACTTCCTTCCACGCAAATTCAGATTTAAGTTGACATTTTTCATTACTAAGCCGAAACAAACTATTATTTTTTATGATATAATTTGGAAAATTTTGTTGGTTGTTAAGGCAACCGTTATATATGTTTTTGTACCAAGAGTCCGAAGTGGTGCTAAAAACATTTGATGTGCTGATGGCACTTACAGGAATGGCTCTAGAGAGAGCATCCGGAATGACGTTATCCGAGCCGCGACGGTGTTTGATTTCGAAATCAAAGGATGACAGACGCACGCCCCAGCGAGCCAGTCTTCCAGTGGGATTGTTCAGGGACAGGAACCATTTAAGGGCACTATGGTCAGTGTAAACAGTGAACTGTTTACCGTTCTCTAAATAGCATCTCCAGTGCTCTAAGGCAGCAATCACAGCTAAAGTTTCGCGCTCAGTGACGCTGTAATTTCGTTCAGGAGCAGAAAGTGATCTGCTCATGTAAGCAATGGGGTGTTCTTTGGAGTTTATGGTTTGAGTCAGCATCGCACCTATACCGTAGTTGCTGGCATCTGTGTGAACCTCAAACGGAAGGTTGTAATCGGGACAAGATAAGACTGGTGCTGAAACTAGGCATTCCTTTAATTTCAAAAACGCAGTTTCCGCTTCATTTGTCCACTCGAAGGAAGGAGCATTCTTTTTATTCGAAGTTAATTTGTTTAATGGGGCTGCAATGGTACTAAATTTTGGTACAAACCTACGATACCATGTGGCGGTGCCCAGAAACCGTTTTACGTCCTTTTTTGATGAAGGTGTAGGGTACTGAAGAATGGCTTGCACCTTTTCAGGATCAGTTCTGAGGCCACCACTATCCACGACATAACCAAGATATTTAAGTTTATCACGGAAGAAACAGCATTTATCCTGGTTAATGGTTAGGTTGGCGTGTTTTAATTTGTCCAGTACACGAAGAAGCAACGAAACGTGGCTGTTAAAATCAGTAGACACGACGATGATGTCATCTAAATATGCGAATACTTTTTGATCGAACTCACTGAAAAGTATATCAACAAGACGCTGCTGGGTAGCTGGAGCATTCGTCAGGCCGAAGGCGGTACGTTTAAATCTGAAAGTTCCCCTACCAGGTACATAAAAAGCTGTCTTGTCTCTGTCATCAGCATGAATATTAATCTGCCAGAAAGCCTTAGAAAGGTCGATGCTAGACAGATATTTCGCATCCCGAAGGTTGTCTAGGATCTCAGAGACGTAGGGTAAATTGTAAGCGTCCTTCTTTGTGACAGAATTTAATTTCCGGCTATCCAAGCAAAATCGAGGCTCGCCGTTCTTTTTAGTCACAATCAATACTGGTGAAGACCATGCACTTTCACAGGGTTCTATCACATCGAGCGCCAACATTTCGTCTACCTGTTGAACGAGAATACGCTGTTTTTCAGGAGACATGCGGTAATAACGCTGACGGATCGGTTGAGTATCACCAGTATTGATACGATGAGTGATCAGAGTGGTATTGCCAAGACCTTTTACTTTGGAAGAAATCTCTTCAAATTGACGTATAACATTATCCGCCATGATCTTTTCAGTGTCATCAAGGGTGTCATACTTTTGCAAAAACGTATTGTTATCGACACAGGCTATATTATTGTGACTAGGGCCAATGGTAATGGAATTTAAATATTTTGGACAGATTTGAAATGTACGCCAAAAGTCAATTCCAAGTATAAGATTATTTTCAATTTCAGGGACTACTAAGGCCTTAATGATGTGAAATTGATTTTCAAAATCAATAGGGAGATTCAGAGAACCAATAATATTTAATTTTTGACCCCCAACAGCTATAACAAAAGAAGAGTTTGAGGTGCTACTTTCAAGTTGAAGACCTTGTTTAAGAAGGCTATGATGAGCATTATTACCTACCACAGTAACAGCAGAACCTGAATCTAGCAATCCTGAAATGACAAGTTCATTTACAGTAATAGAAACATAAGGTCTCAAATCGTTATATGGTTTACGAGAAAGAACTGAAGCAACTTTATAAATTTTAAAGAAATTAGATATAGTTTTTAACCAGTTTTGCCAATCTTCTTTATCGAAGTTGCTATTGCCGCAGTTCTGACTAGTTAGTTTTTTGGAATTGGTCTAGAATTATTCTTATTTTGGCTGCAGTCAGGACAATCTGGTGTTTTAACGTCCTTTTTACCACAAACAAAGCAAAAAATATTGGATTTGTCCGCTGTACATTGGCGCAGGCCATGAGTATCCGTACGGCATCTTGGGCAAAAACGACGCTTTGGTGCTGTAACAGCTGCTAAATATTTTTGATTAGAATTACTGTATTTGTTATTATTTTCGTTTTGTTTACTGTAGCTTTGTGTATTATTGTTTTTATTAAAATAACTGTTATTATGGAAATTATTGTTTTTACTAAAATTATTGTTATTATTAAATTTATTATAAGGTTTTGGTTTAGAATATGCGAATTCAGGTGCCAATGTATCTGATGATGGGCCCGATGGTTCACGAAAATGTGAGAGACGCGCTTGGACCCTTTCGAAGTTAACACACAAGGATTTCAGTTCTTCAATTGATTTAATTTCGGGAACTGAAGCTAATATATTTGAATAGCAGGGACGGATATTATGTAAAATGATCTCTAGTTTGTCTTCTTCTGAAGGAATTTTCGACAATCGTGAAAATAACCCAGTCATGATAGACAAATATATAGTTATGTTTTCCGTCTCACCCTGAGTTCTAGAGCGGATTTCAGATAGGAGTCTATAGTCATAGTCAGACTTATCGAAATCCTCTTTTAGTCTATTTAAGAGACAGTTCCAGTCGGAAATGAGATCCCTGTTGCTTCGAAACCAATGAAGTGCATTGCCAGAAAATATTTCAGTTGCATGCAATAATAATTTTTCATCTGACATATTCCTAGCCTCTTTAAATTCCTTTGCCCTTTGGATGAAGGAGCGGACGCAAGAACTACCATCGAATTTTAGTTTGCTGATTTCCTGTGAGCTACGATCGCAAGTGACTGACACATGTATAGGGCTTGAAGAAGGTAAACTCTCACTAACACTGGATGTGCCAGCTAGAGGGTCGACCAAATTTTTATCTTTGAGAGAGTTAAACCTATTTAAATACTTTTTGAAGTGGTCAACGCAAATGTCGTATACTGCTGCAACTTCTTCAGTACGAGTGATTCTGTTAAGGCGATGATACAAATGATGTAAAAGGTTTTGTATTCTTAAGAGACTAGTACGGTGAACGTCAGTTTCGAAACTTGTTTTAATTTTAGTTAAAACATTTGAGACACCTTTAAGATCATCCCCTAAGGTTAACGATGAATCCAAAATATCGTCAGAAGGAAAAAGCGGAGCTAATTTAACAATCTGCTTGCGAAGTTCTTGTACAGTAGCTGCAGGAGTTGTACCTCTAATATCTACTTCGTATTCAAGCTCCGATTTTTGTAAAGATAAAAATTTAATTGGATACGCCATGATTTCAAAACCAAAATTTAGGTAAATAGCGAACTAAAAAAAAAACTAGGTAAAAGGAGAGAAATAAAAATTTTTTTGAAAAAAGTCCAAATTACTTACTGCAACATAAAATTTACAATATTTTGCTTTGAAGGTAAGTTGATTTCTAGCTACGGTAAAAGAGCACAATTAAAGACAAATTTAAAAATTACTATTCGACAATATTAATAAGTATTATTGACGAAAATGTTACACCTTAGTTGCTGGCAACCAAAAAAAAAACATAAAAAACGTTTCACAAAAAAATAAAAAATTAAAGAAGCACACAGACATGCAAAATTATAAGAAAACAGAACTCCGGGCATAGAAAAGCAAGAGAAAATTGGAAAAAAGAACACTTGGGCGCCAGTATGACGTGTGAAGGAGCTAAATGAGCAACAACACAGTCAAATATAAAAGTATAAAATTTTATTTAAATAAAAAAACACAGGGGTGGATTTATAGGGCCCTACTATGCCGGTGGTTCCATCTCCTACAAGTAGGTACTGTCCTGTTGTTCCGCGCTCGGTGGTTCTGGGATGCCGGTGGTTCCGGGATGGTGATCCGACCAGGGTTGATGGGGTGTTCACCCGGCGCGTATGATGAGATCCTCAATAGTAAGTCCAAATCTGGAACCCTGGAATCGATGTCCATTGGTCAGGATATTGTTCTAAAACGATAATGACGGCCAGCCAGCTTGCTCCGGGAGGTGATGATCGAAAAGGTGATGGTGAAGGAAGTACCTACTTTTACCTAAGAGCAATGTCTGTGGCTGCTGGTCGTCATTAAGAACAGAGTTAACAATGACTCAAAGCTAGATAAACGCTAATATTGCCAATTAAATAAAAACATTTTCTAGAACACTTAATATTTTTTTATAATTAATACCGGGCGGTAGTTAAACACTGCCACGCCCGAACAGAAAATCTACCAGGTACTTGGTTCCAATAATAATATATTTTCCATTGAAATATTTATAAAACTAAAACACTTCTTTATCTAAAATTGCCTAAATAGTAAAAGTACCTATAGGATGTTAAAATAAAGAAATAGTTCGCCACTTACCGAATTTCGGGTTTGAATGACACTCACTAATTTGAATCTTTGTACATATAAATTTTAAATATCTATTTGTAATATTAATTACTGCACTACTATTTTTACGAATAAGTATATATATATAGAAAAGGGGTCACAACGTATGTCGAAGTACGAAACTGAGATGAGCTCGTAAATACGTGTGTCCGGCAGTAAAGAATCTATGCCAATGTGGCTCGATCGCCCGCGCATCGAGACAAAGGAACTAGTGCTTACATAAAAAAATGCAGCATGTTGCAGTCACATAAGCAAAATCAGACATATTCGAGTTGACCAACTTCTGTACTAAGAAAATCATTAGTAACTAGTAGATATGATTTATTGATATGTATTTTTATTGTAAATAATTTTAGGTAGGTTTCTTTTGTTTGTCAATATTTTATTTAGTTATTATTTTCTTTAGATTAAATTTAGTGTTAAGTTTAGGTTTAAGTTTGTTTTTTATTAAGTTTATAATTATTAATAACAAGTGTATTTAGTTAATAGTTTTATTTTACTTAAAAATGTGTACTACGTTACACCTTAAGAAGTAGTGTCGTATCAGGATGTGAAAAGGATTGCAGAAGATGGACTTGGAAGGAACTCCATTTAAAAGCACAGCAATTTTAGATAAACTTGTTTGTAACTAAATCTGTTACTATGTAACTTAGATAACCTTGACTATACTTCTTCTCCACTTGCGCTTTGGAAGTGGTGGTAAACTTAAAACAAGTAACAATTGACGTCAATAAGTGATAAGAATATCCTATATTGAAAATAAACAATTTGAACTTGAATTTTGAATTTATTAATGCATTAAAGCAAAAATTTGGCAAATAAACACAAAGGCACTAAATGTTCTTCCTCCTTTTCGTTCTGGCATGAAGTTTTAGATAAATTTCTTTCGATATATGATCTCAAAACAGGTTAATGTTAAGCAGACCGTAAGACTTGGAATGATAAATAGCAATTTGATAAAGGAAAAATTTAAGACATCACGTTATACGACAATATGCTTAGAATGCAACTAGGACATCGTGAAGATGATGAGTACTAGTCAAGTTAAGCCATCAAGCTCAGACACAATTTTACAGAAGCCGAGTTATAGTCGGTTGGGTTGCACCAAAGTACCAGTAACAGTTAAAGTCAAATGTAACATTACTGTTAACTATAACCGTTGAATCGATATAGGTTGCACCGTCGTATTTTGTAGCATAGTTAGTTACCAGGGTTACAAGTATAATGACGTCGATGGAGGTTATTCGACCCGTCTGACAGATAAGTTGACAATAAGCGCTAACCGGTCAAGTTTGGGCGGTTACGGTTACCGTAAAAGTTATGACGTATTTTGACGATTGTCATAATGGTGCAATCCATTTTTCACCTAACCGGTACTTTGACTACACAGTTATTGTTATAGTAAGTTGGTGCAACCCAGCCTTACAAGACAATACGCATTAAAGCAGGCCACTGCACAAACTCGCCTCAAAACGTTTTGTTCAACAATTATATGAAGGCATGTCGCAGTTAGTCCGCGAAAGCAGACTTTTCAAAGAGAGACCATTATATTATCACGCTGCGGTGGCTAAGGCGCGAACGCTTTGGAAATTACACGAAAACGTCTGAGGAATCTTTCGCAGGCATTCGCAAATGTATAATGAACTGCACGTTCAGAAAGGCTGAAAGATGCTTTTGGAACTTGCCTACTACCTACTTTTTCGAAATAAAATGTTAACATTTTTCGTCACTTGAAAATTTGCAAATTTAGTTTTAATGTAAGGTATTTGAAGTTTGACACGACTGTTTTAAATATAGAAAACAATTCAGTCTAAGATGAACTCAAAAAAGGCTTGAACAATGAAGAAGAAGAGGTTGTTAGAAGGCTAGTTGCAAAGGCAATAGGGAATGTTGACATTCTTTACTAGTTTTCTGACAAGAAACTTTATAATTTTTAACAATTTAAAGTTTGATGATTTATCCAGATATATGTAGAATAGAAAAACTCTTTATTGCACCAAACAAATGTATACATATTTTTTTAAAACTTTGTAAGGACAAAGGCGGACTCCAGAAATTCTATGAAGTCTTTAAAGTCTGGAACTGATAGTCTAGTTTTGACTTAGCTACCGGATGATATTACTGATAATAACGAGAATAAAAAAAAAAAAAACACCGATTTAGCGCAGCTGTTGACGTTCACAATACTTAACGATCGACTATGAATAATAGCCCAATTGTCAAAAGTCAGTGTAATTTCGATATTAAATTCAGCTATATTCATAAATTTGTGGTAAATTACCATCAAATCTTATGATTGTCCAAATTCCGACGTAAAATTATGCCCGTATTCAAAAAACTGATATGTTTTTCCCAAGCATTTCTTCAATTATTTTAAAAAGATGTTTGTTTGTTTGTAATAACTTTATTGTACCAAAATAAAAGAAAAGATTAAGTTTTAATTTCATATCCCTTCCTTAGTTTAACTCGTTTAAGTTCTAACCACCAAATTTAAAAAATAGGACATAACGCACCAAACAAACGTACTTTAATGAAGATTTATTATAATGTCGCTACTTATGTGTTTTTTAAGTAAATATTAAGATACGTTTACAAGATAATCATTAGAAACATCCTCAATCATACGTATCTTTGAAGGAATCTTCAAAAAGTTGAATCAAAATTAATCAACGCTACGGGACGTTTACACGAACTAATGAGATCTCATTAGGAGATCTGAGAGGTGCTAGAAATTTTGTGAGAAGGCCGAATTCTAAAAATGTCGGAGCGTTACGTTATATCACGAAAAGGTGGGATTAATTATATATATTTTTATCCATAAATTCCATCACATAGATGTGTAACTACGGATAAACATAGATAAAGAATAAGTACAAAAATTCGTTTGTATGGGAACCGTTTTCTTACCCATTTCTTCTGCTGCTGTGTAGTTGAATTTAATTGTAGTATATAAAAGTGATTGTATAACATCGTGTGGAAAAATATCAAACTTGCGATAGTCAGCAAACAAGCGTACGGCCTACTGGAAATGCTCTATATCAACCTATTCAATAATACACTTGAAAAGTTGCGACATAGAGTCATCGCGATGGGAACGTTTGGCAGCACAACGCTCAGAATGGCGAAGGGCAGTGAACACCCAGTGCTCTGGTTTGAAGAGTAGCGCAAAGCCAGGCTTGACGCTAAGCGTGATGAGCTGGGAGCCCATGCACCTGCTGCCATTGATTATTACTACTTAGATGGCATACTTACATGCCGTCAATGCGCACGAACTTTTACTGCAAAGATAGGCTACGTAAGCCATCTTCAGGCGCACGAGCGCCAAAGTGCCGGCTAGGAGTTTAAACAGTCGCCATGGCCGAAGCGGGTCAGAGATACTCGTATCATCAATAATTACTATTATTATCTTTTCGGTGCCAACACCAATGGGTACCACAAGATCACTCGTGGTATTTGTGATTGATGGCTTCGCGATCTTCACTATCTCTCTCACCCTTAGTGGTAGAAACAAAAAAGAGTATGGTATGGTTAGCCTTGTAGTTTGGGTTAAGGATTTTGGAATCACTACTTTAAGGACTAAAAACAGGTTAGGTTTTACTAAACTAAGGTAATACCTCGGTGAACAATAGCGCCACCGTAATTTAAAAATCATTACTCACTGAAAACACAAGCTATCAAAAATCCCTCTGCTGTAATTATGGTTCTGGATCTGAAGTTAATTTTAATCATATTCAATTATTAATAATGCAATTTGTAACTATAGGGAATTATAATTTAATAATTTAATATGTTTAAAATTAACTTCAGATCCAGAACTTAAGCAAAAATCAATATGAGGAGGTGTAATACAATTTCCTCCTAAATAACAACTTTAAAAATAAACTTTACTACGTTTTTACTGTACCTGTAAAACTCCTAGTGGCACTATAATTATAAAACTAGCCGACTTCGTGACTTACTGTGATAAAACAAATGATAAAAAAAATGGCTGCCGCTTCTAACAAGACTCTACAAAGTAAGTATAATTTATGGCGTATTTTAAGCCATGTCTGAGCAAATAAAAGTGATTTATACTGTTTATTATTTCGATAAAAATAAATTAGGTTTCGAGTGCCACAATTTACTATTCTGGGTTCGTTTCGAAGACCAAGAGTCCGCTGAGCCAGCGGAATAAGGTTTTGAGTGCAATTTTAGGCTGTCATCTCCTCAGAAGCCTTGTATTATCACTACATCGTATAAAACAAAGTCGCTTTCTCTGTCCCTATGTCCCATTGTATGCCTAAATCTTTAAAACCACGCAACGGATTTTGATGCGGTTTTTTTAATAAGTAGAATGATTCAAGAGGAAGGTTTTTATGCCCATGCGAAGCCGGGGGCCGGTCGCTAGTTTTATATATTTCAACAATTTATATCTTAGATCTTTAAAAATAAATAGAGTTAAGCAATTTATAGTTATTTCAATTTATTTTAACTAAGACTAAGTCTGTTTTAGCTCTTCCAATTATCTTTCCGATAACTATTTTTCTGAAGGGCACCCCTTTTTAAATTGATGTCTGCAGATTCAATTTATCAGATTCGATAAATTATCTTAAAATATTAGTTTATATTTTTGAAGTGAAATCTTTTTTAGCGGCGCTGTGCAATTTATGTGATAGTAAAAAAAGGATAAACTCGCGTCAGAGCCATGTGACCATCAGATTTTTTGGGCTTAAATTGTATCTATATATTTTTTAATATATTCTCCGTAGTTGTATACTAGTTAAGCCCGCATTATGCTTTTATTGAATCAAGTTCTTAATTCATAATCTTTTACGAATGGGGAATCATGCCATAAGCGATGCGGCTAGCAACCCATCACTATTGATTTCCTGTTTCAACTATCAACATGCTAAACATTAATCATGGTTTAAGATCTTACGGCCCTAGGCTCTGTCTACCCCGTATAAGAGAAAGACGTGATTATATGTATGTAATCTTTTCCTAAGTACAGTTAAATGGGATTTCCCATTAAATTATAGGCAGTCATCATAAAGACATCATTAATAACATTATCCAGGATTACTTATAACTACGACTTACGGCAGCACGGGTAGCGCCAAATAGCAGTTATTGCGGTCATAATGATTAACAAGGAAAAACACCCGTATCTCCGCGGCCATAATCCGGTTAATCCGGGAATGCCTCGGGCGGGGAACGTGTGGCGCATCATGGTATGGCGCCAGTGTCAGCGGGTCAGGTGGTTGTGGTATGGTGCTACTGAATGGCTGTTTTTTTCTTAGGAATCAGAGCGAAGTGCTGATTTAAATGAGTGAGTGAGAGAGTGGTGAGGTCGTTTTATGTTGCATTATATATTTGGTATGCTGGTTTATTTGACGACCTCAAGTGTTTTCCAGGTTTTGAAATATCATCATATAAAAAGATCGTATATTAAGGAATGTCATGTCTCAAACAAACTAAAAACACATCGGTAAAAAGCAACTAAACCAAACAGTAAAATCAATTTTTCTGAAAGTTGTAAAGATTCAAACATGCAAGAACAGCAATACATATCAACAAATACGTAACGTTAAGACAATTTATATAGGGTTAATTTAAATCAACTGCAAATATTTTAAGGGCAGATTCAGACCACTAAACTGAACAACTTTCCTAAATAAACTTATGTCGAAATACGAAAAAATTTTTTTGACCTCCCATACAAATTGAGAATCAGCTTTCATCAGTTTATTATGGAGAGTGAAAAATAAAATTTCATATTCGATATAAGTTTATTTGGAAAAGTTGCTCAGTTTAGTGGTCTGAATCTGCCCTCAAAATATTTGCAGTTGATTTAAATTAACCCTGTAGTATTTCGACATTATGAAAAATGAAATCTCTAAGCTTATATGCATATCATATAGGGTATAATTAATCCAATCACCAGTTAGCACACATAGTTAGGAAACAGTCTCTTATAACCACTATTTTCGCAATGAAAACTATTCCCGCTCAGCTTATGTACCCGCTACCACTGGCACTGTACAAATCCATCGTCCACGTACACTGCATGTATTCGGCGCGCGTGGTGCGCTAACAAGCCAGAATTCTATTACAAAATTAGTAGATGTCTGAGATGTTAAATATTTTGGCGTCTCATACTTGTTTTGCGACATTTTCTGGATTATTTTTAATAGATTATTCCCGCTACTTCGAAAGTTTTTTCCAAAGAAAGCTTTAGTATCAAATTAAGGCAAATGTTCAGGGCTTTTCGGGTTTTGGTTGGTACCTTTATATTATAAAAACGAAATTTGTTTATAAAAAATATTATTTACTTACAAAAAAAATTCTATTTCATTTTTATGTTAACTTGTGTTTAAACATTTATAAACAAATAATAAGAAAACCTAAAGAATTACCTAAAGACTTGTGTCTATTCATTGGTTTTGTTTTACCGATAATTCCTATGCAATTGTTTTTTTTTATTCATTTATAAGAACATTTTATAAAGAGCTTAAAACGCAACAGTTCAACAGTCGGAAAATGTCGTTGCATTGTGCAAAATAATAAAACAAATATTTTGAATACAAACTAAATAAAATCCAGCTGACGCGACGGAGAAATAAAATAAAATGGGGAAAATAGAGAAAGTGGGAACTTGTCTGTGTTTTAAACAGCAGCTGTCAAGAGAATTATGCGGACTGTGGGTCCGTACGTCTGTTGAATTAAGGTTTTAATTTGTAACAAGGATTTTGATCAGAATGAGAATATATATTTTTTAACCCTCGTATTAAGAAACGTTTTTAAGCCCATTTCAACTAAAATATGTTTTGCCTCTTTTTCTCTTACCTGACACTTCATGTGAAAGAACGAGACGCAACACATTTTAGCTAACATGGGCTTAACAAACGTTTCTTAATACGGGGGTAAGTGTTTCCTAGAAACGCCCATACTAATTCAATAAATGCGAAAGTCTGTCTATCTATCTGTCTGTCTGTTACGCTTTCACGGCTTGCACGGATTTTTATGAAATTTGGTATGGATATAGTTAAGGACCAGGGGTGCTTTTAGGCGCGATATAACTAAGTGCCAAGCGCGCGGAGCCGCGGGCAACCGCTAGTACATTTATATATCAAAAAAGTAAAGATCTAATCAGTCATCGAGCGTTTTTCAATTGCCTTTTCAGCTTTCGCTTCAGAGATCGTACGCTTTTAATTATGGTCCTTGATATGGCGACACTGGTTATACAAATGTCTGCCATCTGGCCTTTGTAACTCTTTGTACAGGCCCGATTATATATTTTATAGGATAAACTATCCTTGTATCAAATTAAAGCTATAAACCTTTTTTTGTTTAAATATATAACGCCTTTCTTGGCTAGCAAACAAGGTCCAAGTTTAAACTTCAAGTAACTCTTCCCCAAATTAAGTCGAAAACAAAAAGTCAAAAGCAACATTTAGATAGGGTGATTCAAGATTCCAAGTTGAATTCTTTTGTTTAAACGAAGTCTTCTTGCGTTTGCAAAAATTTCGATTGACTCACCCCGCTCTCCCCTCACAATCATGAGTGTTTTCTTTGTGGATAGCGAACAGTCAACACCCTTTTACGTGTTTATCCTTTTTGGCCGAACCTCCCCAGTGTTGGAATATTTTGATGTAATTTTCTTCTATTTTATTTCGTCCTGAGCGTAAGTGACGGGAATATTTTTGTTTTTTTTTTTGTGTTTTATTAAGGGCGACGCGTGTTTAAGTTGTAAGTGTATGCAAATATAGGGTGGCAGTTTAGGAAAAACAAAACAAACATATTTGACAAAACATTAAAATATTATTTTTCGTTTTGTTTCTATGCGATTTTTAAGACTCATAATTAAGAAAGGAAAAATGTTATTCTTTAATATTATCAATATTTTAAAACAGAGAAACAATTTATATTGAATAAAAGTTACTGGTTTTTTTTATTCCTAATTTTTTTCGTATCTAAAATGGAGGCACAACTTTTTTTACCCACCACATGGTGCTAATCATTAGGCGATTTGCATTTAAACGATATATAATTTAAATTGTTAATTTAAAAAAACAATAATCAACAATGAATGACAAAAGAACATGATACCTATTAATTATTATAATTACATCCTAATTTCCTTTATTTACGGCCATGTAATTTTCTCATGTTTAATTCAAACATATAGCTTAATTACGAATAAGGCGCAACGCACACTGGCCGCGACCTAACGCTTAATCTCCTGAATTTATAACTAGTATACAACAATTAATGAAATTAATGGCACTCAAAGGTCGTTACCATGGAACAGCTCGTTGGCTCAATGAAATATCGCCCTTATCCCACTTTTTATTAATGAATTTTTAATAAATTAATTTATGGCTTAATTAAAATGTAATTAGTAGTCATTGGTATGTGCTCATTAACATTTATAATGTTTTATATCGCACACGTCTGGACGTTTAATTCTCATTGAAAACTTTTAAATGCAGCAGTGTTGGATACGTTTAAAGTTGAACAAAATGTGCTAACGTCGGCTTTGTCGTGCGCCGCCAAAATTCAACGAAAATATCAATTTTTCGTCCAACTTGTTGTTCAATATATTGTGCGTCGAAATTGATGTCGGAATATTTCTGAACGAAACTTCTTTATTTTAATTCATTATTTTGTCAAACGCGTGATATATGTTGAAACATAAATGAAAGATGAAAATAAATGCAATGGACAACTACTTTACTTGAACTCTTAAGACTCCTAAAGTCTCTCTCTCTCGTCTTAGCGCTTTTCAGGTCGCGTCTTCAGTTGGTTGCTTCGAAGCCACGGTTTTCGGCTTTTCCCTCCAATTCGCGAACAAATCAATATAAAATCTTGTTTATTGACCGCGTGTAAATAAATTAAGTTCAATAAAATAATAAAGATACGTAATTTGATTGCTGTGGTAAACATGTTTACTTGCTTAATAATGAAGTATACGGCCTTCGTAAGACGCTACACTCATCAATTTGAATGTCTCTACAGTTCATATAGTTAAAATAATGTCTGGATGATAACACCAGTTTAAGAAAATGATATGCTTATTCGTGAAATAAATGTTTTGAATTAGTGTATGTATGGTGTCGGCCAAGACCCTCTTTGGGTCGCTGAGCCATTGCAGTGTACACATAAAAATATATTTTACCTAACTACTTGGGCTATTTGAGAAATAACCAAAGTTTGACAAGATACTAATGAAGTTAAATTGATTTAACAAAAGTGATTTACAAAAAAAGACAAAAGGTTTGGTTATATACTGCTAAGAGTTATGTGATCACTTTTTTGTGCTATAGATTAACAATAGTTATTTGTGTATAAGTAAGAATTTTTTCCAGTGTACCTAAGTGTGTGTTTTACAAAAACCCTAAATATAGTAAAAATTTCTAACAAACAGTCATGTTTGCAATATTTTTTATTTGTATAACTTCACATCCATGTAAACATCAAATATTTTTTTTAACTACAGCACTATATTGGCGTCTGATCGAATGTAAACATAGTGTGCGATGCTCCTTACGACGTGTATCTTGCAAAGTTGAACGGTGTAAGAAAAATATTCTTTTCAGCACACTGTTTGTGAAATGAGAAATTCCCACCTAGAAGCTAAATTTACGAGGTGCGAACACCTTTTTTATGACTTCATTTTAATGTATTGGGATGAATTATAATGTTCTTCAATATTTTATAACTCGTATACTCCTGTTTTATGTATTGGAATACATTGAGTGCTATTTTCGACACTTATGAATTAATATTTTATATTTTGTGCCTCGTCGGACATTTTGTTTTGTTTAATCCCGGGATTTATATTTTAAAATTAACTTAACTTCCCTCGGAAATTAAAGGTACTCTATGTCCTCTTCCTGGTTTTAAGCTACCTAGCTCCTCATCAATTTTCATCCAAATCAGTTCAGCCGTTCTTGAGTTATAAATAGTGTAACTAACACGACTTTCTTTTATAATATAGATATATAGATAGATGTTTAATCGTGTGTAACACGATCAATAGCGTTATATTTATTTTATAAAATATATATGAAGCTCAAATTTATTTTTCTCTGAAATCTTAGTACTTTTTTCATACTACTAGACAAACAGGCAAACGGCTCACCTGATGGGAAGCGGTTACCTTAGCCTATGGACGCCTGCGACACGAGACTAAACATATTTTAGTTATAAATGGACTTAACAAACGTTTATAAATATAAAAAATATATTATGAAAAATGGCTTAGTAGGTAACCTTAATGCTTTCTATACGGTTTTTAACGATATTAAATCTGGTTATATGAATAACTTTGAACCAACCGGAGACGCCACGTGAACTTATTCCTTCGGAAAAAAGTCTGTCAAATTCTGCGCGCGGGGTGAGGAAACACACACAATAAGTATAAATGGCCACATAATACTTAAAAGTCTAATGCATTTAGTCGCTATAGCGACGCGTTCAAATAAAATTTTAATATAATTTAAATTTTTACGTATATGTACACACTTGACAAAATTATCCAACACAAACAATAAATACATGCATAAAAGTCCAAGCAGTATTAAGCAGCGGTCGTATATAAGGTGAATTTAAATCAACTGCAAATATTTTAAGGGTAGATTCAGACTACTAAACTGAACAACTTTCCCAAATAAACTTATGTCGAAATATGAAAAAAAATGTTTGACCTCCCATACAAATTGAGAATCAGCTGATCTAGTTTAGTATGGAACGTGAAAAATAAATTTCGTATTTCGATATAAGTTTATTTGGAAAAGTTGTTCATTATAGTGGTCTGTATCTGCCCTTAAAATATTTGCAGTTGATTTGTGTCCACCTTGAATACTCGTATTTGGCAGAAGCCTACTATCATCTCTTAAAGCCATGCAAGTTTCAGTGAGTAAGGAGGAGGTCGCCTTACATCACATAGCGCGCCATCCCGTTTACTCACTGGAACTTGCTTGGTTTTAAGAGATGAAAGTAACACCCCTGGGCATGTCAGTGGCCATTCCGGTTGGTTTAATGCTCTAAGATGAATAACGAGTAAGGGATTAGGAAAATATAATTTGACGTTGTATGAAGGCTGTATGTGAACGTTTTTATATGATTGGATTACTGGGTAATGCATTCGGCAAAAATGGAGCTTTTTGAAGTTTCTGTAATGTAATTACATTTTGAAACGGTCCCTTTGGAACTGACTTATATTAACATTATTATATTATAGGTCACAATTTTTTAATTTTAATTTTGGAGGATTACCTTATCCCGAAGTAAAAACACTTATAAAATATGAAAATTAAAAAATTCACTATTAAAATTTTGGTTTTCCTACTAAATATAAAAATGATGTTCACAATTAAAAAAAAGTAAATCAGAAGGATAGAAGTAGCCTATGTTTGACCCCTCATCTTTGAACGATATCCATACCAAATTTCATCAAATCGGTCCAGCGGTTTAACCGTTAAAGCGTAACAGACTAACAGGCAGACTTTCGCATTTATAATATAACCAGCGACTCGCCCCGGCTTCGCATGGGCATAAAAACCTTCCTCTTGAATCACCTATCTATTAAAAAAAAAGGATCTAAATCCGTCGCGTAGTTTTAAAGAATTAAGCATACAAAAGGACATAGGGACAGAGAAAGCCACTTTGTTTTATCTTCTATATAAAAGAAAGTCGTGTTAGTTACTCCACTTATAACTCAAGAACGGCTGAACCGATTGAGCTGAAAATTGTCAGGGAGGTAGTTTAGAGCCAGGAGAAGGACATAGGGTACCTTTCATTCCGGGAAAAAGCACTGTTCCCGAGGGAAGTACACGCGGGCGAAGCCGCGGGCAAAAGCTAGTATTATATAGTGATAACTTATGGAAGTATTTAATAATATTTTTAATAGTTTATTTTCTTGTATTATTATATATTTTATGTGAAAATCTTACAAGTTCTTCATCCATGCTGGTCTGGGAGAAAAAGAAAAACATAGAATGTACCAGCTGCTTCGTCTGAGGGAATCGCCGAATGGGGAAATCATGACATAGGCGATGCGGCTGGCAACCCATCACTATTGATTTCCTATTTCAACTACCATTATGCTAAACGTGGCCTAAGATCTTATGACCCTAGGCTCTGTCTACCCCGCATGGGATAAAGACGTGATTATATGTATGTATGTATCTTACAAGCTTTTTTTTTTGTTTCAGGTAAAAAACGTTAGTTTCACTGCGTTGCTTCGTAAAATTTAAACAGGTAACACTGACATGTATGGGTTTAGGATATAATCCAACATTTGATTTTTCTTTACTCTAGCCATGAAAGTATCCAGTTAAGTATGTGTTTGATAATAGGTCATCTGTCAGGGATCAAAATTTCAAGTGTATTCATAATTAGAAAATAAATAAATACTTATCCGTTAACTATATTAAAAAATATGAAATAACAAAATTATAAAATTAAGAATTTTCAAAATTAAAGAAGTACTTTATATATATTCTGCGAGCAAATGTACGTTACTTTTGATCCAAAACATTACGAAGCTAATCAAAATTTATCGAAAGCTACACTTGTCGCACAATGCTCCACTGAACCAATGAGCTTCGCGTACTGAGCTTTCGCGAACTCAAGTAATTACTAACTTAGCAACTTAATCAACCCTTATATTTGAACAAAATTAAAGTAATCTCATTAATCTGTTTTCACTGGATTTCCTTACAAATTGTATGTAAGGCAAGAAAGAAGAATTTGATGAGTTTTGGACTCAGTCATCCATACGAGTACATTAATCCTTAGACCTTATATTTCCTATCTGATAAATTTTAAGCGGCCCACATCCAGCTTTTTCCTACGACCTTTATAAGGTCGTCCGTTTATGTGGTAGATATCCTACTAAGTTACTTCTTTCCATTCTCTTGCATAGTCTCTATCTCATCTTAGCGCTTTCCAGGTTACGACTTCAGCTGGTCGGTTCAGAGCCCAGAGTTCGCAACCTACATACATATTGATCAATATCAAGACTGCTTTTTGGTTTCCTTATTTTGATTATTCTTAACCAGAACAAATTGAAGTCTTTTGATTATTTCACAAACTAAATCTAACTTAAATTTAGGAGCTGTGCTCCTGTCGGTTGAGTCTCTTCTTGTTTTTACTATCTTACGCTAGCCTATTAGGTCATTTAAATTAAATATATTTTTTCATTTTTTTTTCACGTTGTTTTTTAGCATCTGAGATATCAAAAATTCAAACACCAATTATACTAAGCAACCATTTTTCTAACGACCTTAAAACAAATAGACCTGCCAGCATTGTGCATACATTTAAATTCCACGCCAGTAATTTGTTCGAAGCACTCAGAACAGAAACAAATTAATGTTCACTATTGACTGTATGTTCATCCGATCTCTGCGTACGTATATACAAACACGTCGCGACTTCGTGCCTCTCTCATTTGCTAAAACATCCCCCTGTATTCGAAGGGTAGATGTACAAACTTGTAGACACGACACTAGACTATTTGTGACTATTAATTTGTAGGAATTGGTATTACATAAGTTCTTAATTTAAAAAAAATAATAATTCCGTAGGGAACTGTTTTATTTGTTTAATATATTATTCATTTACCAAAAGTTATATTTAAAGCAAAAACCGTTTGTATATTCTATTAAAACATTTACTTTTCTTTATATTCCAATATTTGGCGTTAAAATAACAGAACAAATTTCTTTTTTAAGGATCTAAAGGGAATTGTAACCTTAACAAAGCACATATTTTAATGAATTATATCTATTTTTAATTTTTCTCAAATAAAATATGCACTAATCTAGGGAATATACATGTTGCCTTTTATAACACTGGCCAAATATAGTTTAAATGTAGTATGTAATATTTAGTAAGACGTCATACTTTATAATAAATTTTAATTGAAATTGTTACGAAAACATTTTTTAACCTCCGATACAAATCTACTGATCAATCAGCTGACAAGATTTTCAATATTGGTCGAAAAAGAATTTCTCGATGAATTAATATTTCTTTAAAATATAGTCAAATTTCACGTACTCAACACACAGCAGTAAAATTTTGGCTGGTGTTGAAAAAATCACTCTTATTACACCAAAACAAGCAATAAATGCTAACAAGAACAAGATCTAAGTTAACATTCAAGTCACGAAGTTTTGTCTAACAGTTCCTAGCTCTACGTTCACTACCGGTGATGGATGCGCCAAGTTTGTCCGCGTCAAGCCGCGAACGAAAAAAATCGCAACATGGCGACGGAAATAAGCGGCTCGCGCCCTTTGCGCTGATTGGCACTCGCAACGTTCCAAAATCAAACGCTTTCCGACTCTGGCTGGCAGATGTATTTTTCTTTTCTGAATATTTTTTATTGTATTTTTGATGGAATTTACGTTGTTTTGGAATTTCGCCACTATCATGCTTGAAATAAGAGATTTTTTGTGACATTTGTTTTTTCATAGTTTTAATTATTGTGAATTATGATAACATTATTAATCATAATCATAATCATAATCATTTATTTCTTGTATTGCCTAAGTAATCTTAGTATTAGATTAGGATTTACTTCTTTGTTTGGGATACGTTTTGACTCGTTTAACGGTGATATGTAATGTATCTTTAAACCGATACACTCTATGAAATAGCAAAATCTGTAATCAATTTATACTCTAGTTATACTCGGAGTATTACAAAATAACAAGAAAACTGCATTTCAATGAAGTCTTTAATCGAATAAAATGCAAACGAACGCACATCGTTGAATATCAAACAGTCGACTATCCGGAGCCAAGCTTGCTTTCTCACATATGAATTGTACAGCCTCGTATAACTCAATTCATATAATTAATGCCATACATTACATCTCCCAGTTAACAATTCACTATAAACTCGCAAAGTTTGTCGCCGAATTTCTACAATGTCAACACAGGATAGGGAGAAGGGTGGGGATAGCTCATTCCGCGACGGGCGTTGCAGCGAAGCGGACGTGTCAGATATTTATTTTATTAATAAATATGTTAATGCTGAAGGTAAGTGGCGTCGCGTGCCTGCATTATTCATCAAGTAAGGTAGCATAGTTGACATAGCCACAGATAGCGACCATGCAAATTCAATCCGGTGAGATGCGACCGAAATTATCATAATTGTAAGTGAGGTTTTTGTTTCTGTACCTGCCGGGGAAGTTTAATACGAAGTTTGCCGACACTTTTAGTTTTGTATAGCGCCGTCATCATACTGCTATTTGCAATTCAGATAGTAGGAAAAGGCGGGCGCTGCGTATCCGTTTCGGCGTAACTTTTGCTGCGCGAGATGTTTGAAAAATACGCGGTTCTTGTCGCGCCCGGGGCGTATTTTGGTCTTCAGATTGTACATGACACATGGGCGTTACTTTCGAAGGGCGGCGAGCAAAATGTCTCAACTCTATTGACGTGACAATAAATTAAGGTTTATTTATATATTAATACATTTAATTAGATAAAAATAAATACTAAAGTTAATATCTAAAAAATAATAATTAAAAACTTACCTAAATTAAATTTAATGCTAAAAACAAAAAAAATATATATAATTAAAATATATTATTAAAAGGAGTTCCTGTAGGCAAGGTTCCGAAGATACTGGCAGCATTCCCCCTTTGAATGGCTAATCTAATTCTTTGTCCGAGGAAGCTGCCACCTCTTCGGTCTCCAGTGATGTCGAATAACCTTTTTGCTATTTCTTTAAAAAGTCTTGTAGCACTAGGACCCCACGGTATATTTTACATCATTTAGAGCTGTCGCACCGTTTGATTGACCTGCATCATAAGACAGCTGTCAATGGCTAAGAGTTAAAGTACAATAAGTAATATTATAAGTATTTCCTTCACTTCACCTCTTAGTTGAATGGTAGAAAAAGCCTTCGGATTTAAGGAATTAAACGAAACAGATCTTTGTATTTAAGTTAAATAAATAAATAAGACTTAATGTCATTAGTATACCATACGGGAGCCTTTATATAGTCAGTTATTTGTGTATATTTGTATCATACAAACACAGCCGTGCAGCCAAATTCTATCATGAAAACTATTAGAATTTGTCGTATGTTTATGTAAAAAAACAAAGATTAGCAAACAAACGTTAACAAAACTAATTTTATTTTTTTTAAAGTGAATCTTTTGCGAATTTTAAAATTATTAAAGTGCTAATTGTATTGAATTCTTCATTCTCTCCCTAAAATTCTGCAAATGGGCGTCATTTTTAGATTTGCACACGGGCACCGAAGCAGCTATCGCCTGTTGCCTACAGTCTCTTTGTGATCCGGTTGTCAGGGAAACGACAAATTGAATAATGTTGTTAATGCTGGTTCGGAATACTTTCATTTTTTGTAGAGACAGCGAATTTTCTTTCTGTCGTTGTGACGTCATAACAACAAGTCAAAAAGTGACGATTCTTACGCCGGAATACTCAAACGCTACTCAATTTTGATGATTTGATGCCATGATACTTGAATAGCTCTCAAAATTGAGTAGCGTTTGAGTATTCGGGCATTAGTTACGTATTAAACTATACACGAAATGGGATTGTAGGTAATAAATCATCACCAATGTTGTTGCAACCACGGTCTACGGTAACCGCTTCCCATAACATGGGTCGAATGCCTGTTTGCCTACTAATTGGTACAAAAGTTGCTTCTTTTTCTCATCGAAAAGATTTCCCGGTTGTATCCTCAGCTGGCCGTTGTACCCATTTTCCTTCTTTTTCTTCTCCAACTTGCATGGTGTTCTAGTTTTTAATTCCTTTTGGACGCATATATTACTTTATTTATTTATTCGTGCAAATACGTGCACATGCACTGACATAATATATATCCAAAGCACTTGCATGTTAGTAATCAAGCAATTTAAATTTAAGATATATTTAGTTAGCTTAGTATTCACATTGTTATGTTTTTATTACAATTAATTACATATTTATATAAGATGAACGATGGGATACGATCTGAAGAAATGATCGTATCCTTTTCTTTACATTTACTTAAGACATAATATTCATTAAGTTTTGGCTTTTATATCAAGCCCACCAACCACCCTGAGAATGCTGTGGTTGGTGGAATTTTCCATAAATCCATGGCATTAAGTCCACCTCTGTATTTTTAAAGTTAAAAAGAAAGGTATCCTAATCCGTAAATCCTTTATTTTCACCAATTTTACTGCTCATTTCGACATTTTACTGCTATAAAAAATTGACCCTACTCTCCTTGTTTATGCCATCACAAGAAACTTTACCATCGATTTAATGACCTTACATCACGTAATAAAGGGTAAGTGACAATTGAGTGTGATGTAAAGCAGGATCGGTGGGCTTAGAGCCATCGTAAGACTTTTACGACAAGCCCTTAACTTCCAATAGGTATTTAAGGCGCGATGGTACCAATAAAAACTGGCGTTATATATTTTAACCGCTGGTTCACATTGTGTGTGAAATTTTTGCTCTAACCCATATCGAAAGCGCCAGTTTGTAGTGTATAAATAGTGTTTTTTTTTACATACATACGTATAATCACGTCTCCATACCAAATGGGGTAGACAGAGCCTTAGGGCTAGAAGGCCACGTTTAGCATGATGGTAGTAAATAGGAAATCAATGGTGATGGGTTGCTAGCCGCATGTCATGATTCCCCCATTCGGCGATTCCCTCAGTCGACTTTTACGGCATGCGCGGGAAGAGAAGCAGCTGGTACATTCTATGTTTTTCTTTTTCTCCCAGACCAGCGTGAAAGGATATAGTAGTGTATTTTTTACATGCAATTAACTTCAACGCCATCTATTGAGGCTGTGAAGTAATAGCGTTCTTAATTTAACTAACTAATTATATAAAGTACTAAATCAGCTTGTGGTATAATAACACGCAAATAGAAATTATAGTGCTTTTTTCTCAGTTTATAAGAGCCTCTGATTCTATGTACTGTGAGACTATGCCAAAAGTGTACTGTCCATTTAAATTCATTTTAAAAATTATAAAAAAGGCCGTAATATATTTATATTGGTAATATATGGGAGCAGCTGACCCTATGTGACTTTTATTTCTTCTTCTTTGTCTACCCCTACCCCATTTAGGGTCCTATGTGAGACATATTTATTTTAACTATTCATTTATTTATTCATCGCAATAAAGTCAATTACATTTAACATCACAACAAATGATACAAAAGATACACTAATAGACTGTTATGGTAACATTTATAAAAATAGCTATTAATAGGGCTGATAACTGTTGCCATTATGTGACTACTACGTCACTATCCTTCTTACTCTCTCAATGTGAACCCATCTTAAATGGTTGTCGGCTAATCAACTAGCAATAAAAAGTCGATTCGAATGAGAGTTCTCGAATTGAATGCTGTTTTATGGCGCTACTGTGCAATTTGCCAGGTCAAGAGATGGATAAATGGTAAATAAAATGTTCTATTTTTTTAAATATTTTTACATGATTGAGCAAATATAGATAGATAGATATACTCTATATTGTGTCATTAACATGATTATACATGTTGATGCAAATTCAAACAATGTGAAAAAAGGCAAATAAAAAATATAAGTAGTTACTATTCATTTGCACGCTTGGTGTGTTGGCTATAGTAAGAAAATCATACAATTTTCTGAATTTTACCAAATTTCAACGCAATTAATTTGTTTTTCTTTTTGTGAGAAACTAGCTACTTGTTAGTAAACTTTAGTAACTTAACGTACAGTTACCAAAAAAAAATAAGAATTATTTTTCATGTACATACTAGCTGTTTCCCGATGTTACACTCGACTGTGGTGTATTTGTATGTATATAATACGTAGCATATAATCTTACTAGGAAACAGGCTATCATATTCAGAAATTTATTTTTTAAATCCGACCACCGGTTCCAAAGTTATAAGCCATTCAAACAAACTCTCCACTTTTTATATTAGTATAAAATATAGTGTACTTAATTTGCTAGGCAAATTTGTATGAATATTCGGCTGTATACAGTTAAGGCTCCTCCTTCGGTCTCACTAGCGCTACTTCCCAAAAAAAAACAAAATTACTTTCTGCAAGTGAGCTTATCAGAAATCCTCCTGCAATTTTTTTGCTAGACCCTTAACTTATATTAGAACCTCGAAAGTCAATAAAATACTATTTAGAAACCTTTAAAAAAAGTGTTAAAAGTGGTCGTTTTTAGTAATTTTTACAAAGGAAACGAAAGCGGATAGTATTTCAATGACTTCCGAGGTTCTGATATAAGTTAAGGATCTAGCAAAAATGTTGCGCGAGGATTTCTGATAAAAGCTCACTTACAGAAAAATATTTTTTTTTTTTCAGAATTAGCTCTACTGAGACCACAGGAATAGCCTTAAATCCGTTTTATATGAAGCCTGTTCACGATATAAACCAATATAATTTTACATTCACATATATCATTACTGATTTCCCAAAGCTCTTAGTATCCTCATGGGTACACCGTAAAATACCAAATGAAATACGTGAACTGCAGGTAAATTGTATGCAAAAAGTGAATGACCCTAATACATAGATTTAAAAAAAAAATTGCGTCACTTAAAATAGATATAACATATGACACTAAATGTATGGGAACCGGCCGCGCCGTTTGCGGGGGGTAAGGGCCGAGGTAAAGGAGGGTAGGAGGGGGGGTCCGTCACCTAATACACACATTATGGAATGAGTTCACAAACTATTCTTATAGCAAAATCAAACAAAAATGACTTTATGATACAGGATTAAGGCTTAGTACAAATGCACTGTATTTCCACTCCGACCAACTAAGCAGGCTGAGCCTATTAGACTCAGGGGTCGTGAGAGCTTATTAAGTTGTTTCCAGTTTGGTTAGGACATTGCAGGCCTGATTCACCTGACTGTCTGATAATAAAGATGATTCTGTGCTTCGGAATGCACGTTAAACCGTTGGTTGGCTGCCATCTGGTAGTCGTTAAAGGAACCATTTTAAAGGCCGGAAGAGGCTTCCGACGAACTCTGTCACCAGGGTGTACATGGTCGATTGACCGTCTCACCTACACAAAAAGATGATGAGTCTGAGCAGGAAATAATTAAATTTCCATGTATATTCTCGAGCAATAGAGAAAAGTTCACATTCGTAAAAAAGTTCGAAGTGTACGTACGGTATTGCCGTTTGTAATGTTTGAGCGTAGGTTTTGTTCTGGTCTGGAGATAAAGATACCTTCTCGTTCTCAATACGACTGTTATTTACCAAGTACATACTATTTTTTATTTATAATTACTAATATATATAAATAAATAGGATACATAGGTCAGACGTCAATCGCTCCATTGAACCATAATTAATAGCGTACCCTGGGCTCTGAAACGTAAGCTGAAGACGCAACCGGGAAAAACACAAATAAATAGTATATAATCATAATATAAAATAAGGCCGGGAAAGATGAGCGCACAGTTACTTTAGCCTATTTACGCTCGTGATACCACAGAATAGATAACAGTACTGATACCTGGAGTGTCACTAGCGTGATATTGCTAGTAAGTATTATTTATTGTTAGGTTTGAATACATGATCTAATTAAATAGATAGACAGAAAAACGAAGCCATTTCATCCTCGAATTTATATGTACCTACTTATAGATGAGTGTCCTTACAATAAAATTCTCTTTTGAAATTCTGACTGGAAAATTGGTATGCATTAATGCCCGATATATGTCTTCTCTATTAGTCACAGTTTACTTAAGTTCCATAAACTAAAGCAACATTATAAAATTAATTTTACTCGCTCTTTCAAATAACAGCACTGAATATGATAAACTGAAATAATCTTAATGAGCTGGTATCCATAGGTCCTCTAGGCTATGACCAAATGTTAAGTACCAAATCTGTTAATAGATTTGCAGTTATATCAGAAAATTGCGTTGTTGCAGTCAGAGCAAGAATCTTGGAGCGCGGTAGTAGCACTGCAGCATATGCATAAGCTTCAAATTTAGAATGTAAAAAATTTTGCAATTTCGGTCCAGTTTTCTAGATACACCAACTGCATAAATAACTTTGTAATCCCATATAATTATATAGGATAACAAAGTTACATACGCAGTGAACGAACTAGTGTACCTGCATACTTATATTTCGCCCGCGTTATCAAGAGGCAATATGTATGTCGTAAAGTAGTTCTCTGTAATCTACAAAAAGAAATGAGATACCATCAAAAACAAAACTTATAAAAATTCCAAGTCTCGCTTAGTTGTTCTACCGTCAAAAGTTGTGAGATCCATGTAATACCAAGCCAGTTAATTTATTCAGTCCCTTCTTAAGCGGACCTCTTATCTTCGATTATCACTACATAGTATAAAACAAATTCGCTTTCTCTGTCCCTATATCCCTTTGTATGCTTAAATCTTTAAAACTACGCAACGGATTTTGATGCGGTTTTTTTTATAGATAGTGTGATTTAAGAGCAAGGTTATTATGCCCATGCAAAGCCGGAGCGGGTCGCTTGTTTCGTAATAAGCTAACTTAAAAACATCTTCTAATCTTCTAAATAACCAGGACGACTTGCAAATCGCACGAAACCATTTAATTTGTGGCGACACTAGCGCCACAACAAAACAAAAAACTACCAAAGACGCACAAGAGATGGCGTTAAGAGCAAGAAAATCGCAACTGCATACAAAATAGCAAAATTACTATGAAAGTCTAAATCGCGCTATCAAAGTTTCTACGGATTGGAGCATATATACAACCTCCGACAAGACATCGTCGGAGCCGCGGTTCCCCAGGCATAACACCCTAGCCTGGCGGGAAGATCTTTCCCTTTGTGGCGGTCGAGCAACACTATCGCTCCCGTCACATACTCCAAAAATTCATTATAATTAATAGGTTTGTATCATTAGTGAGATAATAATGTGTTTTCACGCGATGGACATATATATATTTTTTTCAGAGTGACAGAGACACGATGTTCAATGCTTATCGTCACTCTAAAAAGTAATAACTCATTCCATTTGTATAATTATTACGTCTATTTGTTGCAATTTTGACATGACAGCAGGCAAAATTAGTGAAGTAACAGATTCGCGTATCATCGATATATCGAGAATACGTTGAACTATTATTGTTATTTTTTTATTGGTTTTTATTAATATTTGATTTTATTACACTTTTTAAATTTAATCATAATTTACTGTTTTTATCTGTATGGGCTAGCATGGTCTGACATGAAAAATACTATTTATTAAACTATTAAATCACAAACAATGCATCTGGCGGTGGTGGTCATTAGCCAGACTCGATACGATAAGTATATCATGAAACAATATGAAAAAATAACCAGAAGTCGAAGCAAACAGGATCATGAGCATAATGGCCTGAGATGACTGGTTTCACTTGTGATTCCAGAATGCCGGTCAGGCTCAAGGGTCAGATCTATATAACCATCATTAGAACTGTCCGCTGCGCTGGATGTGTGAAATATCGCGAAAAGACCGCGTTAGAAACTTCCACCACGTTCGGGACAGAATTCATATCCATAACATAGCAGATAGATAAGCTTCAAAAGAGTGGCCTGCGGTGGTACGATCACGTCTCGTGGAAACAGGTGTCTTGACCATGCCACCTCCCACGGGGCTTGGTATGGTGGAAGGGGCAAACCCAAGACGTGCCAGCTTGACGTCGTGGCGCATTATTAGTCATGCTTGATTTAACGTTTTCAAGTTGCTTGCATAATGTATTAGTATACATTTTACACAACACAAATTTTACAAACAATTTTGTCTGTAGTTTGACTTATTTCTCCCCCTCTCCCCCTCACCCATATATTTTTCAGGCATTAGGTATTTTCCCCACTAATACCCCTAGAGCTTTTTCACAGCTTAACCTATTTTCATTGAACATTTTATTTTGTACTGTGGACGTGATGCGTTTTAATTTCAGACCCCACTCGAGTATATATTTGCAGGCATGCGGTTATTATTTTCCCCTTTCACCCCCACAAGTTACAAATGGCTCAACCGATTTTCATCAAACATATATCTATAAACACTCGCACATAAGTCACCGTTAGTACAAAAAAAAACTAAACTGAAATTGCTTTATCCATTACCACAGACAGACACGTCAAAGTTATAAGACCCCTCTTTTTGGGTTAAAAATAGCGTGAATGCCACTGCTATGATTTTGTAGTCCATTGGACCTTGAAAATCCAGTTATCTGTTTTTTCTTAACCATATCTCTGGGTTTGACGTTAAACCCCACGTCTAGTTTTAATTCATCAAATGTCACAGGGAAATAAGAAAACCAGAAATTTCGTCTTTTCTTTTTGATCCCGAAGATTGTCATATAATATGTAAACATTTTTAGTAAGACGTTACAAACAATAATAATTGGCATCTTCCGGAATTTTATGGTAACACTAGCAATTTCAGAAACTGGTTTCTTCATTCATTTTTACCTACAAGAATTATGTTGATAATTAATCCCGAATTTTACTCAAAACTCGCCTCCTAACTTCGTTTATCGATACTTGACGAAAGAAACGTAAGAGCAACAACACTATGCTTAGCACATGCTTTTGACTGAATAATATTTTTTTCATTCAAAATGGCGTTGAATTTGCTGTAGTATTTTACATAATATAAGGCTTTAACTTGTATAAAACGTAAAAAAAAGTATCAGGAGAACTCATATTTGGATTTATACAATTATTTTTACATATTGTGAAGGCATAAATCGGCATTAATACCCAAAATTGATTTTTTTTGTTGTCCTTGTATATACTCCGCAATAGACATTAGTAGACTGTGAACCCCAGGATGGCATACACGTAAATATCGTGTATGAGTGGTAAGACAGTTTAGCTTGTCATGCTACTTCTATTAGAGCCGCGTTCCTAGTTCTATGCCCTAATACATAGGGCCCTTGAGAAAAGGAGTGACCAGGATGCATTTCTGAAGATATAATTAAAAAGAAAAAAATCTTAATAAATATTCTCCTTATTAGTCGTACACTCTTGGCAGAGTGGTCGGGATTATAGATTGGGTTTCTTTTATTAACCAACATCCATAATTCTCATTTGGAAAATAGGATTGTACCAGCTTTCTCCGACAGTTGTTTCTCCTTTGGACTGATTACCAACAGGACGATTCGTTTTTGAGTAATTCGCCGTCGGAATCTTTCTCATATGGACGGTTCACCAACAGAATGTTTCACATTTGAGAGTTTCCTCGACATAGAAGTAGTGGATTCCCGTTGCCTAATAAATATTACTTTTACTTTAATTATAAGGTAACTCTGTAACCTCCGTGCCTTACAAAGGTAAATAGTTCTCGTTTGTGCCAATAGACGGCGTTATAGCTATCGTATAACTATTCAGCATTTTCTTAGTAAAGGTAAAAATTATTAAAATACGATTTTTTAAGTGTATATATCTACATCTTTTCTCAAGATTTATAATGATAATATAAGATATATTAATGTTTTTTCTTAAGGCACGCTTCGAATAGTAGGCGTTTAAATAATACGAAAAAGTATTAATAAAGTTGGCTATTTTTCTATGGAAATTGACCATCAGTATAATTAATATACTAAAATAAATAATATTCTATAATAGTCGGAATAAAAACTAGAATATTAAAAAAATATGAATAATCTAATAAAAAGTTGCTAATCAAACGTAGCATAAAAATTGAATAATCTTAATTAAAGTTTTTTATAGTAGTATTAATATCTAGAAAAAAAATTAAAATAACGATAATCCTTTTAAAATTACGTTTCTCAATGCTCCAACATCTTCACAAAATATAATAATTCCGACTTAATAAATTTTCCGTCATTTTCCGTTACACAATACCAATAACTTCAGCCTTTAGAGAAAAATCATTCGTGAATTCGCCAAAGGATCGTTGGGTATTGAAATTTAAATTTTCCCGGTAGTAATTTACAATATAAATAATGAGGGGAGAGCGGGGCAATCGAGCTGTTTGCCGGAGACGGATCACAAAGGTGGCTAACGAGGTAGAAACGTAAGTTTGGGATGCGGGTGCAAGGTGCAAGGAAGTAAACTCGATTGGGGAGATATGGTAGAAATGTAGTCTTACTGTGTTAATATATTTTTTATACACCCGTTTTCAATCGGTAGAAGACATGAAGGAGAATTCACTAGGCATGATAGCGTACTATTTTGCTTAGATACAATAAGTAGGACTTGATTTGAAAAAAGTTTATTTTTCTATGTTTGCTGTAGCTTCTGTAAAGGTTAGATGGATTTTGGCAAAAAAGGAGGAGAGGAAATCTTAACACGTTCGCGGACGTTTTTGAAAACACAGAAGTTTTATTGTTATAACTGCTATAGCAGTCGTGTGTCCGCCAATGTGTTAAAGCGCGTTCGTAACTTTGGTACTTGGACTGATTGCCATTATTGGCACATTTATGCCAGTAAGTGCTTATGCGTGATGCCAAAAACAATAAAAAAAATACCACGCACTATTTAAAGAATCGCGGTAAAACATTATTTATTCCTATGTCTAAGTGATAAAATTCTTCGTAGACTACAGAAGCGCTAGAAAATACCTTAATACTAAAAGTATTTCTGTGTCAAAAGTAAACACAATTGAAATACATAAACTAGTTATTTTCTACATTCGTATATAAGACTGAACCGAATTCAATGCTCTAATGAGTTTAGTCTTGAAAAGAAAAAGTCAAAAACCGTCTATCATTGTAGCGCGAAATTCTCTTGAAACTCAACGCTCGTACATTTGAGTACAAAATAAAGACAGAGCGAAGGCCGGTACAGTCGTACACAAAATCACAAAGACTCTACAGGCGCGTGCATTTCGTAATTGCCACGGCCACTGCCCACTTCTACAAAATGCAAAATTCTGGCATATTGTATTGGTAGTGATGTGCAATTCCTACATCGATATTTCCGGTCGGAATTTCCTCGGATATCAATCTTGACGTGCGCACGTCTATATGAAATTTGACTCCTTTGCCAATTTACCAAAGCAAGATCAAATTTAATTCTGAATTATTAAAAGATAGGCCGGATTTTTATTGTTTCTAACAAACCATTCAAAATACTATTTTTAATTTATAATAATTATTTTCATACTGGCTTTCGCCCGCATGAATTTCCCTCGGGATCAGTACTTTTGCGGAGATAAAAGTTACCCCATGTCTTTCTCAATACTCCTAGCTACGTGTATGTGAAATTTCAAGAAGATTGGTTTAGTAGATAGGGCGTGAAGAGGTAACAAACAAACAAATATACATACTCATTTTCGCATTTATAATATTAGTTGGATGGATACTATCAAATTGATCTGAAAATAAATGCATATCTCGTCTTGCCTTAAAGTTGACTTGTTTACTTAACTCAGTAAACGTTGATTCGCTTTAAAACTAAACAACGCGTTAACAACCCAACCTTGCAATTAGCAACGCGGTCACCTTGCCTTAAGGTTTACTTAATAAATGTCACAAAATAAGTAAAATTTAAACAACTGCCGCCATAAATAGTAAATAATACGTTACGAATTCCAACGCACGTCATTTGTACTGACACATTAATTAATTTTACATTATTATTTATTCCATTTAAGATCATTAAATGTTGAAATTAATACCGTAGCTTATTTTACATCAATTAGTAATATTAAATTTGCGTTCACAATTCTGCGATAAATTTAAATTTTGAATAAACGTTTATTTGATTTATTTTATCGATATGATGCAGTAAAATCTCTGAACAAAGATTTTTCACTATTATGTACAGTGGGCCACATAGAGTAGTATACCACTTTAGGTATAAGTGAATGGGTAAGTAGGTATATTTTTTGCTGTGAGCTACTGTAAACTTTGATATACATTTTGTTGTGTGGCGATGGCGAATATCATACGGTTTAGCTGGCGTAAATTTTTGCTGCATTCAAAATCCCAATTTGCAGAAACGTAATGGTACAAATAATAGTACTGAGTTCTCGCTAATTTGCACAAACTCTAGCGATTCGGCTGCGGTTTTAGCAGCTGTTTGCTATTGATGGCATACTTACTATCCTTTTGTATTTTAATATTAAATACGTAACTAGCATTTCGTATTGTCTTTGGGTTTTCTAGAGTCGTTTGTATTGAATTGTTGTTGTTTTAATGTAAAACTGTATAAGTAGGTCACTTAATGTATAATTTCGAAAATATTTATTACATATTCATTCGATTTAATATGTAACAAGACTGCATACAAGTAATTTCGAACTCTTATTTATAAACCTACGAATTACTTTTAAATTCCGCACGTTTTCAAGGGCATACAGCAAAGAGAATTCATTGATCAGGATTTTTACTTCATGATTGAATCGCATGAGACCTAAAAATGAAACTTATCTAGAATCATGTTGAATATATTTTTGTATACAGCAATTTAAAACCATTGTTTGATTAAAATAATACTTATCAAATTTGGAATTTAATATACAATACAAACGTGTATTGTGCTTTAATTGGACATTGTAAAGTGCACTTTACCAGTCGTATATAACGAATTTGTCTTTGTTTGCACTTCTACTCTTTTCTTGTGCATTTCCTTTCGTCATTCGCCGGTTGACTGTAAGAGATCCCTTCCTGGGATAAGTCCGCCATTGTCTACTGATTTTAATAATATTCTATTTACTATGTATTTTAAAGCAATAAAGATGTTACAAACAAACAAACGAACAAACAAACAATTTATTTCAAATTCAGAAACAGATGTAAATAGAAATTGTATATTACATTTGAAATTGAATTAATTTTATGGCTAATTACTAATCAATCATCTATTAAATCATTGTTTGTTACTAATATTTCTAGCTTTATTTCCATTTTAAACCCGATATTAGATTTAACAAAACTTCACTATTTACAGACAAACAGGTTAAATTTTTTCTAGTGCGGGTGATTCCGATACACCAGTCGTCACTTGATAAAAATCTTTACACAACCTAAGAGACTACTTGATCAGCCTCTTTTGTCACTGACTGTACTCAACACAATACAAAATACTTTGCTACACGCGACGGCAACGGTTCAATTCAACAAAACGGCGCAGTTATTCAATTTATTAGAGCGATTGCCCGCCGCGAAATGTCGTTCGGACGCCATGCCGCATTAAAGATTCCATAAACATTGTTCAGTCCAGAAATAGCAGGTCCGGTAAACACAAGTTGTAAGGTATCGACTCCGCGCGCCTTCTCAATAATGCATTGGCTGATCGATAACTCGGAATGCGGGCGCAACACTATTTGATATTGTTTACACGATTTTTGATCTTCGAATTCAGAGATTCAAATTGTTTATTTTCAATATAGAATATTTTCATCACTTATTGACGTTCATTACTTATATTAAGTTTACCACCACTTCCGAAGCGCAGGTGAAAAAAAATTGTTTATATCCTGTGTGTTATCAGGTTGAGCTGCTAACCCTAGTGGTAGTTTTTATGAAACCGCATAGGACGTGATTTTGTTAAACGATCACCAGGTCCAAAGGCTGTATCATTATTTTCGGCCGGCATATTATCAGATCATCCAAACGTGCAGTATCATTATTTATTTGAATCCAGACTTTATTGAAAAAAAAATCTTACCTAGCAATTCTTAATTTTGAAACAATATGGCAACTCGAACCATAAGTAACTCGAATGTAAGCATTCGACGTATAACTTTATATTTCCGTGAAAACGAAGGAAACCGGTGACCCAGTTCATAAATGCTTTCTGCCATACCGTTTACCGATATTTTTCTGAATGTATATGAATTTGTTTGCTTGTTGTTCGTAAAGATTTATATAAGTATAAATATCTGCAAATACGTATAAAATATAATATTAGTAAAATTTTCTGAATAGATTATGTATAATCTGTGATAATACATGTATAGGTTTTATCACAGGTCATTCTTTTTATTATGGAGCTAATGGACTGTATGACTGTATAAATTGTGCAAGAGTATGATGGAAACACTGAATAAGAATATAATATCAGTTTAATTTGTAATTTTTGTTTTACAATTTTGTTTTACATAGGCAGGACACTGATACAATGACCGACAAAAAACAACTACATTATCAAATCTTAATGACTAAAGTTGTCAGTAAAGAGAACATTTCAAAAGAGCCAGTCGCCAACACTTTTTCTTCTAATGGAAGTACCAAATAAACGTTTTTCTTTCTTTCTTTGTACTATTATATATGTTAATACAAATTCAAACTATCTTAACGTCATTAATCTTTATAAATGTAAAAGAAAGTCGTGTTAGTTACAACACTTATAACTCAAGATCTACTAAACCAATCTCTCTGAAATAGCAATATTTGTAACTATGTATATGCAATTATACATAGTTAAAAGAAATTAGAAGGACATAGGATACATTTCATCCCGGGAAAAAGTTCCCGAGGAAAGTTCACGCGGGCGAAGCCGCGGGCAAAGGCTAGTTATAAATTAAGTGTAAATCTCAATCAAAGACCTAACCTAAAAACCGCCCCTATTAATCTACCTCCGAACCTCGGCTTACAAGATTACCTACCAGTAATTCCAATTACGGTCTACCCAGCACACACTAATAAGTCAAATTGGACAATGCATAGCACTAATTGGTCGATATCGTCCTATAGCATCTGTTTATATAGCTTTAGTATAGCCTGTTGCCTTGAATTGGGTCAAGCAAGGCACTTTATGGTGATTAAGATTTGTTTATTTGGATTAACAAATGATTACATAAAAAATCACGGATTACAGAATAGTATACTAGTAATTGAAATTTGGTACAAAATGTAGGAACTTAAAATCATCATATATAAAGCTTTTTATTCCGTGCTTCCGACTTTTTAATTTGTATGTTGCAGTCAGCTAAAAAAAACAGTTCTATCAAATTTCATCTAAATTTGTTCAGCGGTTTAACTGTAAAAACAAACAGACAGACTTTCGCGTTTAAATAAATATATAGAGACAAATCACACAGATTGAGTTAGCCCCAAAGTAAGTTCGAGACTTTTGTTTTGGGATACTAACTCAACGATATTATATTTTCAAGACCCAGGCCAATCAGAAAAAGATCGTTTTTCATCTTGACCTGACCGGGGATCGAACTCGGTATCTCCTGAGTAGCGGTCAGGCATGTTAACCATTACGCCACAGAGTTCGTCAAGTTTGTTGTATTAGTAACACTACATAGTATAAAACAAAGTCGCTTTCTCTGTCCAAATGTCCGTCTGTATGCTTAAATCTTTAAAACTACGCAACGGATTTTGATGCGGTTTTTTTTAATAGATAGTGATTTAAAAGGAAGGTATTTATGCCCATGCGAAGCTGAACGCTAGTCAAAGTACCTATATATAGTTAAATAGGTTATAATTCCTCAATCTCACCTTAAAGTTCACGATGAAGTTTGTTGTATTAGTAACACTACATAGTATAAAACAAAGTCGCTTTCTCTGTCCAAATGTCCGTCTGTATGCTTAAATCTTTAAAACTACGCAACGGATTTTGATGCGGTTTTTTTTTTAATAGATAGTGATTTAAGAGGAAGGTATTTATGCCCATGCGAAGCTGAACGCTAGTCAAAGTACCTATATATAGTTAAATAGGTTATAATTCCTCAATCTCACCTTAAAGTTCACGATGAGAAGTTGTTTATATGAATAAGTTTAGAGTTTGTTGTGTACTCTCCGTATCGACCACTTATGTATTCGCTTATAAGTAAACATATACTTGAAAACAAAGTACACGTTATCATGTTGCTTCTATGTATGGACATGACTAGTGCCAGATTTTTCAAGGGGTTTTATGTTTAAATCTATCTGGGGGCTTAGCTAGTCACAATTTCAAATCGAAGTTAAACAAGAACAAAATGTATGGGATTGACGTAAGCCGCTGTAAATCACATGTCATGGTCAAATTGGTCAATCTTATGTCAATCCCATACATTTGTTTTTGTTCTAACTTCGTTAACGTTTTGAAATTATGACTTTGCCTGAGCGCCCTGGTTCTTATTATCGTATTTATTTATTTATTTTTATTTATTTTATACATTTGGATGACCAACAGCAAATAAATTTACATAGGTAACAGATTTTATAACAAAAAGCCAATAATAGGTCTTCACATATAGGTAGATACAAATTATGTGTTGAGATAACGGGAACGCCAAAACTACACTAGTTAAATCTAGCAATCAACCTGTTGCCAAGACTCACTTTGGGATCTTAATAAAAGGGCTTCCACATGCATCTTTATTTTTCGATTTTATCATAACTGCATGCCGATTACGACCAATGGTCGAAGGATTCGAAACTTAGGCAAGAAACCTGGTTAAAATATATATTTATTTATTTATTTATAGCCTTTATTGCTGATACCATACATTTCAAATACAATACATCTGCATATTTTAACAAAGAGTTCTATTGATTAGTGATCAGCGTGTCCTGTGACACATAGGCCTCTTCCAGCTGTTTCCATTCGCTTCTATTCTGAGCTTTCCTTGTCCATGTTGCTCCTCCAATTTTTTAATATCATCCATCCATCTTTTCGCTTGTTTGCCTCTCTTTCTTTTGCCATCACGTGGCTGCCATTCTGTTACTATTTGTGTCCATTTAATTATACTGTCTCTAGTCATATGTCCAGTCCAACGCCATTTTAATTTTCTTATTTTCTGTATAATGTTTTCTATCTTAGTTGTATGTCTTAAATCTTCTGCTCTTTTGCGATGCCTTAATGTGACCTCCAACATACTTCTTTCTATTCCTCTTTGGCAAGTTCTAAGTTTTAGAAGATGTTTTTGATTTAAGGCCCACGTTTGGCATCCGTAAGTAAGACATGGCAGTATACAAGTGTTGAACACCTTTCTTTTTTGCGCTCATTGGAAAATGTTTGCTTTTCATTATCTCTTTTAGCGACCAATATTTTTTCCATGCACAAGCTATTCTTTTTTCTATTTCTGTATCTGTTTGATCCAAAAATGATATTATTTGGCCTAGGTATGTGTATTTTTTAACATATTCAATGTCTTCATTCTCTATTCTAATTGGTATTTCTTCTCTGTCAGATATTATTTTGGTTTTTGATCGGTTCATAGTGAAACCAACTGCCGCACTTGCTTCGGCAAGCTGTCTTAACATACTTTTGAGAGTATTGGCGTTGTCAGAGATAAGGACTAATTCATCTGCGAACCTTAAGTGATTATAAAATATATATATCTGTATCAAAATATAAGTAGCTGTAAAATGTATGGTACGGCACGGTTCATGTACCATAGGTAAAATACCTGTATATTTACCCAAAAATACCGATATGAACCAGGTATTTTTCCTAAAATCAACTCTATTTCCTTTTACAAGGACCGGTTTTCAATACCTGCATTCGACCCGGGTTCCAATCCATAACTCATTGTCTCCTTTAAGTGCGATCGAAAAAAGTTGAAAGTTAAAAAGGAGGCGCAAAGTTGTTTATAGTACGAGAGCCAGTGTCTCAAATTGGTAACATGTTCAGACGACCCCGTATAAGGCTGGGTACACATGACACTGTGCCGTAATTGGAAGAAGTGTGCTTGTTCATTTGCGGTGTAAGGGCGCGTTCCGGGAAAGGCATCTGGTTTAATTCATGCCTAAAAAATATAATGCGTATTGAATCGGGTTATTAAAGGACTTTGGTATTTTTCTTTGTTTAACTTTTTTTGTTTTTGAAAAAGGAAATTAAATGAAATTATTTATTTACATGAAACATGGAACAATAATGAAATACTAATGCTGTAAAACAGCAAAATAAGTTACGAATAAGTTTGCGATATTACTTTGAAGCCGCTAAATTGGCCAAAAGGGCAAATCCGAAGCACAGAATATATAGATATAGGTTTAAATCCTATCTGGCGTAGAGCGGTTACCGCATCCAGTGAACGTCTGCATATTATAAGTATATTGTAGTCAACTCATGTCAATGTTTAATCTAAGACCTACCTCCTGAGGTGCTTGAAAAGAACGAAAGCAAATCTGACGTCATAATTCCTTAGATCCCGTTTCCAATACACATAACGTAATGTCGTGTCAGGAGACAATATCAAAGTTCAGGGGTTGTTGAATTGTTTTTTTATAAAATCACTACAAAAGTTATAACAGCCTGGCATTATCTTGCGTTTCACTCCTTTATTTATCGCGTGTTTTTGTTATTTATGTTCTATCGACCCTCTTTTAGCATTGTATTTGATTAAAGATGGAAAATGGATTTTTATTTAACAACACTATAATTTATTCTAGCTATCCTCCGCGGTTTTACCCGTTTCCTTCCTACATAACCTTTCCCAAGAATCAGGCTATCATATAAACAAATCATATTTAAAATCCGACTATTAGTTCTAAAGTTGTAAGCGTTCAAACAAACAAACTATTCAGCTTTATTGTATTAAGTATAGATTCGGAACTGAACTGACAGATAAACACTTGAATCTAACTTACATATAGGTATAATAAACTTATGTAACATGTTTATTTTGGCTTTTGCAAGGTTGATTACCACCTAACCACGAAAACACGTCAACTTGCACTTCCCTCTCTCTCTTTCATTATTTGCTTAAAAAAAAATTACCATATTCCAGCCTCGCTGCGCTTCGTCATTCACCAAAACTGAAATCACGACAACCAAGCAAACATTAAACAGGCAACCCTATTGATACAAAACGAGGCTATTATTGCTATTATCTAGCCGAGAGGGTGCGAGCTCCGTGGGCCTCCGTGCCTGGTACTGGAAACCGCATGTAACCAGGTGTTGTTATTTTAAACGGAATACTTCACCACTTGGTAATTCTCGTATGTATTTTAGACAACCTTATGGGCAATGAATGAAATTATGTGATATCTCTTATTATGTAACCTATAGAAACAAAGACGCAATACTTTTAAATATTTGTCACTTGGGATGTCTTGTCAGCAGTTGTCATTCCAAAACGCTAAAACATACTATAATGATTTTTGATATAAATCATATGGAGGTCAATTAATTTCTAGATCTTTAAATAAGAAAGTCTGTATTAAATTTCATCAAAATCAGTTGATTAAACAACAACAAAAAAAATCCAAATTCTTGGTTTTAAGAGTAACTTTAGCATTAAGAAATAATTTAAATATAGATGAAAAAATGTAAAATAAATTATTTAGCAAATAGTTGTTTATAAATCATTTATTTAATACTGTTCTCAACAAGTTATTTTTTTTAAGTTTTGCATATCAAAGCTTCACACAAAATAATCTTCTAGTTTTTCATAATATAAAGTTCGAACGTTAGTATTTGTAGTTCCGCAAAATATTATAGAAATAAAAACGCTAACGTACGACCATGTCCATAACCACTTTAATACTGAGTCTCGACATGCTTCCTTTCGTGATAGTTGAGGCCTTTTGAATATATTTAAATAATCGCCCTTACGAAGTCTTAATAATTTTAACGACGTACTGAAAATAACGGCTCATTCGATATACGGTGAAATCGATCAAATCGCACGCGACGCTACCAACATTAATGAAAGTATCACTGACAGCTTTTTTTCATTTATCTTTCCACACCCTTAATTTAACTTGGCCCCTAAGTGCAAGTCACTGCCAGATACACATCTCCTATTGACAAGTTAATGCCTAAACAATCGAATAAAGATAGCGACGTTTTATTTTGAATGAGTGCGGTCCCAATGCACGTCCGCGGCGCGCGAGCGTCGACAATTGAATGTACATATCAATGCGAAGACAGGTGCGTGAGGGTGGGAGGCGCGTGGAGGGGGGAGGCGTTTGAATAAATTCGCGGGAAATCGCAATGGGTTGGGAGTAGGCCTGCACATTTCCATGTCAAACGTACACCGCTGCGGTGGGTAGCTTGTGAATTTTTAACAATGCATAGTTGTTCGCTCATGTTGGATAGTTACCAAACGATTTTAGAATGCGATTGACGATGTTATCATATTTATTGATCGGATATGAAAGGAAGTGTTATATGAGTATTTTACTATTAGTTTCGGATTTACAATATAAGAGTCAGTGAAAAAATTTGGTTAGGCTGTTTGAAACTTTTCATATTTTGATGGACATTAATGCCTATTGTTGAAACAGTTACAGAAATACATTGCAAATTCGCTTCTGTTACCACTGAATAGAGGTCATTGCTGGATGCTGTGAATTGATTTGATTTTTGTCGTTTATTGAAATTGATAAATTTTAATATTGTCGTAAAATCCTCAGATAATCCACTGCATTACCACAAGAAAGCCTCACCGAAGTCGTAAATAAAGACGACCTCATCTTTATGCGAATTTAAAAAAGGGGAATACAGAAGCGGCTTATATCCTATTAATTCTATCGAAATTCCGCCATAATTATTCGTTCAAAGGTACCAACGAAGACGCCTTGAAAACCGTAACCAACATTTTGCGTTTCTCGGGTATTCCGACACTACTCCCCACCAAATTTCGACTTAAATCAGGTTGGGTTAAAGACTATTTTTGAGGTGGGTGTAAATTCGCTGAGATAAGGCTTAGGAGAGGATAAGCCGATTTCAAAGAACACGTGATCAAATACTGATTGCTTTCGGCGACCCCCTCCCCTCCACGTCGATGCGCAATCATATTTTAATATTGTGAATGAGGGCGCATTTCGCTAGATTAAATATAAATTGTATCCTTTTGAGGTAGGGACCTGACGAGGATTGGATGAGATATCAGCTAATTTAATTCGTAATTATGAGGCTATTTTATCTGTGGTAGGTAGGTTGGTTTTTAGGTACTCTTTAGTAAACCTAATTAAGAAACAAAAATCATTTTGAAGATAGACCATGATCTTATTGGTGTAATTTATCTGTAAAAAGAGTTACAGATATCAAACGACAAAAGTATTAATATATTAAGTTAATTATAATAACTAACCAAATATTTCGCTTTATTTTAAAAGTATGTAACTGGTAAAGACACTTGTATGAAAAATAATACCTACATCGCCATGGCGTATGCATTTTATCCTCGTTGTTATCTTTTTATAAACTTTGATGTAATTTGTATCAAAGTATGTTTTCTTCGTCAAAACCCCGGTTTTTAAATTAAAAGTAAACAAGCATACTCGTTAAAAGTAATTGCATAATATTGAATAAGATTCAGTCGAGTAGCCAGCGAGTAAGTACGTCGATAACTCCTTATTAAGCGGGGAAATATCTAATTTTCCTTACCTCCGCGCTTACTATGAAAAAATCCAAGAAAAACTGCCCCCGTCATTTTTGCAATAAAAATTTGGTATAATTTATGAGATGTAGCGATTTAGTAATAAGTTATAACTTGTAACAACAAAGCTTGTGAGAATTCAGAGTACATGTTTACATATTTAATGCCATGTCACCATCATTATTTCAATTTTAGATGTCTAATAATGATTCCTAACAAATCACCATCTTAACATTTTCAAGTGTATATTTGTATCCATATTATTGTGAGAATGATATTGAGTACCTACATATATTAAAATTCACTTTTTTTTCTCTTAATTTCAAACTTTTTTTATTCCTCTGTTATTAAAGACATAATATTCAAATAGGAAATGCGGCGAAATTAATGTGTTCAATTCTGACTAACTATATTTTTTTAGAATATCGACGAAGCTTCTTGTGAATTAACGATGTAAAAAAGTTATTTTTCAATAATAAACGATTTAGTACAATCTAACCATTTTATTATAAAAACCAACAAACGACGTTTGTTAAATTAAAATAATTAGGAGGATAATATTTAAATCTATAAATTGTGAAAGTTTAAAGAAATAGAAAGTGCATGTGTAAGCTTATATACAAGTGTTCTACTCAATCCGCTTTTGCCTTGGACCACACGCTAACTTGAAGCGATTAAGGCTCGGGACTCCAGTGCTCATATTCGAGGGCCTTAAGATTTGTTAATTACTGGGAACATTAAATTTAACTACCAGCCCCGCTATAATAAAATCCTTCGTCCAAGAGTTTCCTTGAAAAGTTATTGTTCGGAAAAAATATGAATTTCTTCGTTTATTTTGAATGACGGTTTTGTAACTGTTAATGTACGACTAGTTTTGTTGCTTTGGGATTCTAGAAAATCCTATTTAACGTCTATTACTACCATTGTGAAGTTTGAACTATAAATGAAATAGTTAATTTTAACGCTTATGACGGACTTTAACCGTAGTAGGTCAAGTACTGAGTTTGTTCTTTTGTGTGGCAAATTATGTTTAAAAAAAATATATTTAATCTTCTTTACATTTGAGTTCTCTCTATCTCTCTCACACACACACACATACTCTCTCTCTCTCTCAAGCGCTTTACCGATTGTGTCCTCCTCAGCTAGTTCCTCTCTCTCTCACATACACCCACACACAGTACACACTCTCTCTCTCTCTCATTCAAGCGCTTTACCGGTTGTGTCCACTTCAGCAGTTGCCCGCTTTCCTCTCTCTCACACACACACACACACTCACTCTCTCTCTCATTCAAGCGCTTTTCCGGTTGTGTACACCTCAGCTAGCCCGCTTTCCTTCTTTGTCCCTTTATCATACTATTTTATTTCTTTACAATTTGTTTTAACAAAAAAAAAAAATATTAATTTCTGTTAAACAGTCTAATAATACACACAAATTAACTAAGGAACTCAGAAACACAACTTCAGTGTGCATATACATACATAACATATACCTACATCCCGTTAACTCTTCAACACATAAGGCGCTACATGAGCTACATGTTCCCAGCACATCGTGGCAGGTCATTTATCTCTGTCGGGCCGGTGTGGCCCCAGCTTTACATTAGGCTTGTTGATAGCGAGTCTAAGTGAAACGTCAATCAGAGATTCCCGGAAAAAATATATGTAGAATGGGTTTGTGTTATGTAGTAAGTATATTTTTAATTGAGATATGGTAGAATTATTTTTTAGCTTACCGACGACGGGTAACGATGGTAAGAAACAGGTATTTTAAACTATTTTTACATAGATTTACTGTATTATAAAGACATCATCTTGCACATATAATTGCATAAAGACAACCGCTACACAAAGAAACGCCTATTTGCAGTAGACTAATAGAGTCTTCCCATACTGAGACATATTAACGCCATCTATCAATCACTTGAGACACTGTGATTCTAAATCTGATAACTTAATAAAGCATTAAATCAGTTTGTGGTAGGATGACGAACGTTATTTAAAAATCGTTGTATAATAATTCATTTTTTTTACCAACAAATAAGGAACATCTTTTTTCAATCCTTGTAACACCAACTATTGGCACTAAAAAGTACTAATTATTTTCTTAAGGAATGGGAGCACATACCTTTAAATAACAAAAAAAATTAAGGCAATTGCTTTTTGATCCAAGCTTAATAAGGTACTATTTTAATCCCAAATCTCTTGTATATATCCAGGATTTGATTTTCACAGTATCATTAAGTAACATTCAGAATTCTGGGAAATCCGGCTTGAATAACTTACACCTCTGTTTTCACTGGCTTGTTTTACGAGGCGAATGTTAGCCAGCCCCTGTTTTAGACTGAAATTATTCTGTATTAGTTCATACGTAATCTAGACTTGTAACTAGTGATCCATCCTGGATTTCACCATCATATTCTATACTAATCCTAATTTCCTAAACTAATATTATAAATATAAAAGTGAGTTTATTTATTTGTTAAACTTTCATGCCCTATCTACTGAGCCAATCTTCTTGAAATTTTGCATACACATAGTCAGTAGTATTGAGAAGGACATTGGTTCCTTTTATCCCGGGAAAAGCACTGTTCCCGAGGGAAATGCACGCGGGCGAAGCAGCAAGAAAAAGCTAGTGTATTTATATTTTTTTCATTTTATTTATTTATTTATTTATTTATTTTCCAAATTCATGTACACAGAAAAATATACAAAAGAAAAGAACATAGAATAAAGAACATAAGTACAAGGGTGCTGCTTATTTCTAAAGAAATCTCTTCCAGCAGACCCAAGAGAGGAAACGAGAAGAAAAGGGTAACAGGCGTGTACTAGAATATTATAATATAATAAACATACATACATAAGTACATACATACTTAAATAAATATATATACCATATAAATACAAATATACTTACTTAGACTAAATATACATTTATTATGCTAAAGAAAGATAATAATCCTTTATGCGTTTCTTGAAAACAGAGATAGATTTTGAGTCTCGTATGTCGGCTGGCAATGAATTCCACAACCTAACAGCATGGACCGAAAAGGAATAGGAGTAAGTATCGGAACGATGAGTAGGGAATTTGAGAAGGGTTCTAAGGTGGGAACGGCAAGGTATATCCGCAGGACGGGCGAAGGAGAAGCGCTCCTTAAGATATGAAGGATAGGTGGGGTTGTATAGGATATTAAATAGGAGGCAAAGAATTCTAGTGTTTCTGCGAAAACGAATGGGGAGCCACTTGAGTTGTCTGCGGAAGTCGGAAACGTGGTCATATTTTTTCAAACCATAAATAAAACGGATACATAAGTTTTGCAGACGTTCAAGCTTATTTAAGAGCTTATTTATTTAGCTTATTTAGCTTTTCATAACAGGCTACACTATTAGTTTACTACAAATAAATATTAAGAGCCTATAGGCATATATATTTTATCGCCAATTACGTTTTTTGTGTGTTGCGTAATTTAATGCTGATATTTATTGTGTAAGTAAACAAACTGTATTACAACAGATAAAATACAAAAATAAAACATTGTCTATGACAGGATATAATGTACATTGTACAATTGGCGGCCATAATTATTGCTAATGCAAGCTGACAAACAAGATGGAGAAATAGGAAAAAATAATAATATATTACTGCGATCTTTCAGAATTATATTAACCTCTGATTGTTTATTGTAATGTCTTTTTTTCTAATAAACATTAATTATTTACGGTGTAGATTGGCGGAAATGGACCATCATTTGATCCGTATTTCACAATGAAATTCTCACATGGATTCTTCTTCTTCATCGGTCCCTCAATGCTGAGGATTGTGACCACATATGTGTTTCCAGAGTACGCGATCGGCAGTACTACGGACCGCATTATAATATGCTGCCTCCAGCAGCTCTCCTCACGCTGTCCACCCATCTCGCTGGAGGCTTTCCTCTGGCACGTTTTCCATCTGTTCTGCCAAGTATTATGAGTTTTTCCAGACAATGCCTAGATGATCGCATGATGTGTCCTTAAAAACTTAGGGCCCTTTCATGGCAGGACAAAGAAAGACGTTTCGTGATGCTGCTGGTTTCATAAAGCGTTAAAATCAATGTTACCTATTTGTTAAAATATCAAATATGACAGTCTTAAATCTTTTAATAAATATAAAATCTTTAAAGTTAGTTCCTTAATTATAAAATGCTAATGCGGCCACTCCACTAAGTCGGAACTTATGAATTTTTCCAATTTAACTGCCGCGAACTAGCTCTTTAATACCGCGTCAGTTCAGTAATGAATACAGATTCATATTGTTTGTCACTGAAATCCTTTAAAATATCCTTATTTCGTATGTACTCTCATCATGAATCGTTTATTAACTCATAATTATTACATAAATACAAAAAATATTAAATTCAGTTAAAAATTCCGCCCCTGATAGTAGCCGACTCAAAGGTACCCATTACACTCGCCGAATGTCCTGTTTGGATCGCGATGGATATCCTTTGAACCAAATACCATCTGAAGCGCTCGTCAAAGTGCGTAGCGTTCTCTCAGTCGGCGTTCTATCTCACCCACAAAATCCTTGGCTTCCGAACACCAAGGACCAGCCTCGACAGCAAAAAATTAGTATTTGAATATTCTCAAACTCTCATCATCATTATAATTCATAATATCGTGTTGGTTGCATACCACCACGACCACCACAGGATCGGATAAAAGATAATGACGATTTTCCGACAAAACTAACAATTACTATAGATATACAAAAAAAAACTGAATTAACGTAACTGTCTCTATCAGATAGAAATATCCCATCGTTAATATTTTATTTTCGTAGTCTTAAAACTAAGCTTTATAATGCTCTACATTAAAGATATCAACAAAAACATTGTTCTTAACAATACCCAGTCGACAATAACTAGTTACTGTCCGGATACGTCTCAAAACGCCTCAAAACGTGTGTAACTTAACCCGTTCGCTGCAGGACGCCTACTTATTTGGTCTTCGTCCATTTACGGCACGCCCGCTTAGGAAGCCGATGGTTTCCCAATATGGCGCTGCAGTCGCATTCTCCTGCCGCCGGCGGCCATTTTATATTGTTGGATATGAGCAGTATTAGTTGGCGTAGGTTATGGACCACCCTAGAATTAGGTGGGTTATAAAATTAATAGTAATATTGTATTGCAAAATAGAATATATTTGAAATATAAGATAGTGGTCGGCATAGTTTTGTATTATAATAACTATTAGAGAAGATGCCTAGTTAACATTATAATATCCAATATATTTATATACAAAAAATAATCAAAGTTGATTTGTCGTGAAAAAGCTATAGGAAAAGGTACAATATGAACATATATTTGAATAAATGAACATTTATTTGAAAGTCACGCACAAGTTACGAGTCTTTGGTATTCACAAATATAAAATAGTAAACCAAAAAAAATGTTAATTTAAATATATTGGAGAAACCTAATCCAAAACTGTATATGCTTATCATTTCCCAAATCGCGGCCTTAATCAATACGAAGCGAGTAAGATCAAAATCTTGAAACGTAATATCCTTTCGCAAACCTCTTACTTTGGCAAACTTCATAGATACGTCTATAAAAAAATTTATGCCGGCTGTCAGTTTGTCCGTAAAGATCATAAATCATAGGAGTGACGTCGAGTATCTACTTGTTGATCTGCCTGGGCCGCCTTAATGCGAACTCGAAAGACAAAAATGTATTTCGTGACATTTAGACGACCTTATTACTTAAGGAATATAGCTGTAGGAATTGTTAATTAAAATCTGTAAATCTTGAGGATTCCAGCCAATAGGATTTACCATTTTCATTTCTTAAATCATGGCCTCCGTTCAAAGAGAACATTATCTCTCTCGCTCTTATCATAGCGTTTTCGCGAAAGCATTGGGTATATTTTTAGGGATGTCGATTAATGTCTTATAATATTGGCATTATTTTTTACAACTGGCCTGGCCATGTACCTGCAGTTACGTCTTCAGACTTGTCTTAATATTTTTTGGGAAATTTATAAACACAAGTGAAAATATAAGAAAACTCTCAGTAAATGGTTAGACACGTTAGTTAATATAAGGGAATTCTAGATAATGATCCTAAATAAAATTAAAACCTGGTACATATTACAAAATTTTTATTCACGATCTAATTGGCAAAACACGTATTTCAATATGATTCTTAAATTGGAATAAGATGAAAGATTACAACAATGTGTTTTACGATGCCAATAAAAGTTATTGAGTTTAGTTTTATTAGTGTCTGAGGCCGATTGCCAAATTCTTTGTAACTTGAGATGTTATGATAAAAATTGATATTACATTCGCGTTGTTTGTTTATTTTATTACCAGGATAAATCTTATGTTATTTTTATACTATGTAGGTAGTAGTACTATACTAGGTTGGGCAATCATGTAAATAGTGGGGTATGAGCGCGCGGTCAAAGAAGGCTCTAGCTAAATGCTTTTTCATGCGCGCTACTAATTACGCAGTATTTACAATTCTTAAACAACAAAAAGGTAATAAAGAACCATATGTTAGGGGTAGAATAATTCATTTTGGGTGATATGCAAAATGCAGACTACAATACAAAGGAAAAAACTTCTACTTTTTCATTTTTTAAATATGATATCGTGTAGTCGAACTAAAAGCCGAGTAAACTGGTTTCAGCAATACAAAGAGCAAAAACGCTCAAATCAGTTATCAATCACTTCAAATAAATAGCATGTCATAATAATGGTATTGTAAATCAAATCGTGAAATGCCGCACATATTTACCCAGTGTCTATTTAGTATATTTGTAAAGCTATTGATCGTAATCGTAAATCACTAGTTATCGTATGTTTCTCGTAAAGACAAACGGGTCGACATGTGTATTGTTATAGCGTTCAGAAATAGCAATCTGTGTTGAACTTTGACACGCTGTCGAGATTTATCGAATAAAATATATGACTTACTAGATTTTGCCAGGGGCATCACTTCTTTAGAATCTTAATTGACTAGTATATATGTTTAAATGTCACCAGAAGACTTTTGCGTGTAAATTTATTATTGTATTTTTGCCTAGGATGTCTTTATTAAATGTATTGTTTTATAAATGCTCTCTACTTTATAAAGCCAAGCCAACCAATAAGTGATTTTATATATTTAAAAAAATATTTTATTCCTTTAGAAATGTGACTGATATGTATGTCAACAAAAACTATATTATAACTTTTTAATTAAAATTCACTGTAGATCGGATTGAAAATAATTTCTATAGACGACGTTCCAAAAATCAGATTGGATCAAAATTAAAAAGTAAAATGAACCGGCGTTTTGATTTTATTCATCATTATTCACCGCTACTCCCCGACCAGAAGTTTATTAGTAAAGAGCTATTGAAGAATACAAAACATGAGCACAATCACAACGACTATCTGTCGTGACGATATCGCCGGATCGGCTTCCGATCGCGCACGTGCGACACGGCCGTGGCACGACCATGTCTCACGACATTGTCGCAGCGTTTTGTCGCAATTGTCGATAGAGATTCGCGGTCACGCGCTAGCAGGGTTAACATTCCATTTTCAAATTTTGTTGATTTATCGATGGGGGATTGACAGATGGAATTTGAATTGTTCTCATGTGGTGCGCGGGCATTTGAGAAACGTGGTTCGTGTTGTGTGCGCCATTGTTTATTACGAGTGTATTAAAGCGTGGTTTGGTTGGGTTTTTGTTGGTTATATTTTACTTGCATTTTGTCTGAGGCTCTCGAGTAATTTTCGGAAAATTCTTTCATTAGTCTTTCAGATTAAAAACTTTTATCTTAGTAATAAACAAAATTTTGAGATTTCATCTATCAGCAGATATATAAAATTTAATTATTTATTTGATCGTAGTTAAGTTGATTTTCATTAAAAAAAATCCCAAATATTTTTCGTTACATTTAAGTAATAAAATTTAAGAGCTAGTCTCTTGTCGGTAGTTACTTCCATTTTTTGCGAGTTCCCCTATTTCTCGATAACAAACTTTTAATAATAAAATAATAACTTCGAAAAAGTTGACATGTTAAAAAAAAACTTATAAAAATACACACAACTCGTTGTCATTTTAATATAACTCACATACGTGACTTCCATTAATTACAGCATTTCACACGAGTACTTCCACATTTTCCCGCCTTTCCCGCCCTACGGAGATGCGTCCATTCACAATGAAATAATAAACAGCCTTTTGAATAGTTTTCTATATATTTCTACCGTATTTTTGCGTATTTGCGTATTCGCAGGAAGTGCCTGAGGCTGAGACTGTGCGTTGTTATTCGAAAAAATATTTCTGACTTCGCCTTTTCAAATACTCTGTTTATTTGTGAACTGACAATGTATTGTGGCGGCTAAGTATAGCCAGCAGCTTTTTTAGAGAAGCCATAATGTTGTGATATTGAAATCAATTATTTGATTTATTGCTGGTTAGCTGGAAATGGTTTATTCATGGAATAAGTCCTCTATTGTATTTATCTTATGTATTATTTAGGTAATTCTGTTTGTTTCGTGGAATTGTATCAGTCTATGATTGCGTACATGAAAGTTAAATAAATAAATATAATTTGTGTTTTTGTACCTAACACGTTGATTAATTTAAAATTTTCATTGATAAGATAAGATTTCCATTTGCTACGCTCTTTGTCCTCGAGCGTCGTACACGCTCGCCGATTTCGGGTCACTTTTTTCAAAGTGTCTGCGATTTAAATGTTAATAAAACTAAATAAAAGTACCAGCAAAACAATCAAAATTAATTTAATTACATACATACCCTTCTAAATCCCAGCTCCCTAGCAAGGGTACAACTATATCTATGAGTATATTGTATCACGAGTACTTACAGGTGCTAAACAGCAAAATGTCCGACTGACAATTAACACGTATGGAACCGGTTGCCTGGTTTATTCCCATTAGTTCCGTGGATTGCTCCCAAATTGACTTATAATTAGAAAAGGAAAAAAAAACAACCTTTCTATTTAGAAACTAACATTAACTGTTCATTATGATAGCGAACGTCAATTATCTCATTATCTCCGAGAGACAAAGGTTTGATATACAATAAATTGCAGTCTTACAAATGAATTACAAGTAAAATGATTAAAATTAGCGACAATTCAAAAAATGTGTGTATACTTAAAACATGTTTAAAAAAAAGCAAAAAAAAATTTATAATCTAGTGAAATTACAAACTTTCGAGACTTATTTGAATTAATGAGAATAAAATAAGTACTTTCATTTGCAAGCATACTCTGCCGCAATTGTTATTACTGTGTAATTACGTTGGAAATGTGTAAAATAAAATATAAAATAGTCTAACCTATCTAGACTTATATTTGTTTGTGTAAAATATAAAATTGTGTCCTAATTTAAGGTTTAACATCGCGGTTACCTTTAATGTTATCAAATTGTTATCACTTATTATTTATTATATTTGCGTTATTTATACCTTATATTTTATTTATATTTATATATTTATATTCTCTGTCTCTGTCCCTTTGTATGCTTAAATCTTTAAAACTACGCAACGGATTTTGATGCGGTTTTTTTAATAGATAGAGTGATTCAATAGGAAGGTTTTTATGCACATGCGAAGCCGGGGCGGCTCGCTAGTGAATATATAAAAAATAGGGTAACCAAAACCACTAGGATTAGTAGTCTTTAGTCGCAACGGGCAAAACCTATCACTATGGCAACGCCTCACAGCGCGTTAAACAAACTAATTGGCCAACGCTTTTGTCGCCGACTGTACTATAGTTTTGAATGTACGATGATGAATGGCCAAAGTGACGTAATTGATGAATGAAAATTTAATTCGTGCCCGTTCGCCTATTAATTTAAATTCGTTTGTGCTATTAGGTTTACTATATAGTTTTTCATTCAATTTAATTTCTCTTTGTTTTACGATCGAATTGTGTGATTGGATATAAAAAAAGAAGGTTTACATTGATGTTATTTTATCAGTTAATACGGACAATATAGAACTTTATGTATAAAGATTTAGATTACTAAATCCAAAAAGAGCGAAAATTCGACGAAGCGTTTTTTGAATCTTAAATGTTACCTTTTGTTGCACCTTTTCAATTTGAAATAGAGTGAATGAATGAACGAATGAGTGAATGAATGATATATTCAACAGTTTATTTACACGTAACTTTTATTGTTCACAGGCATGCTGAGATCCACCTACGACCGGCCAGATCACGAACGTAAGTTTTTTTTAAGATATTATTTAATTTCACTTGTTTGTTTTGAATAAAAATAAGAATTAATTGATCGCGCACTCATCTTAAGTTCATTACTGGCCTTTCAATATAAGTATTAACCGTGGAAATAGGAAATCGCGCACAGAGGCAATTTTTTTTATAATCTATATAAATACTAAATAAATCTGTGTTAACCTTTATAGGCGTTATTGTTTGTTTGTTTTCCAACAAAAAAAGAATGAAATAAAATTTCAACTTTAAAGTATAAAAAACTAGCAAAGGTAGTCTTTCTTTGACCCCTGGTCCTTTACTATATCTATACAAAATTCCATTAAATTCGGTCAAGCGATTTAGCGGTGAAAGCGTAACATATAGACAGACAAGTCAGACGCATTTATAATATTAGTACGGATATGAATGTGTCACGGTAAGTGTACAATACAATAAATAAAAGACCTTCATAATGTGACCCTTACCTCACGAGTGTAGAAAAGTGAATACCTCTATATAAAATAGTAAATCGCGTCCGGCCGGGACGACATAATAGCCATCAATTTTTGCATGGGACCAACAATACATTTGAGTGTATCCATCACTCTTTGCTATGCCAACCGGCCCTACTATTTGTTTTTTACAGAAAAAATTCAGGAAATCTCAATATCCCAACTAATATTATAAATGCGAAATTGAGTTTGTTTGTTTGTTGGTATGTTTGTTACGCTTTCACGCCCTATCTACTGCACCAATCTTCCTGAAATTTCGTTAAAACAAAGATAGAAGAATTGAATTACAATTTTTAATTTTTTATTACTAATATAGCGTAAGTCTTACTAACATATGAGTCATGATCACTTGAATAAATAAACTTTCATTCATTCATTCATTGAGAGATGAATTACGTAAGGTACATTTTATCAATTTTTATTTATGTATCCAATTTAGCCAATTGGGAGTCAATATAACAAATGGTAGTGGTTTGTAGTACGTAAATAATTGCATGCTTTTGGTAGTGAGCTATTCGACGAATAAATCAAGCGAATTTGCATTTCCCGTGTGGAAATTGACGGAAAACGGCTATGGCGTGAATTTAAGTTTATTTTATTACTAGCGACCCGCCCCGGCTTCACATGGGCATAACAACCTTCCTTTTGAATAACTCTATCTATTAAAAAAACCGTATCAAAATCCGTTGCGTAGTTTTATAAATTTAAGCATACAAATGGACATAGGGAAAAAGAAAGCGACTTTGTTTTATACTATGTAGTGATAGTGATTCACGCCCCCCTTTTGTGGTAACGCATTTTGAATGATTCGTCATCATCTAAGCGGCGCCCCGGTTCCTAAGCCCGAGGTTCACTAAAAGGCAACATTTCCTTTTTGACCCCTGCTTGAGTTACTGCGTAAATTATTTGTAAGATCCGGCAATCTAATGAACGGCCGCCTGCTTGACGTGAAACCTCCTTGGGAATAATTTTGTCAATGCAATTAGTGGCTAAGTCTATCAAGACTTAGCCACTAATTGGATATAGATTATTATTAATTATGCGTCCAGGGTTAGCTTTTAAATCATGGTCCTACTAGATATAGCGGCATAGTAAAATGAACTAACATATCTTGTTCATCTTACAACAATTTTTTTTTGGGGAACCATACCAATTGGGTCATGGTCATGAACTAGGTTTCAGTAGCCAGCTTTGTCAAATTAATGACGATGTGTATGTCTCTACATACAAACAAACAAGTTTTATCGCAAAATTATATCATTACTAGCGACCCGCTCCAGCTTCGCATGGGCATAAAAACCTTTCTCTTGAATCACCCTATCAATAAAAAAAACCGCATCAAAATCCGTTGCGTAATTTTAAAGATTTAAGCATACGAAGAGACATAGGGACAGAGAAAGCGATTTTGTTTTATACTATGTAGTGAAATTGCACATCAAATGTTACCAAACCAGCCAATAACTTTAACTTGAGCATAATCGAAGCTTAATAAATGCCTATTAGATTGATGCTTTATCATACATTATTACTAAACCCTTAAATGTCAACATGCCACTCAATTTTCCTACCAAATTCATCCGCTATTCAATTTACAACTTAAAGTACATTCAATAAGATTTCAAATAAATTGTCAAGTACACCCATGTCCTTATTATGCATAGTCTTCTAGTAAACAGGCCCTCTTTAAACAAAAACTCGGTTTGCCGAGTAGTGTACACGTTCAGTAAACGAATATGGACTTTATTGCTTTACGTAACTGATTATTTTCAAGTGAAATATTTATTCGCGTCGCGTGTTTAACATTTTGATTGACTTGAGCCTTTTTTGCTTAAGAGTAATTTTGAGTTATTACGATTTTCATTATCGCGAAGTAAATATTGACATTCCTGTTAAATGTCAATGGTTTAAGTACTATCTAAAGTAAACAAAAAATACAAGATATACACAAATCAACTGCAAATAGTTTAAGGGCAGATTCAGACCACTAAACGGAACAACTTTTTCAAATAAACTTATGAAATTACGTTTTCGGACACTCCTATCACTTTTTTAAAGGGTCGGCGATTTGTTGGTTTTTTAGTCCTGACTGCCTCCCTAGTCTATTGGTTAAGGCGGTTGCCTGTAGATCCGGGGGTCATGGGTTCGATTCCCACTGGAGGCATACTTTGTTTAGTTGTTTTGAGCAGGCTTCTTCAGGCTTGAATCAACTGATTGTCTGATAATAAAGATGATTCCGTGCTTCAGAAAGCACGTTAAGCCGTTGATCCCGGCTGCCATCTGGTAGTCGTTAAAGGACCCACGAAAGAAGCCGGGAGGCGGTACCGAAGAACTTTGACACCAGGATGTGCATGGTCGATTGACCGTGACACCTATGTGAAATGATGATTATTTCTGATAAGCTAATAATAAATTTAGGAATTCGATAAAGTTGACACTTTTGCTGACAGTTAGCCTATCGACGTAGATAACAATTGACTGCCATAGTTATTTCGATTACTGTCCGCGAAAGTGTTAAGAGGTAATTCATTCAGTCAAATCATTCAACATTATCACTGCATTAACAATCAAAATAGAACAACTAACTGACGACTTTTGTATCTAATCCTCGAAATCCTTCACTCCCATTTGTTACAATAGGAACTGATATCCGCCGTAGTTTGGGACGGTCGATTTTCCGCAGTTAAGCCAAACTTCGCCCGTCTAACTGGCAATGATTCCTGTGTGACTTCGAACCAGTTTTAGTGGCTTCACGTCTCTACTAAATGAATACAACTGATGAGAATCTGCTATTCGACCGAGAAAAGCCAAAAATCAGGCCAATTTTTTTTTCCGAGGTGGTATAAGAGGATGACCATGTCTTGATTTACTAACTTATAGTATTTTGTTTGAGAGTGTAAAATCAGATATCGCTTATTGGCTTGTGACCACAGAATTTACAAATATAAACAAGAATTGGCATAGCACACGAAATACATGTCACTAGTTTGGCTTGCAAGCCAACGTTTCATTCAGAAAAAATGGGAGGGGAATTTGATTGCGTCATTTATTCTTACTGTTATTGGTCGATAATATTAGTTGGCTTTGTTGTTAACTACGGAATACAATTGAAGATAAGAAGAGAGAATACGTTGCCACACTGATCCTGGTACTAAATCCGCGTCAAAACATTTCTATTTAGATAATTTCTCTGTTCTGTGCTTGTGACTTTAGTTTGACTATATTCTATAAGGTTCAAGGGTTCACGACATACAGCACGCTGACTGACGTATGAAATAATCTTGGAACCGGTAGAGGTGGTTAAATACTAGGCAAAGTCAATATTGACTCCATATAGCCATCATCACTACCTACATAGTATTAAAAAAAGTCGCTTTCTCTGTCCCTATATCCTTTTTTATGCTTAAATCTTTAAAACTACACAACGAATTTGATGCGTTTTTTTAATAGAGTGATTCAAGAGCAAGGTTTTTATGCTCATGCGAAGCCGGGACGGGTCGCTAGTTATGACTAAAATACGAAGTAATGTATCTAGTCGACTATTTACAAAACTTATACTTAGGACGCAAAAAAAGCCTAGGTAATCTATGGTCTTTATTAATGTGCATCGTCTAATTGAAAATCTAAATCGCCAAATAATTTCAAAATTAGAACACCTATCTCTCCAACAATTCCCTAAAATTTAACCGTTTGAAGCGTTTTACCGGCAAACTCCTTCATTAACGGCAAATACCGGTAAATACCGGTATAACCGATTGTACCGGTGTACCGCTATCCAAGTTCGGAGGAGTTTCCTCGCAGGTGGTGCAAATTAATTTTCAATGCGTTCTGTTCAGAAAATGGAGGTATTTGCTATGTAGATGTGTTAGTTGGGAACTCGAGAAGTTTGATCGTGTAACTCTGAATAAGAAATGTGTAGTGACGATGATGTTTATGTATATTATTAGCAGCTATATGATCGCTTATATGGACATTGCTACTAGTAGGTTGGTTTTTATTTATCAAGTCTTCTTATTTTCGTATCATAATGGTCTTTATAGATGCTTTGATATGCTTCCATGCTTCTTTTCCCGTGCAAGCCGTAAAAGTCGACTGAGGGAATCGGCTAATGGGGGAATCGTGACATAGGCGATGCGGCTAGCAACCCATCACTATTGATTTCCTGTTTCAACTGTCATCATGCTAATCGTAGTCCAAGGTCTTATGGTCCTAGGCTCTGTCTACCCCGTATGGGATAAAGACGTAACTATTTGTATGTATGTTGATATGCTTAACTATAGTTTACTACTACACAAAACGAAAAAAATGCAAATTGCAACTTATAACGTTTGGTGCTGTACCATCTTCTGTGTACCACGATAAGTTCCATGCCTATCTCTTGACTTATACAAGCATCATTTCTCATTTCTCGATATTTTATTTTTACATAATATCCGTTGTATTAAAATACGAAATTGTTTTGAGCATCGAATATTCGGCTATTTTCTATCTTATTAACGCATTACGTCCATTGATTTCACAGAAGTAAAATCTATTATGTAATTATTTTTTAAATTATTTGGTATATTACTAAATGAAATAAACACGGTTTTTACTAGTCCCATTTACCTACCTAATGCGTGTCTCGGAGTCTCTTCCAGCAGGCTAGCTGGGCCTTCCAGGACCATTTAATATCATTTTTCCAAACCCACATAACAGTATTCCATAAAAACCTTGATACTTACGTATTCAGTGAAAAATACGTTAAAAAAATAATATTGTACTCCGATCCGGATTTATTTACGCAGTGTGGCACCTTGAATAGACATCGGTCTTTACGTCTCTCCACTTTTATGACTTGAAATCTGCCCTTATCCACAATCCTCGGAAAAAGTGCAATTTCCTCGGTGAAAGAATATCATTTCCTCAGAGAGTAGGCGGCCAATTTTACTTAATCTTTTTCTTTTATCTGTTTTCCAACATCTATTGAATAGTTGCCGCCTTAATGATTAAGATGTTAAAATGTTTTAATGAACTCTGTAAAAAGCAGTGTAATTAAAAATCTTTGTCTTATTTTTTAGTTTATAAAGATTATATTTATAGTTATATTGATTTGAGCCCTCACATTATCACTCTGGGCTTAGTCCATTTATAGTTAATAGCTTTCACGAGCCGTGCTCGACATTAAACTTAATGTATTATAAGTAAGTAGATTACTAATTTAACAACAAATTAAACAACTGTGATTCTAAAATGGGTACCGTGGAAATCTCTTGTTTATTTAACTTTATTTCAAACTTCTATTTAACTCAAAGCCTTAGACTTTTTCTACAAGTAAACTAACAAATTTTACGAAGGGGGAATACTGTTTAACCACTGTAATCCTTAACAGGAAAACCAAACCAATGTGAGCATGGTCCGAATGTGTAAATGGCCAACACTGTCAGATTTTTCAGGCTACCTAAAGGCATCTGACATAGCCTAACGACTGCCATCTAGCGATAACAGCAAAACTAACAGCTCTTCATGCCTTCCGAAGCACGGAGGAGCTCAAGATAGAAATGTCACTAATGGCGAAAAATGCAAACTTGTCCGCAATCGTCGCCTGACGCGCTTTCGTTGCTAGCACGCACGCCCCGCAAGGCTATTGAGCTTCACGAATTCTTCAAATCACTACATTGTATAAAACAAAGTCGCTTTCTCAGTCCCTATGCCCCTTTGTATGCTTAAATCTTTAAAACTACGCAACGGACTTTGAAACGGTTTTTTTAAATAGATAGTGATTCAAGAAGCAGGTTTTTATGCCCATGCGAAGCCGCGGCGGGTCGCGTTTCAGTATAAAGGTGTTTTAGACTCATCGTGCAGAATATTAAATCAATAAATTAGAATATAGAGGCGCTTCTTATTTATTACTCCACCTTTAAGGGCTCGAAATGTGCGTTCAAAATGACCAATAACAACAATGCCTCGCCTCCAGACCGAAGCGAGGCTGGTATGATTAATAGCCCAATATTATGAACATAAATATAATGCGATTATGCTGAAAAACTCCTTTGTGGACAAGTTCAATGGGTGTCTATGGATTATTTATTTTAGTTGGGTTTTTGTTTGAGAATTTTTTGCTCCTTATGCTCTTAATCTTAAAGTCTGTTTTGCTGATACAGATTTTATTTATTGGTTCACGCGTTGTAAACACTATACTAGTCTCTCTGTATCATCTTTGCGCTTTTCCGGTTGCGTCCTTTGTAGGTCCGCGCTTTCCTTCTTCTTCCCCTTTCACTTTGCTCTCAATCTGTATTTAGTCTATGAAATAAAAACTGTAATATGTCTTTTGTCGTAAACCATATTACTTTATTTTTTATGGTTTTACTTACACCAGCCTTTATATTTAAAAAATATATTTATAATCTTCTTTGTACAATTTTTACATACATAATATAACGTTTTCTTTACAAAAAAAAGATGCAAGATTTTCAGCGTGGAAATCCGACTCGTGCTTGACCGCTTTTTTACACGTTGTTTCAAATAACCCGACTTACGACTTTACCCAGTGATTATAAAGAATACGGGCACTTTTGCCCAAGTTTCCAGGTAAAAATAAACGTTACTCCGTAGCCCTTAAACGTAACAGAATGAGGTCGTTACGGCCGATGCGATATCTCCAAAACTTTAAGTAATAACAATACAAAAACTCATCACGGGCACGCTCTAAAACGTTTTTTACAAATGAAAAAGGACGCAGAACACAAACGACTACCTGAATCACTTTTCTGTTTAACGAAGGACAATATCGTTAAGAACGGAAGGCTCGATTTAACGGAAAAACTCCGTTATCTATGTAACGATCGCGGGTTAAGGTTTTCATTCCACTGCAATGCGATGTGATGCTATTACGCTACTACCCTAGTCCCACGTCATATTTTTTAAAATTTGATGTTTATAATACGAATAAGACAGAATATTAAAAGGAGTTTACTGTTAAATTATCGTTTACTGCATAGATTAAAAAAATTGCCTCGAACCGCGCGCGATTTCCAAAATCTTTGGTTTACTGTGTCTATCTTACGATAGAGAAAGAATTTTTTTTATTAAAAGTCCAATTAGTATGTAGTTTGGAGGTGGTCGCCATTCGAGACTTATGGACTGATGCTTAATCTTTGAAACTTTACTTAACACTTCGCAACATAAATCACTATTTAATGACATAAACACTTTATTGCACCAATTATTTACTTATTTATATATTATATATATATATATTACATATTTATTAATTACATAATTATCCCATTGGATTGTACAGGATCTAAAATAAAATTAGTACAAAGGCGGACTTTATCGCTAATGCAATTTCTTCCAGTCAACCTTAGGGTATTGATTGTTATTTTGTTTATTTTTCAAAATCAAATTATTTATTTGCATAAAATAGGGTAATTGTACAATTCATAAGTGGACATGGACATACAAATAGTAAGCAGCAAGCCTATTTTGCCATTTTAAATAGCATTCAAATTTTACGAGTATATCTAATCAGTTTTGATGTATCTACAAAAAGATTTAAAGAGAAATTATCGCTATAGCTACCGCGTATCTTATGACGTAATGGATTACCGGTTTTATGTCGCGGAGTGAATTTGCATTATTTTTTATCGCAAACGGTAGACGAAAGGCGACTGACACTTGACGTTCACCCATTGTTGGACAGAACAATAGTGGGTGAATTTTCGTTTTACACCCAAGCCCTTTAAGAATGTTTTTCTTAGGCGACATTGCGAATGAAAAATTACTTTGTTATTGTCGCGTTATCGCGTTAATATCGATGCTTTTTTCTTATAAAGAAAATTAGGGTTTTTGTTTTTAGAACGGTTTTGTTTGTGGGCAATGTTTTTGGAAACTATTATGGATTTTTGATCTCTGACTATTATCCGGCTTGCATCATATCTATATTAATATATTCGCCTTTCATGAAATACGACATAAAGCCTGATCGCTTTGTCGTCGGAAAGAAGCCCCGAGAAAACGCATTTTGCATATAGCCATTATGACTTGAACAGAAGAAGGAGAAGTAGCCTTTTTTTCTGCTTCTGGTACTCTCCCTTTGTGAGAAAATATGTCTATTGGAAGCTGAAAATCATCTTTTTAAAAGGTTTTCCACAATTGAAATAATCTTATTTATATCTAGACAAACCTCTTTGGAAGTCAACGGCGCGCAAACCGCGGACGCATCAATTTTCCTCCCTAGAAACGAAAGAATAATATTTATAGGAACATCTGGAGGCTTCGCGGGTTTATTTTATTCGAGTGAAATGGAATTTCTGTATTATTGTCTATCTCTACGGATACTTGGACAATAAACAAACAATCTATCGTTGTTAAATATTGTGAGTAAAAAACTATTAGCTGAGCACTGTTATATTAACTTGACTATGTATATTAATACTGGGCAGAACAGATGGAAAACGTGCCAGAGGAAAGCCTCCAGCGAGATGGGTGGACAGCGTGAGGAGAGCTGCTGGAGGCAGCATATATAATGTGTCCGTAGTACTGCCGATCGCGCACTCTGGAAACACATGTGTGGTCACGATCCTCAGCATTGAGGGACCGATAAAGAAGAAGATGTATACCAAAAAGTTTTAAAAAGTGTATATAGGTGAGAAAAGGACTAAACTTAAATAAATTAAAAACAGAAGATGAAAATATAGAGACATTTGATAAGGCACGACGGTTATGAAACACATAATGCAAGATAGAGGGAAGAGGGAGACCATTAAGGAGTCACATAAAACAAATAAATGGAATAAGAGTAAAGGGAGGTCATGTCTTATCAGGAGGTGAAAAGGCTAGTGGAAGGTAGAAGCACCAGCAAGCGACTCCAACGACAAGAGCACAGCTCTTAAACTTAGAACCATACTAATTGGGTGTACATGAAGTGAGGCCTAATGTTTACCATAAATCAAAAAACAGAGATGTTATGATGGTACTTCTAACACCAATATTCATCACCACCTCTTGGTTGACTGGTTTTAGCCTTCAATTTGATTTCGCCCTTTAGTTCATTGTAATAAAGTTCAAAAAAAAACAAATATTCCCACGGGGTCGCAAGAGCCCACATATCCCATATTATAAATGCGAAAGTGAGTTTGTATTTTTGTTTGTTTGTTATCTCTTTACCCTTTATCTACTGAACCAATCTGCTTGAAACTTCATACATATAGTTAGGAGTACTGAGAAGGACATAGGGTACCTTTCATCCCGACAAAAAGCTTTCCGAAATTCACGTGGGTGAAGCCGCGGGCGAAAGCTAGTAATATTATAAAGGCGAAAGTTTGTGAGTGTGGGAGTATGTATGTTTGTTACTCTTTCACAGGAAAACGGCCAAACCAATTTGGCTGAAATTTGAAATGGAGATTGCTTAGACCCTGGAACAACATATAGGCTATATTTTATCCTGGAATTCCCACGGGAGCGAAGCCCCGGACAACAGTTAGTAATTTATAAATAGTATTATCTTTTCAATTAACCACAGAACAGTCTAGGACGCGGTAGCGACTCATCAGCGTAGTAAAATTCGCTGAGATGACTACCGAACCATTTGTATGCAAATCCGTGTTGAGACGAGGCGGACGAGTCGACACCAGACGAAGTAATCCTCTACTGGCGAATTTATGAAGAAAAATAATAAGACGGAGTTTGCACGGTGTGAAAATTGGTTATTCCTTGCTTAGCTAAATATGCCAATCGACAGACATACTGGTGTTTTGGCGGTTCTTTTCACTACGTCTTTACTGTTTAGCGGTCCGTACCTCAAAAAGCAAACACAAAACCATCATAAGATCACTTTGCTGTCCGTCTGTCTGTCAAATTTTTTTCTGAGAAAAACTCATTAAAGTATCAAGATAGTCATAAAATGTACTCAGACCTGCGGTTTCTTTCGGCTGTAAAATAATGAACATTATGCGTCAGCGTGATCAAAAAAGACTCTAAATATTGCAAATTTAGTAAATTTTGCGATTTTAGATAAGAAGACCAGCGTTTTGGTTCTCACCACAAAATTAAGCTGAGAGGTGCCAGCCACTTTGATATAAACACAAATATTTGTCACTAACTGTTGCCCGCGGCTCCGCCCGCGTGGGACCCCTGGTCCTTCACTATATCCATAACAAATTTTATCAAAATCAGTCCAGCGGTTTAGACGTGAAAGCCTAATAGACAGGTTTCGAATTTATCATATTATGAGGAGTTTTGTGAATTGTATTCCATCGCTTTTTATATTGTGTTTTGTGTATATCAAATAAACATTTTTTATTTAAATAATCTTATTAAATCCGCCTTTGTACTAATTTTCAACTTGGTTCCTATACAATCCAATGATGTATTTATGCAATTGGTGCAATGAAGTATTTACTCATTAATTATTTCTTTGCTCAGGAATAAACTGAACATGCAATGAGAAAACATAATCGAATAAAGAAGAACCTTAATAAACTTACAATCTTAATTTACCGCGAGAAATCCAGCAAACAAAGGCGTTCCCACAGATTTGTAATGAGCCAATGTATTGTTCGGCCCCCTGGGACCTTATGCAGGCTGCTGAAACATTAACCCGACGGAGTAGTGCAAAAATGTATGGCGTCGATTTAAGATCTTGGCGCTTCTCAATTTAGATCTGAGATACCCCACTGCCTCTCTTGGGGAACTCAAGTTATGAGCTTAAAGCGAGTTTGAATGTAAGAAAATATCGAATGATTTGTTTTTTTTTTTTTTTTCAAATTATATATGTGTATGTATATATTGAGAGCATATGTGCAACGTCTAACACCCAATCGATTAGATATTTAGATAATCAGAAGAAGGTTGCAGGCAAGCGCTTGATGCAGAACGCTTCCACTCCATCCGGTCTTCACGATGGGCGTTCACGCTGATAACTTAATAAATATACCTACCATTTCTGCCACCTGGTGGTCGTGATAGAAACATGTTTGCAATCGTGAGGCCAATTCAAAAATCTGACTAATTGCCTTTGCAACTCAAAAGATATGAATAGTATAATATAAATAAGTAGCACGTTTATTCCTTTTGCTTCTATTCTGAGGTACATTATTCTCACTTTTTTTATTTTTTTATTTAAACTTTATTGTACAAAATACAGTTATATAGCACAATAGGCGATCTTAATGTTAAAAGCATTATCTAACAGTCAACCTTTGGGTCAAGCAGAGATCGTAATGTGTTTTTTTCCTCTTAGTTGCTTCCTCAGCTGGTTACTTCGAAACCTAGTGTCCTCTTTTAAGCCACAAGAATCCGCTACAATACAATACACTTAATTGCACCAAATTAAAAGTCTTACAGAACATTCACACAGGATGAGTATACTCGCTACCGCTTATACCTTGTCCCCTACAATCCGCTCTCCGCGTAGTTCTTCTTGGCACCCCGCGCATCCGCGCCATTTTTCCCTCCAAGATATTATTATGACCGCCCAAGGAGTCGTTTCCAAAGCCCACTTATAATTTGCGGTGCCTGTATCTTGGCTCTGAGGGATACTTAACAGTATCGGTTAGGTAACGTATGGCCCTGAATTATATTATGTAGATGATGACAAGCAAAAATTCAGGCATTTTTTTTACAAACATACATACATACATTACATATAATCATGTCTTTATCCCATGCGGGGTAGACAGAGCCTAGGGTCATAAGACCTTAGGCCACGTTTAACATGTAGTAGTTGAAACAGGAAATCAATAGTGATGGGTTTCTAGCCGCATCGTCTATGTCATGATTTCCCCATTCGGCGATTCCCTCAGACGACTTTTACGGCTTGCGCGGAAAGAGAAGCAGCTGGTACATTCTATGTTTTTCTTTTTCTCCCAGACTAGCATGGAAGTATTTTTTTTAATGTATGACTAGTGACCCGCCCCGGCTTCGCATGGGCATAAAAACCTTCCTATTGAATCACTCTATCTATTAAAAAAACCGCATCAAAATACGTTGCGTAGTTTAAAGGGATATAGGGACAATGAAAGCGACTTCGTTTTATACTATGTAGTGATAACAAGGAAAAACTATTAACCGCTGCATGGTGGTAATTTCAATTTTTTTGAAGGATACGCATGTCCTTGGCCACATGTTATGTCATTTTCTTTAGTTATTGTTATCGTCATTTCGTGTAGGTGTCACGGTCAATCTACCATGCTAACCCTGGTATTAAAGTTCTTCGGAACCGCTTCTTGACCTCTGACGTTGTTTCTTTAACGACTACCAGATGGCAGCAGGGACCAATTAAGAACTAAGTATATTGTTATTAATATATTTAGTTCTGGTTTATAAAATCGTCAAATTATATAAATTAGCCATTGCCAGCCTATGTTTGAACCCCGCTTTTTAACTATATCCATACGAAATTTCATCAAAATCAGTGCAGCGGTTTAGCCGTGAGCGTAACAGACAGATAGATTTTCGCATTTAAAATATAAGTATGGATATGGATTATATTAAGTTTCCTTTGTTAATAAACTTGTTAGATAAATTAATACAACCAATGTCGCCCTAACAAATTCTCAAAAATAAAATACATTTACGAAATCAGCCCCGAACTTTGTTCCGATCGCAATTTTAAAAGTTTCGAATTGACAAACTCATCGAGATTCAAATTCCAATCGATACGTCGGTAATTCTGAGATGGGACTCGAAACAATTTCACTGCAGACATAAAACAGAGAAAGTGTAAAGGAAAAGGCTATGTGATCTCCGGCTTATAAAATAGACCACCCCTTTTCTTTCTGTGGTTATTGAAATAATTCATTTGTACCCCTGTCCGAATTGTGGCAGATTCTACCATCAACAGAATCCTCGAGGAGGGTTGATGTCAGGCACGCGGCTAGTCATAAAATGATAATGGACCTTAATAATATCTTAAACATGTACTAGTAGCGGGATAAGTGTAGAATGGGCAAATATGTTTGTAACCTATATTATATTGTTAATAGTTTAGCCGTGATAAAACACACAGACAAACTAACTTATATATGTATTTTATTAAATAATATATATTTATATTGTTTAATAAAATACATGTTTATATCAATTTTCTATGGAATTTCTGACCAAATTTAGAATATTTTAAGGCATTTTCAAATTAAAATTTATTTATTTCAGACTGTTCCTAAAACTATTATTAAAATACATTATTACATTGTATTAATGAACTGTTTTAATTGGCTAATGCTTAGAGACCGCTTTGTAAGAAATATTAAATAACTGTGCCTCTATCTCCTCCACATTTTACAACTCCACATCGCAAATAGGAGAGTTTTTTTAAATATTCGCCCTGATTCGACTCGATATAAAAAAAAGACTGAAACTTTATTGTAACGCCAGAAAATTTGGTTTATCTTCTCACAGGCTAACTTTGTTTCAACTCTGGGATAATATTATCATTCGACTTCGATAGATTTCGATATAAATACGTTGTTATTAAAACAACTGTTCTGAAATAATTGATTTGCGTTTTCATTAACCGAAAATTGGGATTGAATCGATTCGTTATTCAAATGATTCCATGTTTAACTGTATGGCCAGTAATATTGGGTGACATCCCAATAAAAAAAAAAACAATTTGGATTTTTCTTTGGCGTACGTTAAATTGTACTGGCAACTTATGTATTGAAGTTTTGGCGGAAAGGTGAAATTGACAACATGTCGATGTTGTAATTATTTTCAATATTTATGTTTTTTTTTTGAGTTATTGTGCATAATAATGGAGGATTATTGTTCGCTAATGTTCGTGAACAAGCGTGAGTGTTGGGAAGTGGTACAATGCCGTATAAGTGACCTCACCTGATGGCGGGTTGTTCTTGCCAAGGTTGCCTAACTTTAACCATTGGTTTAGAAACGTGAGAAGAAAATGGACAAGCACTTGAAGACGAAGTAAAAGAAACTATGAAATGATTAAAAAACCCGCTGAATTCTATACACGGCTAATCTACAAAGTATCTACATTTCGCTGCTGTCTCAAAACTTTACTTTGTATGACGGACGTATAATGCTTCCACTTAGGTTTTATGACTCTTTTGTCTCTTTCTAACAGATCTCTTCTGAACGCTTAAAAATTTTACTACCGTTCGAAAAAGAGGGTGGTGTTCGCTCAGTAAGCATTTTTAAATTAGTTTCATAAAGGCAGTATAATGGTTTTAATTAACTTGATTACATTTTAGACAGACTTAATTCGTAGTTTATATTTTTATAACTAATTAATCCACAGCTGGACATATGCCTATCCCAGCATCATCATCAAGACGCTGCAACCCTGAGTGGGCTTGGCCCTGGTCAAGAATTTTTTTCCAGATCTTCCGATTTCGAGATTTTCGTTGCCAGCTGCTGATATCGATGTTTTCAAGGTCTTGCTCCACTCCGGCCAACCATCTCAGCCTGGGTCTGCCCCGACCTATGCGACCTTCTGGTTTACTCTCCAGTAAACGCTTGGGGACTCTGGCTTCGTCCATCCTAACCACGTGACCTGCCCATCGCAGGCGTCCGATTTTGCTATCTCCTCTCTATAGTTGATGATACAATACAATACAATACAATACAAATACTCTTTATTGCACCACAAAATAATAAAACAGCTTAACTTAAAAGAATGAGGCGCAAAGGCGGACTTATCGATGATCATTTGTTTTATCTTCTTATTCACAAAATCTGTCAGTTGTTTCATCATTACAACCACAGGCTGTCCACTGCTGGTCATATGCTTCCCACAAATATTCCCAGAACAATGTCTGGCTTTATCCCTTATTTGCGTTTTACAGATTTTGCCATTATTGCAGCCAAATATTTTTAGAAATATGACAAGTTCATTCATAGACATAGGTATTTTGACGTTTCTTTTTAGAATAACTTACGTACATTTTGTACGTAAGTAAATTAAAAAAAGTTATTTAATACAATATTAATAAAGAGATAAAAAGATTTTATCGAAAATCTTATGGCAATAAAAGAGAATGCTATGTTTTGTTAATTTGTGTCTTGAAATACTGAATCCCATTATTTCTAAGATAGGAGTAATCTTGAGTCTCCTACCATTGTATCTTTTTACCCGACTACGGCGAAGCCAAAACGAAGGGTAAATATTTTTAAAGTATAAACATCCAGATTTATTTATATTAATTTTTTTAAAAGCTTGATATCGTTGAAAAAGAAAAATCGTTTTTTTAGCATATACTTGTACTTAATTCTAAACATCCTCACTGCAATTTTACATTAAATATAAAAAACATAAATAGAGTCACAAGTGCTAAATTCTTAGGGGTAATTATTGATCAAGATTTGAATTGGAAAAAACAAATTGATGTCATAGGTAAGCGAACTAATCAATTTGTGTATGCTCTGAGACAGGTAAAAAAAGCAACTGATATGAGAACGGCCACCACATCATATCATGCTTATGTGGGATCGGTACTGCGCTACGGTATAATGATGTGGGGTAATAGTACAGAATGGCAAAAGACATTCATAGCCCAGAAAAAATGCGTGAGGGCAATATGTGGAGTCCCTCCACGCACCACATGTAAGCCACTATATAAAAAAATGGGTATTTTGACATTACCATCTCTGTACATTTATGAAATATGTTTATTTGTACATAAAAACATAAAATTGTTTAGGAAAGCTATTGATGTAAATAATAGACCTCAAAGAAAACCACCAAATGTTTAAACAGTCCACATAATATGTGTATTCGTATTTATAATTGTTTGCCCAATGATATGAAACACTTGACTAACTACTCATTTAAAAAGAATCTAAGCATATGGCTACATGACAGACCATTTTATGACATTAATGAATTTTTTGACCTTCAGAGTAAACAATGACATTTGCATGTGAATTTCCTATTATTTTTTTTTTTGTTATGATATGCAATTTTCTTTGATAATATGTTTATAATGTAAAATTTAAGTTATAATTCAATATGACACGTTATGCATTCACACGTCATTTAATATGACAAAACATGTGACACAATATTTAATAATTGTAACACCAATGTATACCATGTTTTTTTGTGAATAAAGATATACTTACTTACTTACTAGCACAATACAATAATAAAAAGAAAAATCAAAACTATACTAATCGACCACGATGCTGGTCTTCCGCGGACGCGTTATAACTATCAGGTATTAATTATTATATGGAGTCATATTATCTATACTAATATTATAAAGCTGAATAGTTTGTTTGTTTGAACGCTTATAACTTGGGAACTTCTGGTCGGATTTGAATAATTCTTTCTGCATATGATAGCCTGATTCTTGGGGAAGGTATAGGCTATTGTACATACACACCAAGGGCGAGTGAAACCGCGGGTAACAGCTAGTGAAATTTCTTTTGAATGAACTGAACTATATCTATAAATCTATATGAATAAAATTAATCTCTATTATGTGTTGCTAGGCGCAAAACTCCTTTATGGACAAACCGATATAGCATCTTGAAGTAAAACGTACTTACTATAAAAATATTCCAATGAGAGCGTAGCGCCGCCGCGCCGCCGCCGATTGGGTAAAGTTAGAACTTATAAAATTAAAAGAACGACGAGTTTCTTTCGAGTAATTAAATTCGAGTTTCAGTAGTAATAATGCAAGTTTTTCTTTTGCTCCCATTGACGACTTCGAACACTGCTTTGAACAGACTGTCTTTGTTCACGTCGCTAGTTGTTCGGATAATGTTGCTTTGAACAACCGCAATTGAACTCTACTCTAATGAGCTACTGAAACTTGTAAGTAATTGGACGGGATTTCACTGATAATATTTATTGATAAACCTTTGAATTTTGAAATATACGGCTTTCGAGGTATTAGTATTACAGAAGAAATGGCAATACATTAAATAACGTAGTCAGGCTTTATTTTAAAAGTCGATTGACTGATTTAGAAGAGACTTAGAAATTTGGTATGTTTTCATTTTTGATATGCTTTTATCGAACGTACTATAGTTTACCAGTTATTTATTTATTTCAATTTCACACAGACTTACAGTAGCAACATTATGGCATCTGCACGCTATATATATATATATATATACAAAATATTTAGTACAGATTAGTCGATATGTTCTATACATCTTGAGTCACAATGTTACAAAATAATTTAATGTTGTTTATTTTTCATTAAACACCAAAACTTCACAACCTACATTTAAGAATCTTAATCAAACATGGCGGCTCGAACTCGTCCTTTTACGACTCGAATTAGCCCAGGTCTGGGTCATCAAAACGGGTCTAGATTAAACCGTAATAACCCGAGATCCGACGAGTGGTAATCTCGGAACCCGCGATAATGGAACGTTATCCCGATATCGACCACGAATTCGACTCGATTGTCGTTTAAAAATCTCAGCCAGAGGACAAGCGGAATAACTTTGATGCTTATTGAAACGTTTACACGCATATTTAAATATATTTTTTATAATTTCATATAGCAACATAAACAACTTTTTAGGATATTTTTCTTTAATTTTTAAACTATCGAACTATTCAACCACTAGCTTTTTTATACAAATATAAGTACAACGTTTTGAACTTTATCATAGTGGTTTTATAATATAACAATACTTTAAAAAAGGTAAAAAAATATCAAAGAATTCTTAGGTATATAAGTATTGACTTCTGTACAAAACATAAGGTACTAAAAAGCTAGTCAAATTCCAGTAGAAAAAGTTCTAGAACACTCGATGAGTTCTACCAAATTGGCCAAGTAAGTTATCCATACTTCCATACTAATATTATAAATGCGAAAGTCTGTCTGTCTGTCTGTCTGTCACCTCTTCACGGCTAAACTGCTGGACCGGTTGTGATGAAATTTGGTAGGGATGTAGTTAACGACCTGAGGTCAAACATAGGCTACTTTTGGGCGCGATATAACCGAGTCCCACGCGGGGCGGAGCCGCGGGGAACAGCTAGTTCTAAATATAATGATATAGAAACAGAGCAACAAAACAAACCACTACCGTAACTGTGATTATAAGTGTTTATTATATTTGTGAGTACACATTTTACATTAAACATAGAAATTAACGTTAACAGTTATGTTTGTGATGTAAAATTTGGACGTCCAGAACAAGCGTTTGTAATACAGTACACTTTACCAGTGGAGCTGATATGTAATGGCGCAGGTCACATTTTAATGTTACCGATAATTTCAAAAGTTCATAAAATTGTTATTGATGTAAGCAGATTTCAATTTATCAACACATAAACAGTTATCGGTCCTTATTGCTCCGTGTTTAAGACCTAACGCAGACATTTTAATCTGATTTTTCAACTTAATTACGGACCTTTAGACTTTATCTATCAGGTACGAGAAAACCACTCGAAACTTCTTCAAAAAGCCTCTTAATTCTTCTTGTTGCTCTTGACCTTTTCCCATCTATTAGGCTGGACTTCCTTATCCGTTTGTTCCACACTCGGTCTGGAGTCACATTGAAATGAAGTCAACCTACCTGTCAAGCGAAGTGATACCTACTCGATATGTCGATGGTGTCAGAAAATGGAGGCCTGTCGACGAATTAAAATATATGTTGATGGTGTCATATCTTTTTGACGATCTTCAGCCAATTTATCTAGAAAACTAAGAAATATATAACAACTAGCTGTTCCCCGCGGCTTCGCCCCGCGCGGGACTCGGTTATATCGCGCCCAAAAATAGCCTATGTTTGACCTCAGGTCGTTAACTACATCCCTACCAAATTTCATCACAATCGGTCCAGCAGTTTAGCCGTGAACAGGTGAGAGACAGACAGACAGACAGACAGACATTCAGACACACTTTCGCATTTATAATATTATTATGGATTCTCATCAAGCTAAATAGACTTGAACTTTCCACTACAATCCAAGTTCAATACATTCAGAGAACAACTAATGTTCCTTTTATCTAAAACTTGGCTATTTACATTCCGATCGATCGGCCGTCAAGAATCGTCCAACTTCGAGTTCCCCATACACCCCTCGAGCCCCCTCACCCCCCCTTCCGCCCCTTAGTCGATGACTGCAAAGTTTTCTGGTAATTAAGTGCCGCTCTTGGGCGCTGAGAATCTCACGATTACTTGTTGCCAATAATCTCATTTTTTACAAGTTATTTAACTTGCCTTGTGAGTTTGTTTATATGATGATCAATTTTTATTGCGATTTTTCAAAATTTAACCATCTTTTCGGTATTCGTTTGTTTCTTTTTTGTATGTAAGTGCTTTCTCTTGTTTAATTAGACTCGAAGTCCAGGGTCGTCCGTTTAACGTTATTTGTCATATTATTGAGTAGGTAATTCTGGGTAACATCATCTGTTGTTTCTAGTTGGTAGATTTTTTTGGCTTTGATACTTGTGCTTTCGCTATATTTTCTCTTTCCTGCTTACATACTTGTGTTTTTTTTTTTCGGAAAGATTAAAGTTCTCAGAAACAGTGGTGAAGTACCTCCGAGGAGAATAGCAAACAAAGTTTTTAAAAATAATTCCGAATCATACCTATCTTAAAGTATCTTAATAATAAATATATATATGGGCAGATCACACAGATTACCGGGAATATAAAGACATTACATTTTTGGCGTATCTCAGACTGAAGCTTTGCCATTTGGTAACAGAACAATCCAAACGTGTCGTTTAAAAATAAATCAAATATACTTTGTCCAATAAGCATCATAATTTAACAAAGATCAACAATGAAAGCAGACAATTTAATATTTGCGAAATATCATCTCAATAACAAACCGAAACTGTCATCAAGATGGGATTAAACCGGCATTGTCTGACAATTAGCGAAGACGGGGAGCTCGCGACTCGACGAGAAAATAATTGCAATGGGTCTAGGGTGACCACGGCAAATATGGTAAAATTGGGACAAAATTCTAGGCGTATCAATTTTTTGAACTGAAAAATACATTAATATACATCTTAAAGACCACGAATTGTCGCTTTTGACACCCTTTAAGGTATTAGCGTAAGGCTAAGGTGACCGCTTGCCCCTACAAATGCAACCAAATATTATCGAATGTTTAAAAGTTTTATGAATAACATTTCTAATGATGTAATTTTTATGTTTCAGGTAAGTAATATCAGCCCATTTACTCGTACGTAAGTAGTCACATACAAAGGTATAGCTTCTATGTGAAGTTATTTTTTCATACCTTACTATATGTAATAAAAAGTATTCAGTGCTAAAGATATGGTTTTAGAATTTGTTGATGCTCTCTGCGTAACTTATTTAGTAGGGTATTTTTAATGCTCTTTTGACAACATCAAAATGATAAAATATCTCTGTAGCTATATTTTTATATCATTTTCAGGTAAGTCCCACTGCTTACCAGCATCCCCTTTTTGTTCCCATACCTCTAGATTCTTATGTTACCCTCCAGTTTTTATCGAACTCAGATCGTCTGTCGAGCTATTTCTAGGTCTTCCTTTCTTTCTTTCATTGGAAGTCCAGTTTGTAGCAATATAAATATTAACACATTTACTAGTCTGTGTGTTTGTTATAATTTCATGGCTTTATCGCTAGACCGAACTTAATGAAATTTGGCATGGATATAGTTAAAACCGGGGGTCAAACATAGGCTTCTTTTTGGTGCAATATAACTACAGAACAGATAAATTGTTTCTAAATTCTGTGAATATAACCGAGTAAATACCACGCGGGCGTGCCGCAGGCAACAACTAGTACCAAATAAAGCTTGAAAAGAACTACTTTTCGCCCCTTCCTACGTCACCATATGCTCGCTCTATATACTTATAATACCTCTAAGGTGCGCCATCATTAGTGATCGGTGCGCTTCGCCAAATTGGTGCAATTACAAACTGTTTTGTTTTCCTCCTCACAGCGTAATTTGCAGTTCGATCGTTTCGAGTGTCAGTTTATTAAAAAGGGGCTTAAAAAGGGACTTAAAGGGGACATAATTGCGTCAATCACATCGAGTGCGAAGAAGTTGAAAATGGGGCGGGAATAGTTAAAATAATACGGTCAAGTGTAAGGTCACAGTTGCAGTTTGATATTTGTCTCGGTTGTAAATTAATTAGAAATCAGGGGTTGAAAGGGGATGTCAGAAATAATATTTTGCCCCTTTTGATTGTTGAGATATTGAAAGTAAATAAGAAATTAACTTTAGGGTTAGTCTTATCTATTTGTATTATTTATTAGAAATTAGTTTTTAAAAGTACACTCCATTAATATTATAATTTGATATTAAATTAACTTTTGTGCATTCATTCAAGTTTAAAAGGAAGGGCCCCACCTATTGTATGATTTTATTGTAAACTAATGACAATAAAGCAATTTTTCATATACAGTTAAAGAAAGAAACATACTTTGTGTATGGCATTTAGTAAGAGATTTATTTAATTTAATGGCACGATATAAACAATAAATTTAATTATAACCTCGCCTTATAGAAATAAACTATTTATTTCCGTCTTTGATAAAAATAGACACATTAAAAAGCAAAAGTACTGCCATTGAAATATTAAAAAGATAATATCCCAAGATTTAAAAATAAAATTTCTGTTTTCCGTATAAACATTGCCAAACCGGCGCGAGTTCAACTAAAATACATTATCACCAGACATCGTCAATATCTTACACACATATACAAACATATACTCACATATACACACACCTCACAAAGCCGTGATCGCAATAGTAAATTCTCGCGCGCCATTACCTCGCCGTTCGAAAATACCCTCTTTTTTAAATTTAGTTAATATTTCACGCCAGTAGCGCCATCTGTGCGCGTTTTTCTTTTGTATCCGCTCTCACGTGCCTTTTAAATTCCGAAACGTCGCCTTTGATGCTTTTCTATTTGTTTTTACTCTGTAATTAGGTTTTTTGATGTTCTATTGTTTTAAAGGAAAAGCTGTTAATGTATTAGTATGGTATTTTGGACTAATAATGTACATCGTTCTATGTTCCTTTAAACCTGCGTCCTATCATGTCGCCATTAAAAATGTACGCCGTTTTACTTAATACATTTTTACTATCTCGAAGAATCAACTAATACTTTATATGATTTTCGCTTTGAAAAGCATAGTTCCATAGTACCTTCTAGACTTTATTTGATTGCATAGATAGGTGACACTATGGAGAACTTGCAGGGAGATCAAGCGAGTGCGACTGGAAAGAGATGCGAAATGCAAGTACAGCGCACTCTCCCGAGATTCGGCTCGTATAACCGAGAGTTTTGTAGAGCCACGGGAGGTGAAGGGAGTACCTTCTAGACTCTACAAAAAGTAAATACGTATATATAGAATTCCGCCTCCGCTCATAATTATGCCCTGTTCCTAACAACTAACGAGGTCCTTAGAGACGCTGCGGTTACCGTTACCGCCAGACTGCCAGCTCGGACGGACGTCACTAAAAATATAGCCACCGACCACAAATGGTGCTGGTTTAATGTTGTCCTAGAAATACATACGGAAAACTAAGATTATTTAATGAACATTTAAGAAAATATAAACATTAAAAAATTATTAATCTTAAATAAAAAATACTTTTTACTAAAACAAAAATACTGATTATTTAAATAGTAATTTTAAAGTTCAAAATTAGGTTCTTTAAGTTTGCTATCTTTGTATAAAACAAATAAACTAATATAAAACTAAATTAAATATCTAATAATTGTTCTTGCGGAATAGTGCCAAGAATTCCGGCTGCATTCCCGCGCTGAATAGCGACTGCTATTCTCTGCGCGAGTAATGAGCCGGCTCTCTTGTCACCTGCGGCGTCGACAAGCTTGGGAGCCAAACATTTGAAAAATTAAAAAAAAAATCTATTAATTTAGTAAATATTCTGCAAGCTTGCCATTGCAAAATATTCCAAAGTCCTCTTACATTCATTTGACTACTACACAAACTAAAAGCAAGTGTATGCAGCAAAAAGTTCAAACTTACTCGTGGTAAAGGATTTACACTATGACAAATAACGGAAAAATAAACGCTACAATACTTGCGAGCGAAAACGGTCCTTATTTTTACTTACTTTAAGACTATTATATTATCAACCGGTGTTATTTATTATACAGCCAGTTACGCAAGTACTATTCCGCACAGTTAACTTTTACTGCGGCACTACGTTTTTTTATCGCTACGGTTGTACGGTGCTACGGAGCTACGGTGCTACGGCGTAGCATCTTTGTAGCGGGCTGTAGCGTTTGCTTTGCATACCGGTTTTCATAAAGTCATTGCACTTTTGCGGGGAAATAAAAGCTTAGTGTTACAGTTTAGAAGCTCACATGAGCTTGTTTATGAAATACTGCTCATTTTACAAGCTTTTGTTTTATTTTGAAATATTTTTTTAAGTTTTTAATGACTTAATTATATATTTTAAGCCATTACGATATCTGCTTGACGCAAAGATTGACTGTTAGATAATGCTTTTAGCATTAAGTTCACCTATTGTGCTATACAACCAATTGCCAAACAATATTAGATGTTCATCAAGCCGCCTTATGGCATCTGACTCAACCTAACGACTGTCATCTAGTGATAAAAGCCGGGACCCACGGCCTCCTGCCTACCGAAGCACGGAAGAACCCAAGGATACTTATGATCGTAGATATGTTGATATACGAGTTAAATCAGCTATCTTTTAGTGAAAGGACCGTCAAAATCGGCCCTACCTTTGCAGATATTTTAGTCGGAACAAACAGACAAACGAATAAAATTTGCAAAAAAAATTGAATTGATACATACAAACGTATACATGCATATTATGCATTTAGTAAAAAGCGGCTCCAATTTTATTGATTGATATAGGTATACATATAGATGTATGTATGTATGTAATAATCCACCTGTAAACCGGAAGCCGTCATTACCATCAGAAGACGTAATTATATTGCGCACGGTGGTAATTAATATTGCTAATTAGCTAAATTACCACAAAGCGAAGCAATATACCTTACACGGGTCAATGGATGAAAAAAATTGAGAGCTAATTAAATTATATTGATATATCCCTTATAGGGATAAGTACTAATTATTAAATAGTTTGAGAGGCTTGCGCGGAGATATTGATCGAACGTGTAGAGGCCCTTTGGAGAAGTTAATGTTATGTGGTGCTCCTGCCAATTAAAAAAAATGTTATTATTAATATTTTTTTTAATTGGCAATCGCATAGTATAAAACAAAGTCACTTCCCGCTGTCTGTCCCTATATATGTTTAAATCGTTGTAATTACGGAACGGATTTTGATGCGGTTTTTTTAAATAATTAAGTTATATAAGACGACGGTTTTTTATGAATAACACATAATATTGCACTTGTGCAAAGCCGGGTCGCTAGCAAAATAATAAATTTCGAGAAGACGGTTGAAAAACCATCTAACTTTAAATATTGTTCAGACACTGATATCACTATAAGTTCTTAAATAAAATGTAATACGGTCTAAAATTAAATATAGTGGTATCAATTCTCGTGACCCTGTATTCTTTTATTTCGCTCTTTAGCCTGGCGACCATTCAAGCAGTTAGAGAAAAGTGGTAACTGCCTTCGACCTTCTTTAGGTCATCACGAAATGATCTTTTTAACAATAAGCACCCGTAGCCAAGTGACAATTAGAAAACGCTAACGAATGTCGACAAGGACATAATGTATGGGATTGACATAAGCTACGGTAAATCACGCGGTCAAACTTTTGTCGATCCCATACATTTTGTTCTTGCCGTACCTCGTTAACGTTATGTGCTTGTGACTTTGGCTAAGCCCCCAGGTGATTCAAGCCTGCAATGTGCTAGCAAGCGAACCTTCAACATTTTCCTTTCCATTAATTTCGACCACTAGTCTAAGTTCAGTTCAGTTAACTGCCTCCGTGGTCCAGTGGTTAAAGCGTTTGCCTGTAGACCCTGGGGTCGTGGGTTTGATTCCCAGGGGAAGCATACTTTGTTTAGTTGTTTAGTTAGGACATTCCAGGCTTGAATCACCTGATTGTCTCATAATAAAGATGATTCCGTGCTTCAGAAGGCACGTTAAGCCGTTGGTCCCGGCTGCCATCTGGCAGTCGTTAAAGGAACCACGTCAGAGGCCGAGAAGCGATTTCGAAAAACTCTGATGCCAGGGTGTGCATGGTCAATTGACCGTGACGCCTAGTCGAAATGAATGAATAATCCAAGCTAAAATATACATTTAATAAACATTCATCTTCAAAATGTCGCGCCTTCATAACGCTGACGTCGTACTTGTGAGACGTCGAGTACGTCAACTCGACGCCGCAGCGAAACGTCCCGAGTTCTCGATGTAACATTAAATATATCTCAGTCGCTTCATTTTGCTTAGGATATCATAAATTTTGAGATATCTAGCTTAGATATTATACAATGTTCAGATTGGTCGAAGTCAAAATCTTTAACGGGCTCATTGCTAAGCTTTTGATGTCATATTTTATCAATTCACTCATATTGTGCGTTTCAAGGTCGATTGACCCCGTACACTTTGGTATCAGAGTTCGTCTAAGAAGACTTTGAAATGGGTTTTTTAATGACCTCCAGATAGCAGCCGGGACCGTGCCTTCCGAAGCATGGAATCATTTTTATTTTCAGACAAACATAAGGCTTCGCCAAAGCTACATCACATGTTAACTTTATGAATACAGCATACAGTGCGAAATTAAATACATGCACAGACGCCGTCATCATGAGCATCACATATGTGATCAACCAGTTTCTTTTAGATTAGAAAAAACTAAATAAACTTAATAATCACTACATAGTATAAAACAAAGTCGCTTTCTATGTCCCTTTGTATGCTTAAATCTTTGAAACTACGCAACGGATTTTGATGCATTTTTTTTTACTAGATGGAGTGGTTCAAGAGGAAGGTTTTTATGCCCATGCGAAGCTGGGGCGGGTCGCTAATCGAGTATAATTCTAAACAATTTATTGGTCGATTTAGTTCGTCGGAGTGGAAATACAGCACGTTTAGATGTTAATTTTTTGTACTGTCTGCTATAATTAAAAATATAAAGCTATAATTATAAAGCTAATATTTCGGTCTTCATAGAAAATGATGACGATATCGTTAGGCTAAAGAGATGTAACTTTTGCTAAGCCTTCAGGTGTTTCATGGTATAATTTCGAGAAGTCGATGATCTTAACAGCTCAATATTTATAATACTACAATATAAACTTTACTATTTACTCACACAATGTGAAATATATCTTAATAAACTCAGCTAGCTGGATGTCCTAACGTCAGTGGGAAAATAATAGACAGACCCCTGCACTAGTTATAATCAAATATAGCCGGTTATAACCGGTTATTTCTGGTTTAGACCGATTAACTGGCTTTTGTTTATTGATTTACTTTACAAAGCATTGTAGTTTTGGAGATTTCAACTGTCCTATACTAAACGCGTAAGTCTGTCTGTATGTTACGATTTTACTAGACCAATTTTGGTGTTTGGTGTAGTTATAGTCTGTGTAGACATATTTATTTTAAAAAAACCTGTGCCTTTTTTTATATTGCTTTTTTATCCATATTTATGTGTGCGTGTGTTTCATAAGTACAAATAAATGGTTTTTATTCTAACTAACTTTTGCCCGCGGCTTCGCCCCGATGTACTTCCCTCGGAAGTAATGCTTTTTCCCGGGATGAAAGGTACCCTATATCCTTCTCCTGGTTCAGCCAAATTAGTTCAGCTATTTTTGAGTTATAAATAGTATAACTAACACGACTTTCTTTTATAATATAGAAGATATCTATTTAAAGACCGATAGTCAAACATACACTACTTTTTGGCGCAATGTAACCGAGCGAAGCCGCGGACAATAGCTAGTAAACATCAAATGTCACATCGTTATCCCCAAAGGGTTGTATATTGGAGCTAAGTACATACATGCGTTGTGATAAGCCCCGCACCGCGTTATCAGTGTCGCTCGCGATATCAACCGACAGATGATTAGGGCGGAAATTATATTGTGTTATTGTGATATTATGCTTGTTTATAACATTTAATTATACATTTAGTTTTAATGTATTACCAACGCCATATTTGTCTTTTAATTAAATCTGTTGTAAGTACCAACAAGAAAAAAATACATTAAGTATATTTGGCTATAAGTTCTACCTATCATTCTAAATGCTGTAATTAGTTGAAAAACCGTTGTATTTAGTTTACAATAAATAAATAAGAATAGACTACCTTCTATTTAAAACAAAAAACAGAAATTTATATGTATAATTTCAACAATTTACATTATGTAACATGTTCAATAGAGTAATTTTATCGTTTATTCAGCCTTCTGATGAATACAATAAAAAATTATCGCTATATTACATAAATAACCCAAATCGTTTTTACGTCTATTAGTTCATTCTGTTACCTTTACGGCTGAACGCGACAGTTAACTCCAAATATAGCCAATACCGAATATAGTTACACAAAATGGCTACATGCAGTACATTTGTTGATCCATTAATGTTAACGAATAAACCTGTAACTTTATGTCCTACATAAATTCCGTATTGCTACAACGCCAGTTCTATCTTATAAATAATTCTAGAGGTATATTTTTACTAAGTTCATTCTTGCCCTAGTTCGGCCATTCGCCACATGAGTAGAACGGCGTACATAGTAAAAGGCATCATCATGGATAGGATTCGTGCTCCATCCTCCGTACGTGTCTGTCATCTCTAACCTTACTAACTATTCTAACCTATACGGCCATATTATCACTATGCTAATTTAACAACGACTGATCATATAACTAACTATAAATATATTACTGCCAGTAAATTCACGGATGTTACAGATGATAGAGAAAGCTATACAACTGGCTAGGCCAAAGTCACAGTTTCAAAACGTTTACGAAGTTCGACAAGAACTAAATGTATGGGATTGACATACTATTGACCACGTGATTTAGCGCGACTTATGCCAATCCTATACATGCTGTTTTTGTCGAACTTCGTTTGCTGAAATTTGATTCGTTTGCTGAGCTCCTGACCTGAAATTGGTACACTCATTCAAGCAGGAGGCGCGAGTATATGGCACACACACTTGTACGTATATACATGGAACGCTAACACACATACGTATATATACTTGTGTGAGTGTACTTTAGCTCAGCACTATAGTATAAAGCTTCCTCTATCTTCCGTATATCTACTCATGTCTTGACCGCCCTATGAATACCTCTGTAGAAATAATTATTTAACTGTTACCCAAATTGTTAATAATTTATTAACAGTATTCCAAAACGGAGTTAAATACGAGAATGTATTGTAATTATAGCGTGTGAAGTTATATTTACTTAATTTGTTACTTCATCGGATTTCCTAGTAAGTAATCGGAATTCGCTCTTGATAATATTATTATGGAGTATTATTTAAATTTAACTAGTAAAGGTAGATATGTTTCGAATATGATTGCTAGATTATTTTATTTATTTATTTATTTCAGGCAAGAACAATTACATGAATAGGTCCATAAATATTTATATAGACATAGATTAAGATATCATTTTTTACTCTTACACCCACTTTCCATTTATGGTTTTTATTATTAAAACAACTTTTTAAAAGATATTTTAGGAAACGATGACTGACTTTGAAATAGAACCTTTATTTTATTCTTAAAGACCCTGCACACTTAGTATCTTTGTTTAAAAAATGGGGCAGTGCCGATTAGAAAAAGTAAAACTTGGTCTCAGTAAACAAATGGAAGTCGGAATTTGTTTTTGGGAAAAAAGATTTTTGTATAAAGTACGATTCTCAGCCAATGCCCTGGTCTTCCGAATGCCAACCATCACGGATTAGTGGAGATCTGTAGGCAGGCCACGTACGCGGCAGCGAGCCAGCGTCGATTGTGAAAACAATTTCTAACCGGTTCAAAGCGGTTACGAAAATAAAAATTGTGCAGGACATCGCTGAAACTTTTTCAGATTGCGAATCATTCTTTGTTATCTGTTTAGCGCACAAATATAACCAATTATATAAAAAAAAACTAAAATTCAATATATTAAACCGATTTCAAGACACATTTAATTGCGTGCTGTACTTACAAATGTCAAATTTGTAATCTCCTTTTTTAGAAGTTTCAAAACAAATAATTAGCTCAGCATTCACGATCACGATTGAGCCTCATATGTTGTTCCCGATTTTTCAAGATTACGCAGACTTGCATGCATCTACTTTCATTGTGGTTTCTTTAGTAAACATAAAAAATATGTACCTAATTAGAATAAAAATACGTATTTAAAGCGGCAAAGCGAACTCCGACACTAAGAGTGCACTTGTCCTAATTTGGAATTGTAAGTTAGTCTTTTCTTCTACATTCTTCTTATTTTCTTATTTTCCATGCTTTTAAGCTATTGCATAACTTTTATCGCGGGGTTTGAGCGCAAATAAAACCTAACAAACCCACTCCGCTTACCATGTAGCTCGGCCGAGCGTTCGTACTTATGGCATAAGTTGATTAAAATGCTATGCAATAGCTTTACCGCGGCATTCCCCGAGTACTGCATGTTTTTATTTTTATTTATAAAATTGCATTTTATGAAAACTTCCACTGTCTACCATTGCGGTTCATGTGATAAGACAGTGACGGAAGATATGTAATTAGTCCTGTTGACATCGTATATTTGGAGTTACAACTCTGTTGTCTCCATATTTCATCCGGTTCCGGCCGGTTCTAACCAGTTTAGTGGACCTACGTTGTGTAATTTCGGGATAACAAATGGGTAGGTTAAGGGTTGAAGGTTATGATGATAAGTCCGGCAGGGTACGGACGAATAAAGCCTTAAATCCATATTATGTAAGAGCACGTTTTGTTTGATTTAATTCAATATTTTTAGTCGTGGCTAACAACAAGTGCAAAAATAGATATTTTTGCATAAGCTGGGGTGGGCTAAGGCGATATTCATGCTGGATATGAAATAAATTTTTGAAAAGAGACTGAATTTATGTCTCGCCAAAGAACTAAAACCCTACTCAGCCCGTGATATAACTTTGCCCAGGAAAATCTTAAAAAATTAAAAACTTTCCTAGTACTATTAAGCAATCAGCTAATACCTGAGAAAATGTCAGTATGACGTGTTTTAGTTTCTTGTGTAATCAATAATTCAGGGTGTAGAGATAAAATTCATCATATAATAAGGTATCTATTCTGTGAAAAGTTGAGAATTTTAAAGAAGTGTTATACAATACTTGCTGTGTCTCGCAACTTTCAACGGCTATAACCTTGCTCAAGAATCATGCTATTATATGCAAAAATATTAGCAGTCGCAAAGTGACTAGCGTCCAAACAAACTTTTCAGCTTTATTAATATACTAGCTGTTCCCCGCGGCTTCGCCCCGCGTGGGACTCGGTTATATCGCGCCCAAAAGTAGCCTATGTTTGACCTCAGGTCGTTAACTACATCCCTACCAAATTTCATCACAATCGGTTCAGCAGCTTAGCCGTGAAGAGGTGACAGACAGACAGACAGACAGACAGACTTTCATTTGCATTTATAATATTAGTATGGATAGAAGTTATTTCACTGGACATCGCTACGTAGCCGAATCTGAACCCATCGGCTGCTTGCCAAAGCTCGCTGTCACGTGCGCTTGCATAACCCCTCCACTGCGAATTTCAAGAAGTATATTGGTTTAGTTTTTAACACTGCAACGCTTCCAGTGGCTGAATTAACCCCAACCTGCTTTATTGCCTACTCGGCCTCTTGGGCAAATACCCGCTGAATTGCTACTTTTAAACCTCCAGTGTGTGCTGCAACGTGCTTTAAATTTTTAATATGGCAGGGTTTATTGTCGGTGTTATCTTTAGTTTTATTAAAGCCTACTTATAAAGTATGTTTAATACTATTGCGCTTAAACTATATGTACAAAATATTATCTTAGTTTTTGGTAAGTTCCTTGTTGTTTTTTCCGAGTTGCATCCTTTTTGTTTTTATTGTTTTAGCTACGCTTAACGCAATCATCTTCTTGTCATATTAAAAATTATGACCATTTTTACGCCAACCCTTATGTATTTTATGATTGGTTAGCGGCCATCTATTATCACATCTAAATTACATACTATGAAATTATATACAGGCTTGTTTGTCCTTGCGTCGGCTTCTATGACGACCGCATATAAAATACTTATCGTAAATTATCAACATCATCCTGGTAAATAAACTAGAAACTAGCCTCTAGCTATTATTTTATTTACTTTTAACTACTTTTTTACAATTTCGCAATGCTGCCAGCTTTCTTGGCACACCTTGCCGAGACTGTACAATTTGTAAAAAGCTTTTTTTCTTTTATGTTTAATTTGTTAATAAATGTATTATGATTTAAACTTTATTGAAGTTCTACAATTCCTGTCAGTAAAATATCAGTTACAAACAAATTTAACCGGTCTATAGTTGCGTTTTGGTGGCTTATTCAAATTTATAAATTTTAATGGCCACCAAAACGCACATCAGCAACGGGTTAAATAGGCCTCTCTCAATCCAACAAGCAACTTCGCACACGATGTATTTCAATTCCATGCAATGCTCTCACAATAATCCTGTTATTTAATACAATTCAGGCATGTAGCTCCTCTTTGCGAGATCTAGAGGCGCACTTGGAGATAGAGGTCTGCCCTTTTCAAATTTACCTACAAGTCTAGAAACAAAGCTGATTCGATTTAGCACTGAACGGTCGGATCTTCTTTGATGTGACGAATCAAAGGCAGCGATCCAACTGTAACACACTTAGCTGCCCTATTTCAGCCCCACAAACAGGGTTGGCAGATGTTAAAAGAAAGATTATATAAATTAGGTCCGGTATAAAATAAATACTTAATATTGCACCACAAAAATTAAAGTTACAACTTAAGACAGTAAGACGGACAGAAAGACGACCTTATCGCTAAATATTCTCTGTTAGATTTAAGATATCCCGTCACATCCTATCCCACTATTAATAAAAATAGTTTCTGAGTATGTTTGTTACTTCTTCAGGCTCGAACGGAATTTTTATAATATTTGGTATGGAGATAGCTGATACCTTGAATTAACATGTAGGATACTTTTTATCTCGAAAACTACGCGATTCCTGTAGGTTTGGTCAAAAAGTCTGATAGTCGATGGCGCTTTATAAAGTAGATGGCGCTGCTGCGTATGATAAACAGAGGGACTCGAGGTGCAACTGGTTATAGTTATCAGGGTCTATCATTTCAGGACTGAGAAAGCGGAATACTTATCATTTATTTATTACGCACTATAGCGCATAAAAAAACATATTAAAAACTTTTTTTTATGACTGGCCAGTTATTTTAATAATTTATTTATTTAGAATATATATTCAAAAATATCTAATTCAGACAGAGTGGATCTGAGAAAATTTTAATAAACTAAATTATATAATGTATGCAATGGTTAGCAGCCCTGCCCCCGCGGCCCCACTGCAATGCGCCCCCAATAAGATTTTCATTAACCGTTGAAAAGTTCGTAATGAGCAAGGACTCAACCCCTTTAGTGCTTTATTTTGAATTTGTCGGAACGTATTTTTGAACGTTTTTCAGTATTCTCGATAAAGTGGCTACACCTTTGAACTTGACCTTGACATAGTCATTTTATATTTTACTAACCCGGTACGTACTTTGCTACGTATAAAGTGAAATCCATATCCATACTAATATTATAAATGCGAAAGTCTGTCTGTCTGTCTGTCACCTCTTCACGGCTAAACTGCTGGACCGATTGTGATGAAATTTGGTATGGATATAGTTATGCACTAAGAGTCAAACATAGCCTACTTTCGGGCGCGATATAACCGAGGCGCACGCGGGTGGAGCCGCGGGCAACGGCTAGTATAAATAAATGAAGAACCGCTCGATCAATTTTGTGTAAACATCACATAAATCATCTACTAAATAGTCCGAACAAAGCCTAAACATTTGGTTTGGATAGGTAAGCCGTTTTTGAGTTAAAATTACAACGATAAGTGACATTGATTTTTATATATATATTGATTGATTTTACATTTCGACGTTTGATATAAGAAAAATACCAATTGGCTAACAATGTTAAACCAAATATTATGACTGATTTCAAAATTTAAACGAAATATAAATAAAATTGAATGGATTCACTTTTGGGCATATCTCTTAAAACCTTATTGCAAAACCTAAACAAAAAATTTACAAGTTTTAAGTCGGTTTAATATAAGAAAATTATTTGTTAATTTTGTTACTTACTAATTTTTTGTCAACCGTTAAGATATTGTATATCAAAGAGGCTTTAAGGCTATATACATAGTCTAGATCTAGCATCAGTCTGGGATATCCGTGTTGAGGAAATAGCGGCCTAGACCCCCACTTCCGGGGGTTGTGTGGGGGTGTAGGGGGTCGGGTGTTCCCGCCACCGTCGGAGTTGCTACAGACTCTTGATATTTTTAGATTTAGGAACGTTTACGTTGGATTAAAAGTGTCTATGGCTGGTAAGATGAGCTTTTATTGAAGTAATATCTATTTAAGTTTTCTTTTTTTCATGTATTTTCACAAGTTTCGGTGTTAAGTAAAGAATGAAATATATTTATTGCCAAAAAACACCACTGCACTGCACTAAAAACAACAAACAAGTTAAAGATAAAAAAAGTTGACAATAAAACAAAAACAAATGAATGTTTGTTGTATCAATTATATTTATATATATTTATATTTATATAAATATTTATCAAAGATGTCACAGATGGCGTGTTGTTATAGATAAGAGATAGAGGGTGGCAATTTTTTTTTAATTTGTGTGTTGTGTTTCATTTCTGACACATAAACCCATTCAGCATATATTGTAACCTTGAATATTTCTTAAATACTTTTCTGATGTATATATATGTAAAAAAATATTGGTATTAAGCAAAATATCTGTTTTCGTCATCGCGTTTCCCCGCTTGTTTGCTAAGCTCTACTGCTTAAATTTTTTGGGATCTATATAATAAAATACATATTTAAGTATAATTAGGTATAACACAGTTGACATAATTACATACATGATTTTCTTGTGTACCACGATTATTATGAAATATCTTAATGACAGAAACTATAAAACGAGTGGTAATCAGAAAATATCATTTTTCAACTTGACCTAACTGAGAATCGAATCCAGGGTCTTGTGGTTTTGAAGCAAGGTTATCCTACTTTGCCACAGAGATCGGTCGTCTTGAAAATTAATATTTGTTGCATTGTTTTATTTCAATGAACTTTATTCTAAATATTTAACTTTTTGTTTCAGGTAAGTCATCAAAAACATTATTGAATCCTCAATCAAAGTAAGTTATGTTTTGGCTAAAAATATAAGCGATATAATTACTTATTTGAATTAATTCTATCTTGAGCTCCTCCGCTTCGGAAGGCACGTTAACCCGTTGGTCCCGGTTTTTATCGGTAGATGGCAGTCGTTAGGCTATGTCAGAAGCCTTTAGGCAGCATGAAAAATCTGACAGTGTTGGCACACTAACACACCCGGGTCATGTTCCTATGGTGGGTCTGGTTTCCCTGTAAAAAAGGGTCACGGAAGTCATTCTAATAAGCAGTTCCGCCTGGACCATGATTAATAGCGTACCCTGGGCTCTGAAACGTAAGCTGAAGATGCAACCGGGAAACACGCTCGTACAAAGAAGAAGCAAGATAATTACTAAATTGAATAGTAGCGCCATCTGTTAGCACGAAATAGAACAAACTGTTTTTTTAGGCATAGGAGCCATGCTGCTAGCAATAAAGGCATCAATCAAGTCGCGTGGAGCGACGAAAGCCCCTATCTGATGGCGTATGCTGCTTATAAGTAATTTCCGAGCATCGATTTGTTACTCGGTACGGCACGATAAGTAGAGACTTAGGCCTGATAGGTTAAGTGGGGACGGCTCTTTTGAAATTAAAAAAATAGGTCAAACATCTATGGTAATTTAATTACATCTATGGCAAAGTCTGTGATCAACCACTAGGTTTACACGTGCGATTATAGAGGTATATCTGATAGTAGGTTTAATTTCTCCATCTTAACCGTTTTTAAGGGAACATGATCCGGGTGTGTTAGTGGCCAACACTGTCAAGTTTTTCATGCATCTAACATAGCCTGACTGCCATCTAAACCAACCGGAACCAACGGCTAAACGTGCCTTCCGAAGCACGAAGAAGCTCAACATAGAAATGGCGCTAATGGCGACCAATCCAAGTATGGCCGCGCACTCGCCATCGCTTGACGCGTTCTATCGTTACTAACAGGCTCACCCCGCTAGGCTACTATGTGTAAAAAAACGTATTCTTAGCAAAATGATTAGGTAATATTACTAGTAATTAGTAAATACCGATTTTCAAGATACTATAATATTACTGTGCGGCTTGAAAGTTTGCCAGACTGAATTATTGCTCACAGTAATTAATATTTTACGTAATCCTTTGTTTAGCGTATTAATTAGTCTTGCTTATTACGTAAACTTATAATTGGCGTTCGCAAAGACTGGGTTAGCTTCATAATTAGTCATCAAGGAAAAACCTTGCATAATATCTTTCAGACATCTGGTGTTAAGTTTCTATAAATATTTGAAATGGGTGCACATTAGAATCTCAAAAACGTGATGACTTCATTTAAAATGTATGAGAAATAGCCGAATCAAAAAAAAAATATATTTCAAATATTGAAAAGCTCAAAACACCTTTTTATGGAATATCCATAAATATGTGACTTTAAAAAAACATAGCCTAGTATAACTGATTTTATAAGTACAATGTATTCAGGTACAAATGGGTATAATGATCCCTAAAAACTATTTGTGACCAATGTTTATTAAATTCAATTTACACAAATTCGACTTTATGATGGGTCTCATAAGTTAGGTTATGGTTATCTTGCAATCCCCAAAGTAAGCGTTCAACTACGGCGTAAAACTACTTTCAACTCTTCTACAATAGGGTTGTAGAAGGGTTATATTATAGGTAGTTTTACGCCAATGTTTTAATTATTGAATTTTTTTAAAATTCATATTTTACACGACCTTCTCTTAAAAGGCGACTATACTCGCTCTGTCCTTAATCAGATCGTCATAACAGACCAAACTGGTAGGAAAATGTCCCACCCTAAACCAACAAATAAATTATTTCATCCTCTCAAAATAATGGAACCATAATGCCGCGCCATGAGCTAATAACAATGAAGAGAGATACTCTTTATCACAAACGAAAATTCAAAACACACTTCATGCCCGCATACTCTTTCACATTCTGTTATATTCGAATTCATATATCTCGCAAGTTAATTTATATGACCCATAGAGTTAGTATGAAATGGATGTGGTAGAACGCGCGTTGTCGTGAAGAATAAATGAATTTGCGTTAACACAGCGTAGCGCTGTGTAAGTGTAGTTAGACAACATCAGAGGCCGAGAGGCGGTTTTTAAGATCAATTGACTTTGTAACATACGATGATGAATGAGGGCAGTGTACGGTATACATTCTATTCTACGTACGAGTATCAGTATATGGATGACCTTCTACATCTCTTTTTTTATGTTTAAATAATAAAAAAATATTTTCGATGGCGTAAACTAATTTCGAATTCGAATCACAAATAACAAATTCTAGAAGTCTGAAACTTGAATTATTTAAGAAGTTTAAATTCATAATGTTTGCATATCTAAATACAGATTAACTGAATATGTCATGCGTGCTTAATAAAGAGCGAATACTTGTTCGCAAATACAATTTTTATCTGTATTTTACAAATAATATCGTTTCTTTCAAGTTATTTTGCTAAGCTATATTTTGTTGCAGTAGGTAAACTTTATTTACTTAACATGTACTTACGTAAAATTTTTAAAAAATCCAATTCCAAATAATTGTGTTTAGGACTTTAGACCCAATCCGGTCATCAAAATCCTAATAGATACATAATACCGTAAGTTTATATACAACTGCCTAATTAGTAGAGCCATTATAAATGTCAACGATAGAGCCAATCAACGCTCTACGAACCAAATAAGCGCTCTATAAATTGTTACTCTAAGGATCTTCTCAATATAGCTTTTTACCCGACTCCGCCGCAAAGGAGGTCCATGTTTTAATATAAGGGGCGTTACCGCAAGATCTCCCATTAATTATTTAGTATTAAGGTTCGCCGACGCTCTGCATTGTTTCAACTTTTGGGCCAATATTGGCCCAATATGTAATGAGAATGTTGGCTTATTTGGCTTAATGGGACTTTCTAATAATAATAGACTTTATTATTTTGACTTAGGTATATTATCTATTTTTATTTTTAAATTTGACATTTTGTTTTAAATTATGTATCCTTATAATTGAGTATTTTTAGACATGATAGATTTGCACGCCTTACTAAGGTAGAATGTATTCGCACATTCATATTGTTACAACATCATTTTGTACATACATTCATGCAAATAAAGATTTTGATTTTGATTTTGAATAGAATTATACTTCTTTTCAGTCAAAGATTTAAACTGTTACTTTTTAATTGTTAAATTAATTATAATTTACTAATATTTTACATTAGGTATAATTAAGATTAAATAAAATGTACAGACGATCGAGAAAGTCTTAATAAACACAACTTATTGTTTCCATTTTAGATTTATTTATTTTCATTTAACTTAGTGTCAGACATAGTATATCAGCTTTCTAGTTATTATTTTTAAATTATTCATAATCGAGTAACACTATAAGTTTAACCTATAGAATATCAGCAATAAACTCCTAACGGGAAACCCAACGCCTTTCTTCACCTCTCCGGCAACATTATTTGTAAATATTTCATTCCCTCACTCACCAACATTGGCCAAACATTTCCCAAGGCGGTAGCGCACTTTTCTATCTCGAAAGGATAAGCGGTCGCTTTCCGTGACCGAGCCGCGATTGTGCAGTTAAATACTGAATAAACTCCTTTCTGCTTTCAGCAAACTATGAAATGATGCCTTCATGGACATTAAGCATGCAAAGGCAGCATAAAACACTGCAGATATCAAAGTGCGCTTGTTTAGTTGAGCTTTTGGGAGGTACCTATCGTTTTTAAATAAAGAATATTTTATTTTTCTTTACAATATTTTCAATTACATCCATACATAAAAAAATCCTAAATGCGCCCCTGTATGCATTTCTGGATCCACGCCTGATTGATAAATCTTTACGAATATTTAATGCCATCAAAAACAAAACTTGTAAAAAAGCCAAGTCTCGCTTAGTTGTTCTACTGTTAAATGTTGCGAGATCCATGTAATAGCAAGTCGGTTAATTTATTCAGTCCCTTCTTAAGGGACGTTCTGTTTTCGGTTATTACGTAATAAGCTAACTTAACAACGTCTTATAATGACCATATCAATATTAAATCTGTTGTTTTAAATAAATATATATCATATGTGAGATATTAATGTGTTTTCATGCGATGTCCTCCTAGTTCTGAGCTACCTCCCCACCAATTTTCAACCAAATCAGTTCGGCCGTTCGTGAGTTATAATTAGTGTAACTAACATGACTTTCTTTTATATATATATATATATATATATATATAGGTGCACTCGGCATTAGAATAAATCGGGCTCTAGCGGAAAGACACTTTGACGAAAAAGAAAAGCAAAGTGATGACGTAACAAAAATTCTAAAATATTACCAATAACACGGGCGGGCAAACGTGCGCAAATAAGGCAAAACTTTCGACTGTAAAATAAGTAATTAATTTTATTTCCCCGGCGTCCCATTAACCTGATTCCGGATTTTTGTGCCGGTGGCGGAATGTGTGAACGAAATCATTTTTACGATCACGCAAATTACGTAAATATATATTTTTTTAAATAAATGGGACATACAAACCCATTAGAACCAGATCCCAACATTTGTCATAGGAGTTTCCCGGAAAACAATGGAAAAATTACCCTTACACTTTCCCTATAAAACTCTAGTTATGACATTTTCCCTAAAATGTATGGTTAGAGCCCGTGGTCCGATTGTTACGACAGTTAAAAGGCCTGTCCATGGATACTGTTCTTAATTCAAAAATGTTGCCAGTTACATACTAAGCATACGCAACAGTGGAGGGACTGCCGTCTGACCTCTGTAATCCTTTTTACAGAGAAACCAGACCAATAAGATGTCGATGATCCGAGTATGCTAGTGTCCAACACTCATATTATACCGGTGTATGTCTTCGTACAAATAGTTTTATTAACTGGGAGCGACGGCTTAATATTCTTCTGCTAGTGATAAAGTTCTCTACTAATTAAAATATATTTAAAAAAATATATATTTACATGGAAAATTAATCTTAACTATTTGTCTGTTATGAGCCTTTTCTTAAATTAACGGAAAGACAGATTAAATAATTTCCCTGCGGATAATTATAGTCGCAAGCCAGAGAGTAGAAATCACACTTCAAACTCAAAACTAGGACGATTCACTTAGAATTGAGTACAAAAGAACACGCACCGCGACACTAAGCTTCTTAAAACAATGGAAGACAAAAACTAACAACCCTTTAAATAGCAATCAGTTGAGCTGCTTCTCAATTATTGTCACTAAAGGCTCTCTCAGACTACAGCGGGACTTGTGGGACGCTGGGGCGCCGGGACGTCCCACCCCTAATTGCGACGCGAGGCTCTAGCAAATTCTACTATCAAAATGGAATTGAATTTTAGTAACAATTCGTTGCACTGGACAGAAATACTATTTGTTGGCATACACGTTTAGAGACCACAGCGCTTGTCGATAAATAAATGCTATTTGGCTAACGAACAGCACCAAATATAGACAAATATTGGTACGAATCTGAATTCGGAGTGGCGTTTTGCATGGTCTGAATTTGGCTGTTTATTAATCTTGAAAGAATTAAATGCCGGTTCTGATAGCCGAGATGGAAACACGAATAATCCTATCAGAATTCAATTCTGTTATTTTTCATAAAGAATTCTAAAAATATTACATGTTGAATGCCCTGAATACAAAGTCTTGGTTAATTAAATGGATTATAACAGTGTTATATTCTATTTCTACGTTTGATACCACATACGAAAAACACAGACCATGTAATTAAAAAAATAATGTTACCTAATGCGATTCTGTTGAAAATATAGTGAATACATTATGTCTACTTAATTAATTAGACTTTATGTTGGTTCAAAAAAAGACCTTATTCATTATTCAATGTTTCATAAAATATCTTTATAAATTTATTATAATTTTCCTTCAAATTAGTACAGGTATTTTACCAAAAAAACTCTACGGTGATCTAAAGAATAATATTCATAAATTGTTAATTGATTCTTTCGTTTGAACTAAAAAGCGCCTAAAAGGCAAATTCCCTGGAGCTCATACCATAACCATTAGCGAAAACAAAAGAAAGCGCGACCTACCAATCGCATGGCGAAATGGCGGGTGGCGGCCATCTTTTGTGTTCTAAATTACTACTTTTTAAATTGATAGTGTCTGTCATGGCAACCATTAAATTAGAAAAAAAAATCCAACTCAACAATAGTGTAGTGTATATTTCCTTTGACAATATTAACGAAAGTTTTTAAAAGAATCGACAACTGAGGAAACTTTTCTTTTTATGCCTGTTTTTGAATATGAATTTTCTTGATATGCCAACTTTTTTAATAAAGATTGGTCTAAGTTTGGAAGAAGACTATGATTATTTACGGAGAATTCTGAGAGCTCTGACTGTTTTTTTTTTTTTGTTTCATCTATGTACAACATAAAATATCTACTAGAACTTTACTAAAATATCAAAAAGCTCAAGGCCAACCGGAGGCAGGTAACAAGGACTTTTTAGCATGATAGAAGAGGAATAGCCTGACTCTTGGAAAGGATACAAAACGATGACATCACGGGCGAGTGAAACCGCGGGGATCAGCTAGTAAAAGATAAACCTCATCCCATTGCAAAGGATCCCCTTAACACTAATCAATAAACTCTTATTAAACCAACTGCGTCCATTACGACAGAGCTTAAACAAATAGCAGATTGGACCGAACGAAAGCTCGCAACGCAATGAAAAGTGCATTATTCTAATTAAAAGCTCTAATGCAAATGCATGCCATATTCATGCCAATTGTGTTAACGACCTCTCGCACATTATAATAACGTCAATCAAGCTTGGGCATGGTTTAATACTTCAACGTTTAATTGCTTATGATTAATAATGATTAAGTACTTCATGAGGATTTAAAGATACTATCTTATTCATTTATTTACATATAAATTTCTCCCTGCCAGCAGACGTATTCCCGGACACATACAATTTGGGTCTTTTCACGGCTAGAGTGAATAGGCAATTAATGTGCCAGCGAGCTCTTAGACCGCATCTGCATTTAACATCAGGTGGGATCGTGGTCTACCGCTGGACATTGTGAATATAAAAAAAAATTATAAATAAAATGTCGAACAAGCAAAAAAATTTTCTCCATTTTTCGTGCTTCTGATAACTAAGTACTCGTAACTAAAAAAAAAGACTGATTTTTCCTACCTCAAGTGTTTGTACTTCAAGTAACATACTTGGCACAACAGTAACATGTTTGGCACAATTAGATTATGTTTATCGTGTTTTTGAACCTCATTGCAGTAATATTTTGTTTGAAATTAACCACGACACCATAATGCGGATAAGAAACTCTGACAACAGGGTCTTACAAGATTCGTTGAACTAGTAACCCGTACGATGTGAATTTAAATGGGTAGATATAATGATCCATCCTTAGCAGCCTCTATGATATCCTTTTTAGGACGTAGGCGTCATGCGTCATGCAGGATGGCCTCTACCTCGCGTTGGCCCATGGTCGCCAGTCCATGACCTTTCTGGTCCACTGATATCGGTCCATCCTTACTATATGTCTAGTCTACTTCTATTTCTGCCTCTTGATAGTGAGTAGATAGATAGAATTGTATATAACAATTAGGAATATTTTACTATTTGTCCTCAGTGGCAACAAAGCCAGTGGTAACCGGGAATAGACGATAGATATACTCATTGTTGTACCGTCAACGTAAAAAATTGTACATGTTCAGGAATATCAGTGAGTGTAGACCCAGCCTTGCAAAATTGGCGGCTTGTAGTAAAATTAGTAAAGTTTGCCACCATTATCGACGAGTGACAAAGGACTCTTTGTGACTGTAATTACCGGATGTTCTAGTCTATGGAACGCAAGCCCTTGTCTTTGGTTGTAGTAGCACTTGTCTTTGCTCTTCAAGAAAATACTTATTTTGGGTGTTCGTAAAGAATCCTGGCGAAGCCCCATACATCGTTTGTACGAAAAAAAACAAAAAATATAGATAACTTGAAACAAATCGCATTAGCAAGAACACTTAACTAATTACACATTTACCACCACTAAATAATTATAAACCCCGGGGTTTTTTTAATTATTCCGTTTTTTAAAAGTCGTCCTTTTGTTTCATTTTCCATCGCCATATTTAAAACAAAACCCACCCAACCACAACTGAACTGAAACATCATGTCACTCTGACAGTTGCTAGCATTGTCAAATCGACATTGACAGTTGATTTAATTGATTATAGTAGAGTACTAGGTTAGGATATTAGGAAAGTCAATATATTTATTGCTTTGCACTTTCTTTATGTAGACCGCAATCTACAGAGTTCAAGTCAGTTTGAATGACAGTGACATTGGCAGTTGTAAGTCGTGGCTCTATGCGAATGTTTCACTTTCTACATTGCCATATTTAAGTTCTGGTAACATAATTTATAATAAAAATCTAGTTTTTTTCCCGGGGGTTTAAAAATATTTTATTTACAGAAATGTACTTCTGGGACTCTTATGATGTTGTAAAAAAAAAATCAACTCATCCGTATTTTTTTTATTATTCGTAAAAATTCCGCCATCATTCTTTGGGAAACAATATTTAAACGTCGGTTCAATATTTTGTCATTTTGTCAAATCAAAATAGTCAAAGGAAATTAGAGAGGCGAAGGATGTGATATACGTTAATACTGTTGTTATTAATTACTGTTGTTATACGTTAATACTGCTGTTAATATTCTGTAAATGAATGAATGAATGAAGAAACATTTTATTAGTTTCACTTATATCATCATTTTATTAATAAACAAAATCAAGACTACAATTGACTGTACAATTTAAGTTAATAATTTATTTGTTTATTTTTTATTATTATTATTTTTAAGTATATAGTCATAATATAAATAAACTTATCTATGACCGAAGACTACACACATTTTACTGATGATATTGAATACCAAAATGATAAAATTAAAAATTGATAATTAAAATTTCTAAAACAGCACACATGTGTTCGCCCAACCCTAAACTCACCGAGTTTCGAAGCCAATAGAGTGGGCCTGGTAATATTAACCCGACCGCTCTCAGAACTTCGTCAACTCAACTTAACCCTGCGAAGGTCGACTTTCAAACGACTGCACTCCCAACTTTGGTGGGCGCGCCGTCAAAATTCGTGGCGACTACAATTTTCGCAACCGCAAATTACGTCTTCGAGCGGGAGAGGCGGAAATTGCCGAAGTCGCTTCGTTAGAGGTCGGATTGGAGCTATTGTAGTTGCTGCTTAATCGCGCCGGACAATGGCCAGTGAGTCGTCGTAATCGTCGCTAAATAGTCGCAGTTGAATCGGGTCAGAATCGCACGATTTTAATTGCTCGAGCTAGTCTGCATGTCGTTTTTTCCAAGTGGCCACATTAAACGTTTTACGCGTTGATTATTCCCGCTCAAATGAGGCGTTTCGCTGCGAATGCCGAATTAAATTTCGTTGACGATCTCCTTTTATGCTGTCGTAATTTTCACGCGATGAATTTTATACGTGCGTTAATTTGCAGCGGTATTTGTCTTGCGTATTTCACAATCGGAAACTTGCTGGCCGATAACTCGCACACTTTTTTTTTTATTCAGTGCTAGCAAACGAGCGGCGCATGCAGCAGCCGCTAATTGAAACTATAAATATAAACCTCTAACATTTTCTTTTCCCTCTATTTTCATTTCGCGTTTTACTCACTAAATTGCGCTCTATGTAAGAAATATTTGCAAAGTTGCACTGAACGCTATCGCTGCATTTCCCTGTGTAATATTCTCGTACAGATAATAAAGACACGTATGTCAGTTATTACGTTCACAAAGGAGTGTCAATTTGCTTTACGGTAGACTGGTCGCTCGTGGCAGAATGCTTCTGAGTTTTCTAGCGTTAAAACAGCAATGTAGTTGAAACAGCCAAAAAAGTTGGTATAAAGAAACCACTTGGGTATTTTGTTCCCCGCGCCGTTTCCCCGCGCCTCTCGTGCCCCCTAGGGGCGCACTCGCGATAACCGCTTTTTATACGCATAATGCCCCGGATCCGTGCTAAGCTGATAGAATTGTGGTGGAATCAGCAGCCCTTTTGAAGTTCTATTAAATTGCAACACCCGCGAGTTCGCGCCAACGCCCCTGTGAAATTGTGGCTTTATTGAAATTGTTAGAATTATTTATATCTTTTTTGCGCGAGGCAATTTTCGAATTACGAGAGATTATGTATTATACACTTATTACACTAGTGCTAGAATGAATAAAAGTAATTGAATATATTTTTTAAGATAAAAATACTTGGCTTTGTACTGTTAACAGTTCAGTTGTTTCGGAAATACTTATTTACGATACATTGGCTCGTTTGATAGACAAGTATTATTTTTACTGGATTCAATAAATCTACCTTACTTTCGTTTGAACTCCGACAAAAATATTATAAATCCAGGTGTCGCGAAAACATTTTTTTCGAATTTGTTTTGTTTTCTCGCCTTTGTTATATTATCGTATAAAGTTACTTATTATTTTTGTAGAGCGGTTTTATTATTAATAATGGATAGGTTAGTAAAATAAATAGTTGTAAAGCTGTCTCAAATGCATTAGGCAGCCCGAAAAATCTGACATTAGAAGACACTAACTCTACTTTCAAATCTCTTCTCGGAAGAACTAGCGTCCCGCCCCGGCTTCGCATGGGCATAAAAACCTTCCTCTTGAACACTATCTATTTAAAAGAACGCATCGAAATCCGTTGCCTAGTTTTAAAGATTTAAGCATACAAAGGGATATAGGGACAGAGAAAGTGACTTTGTTTTATACTATGTAGTGAAACATCAACTTATAAAACTGAATCAATACTCATAAAGAGAAAGTGTTTGTAAGTTTGTTGGTAATCTTCGAAACTATATTAACAAAAATTATTTCTGCATATGATAGCCTGATTCTTAGGAAATATTATAGGCTTTATACTACATACACGTTCAGTTTATCTTTTCTATTTTCATATTTTTTTTCATTCATTCATCTTGTCATTATACCCATCTCATTGTCACTAACACTTAATTAACTTTAAATAATGTTACACGCAGTTTAGATAATGTTATTCACTACTTAAGTATATCTTGTCTATTATAAATATTTAGCCTGCTGTGTGTCCTCGCTTATGGTCTTAAAACCAGCCATTGTATTTGTAATATCTTTATGAATATTTTGTTATGTTGTAATACTGTTGTGTACACCTTATAAATAAATAAATAAAGGGCGGGTAAAATCCAAAACAGCCAGTATATCATTATATTGACTTAGAGCATTATCTATTTAATTATTTACAAGAAAGGTACTCATTTTAGTAGTTTGTATTGACTTCGGTTGAACATTTCATCATGTATCCGTGAGTTGCGATGGGTTGACAGGCGTCGATAAGGATGTGACCGGTAAAGGGTGTGTGATGAAGTTATTGATAGTGGCTAAATGCTGAATAAATTTATTTAGGTATCACTAGCTTTTGCCCGCGTGAACAGTACTTTATCCCGGGATGAAAGATGCCCTTTGTCCTTCTCCTGGTTCTAAGCTACCTCCCCACCAATTTTCAGCCAAATCAGTTTAGCCGTTCTTGAGTTATAAATAGTGTAACAACTCTTTATAACTCAAGAACGGCTAAACTGATTTGGCTGTTAGTTATAACACGATAAATACGGTACATATAGAGATTAGAAAATAATTAAAATAGGTCTTTCAAGTAAAAAAAAATGCTGTAGAGTTTGTTTGTGTGACCGATTGGAAGCGGCCTGCATCGAGCGCCTGCCTTCGACCTTCCTCAGGTCATCCGAGGAAAGTGTTTCGGAAAAGAAACATTTATAAAATTTACTTATCGGCCCAGTATACCTACCAAAAATTATTAGTTCATACCCAACAACCGCAGTTATAACCAATTTATATTACGTTAGTCACGACCTTCAGCCAGAGGAACACGACTTAACAAGAGAACAACTTGAGTTAACCTACATACACCTACATTCACATTAATCTTGAAATTTAACTATAAACCTCGTGCTTGCTAACATATTGCTATCATACAGAAATGAATACGCAACAAATCCGAATCGATTCCCCATGGCATGAATGACAAATACGTTAACTACTAGTTAGAGCTAACCAGTAGTTACCTAGTGCGACTGTCCGTTTGTATTAGCGGTCGTTTGTTATAATTTATCTCTTGGAGTAAATAGGATTAACAGCGGGCGGTGCGCACACTTTCTCATTTTTTGCGGACAAAGGACGGAAGAGCCGCGGGTGGCCACGCTGCCCCGGACAGTGGGAATCTCGGACCCGCGCGGGTCGATAAAGGATCACAACCCTAGGTGTAGTACATAGAATTTGGAATCGCGCGCGGACGCCTGGCTATTTTTTTTAATCTATAGTGTAATAGAAAACAATAAGTAAGGTTTAAGAGTAGAAAAAAAGTTTTTTTTTTATTTAATCATTCCCTTCTTTTCCCAGTTACATCATCAGTTTACGCTTCAGAGCCTAAGGTACGCTTAAATCATGGTCTGTTGATTACAATGGAGTGACTGCCGCATCACCTACATTATTACTGTTGGATATATGATAATTCTGGATAAAAATAATAATAAGTACTACAGATTTTTAAGCAAAACTGTTTAATGTCTAGTATTTTAAAAAATCTGAAATTTGGATATAGATGCGTAATTTTTCCTCGATATTTCATTCCAGTGAAACCTACTTCAATCGGTAAAAAAATGTATTCCCGATATTCCAATAAACATTCCCGACAAATCGGAAAGCTTCATACCAAGCCTTCACATTTGATTATGCTCAATATCTACCAAAAAGTAAATTGATCCCAGCAATAAAACTCTAATCGAAATCACGGAGTCATCTTCAGAGGATATCGTACGCGCATTAAGCGAAATTAATCCGAGAAATGAGGACGGAACGGAAAGAAATCCCAACAGACCCCAATCGGGTGGTAGTATAAAGTATAACCCAAAAATATTACCAAGCAATAGTGCAAAAGCTTATTGTTGTGATTTATTTATGCTTAAATTTAGGTAAAAATAAGAATTTAATTTAACAAGAAAAAATATTTGTTCATCTATGATAATATTTGATAGAGAAAAAAAACATATACAATCTATTTTTAACCTTATTTTATCACATAAGTGTCATTCTGAATTTCGACAGTTAATTATTCCGACAGAGAGCGATCAAATCTTATTTATAAATATAACATTACTGTCAAACAAATAACAAATACCGTCGCTATTTTGAGTTATATATTCACTCTAAAATAATCAGTATTACTAGGTTGAATCTGATTGTGGGATCCGTTGGGAATTTCGGGATCAGATGCAACCTTTAACCGATCGCGCGATTCGTTAAGAAACCCTCCTGATAAAGGTAAAAAGAAGCGAAAGTATTTCGAGACAGTGCCTAATACATGAGTATCCCATCACGGGGCCGATTCGCACCTCCGCATTTTTATGTTTTCATAAATTCCGCTGAGATCAATATTTTATATTCGCGGCCGCGCGGCTGTAAATGGGGATTTTTTTGCAAGTTCGCGCGCCCCACTCGGCTTTATTTATTCGGATGTGCCACTGATCTACTTAAAACTGGACAGAATTTGTCTATTTTTTTTAGAGTGGCATTAGATATAATCAGATAGTTAGTATGATATTTAATTTTTGCCTCAACATTTTGTATTCTACCGTTTATTGGTGGAAATTTTAAATTTTTTCGGTTTAAACCCATTAATTCATAATTCCAAATAATTTATTTGCTAATAAATAAGGTTTAACAAATATGAAAAAATAATATTTTGGATAAGCTTATTTAGCAATTATTACAGCATGCAAAATGTAAAGATTGACTATAACAAAATGACAAAAATAAAATGTTGCCATTTCAAAACGTCTTACCCGACCAATCTCACTAATTCTAGTCCCATTGTCATATATTTCTTCTCAGTAGTTCCAAATAACTTTGAAATCTTATAAACTTCTGTGAATAAAAAACTCTAGTTCTATCTAACATACCTATTTTTAACCGTATATTTAATAAACTAGAGTTGTGCTCTATTTAAGTGTTTGAAACATTTTTATTATCTGACATTGACAAGATCTGCATTCCACTTTTGTTGAAAAAAATATATATTTTATCTCAGTCTCGTAATATTAACATACCTTGTCCAGCGTATTGTGCAAACAAGTCAATGGGATGCGCCCTCGAGATTCGCCACTTGTACCGCTCGATACATTTTTCATCGGAATAATGTTATCACGTCCTCGAAGCGGGCTCGCGCTCGCTCGTTCGATTATGCATCTTTTGTGGACCTCCGTAAACAGTGAAAGCTGAAATCAAACGTATGTTTTAGTGCACTTTCTTTTCATACTTATTGCTGGGAAGATTGATTTATTATGGAGATTAAAATAGATACGATGTGCATAGGTTTTTTTTGGGGTGCTCTTAGGATTGTACATTATCCGAGCTGTCTTGCTTGGTTGTAGTTTGAAATATCAATCGATCTGAATGACGTACCAGAAATTATTACTAGAACTACTTACAACACTAAAAAACGGCTTTGTTTAAGCCGTTTTTTCGTAGAAATAATTACTATTACCAAGTATTAAATAAACAAATATATATATATATATATAGGGACAAGTCACACAGATCAAGTTAGCCCCAAAGTAAGTTCAAGACTTGCGTTATGGGATACTAACTCAACGATACTATATTTTATAAGAAATACTTATATAGATAAACTTCCAAGACCCAGGTCAATCAAAAAAAGATCATTTTTCATCTTGACCTGACCGGGGATTTAACCCGAGACCTCCAGAGTAGCGGTCAGGCATGTTAACCATTACGCCACGGAGGTCAGCTTTGTATTTTGTTATCAATTCCGTGCTATATATATATATATATGTAAAATGTTATTATCAAAGGACTTGTTTTACAAATTTAAGTATTTGACCTACTTGTTTGTTGGAGTTTAGGTCTCTACTAAAGATTGCTTATTAGCAATGTTAAACAACCCCAGTATGTCCGTGACTTGGATTGGTCGCCGCCATTAGTGACAATTGTGTACTTAATCGTGTGCTTTGGAAGACATCTTAAGCGTTTGGCGCTAGATGGCAGTTCTTGCTTTCAGGTAGGTAGCGATCATTTGTGATAAGAAGACAGCTTATATATTTTTTTCAATAGTGATGGGTTGCTAGTTGCTAGCCACATCGCCTATGTCATGATTTCCCCATTCGGCGATTTCCTCAGACGACTTTTACGGCTTGCGCGGGAAGAGAAGCAGCTGGTACATTCTATGTTTTTCTTTTTCTCCCAGACCAGCATGGATCTCGATCTATCTAATGCAAAAGTGGGTTGATGGTACTAAATGTCCCTTCGTGTTGTAAAGAAAGTCAGTTTGTAACACTTGTAATGATCGCAGTTCATACCAAGGAAAGCAAATTAAATTTAAAGCTGAAAGGACGCGCGTTATTGCCCATTTTGTTATAAAAAAAAATCAATTTTAATCCCCGCGAAGGCTGTAACTCACACCTTTATTTGGCCACTAGATTACACTAAGTCCCCCATTGTTTTGGCAACCCTATGTTTAATTCTGTTTACGCATTATTTTTGAAAAACGGTGATTTTATTACAGAATTTAGTGTTGTTTTTATTAAAATTTTATTTTTGTTTTAAGCAATAAATAAAAAAATATTTATATTTATTGTGTGCCACAATAAAGTTCCAATATTATACAAAAAAAAAATCAATTAATTTTTATCAATAGGTACCTACTATTGATTATAATACTTAAGAAATTAAATATGTTTTGTTCAATGGCCATAGTAACTTACACTTACACCGTACACTTATACAAGGTGTTAACTATTTTGTTAAAACTAAAATTTGAATAACAATTCGTTCTTTAAAATAATTTTTTTTTTAATTTCTGGAATTCTTGTATTGAAATAATTTTGATGATTGTGATACAAATATTGGAATTTGGATAGGCATTTTTGGCGCCATCATAACGGAGTTCTAAGAAGACATATTTTGACTCAACGACCAAAAACGCGATACACATCATGGAGTTAAATCACTACCGCATTCGGACTTACGACCGCGTCCGTCTCGGACTAATCCAATCGAACCAAATCCGAACGGACCATAGTTGATTGTCTGCGACAGTTTATTACCTCGCGCGGCCTTTATGTGGCTTACGTGATAAGTATTTTTATTTATCGACTGTTTCGTAAACCGACAAATATTTATATTTTACATGACCTATTTATATCCTGCGTTAGTGGCTCTGGAGGAGAGCATCTTTATATTAGCCTTAAGACTAAATTTGATTTTAATAGAGTGAAGAGAGCAGCTGGGGCAACATCTATAGAGCGGTCCATAGCACTGGTGATCGCATAACTTGGAAGCACATAATATTATGTGGTCTAGATCCTCAGCAGTGAGGTACCGTTGAAGAAAATGAAGAGTCTCTTCTTTTATTCTCTCAGCAGACTGGATATCAAACACAAAGCATTAACCATTTATACTAAATTAGAATTTAGTTATTAACACGTATATTAAATATACATTATAAATATGTAGTTATGAAATAACTTCATAGGTGCTTATTTATCCATAAATCTAATTATATGTAAATCAATTCATATTTAGGCAATAAATCGCTGATACGTAGCTTATAGGTAATTTACTTGACAATCACAGAACAAAGGATGTACAGAACATAAGCTGGGGCATTTGTGTTTGTTCAATACTTACTATTTTACCCGCTACGAACATAAAACAATTATAAAACACATTAAATATCTTATTTTGAAAAGAAACCAACTAATTTAGCTTCTCTAGACAGGACCATAGTCCGTACTTAAATTTTTCTCCGCTATAGGTATTTCAGTGTTTTATAAAATGACAATTTAAATGACATAACTTTGGACTGTATTTTACGATGATGATGATATGCTTTAGAAATGATCATATTTTTGTAGAGAAGTGGAGCACAATTGTATTATAGCGATGTACCGTCCTAGTACCTACAAACTAACTACAAATTTGTGGAAGCTAGAAAAATATTTCATCAATTATTAGAAAAAAAAAACATTGAACGGTTTCGGTTCAAGATTTGTCGGTAAAGAAATAAAAGATTTGGCTATTTTTCAATATTACTGTCGGTCGTTGTCTCAGGTCCCAAATCTAGTCTAGTCGGTATTGTTTTCTGTCTGTCATATGTCGTCGTTTTTATTTGTCAAAGAGTCCAAGTCAGTAAAGATGCTGGAGGCCGCAACAAACATGTTTACGTTTAGTTAAGGCGCTGTGCATCAGGGGAATACCGTAAAACGTCTATTTTTTCGTCGCGCAGTTAGCTTTATTCTTCATGGAATACAAGCATGAAAAAAATATGAAGTATAGTTCAAGGATCAAAATAAATGATTACATCAAAATATTTAAAAAGAAATAATTAAAACCTAGCTAAATAAAATAGCAAAAAAGCTATATCCAGAAAAGGTTTCGTCGCGAATTACTTGATATCTTCAGCGACAACTACCAATTTTTTTACGTCTATAAAAAGAATAACATAATGACCCAGATGGATACCTAAAAAAATTACAATATTTAGTCATAATTATTGAAATAATAAATTAAAACTGGAAAATTTCACCCGAAATGGCATTGAACGGAGACTAGTGACAGGCCAACCCAGTATCGCCACTTTCAACCTTATTTCATTATGAGTACGTACTATAATCGCACTTCACTCCTCTTAAATACCTAAGGGTTGGGGATACAGCGCCTTAATGATATTATGTTTTATCACATGGGCAAATAAAAATACTTTTTTTCTTAACTACGACTACGTTATAACGAACAATATTTCCGAGACTTTGTCTCTATACTCTGTTCTATGTCGTTATTTATATTTGGCGTTTGGCTTATCGATTCGGGAATTTGGGCGACGGTACGTGAGATTTCGATTAGTAATCGAACCAGTTAGTCATGGGTGAAATAATATCTCATTTGCATGTTAGCAAAATGTCGCCAGGTAAATAGGGCAATTTGGATCTTAAACTGCGCTTGGAATACGATTTATTTTGTCTTATCAATTTTATATGGAGAAATTTCCCTTTTTTTCAAACAATGTTCTTTTTATAAACGCATTTTATATTTGCATGCCAACAGAGGTTATATGGACAGGACTTCACTATCACTATAGTGTAAAACAAAGTCGCTTTTTCTGTCCCTATGTCCCTTTGTATGCTTAAATCTCAAAAAATACGCAACGGATTTTGATGCGGTTTCTTTATAATAGATATGTTTAATAGATAGTGATTCAAGAGAAAGGTTTTTATACCCATGCGAAGCTGGGGCGGGTCGCTAGTAAATTCATATTTTTACTTAATTACTTTTAAGCAAAGTTAATTACCATCTTACATTTAGAAGTCTTCTAAACATGGAATCCCTAGTAAAAAGAAATAATGAATTAATTAACGACACTGCTATTTTTCTTATGATTAAATTCGGGAAGATTTAGATTTCCCTGGAGACAGCTTGACGGAGCCGGCAGTATGGCTGCCGCGGTACATGAGGGTTACCGCCTAATATAATGGCCCGACTATAATATAAGAAGATAGATTTGTATTATAATCTCTACTTACATAAAATAATAATTCTTTTTTCAAATAAAAAGGAATATTTCAGATTTAAAATAAACACATTTTTTTACTTTAGGACCTTATTAAATAAGAAAAATTTTGCGTAAAATAATATAACCGAGAGAATGAGATTCGTTGCAGAAAATAATAAGGGTACCTACCTAATTAATTTAATGGTAGCATTAATGTCTATAATATCTTCGTTTATGTTATTATACAGAGAAAAATAAATAACACAAAAGAAAAAAAAATATTCGGGGTAATTTGTAATAAGTAGGTACGATAAAAGCATCTCTTAGTAAGTACTCTCGCAATAAGCTCATACGAACACACTTAATGCGATAAAATATCTTGCCATTTATCAAAATAATGTGTTTTAAGCGAATATATTACTGCGAACTCATCAACTGCAACTGCGCATTAAGTATAATAATATGAAGCTTATAACCTCATTCAGTCAGGTGCAGTCTGGTGGAAAACAAATTCAAAGGCGGCGCCCTATACAATAGTTTGGGGCCGGCCGGTGCAACTGCGCCCTGTCACTTGACTTGATCGATGACGTCATTAATGCCACATGATCGCGACAAAATGCCCCCACCGAGACCCGAATGTTACACAAACCCACATCTCAACAACTCAGGAAACTGACGTCTCCCAACATCCACCGAAATGTGGCGAAATAAATGGATTGTCGAGTCAATCCCAAAAAATGGGACAAGCATCATCAATCCTTTCCGCGTTTGCATCAAATATGTACACATAAGTACATAGAGCCAAAAACGAATCGTAACATGACACATTCTCGATATAACCCTCATAAAACGTTGGAGGCCCGATAAAATATGGAGAGTAACGGATAGCGGGGAAAAAACTATTACTCGGGCCTTTGGAGGAATGGATTCGGGGTCATCGCATTGTGTCATCTCGCATATCGGAGGGCCATCGTTCGTCAATGTTACCCGAGTGCTAAGATGGATGGTCAGGCCGGCTGTTCGAGAATACGGATCCGGTACCGGCCCGCTCCGCCGTTCCGTTTACATTTGTAAATGGGTTTTAAACTCGAGTGCTCACTTGACCGTGTAGCGGCTATACGCCTTTTTTTCCTCTTTGCGAGCTTCAATGTGTCGACCTTTTTCGCCTTTATGTATTCCTTTTCTAGTGACCGCAGTTAGGCGATACGTTAACCATATTACGAGTACAAAAGCGCAGCAATTAATCAGACGCGATCAAATATTTGCACCCAAAACACCGCTTGTAATATGGTAATATTGTTTGCAGTGGACATAGATAAATAAATTGAATCTATCTCCGACGCAGCAACCCTTCGAATGAAATCTCACAAATGAGTGGCACACCGTCGTCGCAACGCTACACTGCCCGTGTGATGTGTAATAATTGCATGTATAAATCAAAATGACATGCGTTTAATCGTAGATCCGCGCGAACCCTACCGGAAACGGCGGTCGGAGGGGCCGTCTTTGTCGACGAAAAAACTCCGAAGAAAAGCAACCCTCCCTAATGCACACACTGTTATATCTATTTGGGTATAAAGGGACGAAGTGTGCTTGACCTGTGGAGGTACCTCCCGTCCCGGAATCGGTAGGAAAAACTTCGCCCGTCGAGCACCGCTGACGTAAAATTGGATTACTGCAAAGTAGTATTGTGCGACAGATTCCGATTTTCCCTATATACCGTACATTTACGGATTTGAATTCCGTTTAGTAAGACGCTTCTCCCCAGAGCCCGAGCGTGTTGCTCGTTTGCCACACTTGCATATAATTAAGAGTGAAAACAAAAAATGTCGTTCTTGTGACAGTGTGCACCTGTCAACGTCACGTCAACTCTTGGGAGCGAGCCCGCCATTTTATAGCGAAATGCAAATAACCACAAATTGAGGGTGTAACCCGATCCCGGAGAGATACCCCGCCGCCGAGCAGATTTATTTCAAACGCGATATGATTTTACCGCAATTGATCTTCGTACCCCGCGCGATGCGCCCCAGATAACGGTGACGAAGCGTCGCGACACTACTTGTGCAAGGGTTCATGGCCAATTACGTAAAGAAAGTGCACATTTTTTCACGCAATATAATAGCGGCTCTTGTGCGAGACGCGTGAATGAGCCACTCAGTCGGCGTCGAATACTCTTGACGAGATTCAAGATGGCGGCGTTGCATCCCGCGGTGACAAATGCGCATCGCACGCGACTCACACTTTTTTTCACCGTTCGAAATTCAAAAGAACCCGACTAATTAGTTAAACTGCCAGTAGCGTCGATAACTTGACATTCGACTGCACCTGTGCTGTGCCGGTAGAGCTCCGAGAGAGCAGCTTATTTAGCATATTTAACGTTATTTTTAATAACTCCCCAGTTAAACATTTTCTCGCGTTAACACAGCACGCTACATCGACAACACAAAAGCCCGGCGATAAAATTGTAGGCTCAAATTTTAGTGTTAATATTTAAGCTTCGTTATTTTCATCGAGGCCGCAGCGTTGCATCATACACTTATGACCAAAAAAATCGGGTCACTGCATATTCTGTCCATTTTACAGTCACTCACAATCATGATTAAAAATATACTGCGCGATAGCATATTGGAAAGTTGTTGCTCTAGCCATACTGACAAAAAAGAAAAATAAAACATATTTCAGTCCTATTATTTAAACGAACAGTTTTAGTTATAAAGTTGGCATCTCTCGGTACTCACTACGTTACGCGGCCACAAGTGACCGGTTGGGTGCAAAGACATTAAAATAAAGACTTAGCCCTCTCAAAGGGTCTATGTGTCCGGATCCTGTGAAGTGTGTATCGATCAGGGGATTATTACCGGATAGTTATCCGCGTAAGAAACGTCCATCAGAAGCGTAATTTGGATATATGCGAATCCCCTCCGGCCGAGTAATCGGGTGAGCTCAATGACCCGAGAGGGGCGAGGGCGGCTCATCAATCTCTATCAGCCTCACCGGGGCTCCGCGTCCGCTGAAAAAAGCGGTGACGAAAAATATGACCGCTTCCGCTGAATTTGAACGGCATACGTCTTGTATGGTGGGGGGTATGTTCGTTGGTGTAAAGAAGAATGCGGGAACAAAAATATTGTTTTTTTTTTTTAATACTTCCGTTGGCAGTCAAGCTTATGACCCGCGAAATATCAGCACGCATTTATTCATCTGGTTGATATTTATAAAGAAAATTCAAATACGCGTCAATTTTGTAACAGCATCCTAAACTTGATGTGCTTATTACTTGAATTTTATTGCATCACTGTTTTTTTTTAATGTGAATGTGCTAGCCTATGCTGTATTCTTTTTAAAATTTAACTTTGTATATGTTTTCTTATTTTATTTTCAGCCAGCCTCGTTACAATATTTCCTCTCGACCGCTCTCCTTTGATTGCTCCTCTGTGATTGCGCCAAATTACGTTGTTGCTTCAACAATTACACAAAACATTAATTTACGGCCCTCGTTTGTGAATCGTTCATTACCGGAAGGGGGGATCGAAAACTTTTGACAAAAGTTAAGACGTAAACGGCAAATGAATCTGCATTATTCTACTAGCACCTCCTTTATAGATTACAATTAATATCAAGCCAAAGCTTCTAATTAATAGCACTAGTATTTAGGTTTTTTTATTTGAAAAAATGTATCAAAAAGTGCTGAAATATACCGAAATTCCTTAAAGTTCATAGAAACAAAATAATCGAAACTATACAGCAGACATGAACCACGCTAATAGTTGACAAATAATAATCATGTAATTTTTTTTATAAAAATTTGACACACGCCATTTATTTCATAGTTTGATAAACTAGGGAGATACCAAGTTAGATATAATTAGGTTGTTTTTAATTTTCTTTTTAGGTAGTTTTAATATTTATCATTATATAATATTACTTTATTATAAACCATTCGTTACTATACATAAAAAAATATTACAGAAACAATTAAAATTGAAACTCAAAGCCTACCTAACCCTACATGCACTCTCGCACGTCAGAATATCAAATTATTAATCATAGTATATTCTGTATTATCATAATGGCACGTCTTTTTTAACTGTAGCCATCAAATTCAAATTTTATTCAGCTCTATGCTCTACACAGATCTCCTCTGTTACCTCCCTCGACGATCGCGCTTTCTTCAGATAAGACAATTAAATAACTATCTCGGCCCATTTATCTGCTGGAGTTTGTTTGTTTGTTTCTATTTAGTATAATTAATGCCGACGAGTAAAGGTTAATGAAGTCTAAACTCGTGTGTTATCAGCCATCTGAAGGGTTCAAGTCGAATCAAAGCCGCACGCTTGGCTATTGTTGACGGCCATTTCAAAAAGAATTAAAAAAAGTAAATGTGTAGTCTTCACGAAGTTTCGTTTTACCATTGAGACTAGGTGTAATAATTATTGTGTATTCAGTATTAATGTTCAACTTTTTTTTTTTTATAGTGACAAATCACACAGATTGAGTTAGCCCCAAAGTAAGTTCGAGACTTGTGTTATGGGATACTAATTCAACGATACTATAATTAATAACAAATACATATATAGATAAACATCCAAGACCCAGGCCAATCAGAAAAAGATCAATTTTCATCTTGACCTGACCGGGGATCGAACCCGGGACCTCCTGAGTAGCGCTCAGGCATGTTAACCATTACGCCACGTAGGTCGTCATTTTTATATCACTGTTAATTTACTATTGTAATATTATTGTAGCTGTTGGTCTTCCTATAAATAAATAAATAAATAATGATTTCTTATGTTTTCGCGATTGTTACACATTAAATTAAACTATTTTATACGGTTTTCTATCGCGTTTATTGCTTACTTATTTATACCTAACGTTTCAAGCACTTTACAGAGCTCATGGTCGCAGTCTGCCTGCGACCATGAGCTCTGTAAAGTGCTTAGATAGATAGAAAACCGTATAAAATAGTTTAATTTAATAAATAAATAATTTATTTTTATATTAACAGAGGTGATAGAGGACTTTTAAGGTGACGACATTGTTTTGATCTTGAACTTCGCTTTTCGGTATATACTCATTTTTATTATGACCCTTCGACTTCTAAACATTTATAGAACTTCGGATGATATTTTTTTTTTTGGTAACATGTAACTCTTTTTAACTAACGTATAACTCGCGACTTAACGCTAAAATCCTCTTGGATTTTTTATTTGTATTCAAATATACACAATAAAGGGCTTTTTAACAGAGTTGAAATGTATTCGTAAATCGTAAATCATTTTATAATATCCTCAACAAAAGCTGTAGTTTACATAGAATTATCGCTGTTATAAACAAATACCAATTTACCTGTTTATTAAGTAGGTGACCCCTGATTTTAACACTCAAGTCAATAATTATACTTGAGTCAAATAATCTTAATTTGACTCAAGTATAATTTTTGATGGAAAGCGTCTTTTAACAATTCGTTAAGTATCAGCGAACTAAAACCTCATTCGTTCTCCATTACTTAAAGTACAAGCTGGTACGCTTCGCCGGGGCTACAGTTTTTCATCTCCGTTCTTTGCACCTCTTGTAATATCGAAAGGAATTTCCCAATTTCGGGGCCCTTATCGGCCTGCCCGATGACACCTATGAACCTTGCTCGCACTCCCAATCCGCCCCTCGAAATCCATCGCACGAATCAGTCACCAACCTAACTGCATTCTTCAGTAGACAGCTAATTTGAACCCCCATTTACGTGTAAGGCGGGCATCTATCACGACATCTCGGCATTTCTTCCAATTTACCCAGCACTACTCTCTATCGGAAGATTCAATGAATGATAACGAGCCTAATAAATACGGAGTCGGCTCCCCAAATGGCTGTAATTAATTTAATGGATTTAGACAAAGAAATATGTACAATGAGATAGTGAGATTAATGCTCTAACTCCGTTGTTTTGACCATTAGCAGATGTCGGTATTGAGTTGCGCTGGTCGCCGCCGGCCGCGTCCCGTTCTGACACATTGTTTTTTTCTCCATTTGCAGTGAGCACTAATGAACGCGCAGCCAGGCCCTCTAACGAGCTGTAACGCTGCACTTCTCTCACTATCGCCACTGTAATCTAACATCCCCCCCCCCTCCTTCAACCTTCCCCTCCACTCTCGTACCTACCGCCGCGAAACTACTCGCACCATAAAACTACACGGCCAACTTCAGGAAACTCGTGAAAAATTTGAAATTCAAATAATCTAGAAACAAGCGCAATACTCCGAGTAGCCGGCAGCCAAACAATATTTTCAGGGCGTCACTGAAATACGCTTCCGCCGCTCAAGTTTCATGCCGCGATTTTAATTTCTAATGTCGCAACTAATGTATCTAGTGGAGCGTATGCAGATGTGTTAGTTTGTCTTTGTGCGGTTGTTTCCTAGCCGGCTATTACCATAACAGGTTATAAAAAGCCCTAGAGCTCCGAGGTAGGGTAGCGTCCACCGCCGGCTTATATCTGAAATCAGCGCAACATAAATTAGCGGACAGGTCGCGTGACGGACCGACTTAGCAACATCGTCTCCTTATCGTGCGCCGGAAACCACCCAACTAACCGCTCCATATAGCACATGGCTACAAAAAACTCGACCTTAATTTCGCGAGCAAAAGAGCCTACATTCCAGGAGCAATACGCCTGTAAACTGACTCTTAAAAGCCAAATCTCAGCTCTATTCTTAGCAATAGAGAGTACAAATCAGCATTCGAGGCTTGGGCAACGGTCTACAACAAATAAGGTAACATTGCCAGTATGTCAACATAAATAAAGCCGAGTGTCCTTTAACGAAGCAGACGTTGACGTCGGGACACTAATAAAGACCGCGCAGGACAATGTGGACTGTGGTGCTTCGGGCTTAAAATTGAAATTGGTGTGTGTCGCGCCGGGGGTAGTAAATGAAGGCTCGCATTTAGCGGTCGTGGTGGTAGTGATATGGGTGGACTTCCTTTGTCTGGTAATCTTATCAGCGTGGCAGGCGGCCTCGCGTCTTGACATGATACATTGCTGGCGGCGTACGTACATTTACATCGAGCCGCGACTCCAACAAACGCTGAGACCGATCGAACGTCCAATTTGAATACGGAAGCTAATCAATCAATTTTAGACGATCTGGCTATACTTATACGCTAAGCTGGCGATAAGCGAGGGTATATAGAATTCGGATCCGGCCAACCGTGAGAGGCCGATTAAAATGTACGGGTATCATTATGCGACCCATTTTACTTGTAACTGAGAGATAGCGGCCTTCCTTTTGCCAACGATTTAGTTAATGTCGATTTTTCCAGTAATGCCTTTTGAACGAACGGATATTTAGATGTGGAATGTTCGGGAGCATTAAGCGTTCTTGATAGATACTAATATTTTGTTATTATTACGGTAATTATCACAATGTATTAAAGACTTGTCATCTAATTACCTAAATATTTTTATCTATAAATTAATTAATGCAATAAATATTTTATATTTTTCAATACCGTCAACTTTAATGTCTTTACAAACAATGAAAAAACTAATCAAACTATAAGCCTTCTTCCATCAATAAACAAAAAGGAAACTATTCGAATTTTAATAATGAAAGCGCTTAAGAATCTAGGTTCAATGAAGACTAATGAAGAGATCGGCTCGTTAGTTCCTGTAGATCCGGAGAGACAGGTCGGCATCAGCCCGGTCCACAAAGGGGCGCCCTCAGTTCCGTTCGCAATCGCAAACTTTGAATACACCTCTTTCGGACTATCGAAAAGTTCCCGATAATGGATTTGTTCGAGGACTCAATTGTTCCACGATGAATGGGTACTAATTAAAACGAAGTCACGACGACGCTGGACCAAGTTTTCGATTGTTTCCCAACTATAAATCGCGTACTGCGCTCATATAAATATTGCAGACCCACTACCGGCCAACTTCGGTACTAAATTTAAAATCAAAATTTGGAAATCGAATTCGGTCCGGAACGTTTAAGTGTTTTTGCGTCAACAATACGAATATGTAGATTTAAATTACGACTAAGTACGGCTGTTGTTCGATCAGAGTTCAAATCAAGAGGGTATATTCTAAATTGCTTCGGGAATGTTTCGTGTAACGAGTTTAAGATTGTGAGCACGTGTGGCCCTGTCGCTTGAAATTGCTCAAATGTCTCGTTTGGCCATGATAGCCTCGCACGCGCCCGCCACTCATACATCAACGTCCCAACTTATGAAACTACCTGGGTGATATGTTAGCTGACTCTCTTTTGATTCCCACAAACCCACACCCAAAACAATAAATTAACACAGAGAAACGTTCATACATTATTTAAAGCAACTGTTTTCTGGTGTTCCCAATAAGAAATCACGTTTGATCGCGAACGCTCTACCGCAAATGAGCCGAAACACACTCCCTTTATCTTCCAATAAGTAAGCGAGCTTTGGTTTCCTTGCGGGGAAAATGCGGACTAAACGGGACTACCGGATGCCAGATGGCTCGAAAAATATAAAAATAAACCGACCGGAATATGGATAGTGGTCGCTGCCTGATTGTTATTCAGTTTCGTGCACACAGGATATAAATATGACCTGGTAGTATAACAAGCGCCGAGAAGTCTGGGGTCAGCTGTAAAAAAACACTGACTCCGTTACGTAAACACGAGGCTTCCAGTTCCAGAGGCGATTTTGTAAAAGTAAAACGTGAAAAAGTTCGTTCCGGTACGCAACGACAAATCCCATGGCGGTGTTCAAAATCGCGTTCCCTTTTTAAAGTTGAGACGATTCGCATAACGAGTGTCGAATTCTCGGGCCCCGGGGCCCCCTCTGGCAGACGAAGTGTCCCCCGGAGGTGCCCCAGTAATTACCCACCATTACAGACAAAAGACACGGCTCGTCCGATTACCATAATTCCCAAGCCCGCGACGGGATATAAATGGGCCACATTTTGTAGTAGCACGACGGCTGACGTGTGTATTAATGACTATACTTGTCCTCTTAAATTAGGTGAGGGATCTGGTGATTTAGTTTTTCATTGGCGGTAGCGCCGGAGCGCGACGGATCGCCTCGTCCGTCGGATCGGCGCGCGCCATTTATCCTACCGCTTCGGTTCTAGCGCCTCCAACAAATCGCTGTATTTACTCGATCTTTAAACACTTACGTACAAATAGGAAGTCACAAGTCGGGAACTTACACAGTATAAGTACCCGTTAGCGATCGATACGGCAGCCGGAAATACAGAAATAAATTCATTAATCTCTAATTACTGCGAAGGGAATGGCTCCAAAGGGCGCGACCACAAATGGGGCTGACGATATTATCGGCAACTTCGCCATTTTCTTTGGAATTGTGATCGCGAAAAAAACAACACAAAAACCCTTTTAAAATTAATTGAGTTTTCTTGCGGCTACATCGGCCGCTACAATAAATTAATTAACGCTCGAAGGAATCCTTAAAATTTGTCGAGGATCAAAAGTTGGCTCGCGCGGGGTGCGAGGGGCCTGGTATACAGATAATACTTCGATTTTCCATTAGGTTATATTAGCGATGGGAGAGGCCTCTGCCGCACCCCGCGGTTTGAGCAATGGCCCCCGTTCTAATATATTTCCTTTATAACTAACTAGCGGGGCACGCGATCTTTGATCCATTTGCATGGCCGATCCGCGCAGCTATTTGTTTACGACCAATTACCGTGAGCAATATTCGCCCCTAATTGAATTTCGACTTGTAAATTTTCGTGGATGGAATTAATTAAATTTTTCTACTTCTAATGCCCGACCGCGCAAAGCTGATGCTGTTAAGGCTTTTAGCGTTAAACTGCCTTTAAAAGCAGAGATTATATAGTCGTGGTTTTGCGAAGGGTTTGTGAACCTTTAGCTGTCGTTGAATGTCGGAGAAAGGGCATGAGTTGTTATGAATAGGTTATTCTAGTTGTCATGACCTTGAACTTGAGATTAGGTACTAACAATGTTTCGCGTCTCGTACATATTCCACAATGGCACCCACGCAACACTTCAGATTGTAGCCACAAAATAAAGAAATTACAGGATGTACCAGCTTTGGCAATGTATAAAAAAATATCCTTCAAGGCATTACGTGATAATGAAAACGTAATTTTATCGCATTGAAATCTACTTCGATTACACCAAGTGAATGCTAAGTCCTTACTAAGTCAAATTACGTAGACGAGTCTAAAAACTACAGACAATTTACGAGTATCTTTTATGTGCAACAATTAAAAACAAAAGCGTGATTTGCGCAGCGGTTGATAACACTTGTTATCAAACGTTTAACACCGTTGTTTATTTACTATGAACAACGAAGGTTTTCTACCGTGTTTTTTGTGGTTTATAATCTTCCTGTTTCAGCTATTTGGTCGCAGTATGTTTTTTGAAGCCGACCCTAACCGACTCTCACAGCCAACTCTGCTTTGTATATACCTTTCGTCAGTCTCCTTTCATCCATTCTCTGGACATACCTTTTTCGATCTTCGCCACTACATCACACATTTTTCTAATCTCAGTATTTCTAACCGATTTATATTATCGACGATAAATTTATCGCTCAAGCATTCACCACATATACTCCTTAAAGCTTTAATTTCAACCGCATTCACGGTTTTTTTGTCCCATTACTATTACGTTTATACATAAGTCAGCATTAACACAATATAGTAAACATTATAATAAACAATAGTATAAATCTGTTAAGAACTAGTTGTTGACCATTTTGGCACATTTCGACGTTTAATACCACATAAGAAAAATACCACTCATTAGACACAAAACGTCTGTTCTTTGCTCTCGTTATTTTGAGACGAAGTGCCGTACTTTCTCCCAACAAACAGACAGACTACGTTCATTCATTATACAGTCCTCTGCGTAATTTGTTTCGTCCTTATACTGATAAAATAAATTTTCTCTAACTTGAGAACTTTTAGCCGAGTCTCAAATAAACCGAAATTGAATTATGATGGCCGAATATTTATCTTGGAGGGACTTTTCATGAAGACAGAATGAATAATTTTGTTTATGTAATAGTTTAGTTCGAATTTGTTGAAAGAATGTAAATAATAATTAATTTTGATATTAACTTTTCAATAGTTCGGTTCGTTACCTAGGGGCAAACATGACATTTTCTTCTTTAAAACATTTTTTTAATTATTGTGGCTTTCGATAAAGACTGGCGAGAAAAGGCCATGGCTAGGGATACATGGAAGGTTAGTGGGGAGTGAGAACGCTTTTTGCCCAGCAGTGGGACGTAACTAAAGTATACTCCATACTTGGATACATATTTATACTATACTCTTTACTAATGTTATGGATTTAGTTTGTTACTTATTCGCACCCACAAACATCAATTATCGTGTGGAATAAACTATACTAGGAATCACTATCACTACATAGTATAAAACAAAGTCGCTTTCTCTGTCCCTATATCCGTTTGTATACTTAAATCTTTGAAACTACGCAACGGATTTTGATGCGGTTTTTTTAATAGATAGAGTGATTCAACAGGATGGTTTTAATGCCCACGCGAAGCCGGGGCGGGTCGCTAGTTAATATACAAAACAGAGTTGACTGGGAGAGTCGGTCTGGGCCAATTTCGAAAAACATACTACTACCAAATCGTTAATTTATTGAAAGGGAAATTAGTACCACCCGAAATCAACGGTGTATCACGAGAGTGACGAGTGTGGAAGAAACGAAGGAGGTCTGTAAGGATCGTAGCAAGTAAATATCTGTGTATTTGCCCCATGTAAAACAAACGTGATGATGCATACAGTATGTAAGCTACTTTTAAGCATGATGCAACGGATTACCACGCAAGTAGAGACGCGGGAAATAGCCAGTTATCACTACATACTTAGTATAAAACAAAGTCGCTTTCTCTGTCCCTATATCCCTTTGTATACTTAAATCTTTGAAAATACGCAACGGATTTTGATGCGGTTTTTTTTTTTAATAGATAGAGTGATTCAACAGGAAGGTTTTTATGCCCATGCCAAGCCAAGGTCGCTAGTTATATAATAAGATAACTGCATATGTAGAGGAAGCAAACATTCACGTCTCAAGATTAATCGTTATGACTACCGCACCAAAACTTAATTAGTACAGTTTGATGTCGCTTACTTGGCGCCAGGTGGCGCGTATTGATCGAGCTACGCAACTAATAGTTCATTATATACTTTCATTAATACGAAATTTGTATGAAATCTTCAATAAGATTACCGCAACTAAATAATGTAAGTGTTAAGGGATACTTGTTCGGTGTAACACCTAACAGTGAGTCAAACTCATCGTATGTCGATGCGCTTGACCTAGAAAACAAATTGCCGCGACGCCAAACGGTAGCGCTCATAACATTTTTCACTATCATTTTAGTACGTAACAATTTTGGTTTTAAATATAAACTTTTACCTTCACATTTCTATCATTTAACTCAACTCACTGTAGTTCAGGCACCAACTTATGGTCCTTTGAGCCGGACTCGACGATAATATATTTTATAACAAATACATATACGTAGATAAACATACAAGGCCCAGGCCAATTGGCATTTTTCATCTTGACCTGACCAAGGATGATAGAACCCGGTCACGCTGTTAACCATTACGCCAGGAAGGTCGTCCACGAAGGTCGTCGTCAAACTCATGATGTTACGCGGGCACCAGTGACCGCTTAAGTGCTATTTGTCTAAAATTGCAACAACTGTTCGTCTGTTAACAGTTTTAGGATCATGTCTGTAAGGGGTACAAGATAAAGAAATTATTCCTTTCCACCCTTGTGTAGCAATCTACTATAACCTCTCTTTAGTCTTTCTTAAGTACTTGCATTATAAGCTACGATATCCAGTGGATGTAGTAGTAGTTTATGTTAAATTATTTCATGTGTAAAACACATGAGGGTAGTGGTAAAATTAGGATTTGATATTTTATATAGTTGTTTTATTTAGAAGCTTATATTTTCTTTAGATACTAAAATTAATGAATTTTTCAATTTCGTCTCTTTTATCCACTTTTTAAGTTGTATTTTCTCTTGTCCGCAGGTTGTCTTCTAGAAGGTTCGCGGTTACCGCCCGATGTGCCACCTCGAAACCCAACCATGTCTCGACTGAACGGCCGTATTACCGGCAACCCAGCCGACCTCGGCGATTTCGAGCCATCTTGCCTCGTGCGGACTCCTTCGGGAAACTTCTACGTGCCTTCAGGTAAGCTGAGTCAGATCTTCCATGTTTCTATGATCCAGCCATCTTCTGAAGTATCTAGACATCACCGCTTATAATAACTAGCTTAACATACACAGCAGCGCCATCTAGTTTAAAGTGCCATTGTCTACCAGACTTTATGATCAAATCATCAGGAATAGCATACTTTTCGGAATAAAAAAGTACCGTTAAGTTAAGTAAGTTAATCCAAGGTATAAGCTACCTTCATACTAAATTTTATAAAAATAAATCCAACCGTTTGTGCGAGAAGTAACAAATATACTCGCAAACTTTCGCCTTTATAATATTAGCAGGAAGTGGTATTGAGGAAATGGGGCGAAAGAAGTAGATATTTTGTTGGTCAAAATCAATGTAGTCCATAGCTATTTAGACTCGAAGAAAGAGACTCCATCTTGATAAACAAGGATAGTATTAAAAGTAGATAATCAGTAGAGATATCACTGTTAAGTAGGCAAACATTCCTACTGCCCACCTGATAGAAGGCGGTCACCGTAGCCTAAGAGACGCCCGTCCTTATTAATCCTTGATCTATGTAAATTATGTACAGCAATTGATTATAACTCGTTGACCGTGGACCATAGACTCGTGGATTTCGTCCCACGATTCATCTTCGTGTAATTGGTACAAATAGGATTCTATTCTTTCCAATACCGCAGGTAGAACAAGTTGCCGGCAGCAATTTTAGTCTAACAAGAGACGGATTTCTACTCACGGGGCTAATCAATGTCAATCAACAAACTGGTTATCTGTTTAAGAAAGAGTATAACACACAGAGCTTACTATATGGTTTGGATAATGTCAAACATTATTCTTATAGGTAGTCCTTCATTAACAGAGATATAGTTTTCCTTGTTATTAGATCTTTAGTCTTACTAGATAAAAGCGCTATTGGAATTATCGAGAATTTCAAGCAGATGTATGTAAGCATGTAATTAATGTGTATGTTACTATAATATGTTCAAAAGATACTTTATATTCCAAACTACAAAACTCGCAACTGTCATCCATTCGTAAAATTAAAACAGATTGAAGCGTGTCCATTGGAGTATTGTCTTACACGCGTTCGATCATGAGACATAACGGGTTAATACATATAAACATTACATTTAAATTTGTAATGCGACAGTTAGTGACCTGATCATCTGACTATTTACAATTCTTATGTAGATGAAGTGTGGTGTGATGTTACATTTGTATGAGGCATAAGACTCAGGTTCTATGGATTATTTTTTTGGTTACGAACAAAAAATATTCAATGTGGTTTGCTTATAAGTTTAAAAAACTACATTTAGCGAGTTGGATGATTGGCAAAACATGCTGAAAAGATAAAAATCTGAATAACCGACCAGACTCTACAAAGAATGTGGCCCAGGATGCGCCGGACATTTTTAAATGGAATGATTCCGTTCTACCGTCTTTTGCCTTAGGACTTGTTTTGGGTTCGAATGTCATGATCCATATATTTCCAAAGTTATGTCGAGTTTTAATTCATTGGTCCTGATGGACTGCCTCCTGACGTAAAGACTTCAAATAAACCACCACCACATTAGATGATGATTACAAAAAACCTGGTGACGTTCAGACAGTTAAACCCAATACCGTAAAATAAAGTCCACTTTGTTTCTTTTAATGTAATCAATTATCATATATTGATTTTCATGTGAACATATTTTTGCTTTACAGGGGACATACAAAAGAATCCGTCTATGGACTACAAGTCGAATTCCTCGTGCAGTAGTCCAGGGAAACAAGACAAAAGTACCTTAGAGAGGATGGACAGAAGCGACAGGTCGCATCCGGCATTCGGGGCTCCCGTGCCTGTCCTGCCCGTGAGGAACAACCTTCGGGCCTCCCACTTCCCCCCGGCAGCCTCCCGGTTCCATTTTAGAAAAGGCCTCTCGTCTAGATGCTCTTGGAAATGTACAGCAATAGTGTTTATAGTACTCTTTGTTCTTCTTTTAGCCATTGCCTCTTATACGTCAGGTGAGTTGTCCTGTCTTTGATCTTATATTATTTTATTTTGTAACGTTATGGCTATACCTGCTACTAGAACTTAACCTTATTTTTTGTCCACAGCTTCATATTTCGTTAACTGGTCGTACCAAAATTCTAAAGCATGTAAAGTACTAGTTGGTGAGTCAACTGAGGCATTTGCAGCGTCGAAGCCCACAACGTTGGACTCAAGTAACAAGTCTCTAGCGAGACCGCATCAGAGCTCGCCTTCCACCGGCTCAGGTAAAGGAGAATCTCATTCACGCCCACGTAGGAGTGTAGATGGGCATGCTTCTTCTATTTCTTCTTCCACGGATTCTTCCACTGCTGTAGATATGCATGAAATAATCACGCCTTCTGTAAGCACTGTTAGTTTAGTGCATGGTGTGGCAGCTGCGACGGAGACAACTGAACAACGAGAAGAAGTGACGGCTACTACAACTACAGCTTTTGGGTCTAACAGTGTAAATAACATAACTATTGGTAATATAACTAATAATGGTGGTGTAACAACGGGCGATAGTATGCTTGAAATGGTTTCGCCTAACAATAACGAATCATCAACTACGATAGATACTACTTCTGTAACTGAAAGCGGAAATAACAGTGTCACTAATCATATGGCTGCTACTGTTGCCACAACTGAATTAACAAATACAGATCAAAGTGATATACATGTGGAACAACCGGTCGATATTTCAAATTTAGAAAAAGGAAAAGAATCACTTGCTCTAAATACTGAGAAAAGTGATATAGCATATGACCCTGAGTCAATGCAAAGTGATTCATTTTTATCAATTCATTCATATGGTTTACAAAAACTTAAGTATTTGAGACTCATGGCTGAACTAAATGAAATAAATGAAGAGTTACATATCCAAACAAACGATTCAACGGAGACGAAAAAAGATCTCGATAAACTTCGCTATGATGATGATCACACCGCTACAAAAAATATAGATACTACTACTACTGATTCTACTACTTTAACTACTGAGCCATCTGAAATTACAACAGCAGCTCCAATAACAACCACTGTAACACCATTTACATTTAACCCTGTACAAGATCCTTCAGTTTCCACCGTTAACCATTTGACAACGCAAGAACACAGTGTGCCACCACAAACCACGTCAATTGTAACACCGCCACAAACATTGAGTGTTACTACTAACCCTAATATAATCGTAACCAGCACAAAACCGTCGACAGTACACTCAAGAGATGAAACCTCTACTGTAAATATTGTTGAGGAATCTGAAGCAAAAACACCTGAACTACCCTCTAACCCCAAACATGTTTTGATCAACTTAACTATTTCTGCCGATGATGCCGAAAATTCTTCTTACAAACCATTTTATTCATTAACAGTGACAGTTCCCACTATTGGTGATAGCAATGAGGTACCAACAGTGAAAATAACGCCAATAGATGCGGAGACAACGGCGCCAACTAAGTTCAATAGGCCTATTGTATTAGAAGGCACATCAATGAATGACAAAAAACCAGAAACCATACCTACAAATATAGGTGGAAACTGTGAATGTTCTTGTCCTATCTGCGACATAACCAATTCAACAGATGACTTCTATTACGACTTTTTTGAGAAGTCAACCACAGATAGAGTGACTAGTAAAGAAACGAGTACTGTTGAAAGTAGTACAGGAAGTGATATATCAACTGAATCTGACAGTACAACTGACATAAGTACGGATACATCGGAAGATCTTTCGACTAGCGAGGGAACCGAATCGACTACTGACTATACAACTGAGCCAACAATTTGTTTAACTGAAGCTGTTAAATGTGTGTGTCCTAAGGTAGAGCCTCCACCCATACTTATATTAGAAGGTGAGGTTATTGAATTTCAGTTCGACCAACAGTAACATAATAACTAACAATCACGAAATCCATTACGGTCGAGGGGTTACACGAAAACATTAAATATTTCTAACAAACTTATATGCACGATCATCTGGAAAAGGGTTATGGAATACATAGATATCGCTCTTCCTTATATGTTATGCATGTGCTTTTTAGGAGTGACTAACAGTAATTTTGGTGCCATAATATATATGTAGCTGAGTTTTAGAAGATAGCGAGAATTTAGATTAAGTATTAGTGAGATCGTAAACATCAATATCATCACATTACGCTTGAATTGCAATTTGCGACTAAACATTTACATTCTTTACATATACACAAATAACTAATATTAAATTTACATTGCAGGTGCGCGAACATTCCCTGCACAGTCGTTCCCTCCAGACGGAACGACATTCAAACAAATTACTTTAGGTGAAAAATTATCAAAAGAAATCCCTCCATATAGTTACTGGAATATGCAATTCTACCAGTCAGAAGCTACTTATGTAAAATTCGACTATATGATCCCGAGAGGAGCTTCTATAGGAGTGTACGCGAGGCGGAATGCCTTACCAACGCATACTCAGTATCATTTCTTGGAAGTCCTCAGCGGATTCAAAGCAAGAACTACAAGGGCATCACATGTAAGCTACTTTTATCCTAATTCTTAGATTTGCAATGTCAACATCTGTTATATTATAAAACAATAAATTGACGACGGTAATTTTTAATTTACAGCCGTCAGTCAAGAAAGAAGTAACACATTACATGGAACAAGGTCACTGGTTTCTTTCCCTTTACAATGACGATGGCGATCCTCAAGAAATCACGTTCATAGCGATGGTAGCTGAAGATATGACACACAATTGTCCGAATGGCTGTTCAGGAAAAGGCGAATGTCTCATGGGGCATTGTCAATGTCAGCCTGGTTTTGGAGGAGATGATTGCAGCGAAAGTAAGTCAATATACAAAATACCTAGAAATTTAAAAACATTAATCAGTAATCGGCAAGTATCAATGTGTTTTTTTCTTTATAGGTGTCTGTCCAGTGCTGTGCAGTCAACGCGGAGAATACATTAATGGAGAGTGTCAATGCAACCCAGGTTGGAAAGGCAAAGAATGCTCATTAAGGCACGATGAATGCGAAGTTCCCGATTGTAATGGTCATGGTCACTGCGTCAATGGGAAATGTTCCTGTGTCAGAGGATACAAGGGCAAATTTTGTGGAGACGTCGACTGCCCTCATCCAACGTGTTCAGGCCACGGTTTCTGTATTGAAGGCGCTTGTGTTTGCAAGAAGGGTTGGAAAGGTCTTGATTGTGCTACTATGGATAAAGATGCGCTCCAATGTTTGCCTGACTGTTCTGGACATGGTACTTTCGATGTGGATACACAAACTTGTACGTGTCACGCGCGCTGGTCTGGTGAAGATTGCTCTAAAGGTATATTTAATATTATACATTAACTGTATGACGAATGCAATCAATGTACATAAACACTTATTGATAATTTTGAAATTTCAGAGGTGTGTGATTTGGACTGTGGTCCACATGGTAGATGCGTTGGAGAGGCATGCGTCTGTGATCCAGGCTGGACAGGGGAATATTGCACATCGAAACTCTGCGACGCTCGCTGCAGTGACCACGGTCAATGCAAGAATGGTACCTGTCTCTGTGTTTCCGGATGGAATGGAAGACATTGCACTTTGGAAGGGTGTCCTCGAGGCTGCGCAGGTCACGGCCAATGTCGAGTTGCAAACGATGGTCATTGGGAGTGCAAATGCTTTGATGGATGGGACGGACCGGACTGTACCACGCTAAAAGAACAAATTTGCGATGACTCTAAGGATAACGACAAAGGTACACATCATATTCTGAAATTATTGGTGGCTGATCATTTCTTGAACTATTATTTTTAAATAGTTGTTAAAGTCGTCAAATGATTTTAAATGATTGAATGATGACTTTGTATGTTTTTGTAAACAGGTTAAAACATTGAAACAGTTTATTTAAAACTTTTCTACTGTCAATTCTTTCATTGTACTCTCGATAAGATTTAAAATGTATTGCAATATTTATAGATGGTCTAGTCGACTGTGAAGATCCAGAATGCTGTCAAAGCGCCGCGTGTAAAGGCAGCCAACTCTGCGTATCGTCTCCGAAGCCCACGGATATTCTTCTCCGAAAGCAGCCCCCAGCGATCACAGCGTCCTTCTTTGAAAGGATGAAGTTCCTTATCGACGAGGGTAGTCTGCAAAATTACGCGAAACAGGAAACTTTCAACGAAAGGTGAGGCTTTGATGTTAAATGTTAACTGTTAGAGTTTAATTAAAACAAATTAAGGATTACATGGAGCTAATTAATAAAACATTTTAAAATTTCATTGGACATTTCTGGTATGTAAGATTAGCTTCATGTAAAAGGACTATATAGGACTAGTTGACATATCTTATTTGAATAATACGTCAACTGATCCTTATTTTTTTACTTACTACTAATAATGAAACAATAACATTATCTGTTATATTAAGATACGCAATGTTGTGCCCCAGTCAATCCCAATGTTTTATTTACATTAAGAGAGTGTTCCACATTGCTTTTCTTTTTTTCTACACTTAATATATACGAAAAAAATCTTTATAATATTTATTTTCGATTACTAAAGTCAGAATTTTTGAACGAATGGCACTCTGCATGCTATTTCATATATATATACATCAAAACACTAACCTGCTAACTCGCTGTTAACGTCGGTTTCTTTTATATTAATAAAAACAGTGATGGTTTACTCATTCTTTATCATTTTCTCGTCTTCCTTATGCTGCGCAGTATGTTTTGGAATCACTTCAATACGAGGTAAGATCTAAATAATATAGGATTGTGTGTTAAGCTTAGACATACCCAATATATTTTCAGTTTCTTTAATATTTATATACTTATTGGCAATACATTATATATTATTATCGTATTGTGCATGTATTTAGTTTTTGTTGTTTGATGTTGTAATTGTAGTTTCCTTTTATTGTGTCCTGTGATTTGTGATACGCTTTTTATTTAATAATATTTAAATGTTCATCTGTCTCATTCAATCAAATATTGTAGGTAGTATCAATACATATAGTAGCACAATCAAATAGAGGTAGATGTAAGTCATGGTTTATTATTTGAGAAGTAGTCATTTATAGACTCCTGATTGTTTTGGACTATATTTAAAACATAAATGGTTATTTAAATATAATTGGCCATTTGTTTAACCATTTTAGCCTTCACATTCATCATCCCGAGCACATTTTCTATAACTTATCAATGCACGTGAAAGTAAAAAGTATACTATCAATCATTAATTAATAATAGATCCAGCCCTTTTCAACATTAAGTTATGGTTTTACTCTTCCCATGGTGAACTACACCAGTAATGTAATGTTGTTAAATAAATTGTTAGTAAGATCATCGTTGAGAAAATTATCTACGAAATATTTCAAGTCTCAAATACTCAGCACCGTCAAGCTCGTGTTATATATTGTGTTCCACATTTCCAGCCGGTCCGCCGTGATCAGAGGTCGCGTGGTCACCTCTCTGGGATCTGGTCTCGTGGGAGTCAGGGTATCCACGTCCACCCCACTGGAAGGCTTCACCCTGACCAGAGAAGATGGCTGGTTCGACCTGTTGGTCAACGGCGGAGGAGCAGTCACTCTTCATTTTGGAAGAGCGCCGTTCAAACGTTCTTCTCAAGTCGTATTCGTGCCTTGGAATGAGGTATGTAAAATTTTTTGTCAACATTGCACGTGATTATATATTTCTCCCATAAAATTAATAAATGCATATTCTAGAACATGTCATACGCAAAATTTCCAAAATAATTTTTAGGTTGTTTTCACATCAAAATTTAGCAAGACTGTTGAAAATTATTAATGATACTACTTAAACTAATCATAAGAGCTAGGTTCTTGTGGGTCAAGATACAAATTTTTTTTGATACTGGTCCTTTTTTGCTTAGCTATTACTTTCTTTATCAAAATAAATCTTGATTGTGTCATAAATTCAATAAAAACTCTAAGAGCAAATTTCCCCCGGACACAAGTATCATTATTTGTATTCATAAATTAAATCTTAATCACGTTACTGCGACGCCCATATCCCCATCGCGTAATAAATGTTAAACGTCAAACATTACCGTTACTCGGTTGATTTAGTCGTTAATAACTAAAACGACTTCGCTCTAAGCAATTTTAATTTTTACACTTTTTTGCGGTAACATGCGAACCGTCGATTAAAGGGGCATTAATTTTTTAAATCTCAATTTTATTCAACTCTGTAAAAGTTTAAGGTTTTTCGAGTGTTTCATAGGCGATGTTGTTTTTATATTACTTAAACTTGAGCAGTTCAATACATTTGACGTTTTCAATGTTTTTAGTTATAGTTAATAGCTCTTGTATTATAATATAAATCAATCAATTATTTATATTTCTCTCGTATTTCTTTTTAATAAAAAAGCCTTTTTTTAATTATTTCCACACATTTGGTTCTCTGCTATGACCGTCCAATCTTTAACAAACTCTCAGATCATCAGTCCATCTTTTTCTAAAACTTACCCATTGCTCAACTGAGAATAGTTGAATAATGTCTCCATTACTCCCAAAGTTCCCGCTGAACCAATCAAAATTTCTTTTAGGTTGTGATAATTGACGCAGTAGTGATGACGACGTCCGAGGAGAAAGGCGGTATGGGAGGTCCGCAGGCGTGCCTTGCTCATGACTACGATGCCATGAAGCCGGTTGTGCTCGCCACTTGGAAACATGGGTTCCAAGGCGCTTGTCCTGACAAGAGCGCCATATTAGCTGAATCACAGGTATCATTTCAATCACCATCACAATTTTTTGGTCAATCCTCAATCGTATGGTTCTAAGATAGGAGGTTACATTTATACTTAGACACTTAGACCTGGAATTTTCGTGTATAGTCTAATGATTTCAACTATACTTAAGAAGTTTTATTTATGTTGGAATCAGCCGACATTCGGAGAGGCACAAAAAATTAAGACCTCCCTAAGGGACTAGTCTATACTTAACCAATAACCATACGATCTGCGTTAACTCTGTATGTTTCTTAGGTACCTCTATAACAACACTAAACTACTATTTAGCTTTAAAAAGTGGCTGAATCCTTCTATAATTCTTCTTCTTTCCAGGTGGTACAAGAAAGTCTCCAAATCCCTGGTACCGGCTTAAACCTGGTCTACCACAGCTCCAGAGCAGCAGGATACCTCTCAACCATACAACTGCAATTGACTCCTGAAAAAGTCCCTCCTACCTTAGCCCTCATTCACCTGCGAATAACCATCGAAGGAATACTCTTCGAGAAGACCTTCGAGGCTGATCCTGTGATAAAATTCACGTACCCATGGAACAGGTTGAATGTGTATAGGCAGAGGGTTTATGGAGTGACGACGGCGTTGGTCAAAGTTGGTTACCAGTACACTGATTGTAAGGATATCATATGGAATGTCCAGACGACAAAACTCAGTGGCCATGATATGAGCATCTCTGATGTTGGAGGATGGAACCTGGATATTCATCATCGTTATAATTTCCATGAAGGTATGTGTATTATCACCCGTTACGTTATTTATTGAAAATTTAATGTTCTGTTATATACTTGGTTATGTTTTACAAATAGCATCGTTGTCGATAGTTATAAGTCAAAAATTGTGTAATTAAGTAATTAGGAAAGTCAAAAAATATCTCACTTGGTATCTCCACTGATGGGTTTTCTAATATTGATATGTTTTTTTGTATTTAGCTTTCATCAATCAATGCCTAATAATTATGGATAATATTAAGAAATTATTATTCAAATTATGAAATAATTGTTCTTTGGAATAATATTCAATCAAAATCATGAAATATATATCCATATAGTGACATTCCCGATCATATATTTATCCGCCAAAATCATCGACAATAACTCCAGCAAATCAGAATCAACAAAATTATATCACCATCCAGGCATCCTTCAAAAAGGCGACGGCACAAACATCTACCTGAAGCACAAGCCGCGGCTGATAGTGACGACGCTGGGCGACGGGCGGCAGCGGGCGCTGGAGTGCGGCGCGGGGGGTGCGGGTGGTGCGGGTGGTGCGGGTGTAGCGGGGGGCGCGGGGGGCGACTGCAGCGGCGCGGCGGCGCGGCAGCGGCTGCTGGCGCCCGTGGCGCTCGCCGCCGCGCCCGACGGGGCGCTGTATGTCGGCGACTTCAACCTCGTGCGAAAGATCGGCACTGACGGGACGGTGCGCACGGTGGTCAAGTTGAAGTGAGTTATAATCATTATTTCTGTTGAAATGCTAGAAAGGTTCTCGGATGGTGACCGAAAATCGCTGCGTCGGAAAGTTTTCTCCATCCTCGACTGCTATCATTGGAATAGTTGATAAATATGTCAGATTAAAGTTAACTTGAAACACTCAAATTGACAATTCCTTTTCAAGAGTTGTAATTTTATCTACATATTTTTTTTTGATCCACAGATTTACAATTATCCATCTCGGATGTAACAAACTAGAAATTAAATTTATTTTCTCTTTTTTCCAGTGCCACCCGCGTGTCCTACCGATACCACATGGCTCTGTCTCCCCTGGATGGCACTCTCTACATATCTGATCCCGAGTCTCATCAGATCATTAAAGTTCGCAACACAGACGACTACAGCGACCCTGAACACAACTGGGAAACCGTTGTCGGTTCCGGTGAACGATGCCTTCCGGGAGATGAAGCGCACTGTGGCGATGGAGCCCTAGCTAGAGATGCTAAACTCGCGTACCCCAAAGGCGTAGCAGTCTCCAGCGACAACGTCCTATACTTTGCTGATGGAACCAACATCCGAATGGTCGACAGAGACGGCATTATCACCACTGTAATCGGAAATCACATGCATAGAGCCCACTGGAAGCCGATTCCTTGTGAAGGAACTTTAAGCGTTGAAGAAGTCCATTTAAGATGGCCAACAGAACTGGCAATCAATCCACTGGATAACAGTCTACATATCATTGACGATCACATGATCTTACAAATGGCTCCTGATGGCCGTGTGAAGGTTATTGCTGGAAGACCTCTGCATTGCCCTTCACCATTGACTGGCTATGACATGGAATTGGCAACTTACGCAACTTTGGTAATGCCTCAGAGTATTGCGTTTGGAGCGGCTGGAGATTTGTATGTAGCTGAGAGTGATTCCCAAAGGATAAACAGAGTGCGACTGATCACGACTGATGGCAAGATTTCTCTGTACGCAGGAGCCGAATCTAAATGCAATTGTCTAGAAAGAGCATGCGATTGTTTCGAAGCCGACCATTTCTTAGCATCCAACTCCAAATTCAATACTATTTCAGCTGTGGTTGTTAGTCCCGATGGTATCGTCCATATTGCTGATCAAGCTAACTATAGAATCAGATCTGTGATTTCGAGTATACCAGACGCAAGTGGTGCGCGAGAATACGAAATATACTCACCCGATACCCAAGAAATTTATATCTTCAACAGATTCGGCCAACATGTCATGACAAAGAATATCCTCACTGGAGAGAATAATTATGTATTTGCTTACACAGTCAACACGAGTAATGGAAAGCTTAGCACTGTCACAGATGCAGCTGGAAACAAGGTATTCCTGTTGAGAGATTATTCCAGCATGGTGAACTCCATAGAAAACACGAAAGGACAGAAATGTAGACTGAAGATGTCTCGAATGAAGATGTTGCAAGAACTAAGGACACCTGATAATTTCAACGTCACATTTGACTACCACGGCACCACTGGTTTACTAAAAGCAAAATACGATAGTACTGGAAGAAGTTACATTTACAAATATGATGAATTTGGCAGGCTCACTTCAGCTGTGACACCTACTGGAAGAATCATAAACCTGACATTTGATCTTAGCCTCAAAGGAGCTACTGTTCTCGTCAGCGAAAACAACAGAAAACCTGTGTCAATACTCATCAAGGGATCATCGGTTAAGACAAAGGTCGGAGAAGCCGAGAAGAAAACCATAATATCAACTGACGGCAGTATATCGTCCAGTATGCCTTGGGGCCACATTATCTCAACTGACACCGTTCCTTACACTATTCTATCAGAAATTGACCCCATCCTCGGTGAAAGTTACCCTGTACCAGCTAAACAAAGGACGGAAGTCGGCGGTGATTTAGCCAACCGTTTCGAATGGCGATATTTCTTAAGAAGATTGCTGTCAAATAAAGGAAAGAGCAGTAAAGCAGTGGCTCAAATAGGTCGCAAATTGAGAGTGAATGGGGAAAATCTTATCACACTTGAATATGACAGAGATACCTCCACCGTGGCTGTCTTTATGGACGATAAAGTGGAACTTTTGAATGTGACATATGATAGAACAGCAAGACCAGTCAAATGGGGCCCAAGAAACGGTATCTTTGCTGAAGTCGAACTTGAGTACGATAGATTTAACAGACTAACCAGATGGAGCTGGGGTGATCTCAATGAGACCTATGGTTTTGATAGAGCAGGAAGGTTACATGAGATCCGGTATGGGGATGGTTCATCATTGGCGTACTCATTTCGTGACATGTTCACAAGTCTGCCATTGAAAGTCACCACACCTAGAGGTAGTGATTATTTGCTCGATTACGACGATTCTGGTGCTCTTCAAAATCTAACGACTCCAAGAGGTCACATTCATACTTTCGCTCTCATGACATCACTGGGTTACTTCAAATACCAATACTTCTCTCCAATGAACAGACATCCTTACGAGATTCTGTACAACGATGATGGACATATCTTAGCTAAGATTTTCCCACACCAGTCTGGTAAAATTCTGTACGTTTACGACAGTACGGGCAAATTGGAGACTATATTAGCGGGCGCGTCTGCTATAAGATACGTGTATCACGAAAATACTCATCTTGTAAAGAACGTGGAGATCACCGACCCTGATTACGAACTGAAACAAGATTACAAGTATCACGCAGGAATTCTGAAAGACGAAAAGATGAAATTCAATTCCAAGAGTGGATTGAACAACGCCCACTTCAAATATCAATATGACGGCAATGCTCGACTGTCCACTATCGATGCTAATATCAACAGCAAAGAAATGCCGCAAATAAGACTAAAGTACAATCAGAACCTTGGAATTCTTGAAGGTGTTAGTGATTTGAGAATCTACAGAAATACTTTCAACCGTTCCGTTATGCAAGATACAAGCAAACAATACTTCACTATCACCGACTACGATGATCACGGTAGAATAAAAACAATTTTGATGAACATTAAATCTTTTGACGTATTCCGTCTTGAGCTGGAATATGACGTAAGAAACCGAATCAAATCAAAGAAGATGATGATTGGCGACACATCTTCCAACGAACGAATCAGTTACAACTACGATGGTCATCTGATGGAAGTGGTCGGATCCGAAGACGACTGGAAGTATGTTTATGATGAAAATGGCAATGTTATTGGTGTTATCGAACATGGAGAAAAGCGTTACCTCGGTTATGATATCGGTGATAGAGTTGTACAATATGGAGATATTGAATTCAGCAGTTACGATGGACGTGGTTTCGTAATAAGGCGTGGAGAACAGAAATACCGATACAACTCCAGAGGACAATTCGTTCACGCTTTTGAAAGGGACAAGTTCCAGATGTGGTATTACTATGACGATAGAAACAGGCTGGTGGCTTGGAAGGACGATAAGAATAATATTACTCAATTCTTCTATGCAAATCCACAAACACCTAACTTGATTACCCACATGCATTCTCCAAAGACAGAGAAGACTGTTCGGTACATATATGACCAAAGAGATTTCCTAACAGGTATTGAAATTGATGACCAACGTTTCTACGTCGCTACGGACCACAATGGCTCGCCTCTCGTAGTTTTTGATGTCAACGGCGAAATCATCAAGGAAATTAAACGTAGTCCATTTGGAAAGATCATAAAAGATTCTAATCCTGGCTTCTACTTGCCCGTAGATTTCCATGGAGGAATATTCGATTATAACACGAATTTGATATATCTCGAAAATAGGTTGTATGATCCGATGGTAGGGCAGTGGATGACTCCAAGTTGGGAACATCTAGCCACGAAATTGAGTCTACCCACAGATATATTCATCTATCGATTCAATAACAATGATCCTATAAACAAGAACCAGAATGTTCCTTACATGACGAACTTGGGTAGCTGGTTGCAGCTTTATGGATATGACCTCAATAAGATGATGGGTTCGAAGTACATCACGGACATGATCTTCCAACCGATGACGTCAGTAACCGCTCCCCAGCTGGCTCCGGACTTCGGTGTTATGTCTGGACTTCAATGTATCATTGAAAAGGTAAATGTTTTCGATCTTTAAACAGCTTCAAATTGAATGACATGTCTATCCTTGTTTGTGGTGCTAATGTTTCGTTTCTTTTTTAGGTGAACGATAAGTTATCAGACATAGATTTCGTGCCTACGCCACTTCTAAAGACGGAGCCGATAACCAGAAACCTGCTGCCACGTGTGTCCTACAAACGTGGTGTTTTCGGAGAAGGCGTCCTCATATCCAGGGTTGATGGCAAAGCGTTTATTAGCGTCGCAGACGGTGCCAATAGTGTCGTGGAAGACGTTATAACGACAGTCTTCAATAACTCATACTTCCTCGATGTCCACTTCAGCATACATGATCAGGATGTCTTCTATTTCGTCAAGGATAATTCGCTGAAGATCAGAGATGACATGGAAGAGTTGAGACGCTTGTCTGGAAAGTTCAATGTGTCACAAGATGAGACGAACGATCAAGGATCTGAGGTAAGTTACTGCCATAATTCGTGCATATTTTCGAAGCATTTATCTCTTACAGTGTAGACTGAACTTCAGGTTTTCAAGCCTACTTGTAGAAACCACTGATAGTTTTTCTTTGGCTAGCTTGAAATATTTTAATATAAAACAACTTTAAATTTTCTTTCACATTACAATAGGACCCACGTTGGGCGCCAGTATAAAATTTGTTATGCAAGGTATATGAGATAAATAAAAGATGTCAAATAGAAATATATCATTGGTTTTTATTTCAAGAGTGATACAATTAAAGTTAGGGTCGTCGTGGATAGTTCAAGCACAAACTTGGGAACTGAGGAAAACAGTAAAGTGCTCAACTAGCAGATGTCAAGCAAAAGAGAGCGATCAATCACCAGTAGAGCCATTTATAGGGCGTTCGGGACGTCGCGGTGAGGGGCGGCCGGTCCGGGCTGCAAGAGTAGGAGTAGCAGTAGCAGTAGGTAGTGGTAGCAGCGTCACACCATAGAATTTAGAAATATTAACAAGAAACCAATGTTTCACACAAAAAAAGGCGGGGAATTTGATTGTGTCATTTATTGCCACTGTTATTGGTCGATAATATTAGGCGGCTTTGTTGTAAATTACGTAATACATTTCTTATTAGGTGTGGTGTGGTTTACATGAATGAATTAGAGGTGAGAAGAGATAATACGCTAGGCACACTGATTTTGGAACTAAACCCGCGTCAAAACATTTATATTCGTTTAACTTCTCAGTCCTGTGTGTGACACACTAAAGCAAATGAACAATTTCAGGTGAGAGTGCACGCGGTGGGCAAGGGCTCGGCGCAGGCGGTGATCGTGCTGCGCTACGGCGTGGAGCCGGCGCAGGAGCGCGTGAAGCTGCTGAAGCACGCGCACAAGCGAGCGGCCGCGCGCGCCTGGGAGCGCGAGAAGGCGCTGGTGGCGGCGGGCTGGGAGGGCCGCGCCGGCTGGTCGGAGGAGGAGAAGGAGGAGCTCATCTCGCACGGCGTGGTGGACGGCTGGGCGGCGCGCGACGTGCACTCCGTGGCCAGGTATCCGCAGCTGGCCGACGACCCCGCCAACATCGTGTTCGTGCGCGACGGCCGCAGGAAGCGCAGGAAGAGCGGCCGCGCGCGACACCGCTCGTGACTCCGCTGAACGAGCCGTAACCTGCACGCCGCGCGGGACGTCAGCTGGCGAATACGAAATGCCGGCTGATTTCGAACGCGGAACGATAAGGTTTAGTTCTTACTATTTTTTATAGGACTGAAGCGTTTCGATGGTATGCCTCGATGGAAAGTTTCTTATTGAGCTCTTGTGATCGTGCTGAAACTTTTGTATGTAAGTAGTGTTGAATGCGACGCCCGGACGGATCGAATAGGTTAATGTTTGACTCTGAGACGGACAAAGAATGTTGTGTTGCCATAGATGCGTCGATTCGCTATTCGTACTTAGGCTTTAATTTAAACCCCGTTTGAACGCTTTATTTTGATATTATTTGCTATTTCATGACGGACTGAAATGAATCTCTTGTAACAACTCACAACAGGGTACCGAGTCATAAATAAAATGAAATTTAATAATTAAACTAATAATACGGCGAGCTGAGCATAATAATCGAACCAAAATACTCAATTTGCGATCACAATTTTTTTTTACCAATTTTTGATATTTTATTTTACTAAATACCTTAATATATTATTCACATATACACATCACTTAGAATGTTATTTTCACAAACCATGTATTCCTATCACATTTTAGCCAAATATTTCTTTCTATCCATACATTTAGGTATTTGTAAATAATATTTTATTCTTGTAGTTGTTCCTTTTAATGTTAGACCTAAGGTCTTTTTTACTTCGCAATACTATTACTATTTAAGCAATAATTTTATATTTTTTATATCCACATGTGTCTGACTCTTCAAATTAAATGACCCCGCCCATCCCCACACCCGATCACGATTTTGTTAGCTGGCAACACCGACCACGCGGAACCTTGTCGCATTGAATTTGCAGAGATCAGCGCCTTACAGGGGACTCCCACTAGGACGTTTGTTCGGAGCGACAGAGTTCTAAAGTAGCTATACACTAACCCCGTAACAGTAGCATGGCCTCGTAATAAATAGACAAATAAAATAAACTAATTAAACTACAGAAAACGTTAATACGTACATTCTGCATGTGTTGTGCAATAAACAGTAGGAGTTACAGTAACCATGTAGGGTCAGCCTTCTCGCCGACTTATTGTAGCCGCGCGTTTTTAGAGACTGAATTTATTTTTACATTAATTTCCTCAGTTGTGTATAGGTGCGTACGATCCTAATTCGAAATACTGCACGATATCGTCAAGACGTAATTAAGCTAAAATTATCTTTATGACTTAACTTCATAATGTCCATTTCAGCTTGACCAAGTTTTTGTGACGGTTATTGGGGATTTTGAAATAGATTTTTTTTAATCCGAGCGTGCCTATTCGCAACTGAGAGCTAACTAATCACTTACTTTAATAATAAGTCAGCGGGAAGAGAAGAAATTGTAATTTAAATGTAGTTTACGAATAGTATATGTCCATAAATGTGTCTCATTTAAATTGTGGTGTCTATTCCATGTTAGAAGTACTAATTTAATGCTAGATGACTGAGTGGCTGGTGATAGGAGCGGATATTTTTTACAAATTATATATTGATGGGATCGTATCAAACCCGGGCACTGGCCCAAGCGATGGTGATATTTTTGCAAAATGTGACTAAACGAAGCAATACTGTAATTAATACGTCTTACCCTTTATTTAGTAATCGTAAGGTGTATTTTTATTTAAATTAATTGATAAAATATATATCTATTGTGAATGTAGTTTATTATTTCGCGGTGATATTTACTAGAACAGTATAGTTATCTTTTTTATAATGTATAAAGAATTCTAATTTGTAAATAGGTACTTAATGAGGATGTAATCTGTAAAAATATTGTACATATCTTTACGCTTCGATTATTTATAATGTATACCTTTAAGATTTTAGATTAACTGATAAAATGAAATGTAATATACTGGCAGATGGCGTACTTGCCGCCATTTTACCCGGGACAAGCCTAACGATGCTCTCACTGTCGACCTATCAACGCAGACGTAACACGACTGCGAACAGTAGTAGGGACTCTGATTAATCGTAGTAGTGGCCTATAAAATTATACCTACAGTTTGATTTTTTACCAACAGCAACAATATTCAGTATTCAAATAAAAATAAACATTCAGTAATAAAATTTTTTGCTGTTAGTAAATCAACCTGTATGTTTGAAGTACAGCATACACATTTGCCGAGTTTAAATACACACTTTCACACATCAATATGGGGTACGATGTTTATCTGCAGCTGACTGTACCAAATTCAATCAAATCACCGCAATGGAGATTGTACTAAACTCGGCTTCATATCAGATTATAAAGTATTAAAAAAAAATACCTTCAATGCGCATAATTGACTGAATTTGTAACTGAAACTCTTGAATGATTCTATTTGCAACATGTTAGTATTTGAGGTCACATGTCTTATTTTATCTCCATTTCTTATATTAATTTTAAAAACTCGATGCCTACGGGTCAATAGATAACAGAGTACCTATCGATAATATTATCCGAACAACAGTGTATTAACAAAACACCATGCGCCAGCGCACACCTCGTAAATCGTAAAATACAGCGCACGCGCCTAGTTTTTATAACGTCGCACGCAGTGGATCTTTATAAGTAGGTAGGTATTTATAGAAAAAAAAAATAATTCTTAGCTGGAGAATTCCAGATTCAATTGTAAATGTTATTCCTTTTATGAAAACATTTTATTCTATTCGTGTTACGTCTATGCCTGTTGACAGTCGACATTGACAATCTACTATAGACTTCGACGTTAGAACTAGAGCTTGCGATTCGACTTTACAACAAAAACAGCATTTAAATAAAATGTAGGACTGATTCTTCATACTGCATTTAATTTGTAATGTAGATACGGTGCGTAGACCCCATCGGGCTTGGCTTGTGCTGATACGGCGAGATTTTATATGAAAAAAACTTATGACACTATTGATTGCATGTAATCGCCGCTAGATGGCGCTGTGTCGAATTTTTGAATACCATGATAGCATTAATTTAATTGACGACCTCCGTGGCGTAATGGTTAACATGCCTGACCGCTACTCAGGAGGTCCCGGGTTCGATCCCCGGTCAGGTCAAGATGAAAAATGATCTTTTTCTGATTGACCTGGGTCTTGGATGTTTATCTATTATATGTATTTGTTATAAATTATAGTATCGTTGAGTTAGTATCCCATAACACAAGTCTCGAACTTACTTTGGGGCTAACTCAATCTGTGTGATTTGTCCCTATATATTTATTTATTTATTTATTATTAATTGTTATCGCCGTTAGATGGCGTTGTATGAAATTTAGACAAACCAAATTGTCAACCTATAAATAAGATTTTCGGTAATGCCACACACATGATGTCAGTACTAAGACATCGAGTTTTCTTCTCGTCAAAATTGTATGGTCTTGAGAATTATTTGATTTCAAGCCGAGCTAGCGCCACCTGTTGGTAGATAAAATATAGAAAATAATAACTCGAAAATTTTACATTTTCAATGTGTTTTCTATCACCAGATGACGCTAGTTACGAACATGATAAGTAACTGGATCTGACAAATCGTTAAACAATCGGAATACCGTACTGGACCCGATGTCTTAGTTGTGACATCTAGCGATCATTGATAACAAGCCTCATTGGCATTTTGCTGTATTTTAACCGCTATACCTACCTAATTTAGTTAACTTAAAAATTTGTAAAACCACGGCAGGACAAAAAAATCTTATCTGTACGTAAAATTATTTAAAAAATTCATTTTTATTATAAGTGTCTAAATGTTTTTTACCGTTCAATAAAATATGTTTTAAGATGAATTAACTTGTTGCTAATTAAATTGTATCATTATGAACGCACAAAATTCAGTCTAATTTTATATTATTAAAAGTGACAGAATCTTAATAAAAATATATACAACCGAATGCTAAAAATCTAATCGGGTCACTCACACAAACGTGAGGCATTTTACAGAAGAGAGAAACAATTAATTTGGACGCAACGATACCGCTAGTGCAGCGCGCGTCTGTGCGCCGCACAATTGTGAGAGTGTACCGATCTCAACTCGGTTGCACGAAGCATTGTGTCCTATGACTCAAACTTGTTAAAACCTGAATGCCTTTAAATATGTATTTTGAATTGATTTCACAAATTCAATACATCTCTTTGACGCCGTATCAGCACATGAAATGCCACGGAATACTTTGAATGTATAGATAGCGTGCAGTAATACTCCTAGATGGGACGCGTGCGTGCTGCGGAGAGTGTAAGCATGTACAATAATAAATATAGAAAGTATTCTACTGGAATATGTAATAAAATATTAAAATATATTCACCTCGTTTTTCTGTGAATCCAACCCTTCCTTTTATAAGTTGGTACAAAAAGTCAAGGACAACCAGTTCTTAATTCGAAATATATTTTCCTAGAAATCCTTTCATATGAAAATTTACCCTTTTTGTACCAACATGTAATCAATTATACTGTAGTGCAGCCTTTATCCATATTGACACGATAAGAATAAAGTAACTGAATGACCTATATGTAAATCATTTTCTCCATTCAAATTTTTTTTTTCTTTGTGCATATGACAGCCTTCTTCTTAGGGAAGGTTATTGGCACAAAGACAGATTGTGTATACTACACTATTGGTAGGTGAACCGAGGGGAACAGCTAATATAAAATAAAATGCTCAAATACTTTATAAAAATAGTTGTTTATTCTCAATTGACTATCACGCTAATCACAATGATGTACTCATAAATACAACCTGCCCGCACTTTAAGCACGTGGAGGCACTAAGCGGGACAAAGCAATAAAGTTCTCAAAACTGTACTGAACCCCCGCACAATCGTGATGTATCCGTGTGCGCCAAACAAAGACTTGCACAATCGTGCGTGAGGCACGTGTTCTGTCGGCACATTTCGGTGCCAAACATATGGCAAGCTTCTCTTATGAAGATTGGTGCTAAGTGTGGTATAATATACCTGTGTATGTATATTGGTATACACCTTTATTGTTATATAGGCGCGAAACAAGCTATAAAATTTTGTATGGAAATCTTTAGATAGTAAGGTAAATTTCTATACAAAATCCTCACAAACTCCAGGGGCTATAGTTTGCAGGAACTCATGGTAGACTCATGGTACACTCAAGGCTTCATTTTAATACACTTTTAGACTACATTATACTTCATTTGTGCTAAAATACAACTAGTGATATGTTTTCATATATTACACATACTAACATCAAATTGTATTCAAATTACATATTATAATTAATAGTAATAAGGAACATAGCATGGACTCGCGCGATGTATAAATCTATAGCTATCAGTACAAAATATACTCTAATGCACAGTTCTTAGATATAAATTTTGCACAATACATTTGGGTCAGATAATTAAACATTAGACAGTTGACATAGCTTTACAATACGCCAATTAATCTTGACTTATACCTTTCAAGGTCTAAATTAACTCAACTTTAAAATTTCGTCTTAAAATATAAAAGTTCAGCCTTCTTTATCATAAAATAAAATAATTTTCAACACTAAATTATATTGCACTAATCTTGGGTAGGATATAAAAGTAGAAGTATCGTACATAAGCTGGCCCTTATGACAATTTATTCACTACCTTAAGACGATACCTTAGTGAACACTAGCACCACCATAAAAATCATTATGAATCATGATTTTTAACGGATTTTTGATAACTTGTGTTTTCAGTTCACTGAAATTAGAAATAAATAAATATATAAAATAAAATATCCCCTTAATTAATAAACAATTAGATTTAAATAATTATCCATTGTTGAACATGTTCCATATTGTGACTAATGAAGTCGATCCCCACCACATTTGTGAGAAGTGGGAGGATGGGCAGCGGTGCGATGTGGTTTTTGTGGCATTTGTCGCTGGTGTGTCGAACTATTAACAACTTAGTGCCTTGGTGCCTGAGGATGCCTCGCGTAGAGGTGAAACACGTGTCGCAAGGGAAGTGTGTGCAAACTAATGGTGGCGGGCATGCTGGGACTACCAGTAGTGGGTGGGCGCCGGCCGGCAGTAGTTTGCATGAACCAACTGGTGGCGGAAGCACGCAAAGTAATTTGGTAAGTGCTTATGAAATTAAGGTTTTGGATCTGAAGATAATTCTAAACATATCAAATTATAACTTTAATTTATAAAGTTACAAATCAAAAGTAAAGTAAAGTTTTAATCAATAAGTATAATTGTATTAGTTATTGTATTAAGGTGGCGCTAGTGTTCACCGAGGTATCATCTTAAAATTTATTCGTAAAGTCTATAATCGTACAGTGAGCTGCAGAGAAATATGACCCCCTTTTTGCGCGGCCCAGATGTCCCATAACCCCTTCCATAGTGATACTTGTGGCATGGGGGTCAGATTTCTCTGCAACCGACTGTACAACAAAATTAAAAGTGGTCAAAAAGTCATTATTAAAATAAGAATTTAAAATAGTATCTAAAAAATATGACGGAAGTATGTCTTGTTAAACTGTAGTATAAGGTTCATCGTACTTTTAAATAAAGAAATACTTTCCATAATGTGGACAGTGTATATAGATGTGGAAGAACCTAACATATTTTTTTAACTTAATAATATTGACTGTAGTACCATGGCATAATTATAAATAAATACTATGATTATCACATACCTACTTACATAAAAATTTGGAATCAAATTCATTCAAAATGCATTATATTGTGTACGAAAAATTATAGCGAAATTAGACATTGATAAATTAAAATGCAAATAAAATCTATTTTTAAACAATAATTTTCTTGTTTTTTTTTTAATTTTAAATAAAATAAATCATATCAAAATTACCTTTCAATCAACTGGCCAGTTATAATAATGAAAATATGGAAACTTATTTTTTCAATAATAGCGTACTTAAGTTAAATAAATTCGGCCACGAAAAAATAAGCGAACTACTTAAGACTAAAGGAAAAATATCTCATGTCTTTAACACCGAAATCACATATAGTGTATAGAGGCCGAGTGATGGTTCCGAAGAACTCTGACATCAGGGTGTGCATGGTCGATGGACCATAACACCTACAATTGCAGTTATAATAAGTATGAAGATTGCTTTCGACCGGACTGTGAATTCTGTCTACTAATGTCCAACAGTAAAATTCATCGCGAGGAATTTATAAGAACGAAAAAGTTTTTATATGGGAGTAGGCCAAATAAAGAAAACCGGCCACGCTGACAAACACAAAGAAATGTTTCTTTGGTCCTTCTCGTTCTCATTGATTTTCCTATTTCGCCATCTCACTTTTGCATCAAATGACAAATCATAGTATTTAATCGAAGACATATATTTATGTCATTAAATTTTCGTATATCAATTTCCGATGAAGGAAAAATGATAACTTTATCCAAGACACTGGTTTGTTGATTTCTTTACTCGATATAATGTAGAAAATGTTTGAGAGAGATTTCTTAGAATTTAATGGGGTTGAAAAGTAGTCCTTATCACTGTATTATAAAGACAATTTCTGCCAGTCAAGCTAACGGCCCGCGTAACATGGGCCGCAGTTAGCGTAGCCTATTTTTTTTCTATAATCTCATTTCTCATCAACAAAATGCAAAAAACATATTGTAATCGTCTTGCGTTACATTTAATACTACATGACACATATTCAACTAACAATGTACAATTAAAAAATCAACACTACAGATATTATATGTAACTATAAACCCGCTTATTTATCAAAATTAACAATTGTTAAGTCCAATTTTAACAAAAAATGTGTTTTGTCTTTTTCTTTCACGATAAATATTAATAAGAGAGAGAGAAAGGGACAAAACACATTTTTAGTTAAAATTGGCTCAACAAATGTTTGTTATGCATAATGACACTGACCTTATATTTTATATCAAAATCTTGTCCAAATTGGCGCACGTTACTTGAGCCCTGTATAGGGCTTAAAGAGTCAACCAGGTGCGCAAGGTTCATGCGTCTTTTTTTTCATGTCTTTTTTTTTAATGGCAATCAAACTTATAGCTTATTTTTGCCAGTATCAAGTTTTATATAAATGTTCTTCATTTTGTCGAGTCACGGAGTCAAGTCAAGTCAGTAGTCATGTCTAGTCAAGTTAGTCAAGGGCTAAGTGAAGCGGTGGAAGTTTCAATTAGCTTTATCTTGGGAGATTTTGGTGACAAGGATTAAAGTCACTTATACGACATTGTACCACTTCCCAACACTCACGCTTGTTCACGAACACTTAGCGAGTAATAATCCACCTTTACTACGCACAAATACTCGAAAAAACACAAATATTAGAAAATAAATACAATGACGATAACTGAGCTACTTTAGCTTGGCGCCAAAACTCCTTTATGCGTCTTTTTTTTTTTGAATAGTTTATACGGCCATGGAATCTAGTCCTTTAAGGCCTTTCTTGAATTTATTAATCTTCTTCAGTCCTACTTAAGTCAGTCGAGTCAAAAATTCAAGTCAATAGTCAAGTCCAGTCAAGTAAGTAAGTCTAGTCTGAGTCAGATGGCTAAGTGAAGCGGTGGAAGTTTCACTTAGCTTTATCTTGGGAGATTTTGGTGACAAGGATTAAAGTCACTTATACGACATTGTACCACTTCCCAACACTCACGCTTGTTCACGAACACTTAGCGAGTAATAATCCACCTTTACTACGCACAAATACTCGAAAAAACACAAATATTAGAAAATAAATACAATGACGATAACTGAGCTACTTTAGCTTGGCGCCAAAACTCCTTTATGCGTCTTTGTAATCAAACAAAATTCAGAAAAAAAAAAAAACTTGTACAATTTTCTTCAATAATGTATCTGATAGTTAAAAAATATATTTTCAGTCATCATAAAGTTTTAATACAAACTCTATGTGTATATGAATACGAGTCACGGGAAAGACGAGACCGGCCCAGTGGGTCGCACTCTCTCCTCGTCCCAAGCCCGCATGGCCGCGAGGTCGATGGAGTCAATTTTCCATTTCTGAGTGTTTTTAGTGTCGTTACAATGTTGCACGTGTAGTTTTAGAGTGGCTGGGTCGTAGTCTACGCAGGCATTTGAACTGTGGCGGATCTGTTTTGTGTCCTAGAGGGAAGATTATTAATTTTTAAGCCCATTTCAGACTACGCTATACTTTATAGCAACATAGACGACCTCAGTGGCGTAATGGTTAGCATGCCTGACCGCTACTCAGAAGGTCCCGGGTTCGATCCCCGGTCAGGTCAAGATGAAAATTGATCTTTTTCCGATTGGCCTGGGTCTTGGATGTTTATCTATATATGTATTTGTTATAAAAATATAGTATCCCTTTATATTTATTTATTTATTTATTTTATTTATAGCTTAAAGGACATAATAGATAATAGTACTAACGTACAGACGTCTCACTCCGCAAAGTTATTTAAATAAAAAGAGACTCTTCAAGCGACGAAATACGGTCTAATATATATAAGCAGAGATTAAAATCTATATTGTATTTTATTAGCGCTGTGTGAACTGTCACACAGCGCTAATAAAATACAATATAGATTTTAATCTCTGCTGCTGGAGGAGCTCTATAGCCTAGCGCGGTAGTGCGCGGCAAGCGACGGCGACGGCGAGTGCCCGGCCATGTTTGGATTGGTCGCCATTAGTGGCATTTCTATCTTGAGCTCCTCCGTGCTTCGGAAGGCACGTTAAGCCGTTGGTCCCGGCTGCTATCGGTAGATGGCAGTCGTTAGGCTATGTCAGATGCCTTTAGGCAGCCTGAAAAATCTGACAGTGTTGCCCACTAACACACCCGGGTCATGTTCTGGAGCTATGATGCCAGAGACAGACAAACAGACACGTCAAACTTATAACACTCCTCTTTTTGCGTCGGGGGTTAAAAATGAACTCACCAGTCGGTACCGCCACATCTGGTTCCCTCCGGACAAGTGACACGAGTACAATAAGATGGGGCTGTTTGGATGCGATTCAGGGAGGTCCCAACACATATTACGACTTTTCAATCTGTAACAATTAAGACGATACCTCGGTGAACACTAGCGCCACCATCATTTAAATATAATTATTCACTGAAAACAAAAGTTATAAAAAATCCCTGTTATGTAATTAAAGTTCTGGATCTGAAGTTAATTTTACTAATATTAAATTATTTAATTATAAGTACCATATAGTCAAAAATTGTAAAACTGCCAAAAGTGGCCGTTTTAAGCAATATTGCAATTTGTAACTATCCATACTAATATTATAAATGCGAAAGTCTGTCTGTCTGTCTGCCTGTCTGTCAACTCTTCACGGCTAAACTGCTGGACCGATTGTGATGAAATTTGGTAGGGATGTAGTCAGTGGCGTGCATATCATAAAGACGTTTAGACGTTGCCTACCCTGTACTTTTGTAATAAATAATAATAAAAAAAATATAATCAAAACATATAAATAGTATATTTTTTTACACAATATATTGAATTATCTTTACAACGCCATCTATGAATTCGCGCGAACACGCGGCGCGCCGGTCCGTAGGCGCTGCTAGGCCAGGCCAGCTTTTTAGTAAAACGTCTGAAGTTTACTACTCCCACTAAGAAATCACTATGTATAGATGTGCTTTTGCTCGTGTAGTAGTGCAAGTAAAAAACTTACATGAACAGACACATATGCGCTAAATCACGCCTGTGTGAGTAAATTTAAGATCTCCACTATAGATGAAACAAAATGCTATGAGATGACATTTCATCTCGCTCTCACTTTAGTTACGGCCAATTAGAATTACGCGTTTCACATACTTAAATCTGATTAGTGATTACGATCGATTGCAGCAACATGATAACTGTGTCTATTGGATATAAAACGAGTAATGCTGCAAATTTAAAAACGCATAGACTCGAAGACTTTATAGAAACAAGATGACATTCCCAATTCCGTAGGGTTATATTTTTATTTCCGTATCGAAATCAACAAAATGTTTGTTTTGCTTGCATGCATTTGTTTATTTTGAATGTTTAATTAATTGATAATTGCAATGTGCATTGTTTACAATGAAGTGAAAAAATAGTTCCTTTATTGTTAATAAATTTACTCAGTTGTAGTTTAAAATTTTCATGTGATTGTTGTAAATCGAGTGTTTGTTTACAAAAACTAAAAAAAGACGCGCTAAGTAATCTTTCATTTGACGAAAAAATGGCAATAATAATAAATGGATGTTATCAACCGGGATTGATTGGATTTAGTGAAAGCGAAGGGTAAGCTAACAACAACATTATTTAATATTATTTTCAAATTAATTATGTTTGCTATGCTTTTCCAAAACTCCCACAGGAGCGGAGGTTAAGGCGGTCGTCTTTTGAAAATTGTCAGGGCCTAAGTACATGATTAATATACTTTAATTTTATCTTCTTGCTCGTTACTGTTTTAGTTGTAACTCAAATACCTACCTATACCTAAATTATAAGTGTAGATTAAAATAGAAATAGTTCTGGTCTAGGTAGGTTTTTGCCTACCCTAAGGAAAATGTCTGTGCACGTCACTGGATGTAGTTAATGACCTGAGTTCAAACATAGGCTACTTTTGGGCGCGATATAACAGAGTCCCACGCGGGGCGAAGCCGCAGGGAACAGCTAGTAATTTAATATGTTTAGAATTAACTTTAGATCCAAAACCATTACATAACACGGATTTTTGATAACTGTGTTTTCAGTGCAAAATGATTTTTAAATGACGGCGGCGCTAGTGTTCATGAGGTATCACCTTAACGACAATATGAGAACGACGATTAATTATTGTTTTGAAGTATGTTTTAATTCAATTTTATATGTTTAATACAAAATTATTATTTTCTTCACTACATAGTATAAAACAAAGTTGCTTTCTCTATCCCTATATCCCTTTGTATGCTTAAATCTTCAAAACTACGCAACGGATCTTGATGCGGTTTTTTTTATAGAGTGATTCAAGAAGAAAGTTTTATGTTCATGCGAAGCCGGGGCGGGTCGCTAGTATTATATAAAAATCAGTTCGTTAGTCTGGCTAAAATACAAGAATGCTTGGACCGATTTTGTTAATTTTGGTCTTGAAATATTTTTAGAAGTTAAGGAAAGGTGAGAAAAGTGCATAAATATCATATATTTACTTGATATCTTTGTGCCATGTGAAAATAAATTCATTTTCCCCGGTTTTCTTCCGACAATCCTTGAGTTTGATTTCCTGCATCTCATTGCCGTCGGCGTCGATGCACAACATCTGGTCCCATTGCGGCTTTATCTGTAATAAGACAAAAATATAAATTAATAAATATATACTGACTGATAAGACAGACACACGAAACACTAGTAGTCGCTAGCTTTTGAAAAATACATAATAATGCAGTTTCATCAATTCAAAGTGCTAAATTTGGTCTAATTAAATTCTTTTTTTTTCCTTTTTTTAAACCTTTTTTTATTTATTTTTTTGTTTGTTAATGAGTCGTTTGTTTCTTTTTTAAGAACAAGATGTTGAGATCAGACAGTTATTTAAAAATACTCACTTTTCCTTTGGCAAACGGTTCAGGTTCGATTGGAGGATACTTGAATGTGAGGTCGAAGGCTACCTGGAACATAAAAAACACCCATATAAAGGAATGGACACAAATCAACTGCAAATATTTTAAGGGCAGATACAGACCACTATACTGAACAACTTTTCCAAATAAACTTACATCGAAATACGAAATTTTATTTTTCACTCTCCATACTAAACTAGATCAGCTGATTACATAAGTTTATTTGGGAAAGTTGTTCAGTTTAGTGGTCTGGATCTGCCCTTTAAATTAGTTGCAGTTGATTTAAATTCACATTATATATATAGAAGAAGATGTAATATTTTGATTAAAATTCACGATTACGAAATGAATGAACAGTCGCCGCTTGCCTGCATCCAGCGTTTACCTGCGACCAGGTCATTTGACTATCTGTTTGATGTGGAACTATGTTACTACTTTATAATTATCTTTTATGTGTTTTCATAATGTTTGTGATCGCTTGTGTGTGTTTGCAATGTTTTTAAATAAACTTTTATTCTATTCCATTCCATTCCATTCCATTCCATTCCATTCCATTCCATTCCATTCCATTCCATTCCATTCCATTCCATTCCATTCCATTCCATTCCATTCCATTCCATTCCATTCTATTCTACCTGCGTCATGAACCATTTGAACGGCTTGCACTTCAGCCTCTCCCTTATAGCTTTCCTCTCGGCGATGTCCCCGGGCGGGATGCTGAGGTAGTGGGGCCGACGCTTGTACAAGTACTGCGCGTACTCGTCCATCCACACTTCCGCTACTCGCCGGTAATTCTGTCAACAATTCTTTATTTAAAAAACATATATATAAGCTGGACTCAAATCAACTGCATATATTTTTTTGAAAGATTCAGACCACTATACTGAACATGTTTTCCAAATAAACTTATGTCAAAATATGAAATTATTTTTTTCACTCTCCATACTAAACCAGATCAGCTGAATCTCAATTTATATGGGAGGTCAAATTTTTTTTTACGTATTTCGATATAAGTTTATTTGGAAAAGTTGTTCTGTTTAGTGGTCTGAATCTGCCTTTAAAATATTTGCAGTTGATTTGAGTCCACCTTATATAACTTTTAAGTAGTAAGTACGTACTAACTAGTGCTAATAGTAGTGGGTAGATGATAAGAACTTAAGACGAGACCTCGGTGAACACTAGCGCCATCATCATTCAAAAATCATTATTCACTGAAAACACAAGCTATCAAAAATCCGTCTTATGTAATTATTGTTCTGGATCTGAAGTTAATTTTCGAACATATTAAAATATTAAATTATAATACCCTATAGTTACAAATTGCAATATTGCTTAAAACGGGCACTTTTGGCAGTTATTGTATGTTACCTCCAGTTCAAACATTGAGTCAACCGACCTTGCCCACGAAGTCCCCGTGGTTGGGGTTGGGGAAGGGCGCGAACTTGCGGTAGATGTGTCCCACGCGGGAACACGGCGCGTCCAGCATGCGCCCGCCGCACTGCCAGATCTAAACGTATTCATTTTTTACTAGCTTTCGCCCGCGGCTTCGTTCGCATGAATTTCCCTCGGGCACTGTGCTTTTTCCCGGGTTGAAGGTACCCTATGTCCTTCTTAATACTCCTAGCTATGTGTATGCGAAATTTCAGGAAGATTGGTTCAGTAGATAGAGCTTAAAAACGTAACAAACAAACAAACTCACTTTCGCGTTTATAATATTATATACTAGCTTTCACCCGCGGCTTCGTTCGCATGAATTTCCCTTGGGAACAGTGCTTTTTCCCGGGATGAAAGGTACCCTATGTCCTTCTTTATACTCCTAGCTATGTGTATGCGAAATATCTGGAAGATTGATTTTTTTTTTTTAGTTTATTACTGACAAACAAAAAAAAATAACAAATATTTTACATAATAGTATACCATAAACCACTGGGGTTTTTCCGGATACTTAAGTGATTTTCTGCATTCAATCTTTTTTTATAATACATATACAATATAACAGAAAAAAAAAACATATCACTACGCGAACAAAGTCGCGGGCAACAGCTAGTATATAGTATTTAACAAATCAGATGTATATCAGTGAGATCAATGTCATTATGGGTCTGTCTAGCAGCGAAAGAACAATAAGTAGGCATATAACTTCACGATTGCAAAACTGCACTGACCGGTTTCCAACAGTATCTACAGGTTGTTCAAGAAATATTTTTTAAGTTTCTGTTTAATGTTTTTACTAGTGATACTCTCAATCAAATCTCTTTGCAAACTATTGATATAACGGGGTATAAGGTATGCTGTTGTTCTTTCGCCGTAGTTATTATTTGCTTTAATAGTCACAAGCATTTTATTGGCTTTTTTCCTGGTATTGATCTCATGACTTATACCATCTTGGATATTTTTATTAAAATATTGTTCTTTCAACAAACTGTGAATAACTTCACGATTCAGTAGATAGGGCGTGAAGAGGTAACAAACAAACAAATATACAAATTCACTTTCGCATTTCTAATATTAGTTTGATTCAATTTCAGAAAGGCCTACTAGACAAAGAGCCAATTTAATGTTTCCACATATAGCAATGATAAACTTATTGTTATAAATTAGAATATTTTTATTCACGCAAATTTTTGACAGAAATTCGTCTGTTTTGACTCGAATTTTGTGAATTACGTCTTTAGAGCGCCGCTCTTTCTCCACTCGCGCTTTAGAAGTGATAGTAAAATTAAAATAAGTAACAATTGACGTCAATAAATGATAAGAATATCGTATTTTAAAAATAAACAATTTGAATTTGCATTATAACCAACTATCTGTTGTAAAAATAGCCTATACATAAAACTCTCCGGCACTCTATTTCCATACTAAAGAACAAGTCAATCCGTTTTTTAATATTAGTTTCTTATACAGTTCATATTATTACAACATCATTTTGTACATACATTCATGCAAATAAAGATATTTGATTGGATTTGATTTAGAAGTTTTCCTATAATTGAAATCAGTTTTCCTATTATTTAAATAATAATAGATATACAAGAGGATTACCTTAAAACTAAGCTCGTACTGCTCTCCTCCCCAGATGTCAAGCCCTGGGTCATAACCGCCCAGTTCTTGGAAGAAAGCGCGCGAAATCGCAAACAACCCACCCGCCATTACTGGACTCCTAAAAATATTCAATTATTCCAAGTTTAATAGTTGTTTGTATACTAGCGACCCGCCCGGCTCTATTTAAAAAAAACCGCATCGAAATCCGTTGCGTACTTTTAAAGATTTAAGCATACAAAGGGACATAGAAAGAAAGTGACTTTGTTTTATACTATGTAGTGATAGTGATAGTGACATGTAGTAGCCATTTCGTTCCATCTCCAGATGGAAATTGTGAATGATCCAGTACACCTAGAATGAGATTTTATAAACGCATTTGCGATTTCGTATGAGAAACCAGGGGGTCTAAAACGCCACTTTGAGCAATTCATCGAATCGATTCATATTACGAATTCCTTAGCAATTCTGTAGCAATCTCTATTTTTTGTAAAATCGCCAACTAAACTTTGCAATTCCTCTTTAAAAAAAATTAAATAAATTGGAATTGCTAAAGACTTGCTAAGGAATTCGTAATATAAATTCGATTCGATGAATTGCTCAAAGTGGCGTTTTTAGATCCACTGTACGGCGTCCCTGGCGGATAGTAAGGAAACTAAATAATTCCATATAAAATCCTAACGCTAGCGTCTACGTTTATAAAATCTCTTACTAGGTTCTCATTATCTCTGACTAGTAAGTCAGGATAATGAGATGATAAACTTATTAAACCACAGTATTGACACAGAATAGATAATAGTACTAATGTACAGAAGTCTCAATCCGCAAAGTCATTTATATAAAAAGAGACTCTTAAAACGACGAAATACGGTCTAATTCAGTTTACACAGCGCTACTGAAATACAAATATATATTTGCATCTCTTTCCATATATTGTCCGAATATCTAGTTACCTTAATATGCTTTCAATGTTTTCAATCGGCTGAACAGATTTCCATAAAACATAGCTAAGGACACTCGGGATAAAATGATCTATGACACAAAAACAACTAAACGAAAATCGGTTCATCCGTTCGAGAACTAAGATACCACAAGCAGATACACAGATTAAAATTATAACATATCTACTTAACCCCCGACGCAAAAAGAGAGGTCTTTTTTGCCCCAACTTACTCAAAAGGCTCGGGCATATTGTCCTCGTCCTTGGGCAGAACCGGCAGGCGCTTGTAAAACAGCTCCCAGTCGAAGCCGCCCCGAGCCCCTTCATCCTGCGCGCGGTATTCGAACGTGTCGTACGCGATCACGTCGATAAATGGACATACTACAGTGCGGTAGTTTAGGGCTATTGGCTCTGGAAATAACGAAACGGACATAAATAAATCCTATAATATTAAACGAGCAATAAATTTATTTGTACTCGCGTTTTCTTAACTTTTCTAAATAAACTTATACAGAAATACGTTTTTTTTTGATACACTCGAAATTTTTTTTTTCGTATTTCAATATTATTTTATTTGGAAACCAGCGACCCGCCCCGGCTTCGCATGGGCATAGAAACCATCCTCTTGAATCAACCTATCTATTAAAAAAAACGCATCAAAATCCGTTTTGTAGTTTTAAAGATTTAAGCATACATAGGGATAAAGGGACAGAGAAAGCGACATTGTTTTATACTATGTAGTGATAGTGAAGTTGTTAATAGTGTTAGTGTATAATAATAATCTGAGTCTACCCTTAAAATATTTGCAGTTCAAATTCAAATTGTTTATTTTCAAAATAGGTAGCAATTCTTATCACTTATTGCTTATCACTTATTGAACAGTTGAATTGTGTACACCTTACATACGTACAAAACTCTATTGTCAAATGATATTAAACCCCATACCAACGTGACAAAATCCATACTCACCCAGCAAAGGTGGCAACCAGTTGACATTAGCCTCAGAATGCGAGTCCAAGAATATAAGCACATCGCCTGAAGCATTCCACACCTTATGTACACCTTACGTACAAAACTCTATTGTCAAATGAAATTAAACCCTATAACATAGTAATAAATTCCATACTCACCCAGCAGAGGTGGCAACCAGTTGACATTAGCCTCAGAATGCGAGTCCAAAAATATAAGCACATCGCCTGAAGCATTCCACACCTTATGTACACCTTACGTACAAAACTCTATTGTCAAATTATATTAAACCCTATACCAACGTGACAAAGTCCATACTCACCCAGCAGAGGTGGCAACCAGTTGACATTAGCCTCAGAATGCGAGTCCAAGAATATAAGCACATCGCCTGAAGCATTCTACACCTTATGTACACCTTACGTACAAAACTCTATTGTCAAATTATATTAAACCCTATACCAACGTGACAAAATCCATACTCACCCAGCAAAGGTGGCAACCAGTTGACATTAGCCTCAGAATGCGAGTCCAAGAATATAAGCACATCGCCTGAAGCATTCCACACCTTATGTACACCTTACGTACAAAACTCTATTGTCAAATGAAATTAAACCCTATAACATAGTAATAAATTCCATACTCACCCAGCAGAGGTGGCAACCAGTTGACATTAGCCTCAGAATGCGAGTCCAAAAATATAAGCACATCGCCTGAAGCATTCCACACCTTATGTACACCTTACGTACAAAACTCTATTGTCAAATTATATTAAACCCTATACCAACGTGACAAAGTCCATACTCACCCAGCAGAGGTGGCAACCAGTTGACATTAGCCTCAGAATGCGAGTCCAAGAATATAAGCACATCGCCTGAAGCATTCCACACCTTATGTACACCTTACGTACAAAACTCTATTGTCAAATTATATTAAACCCTATACCAACGTGATAAAGTCCATACTCACCCAGCAGAGGTGGCAACCAGTTGACATTAGCCTCAGAATGCGAGTCCAAGAATATAAGCACATCGCCTGAAGCATTCCACACCTTATGTACACCTTACGTACAAAACTCTATTGTCAAATTATATTAAACCCTATACCAACGTGACAAAGTCCATACTCACCCAGCAGAGGTGGCAACCAGTTGACATTAGCCTCAGAATGCGAGTCCAAGAATATAAGCACATCGCCTGAAGCATTCCACACCTTATGTACACCTTACGTACAAAACTCTATTGTCAAATTATATTAAACCCTATACCAACGTGATAAAGTCCATACTCACCCAGCAGAGGTGGCAACCAGTTGACATTAGCCTCAGAATGCGAGTCCAAGAATATAAGCACATCGCCTGAAGCTTTCTCGGCGCCGACCAGCCGCGCCGTGATCAATCCTCGACGTTCTCTCAACCTTAAAACTTTCACTTTGGGCATGTGCTTAGCTAGATATACATCCAACTCCTCATGAAGGAATTCTGAAAATTTACTATTAGAATAGGCATGATGACATTTTTTTAATTAAATATCAATTTGAAAAACCTCATAATTATAGAAACCATCAGTGAAAGGAGAAAGAAACTGCCTCCGTGGTCCACTGGTTAAGGCGTTCGCCTGTAGACTAGGTGGTCATGGGTTCGATTCTCAAGGGAAGCACACTTTGTTTAGTTGTTTCCAGTTGCACATTGCAGGCTTGATTCACCTGATTGTCTGATAATAAAGATGATTCCGCGCTTCGGAAGGCACGTTAAGCCGTTGGTCCCGGCTGCCATCAGGCAGTCGTTAACGGAACCACGTCGAGGCCGAGAGGTGGTTCCGAAGAACTCTGACACCAGGGTGTGCATGGTCGATTGACCGTGACGCCTACTCGAAATGAATGAAGTGAAAGAATAACACATATAACCAAAATACTTCTCAAAATACAACAAAAACAAATTTGAATACAGAGTGTGAATTATTGAAACAATTTTTTTATATAGTATCGCCATCCTATCACCAACTGATTTAGTGCTTTATTTAGTATTAATAATAAGTTATCGGATTTCGAATCTCAAGTTTCTCAAGTGATCGATAGATGGCGTTAGTATATTTCAGTATGTGTAGACACTATTGGTACACTAAGAAATAGTATGACGGTTGAATACCTGTACTAGTATTCTGTAGTCTGTGGTAATACCAACCTTTAGTACTAGCATCGTCGACTAGAAAAATCTCTTTTATAAGATGCGGCGGCGACCGGTAAAGCACTGAGAAAGCCGTCCGCAACAACGTGCTCCAATGCTCGTTGTGAAAGGGAACCACCACGCTCACTGTAGGCAAAGACTCGATGTACAGCCTACTGGAGCAGCGGGGGTGCCTGGAGGACATTTACAACTAGATACAATAGATGGCGCTGTTCGAAATTTTCTATTAGAAGACTAGAAATAAGCAGCAGCCTTATACTAATGTTCTTTATTTCTTTTATCGGTGAATTAGTATCCCACACTCATCACTCTCTTCATACCCACTATTTTCATCATTCTTCTTCTTCTTCATAATGAGTGTGGAGGAGGCGAGAGAGGTATGTAAGGATCGTAGCCAATGGAAATCTCTAGTCTCTGCCTACCCCTACGGGAGACTGGCGTGATGATATGTATGTATGTATTAGTATCCCATACACAAGTCTCGAACTTACTTTGGGGCTAAGTCAAATTGTGTGATATCCCTAAAAAAAAAAAGAACAAAAAAAGACTAACCTTATGTCCGGTAAGGATCGATTCAAAGGTATTTTGTCGCTGAGCGCGCCATTGAAACCGTTCACCGCATAAAGGTCTTTTTCTATTTCGGCCTCATCAGACGATAGAAATGCCGGGACTCCATGCTCTCCGATGCCTTTAAATATCAAATAAATTACATTATAACAACTAAAATAAATACATATTTGATTATTTACAAGCTTATGGCTCAGATTTTTGATGTTTGAAAGAAATAAAGAAAGAAAATGTCTTTATTTGATGCATAAAAAAACAAAAACAAACTACATGCTTTGGACTAAGAAAAGAGTTGTCTATTCTGAGTAAGTTTTTTTTTTGAAAGGATATAGTATTAAATTATGTGTTCTAAAGTTATGAGCATTTAATGAAACAAACTCTTCGCGTAAATTTCCCATGAGAACAGTGCTTTTTCCCGGGATGAAAGGTATTCTATGTCCTTTTCAATACTTCTATCTATTTGTATGCGAAATTTCAGGAAGATTGATGCAGTAGATAGGGCGTGAAAGCGTAACAAACAAACAAACTCACTTTCGCATTTATAATATTAGTTGGGATTAGGATGTATACACAGTATATAAATTATAGATAGCATACGTCATATCTTACCTTGACGTTCTTTTTCATACTTAATTTGGGTGTAGTTATGCCAATCAATTTTCTGAAACCAATAAATATGACTACATGTTAAATATATTTTAATTATAAATTTTATTTAATAGACCTCCTTGGCGTAATAGTTAACTCATTAGTCCATATATCTAGAGGTTCAGGGTTCGAACTGCAGTCAGAGCAAGTTGGAATATAGCATTTTTTCAAATTTGTCCTGTATCTTGATGTTTATCCTCTATACTAATATAATAAAGAGGAAAGATTCGATTGTCTGTTTGTTTGCATCGAATAGGCTTCGAAACTACTAGCTCAGTTTGAAGAATACTTTCACCATTGGAAAGCCCACAATCCCCCAGTGATATAGGGCTATGTGTGAACCACAGGCGAAGCCAGAGCGAACTGTTAGACTATATGTTTGATATAAAATATATAATTCGTTGAGTTAGTATCCCACAAAATTAAGTAAAATATTTACTTTGAAGCTAGCTCAATCTTTGTAATTTATCCATTTAAATTTAGTCAAACATAGGAAGTATACAGTTAATAATATTATCACGTACTTAAAAACCAGTTAGTTTAAGTACTGATAAATCAAATTGGCAAGGCAATAACTACTATACAAGCATAGTTATAATATGTTATTACACAATTATATTTCCTCCTTATCACAGTGTTTTATGAACAATAAAACTATGTTCAAATACAGTACAAACAAGCAAATTATTTAAAAAATTAAGTCTCACCACGACTCAATGGCAAGAAATTTGCCAGAGTCACCTTGCTAAGAAGAAGATTAAAAAAATTTAAGCTATTTCAGATGCCATTAAGTAGCCTGAAAAATCTTGGTGTTGGCCACTAACACACGCGGGTCATGTTCCTATTGGTCTGGCTTCCCTGTAAGAAGGGTTACGGAAGTAACCCTTCTTACAGGCGTGACGGCAGTGGCTCCATTGTTGTAATAACCAGCCTCCATTGTAATAACCAGGCTCCATTGTAATAACCAGTTCCGCCAAATCAGGATTATGATTGAAAAGCGTTCCCTGGGCTCTAAAGCATAAGCTGAAGATGCAAGTAAAAACACGCTTGGTCGAAGAATAAAAATATTAATTTGTTTGTAAAATGAATTACCTTTAAACTCGTTGGAACAAAGTGATGTTCTCTACGAAATTTACTGGTTCTTATCCCCATCCCTGGGGCACTGCGTGATTTGATAATGTACAGTAATATAACCAGTGCTGTCACGGTCATTAGATTTCTGACGCGCAGAATACGTGCTCTTCTTAATACAGCCATTATAATCTGTAATTTATTAAAATAAATAATGTAGGTCATTTTGGGATTTGTTTTATCAGTTCTAGTGATGTAACGAATATTCGCATCCGCATTCGCATTCGCGGATATTCGCATGTTTTTGCATATTCGCATTCGTATTCGCATTCGCATTTCGAAAACACCGGCACGAGCGGAATGACACTTTAGTCGGATGCGTTCGTATTAACTCGGCTATTCTCAGAATAAAAAACAAACGGAACTTCGTTCGAATGGGACTGCCACCAAGGTCACCAAGTAATAGACAAATGGCGCCAAATTTTAACAAAAACTGAACATTCGCATTTGCATTCGCGAATGTTGGCAGCAGATGTTCGCATTCGCATTCGCATCCGCGAATGTCCAAAATTTGACATTCGTTACATCACTAATCAGTTCATTAAAAATAAAGTTATTGTTATTTGAATGAACTCAAGGCATGTTTGATTTCAAACGAAACTTTTTTTTTTGTATAAAAGAAAAGGGGGATTCCTGGGCAATTCCTGCAAGAACTTCAGGAGCAATTCCCGAAATTCCCACGATAACGGGAAAGAAGCCCACGCGGATGAAGTCGCGGGCTATAGCTAGTTAACTCTTAATCTCTTATCTTATCAATTCAAACTATAAACATCTTATCAATTCAATGCTAACCTCTTCAATGATTATTTGTAAATAATTACTATACACTGACGAGTCACACAGATGGAGTAAGCCCTAAAGTAAATTCGAGATTTTTGTAATAGAATCCTAACTCAACGATACTATATTAAATATATAAATAAACAAGACCCGAAGGTCAATCTGAAAAATAACATTTTTTACTTTGACTACCAGTGATTGAACCAAGAACCTCGGTGTGACAGCTTTTATGGTTTAAATTAGTACAAAATATTTATATACCATAGAATATTATGATGCATTTGTTTCTAAGTTACACAAACGAAGCCTTCTGCGTCCAGCACAACATTTCAAATCAGTATCTTTCTCACAACGACATCTTTCCTCAGGTTTTATACTTCAGAGGCATAAAGATAAATATTGATGTTTAATGTTGTCATATTAATAAATAATAATAATGGTAACACGGGTTGTCCATTTTTTCGATAAGTAGTATGGCAACCCCGTGTTCGATCATTCTAGAAGTTTAGAGAGAATCGTTGTTGGCGGTCGTCGCGCGCGCACGCTAAAACTCTCGGATTTGTCGGGTCTCAGGCACTTTTATCAAGTTACCAAGTCATTTATTATTATTTTGCCATTAAATCAAAAATAAAGATTGCTGTTCGGCTTTAAACTGTATGTGCGTCATAATAGTGGTTGAAGGTAACGCTCATCTGGTCCAGCTCTGAGTCCGCCCAAGACCGCAACTCGACGCAGAGCATCGGAACGCCAGGCTCCAGGTAAGCTGATTAGCAATCAAATAAAATTTAGTTTTGTATCTTGTAAGATTGCGAAATTACGCTTCGTTTTGTTTTCGAGATACAGTCCACTTTTTTTCGTTCAAAATTCATATAAAACCCTATTTGGTTCATTATTTTTGGTCCATCGGCCGGAATTTATCGTATTTTTGGCCCATCGGCATTTAAAAAAATGCGTATTGTCGTTTGTTTTTTTGCGTAATTTTTCGTAATTTTGCAAGATCATTTCATTTTTATTTTTCTTGTGAGGTACTTGATAATTTGCCTTGACCATTTTGTCGTTTTTGTTGGTACTTACGTTAGTTGTTTGTTGTACGCCATCTTTCATTTGTCGTTTTCGTTATCGTTAAGTTGGCAGTACAACTTTCGCTTAAAGTCACCATAGTAATTATAGTAGTTGGCTAAATTTACTTGTATCCAATAACGTTAAACTCATCTGTCAAAGTCAAAACGTCGACGTCAATTCGAGTGACGTATTGTTGGGTTTCAAATTATTGTAATATTGTTGTTTACATTCTCGGTTTTCTTATCGCTGTTTTGTTTTGTATGTTAAATTTAGTATTTTAAAGCAAAATGAGTGAACACAATAATAGTGACCTTGAACCCGTTACTGTAGATGCTTTTCGTGTCGCGCGGGATTATTGTATTATGCGTTTAGAACATATCGAAAATTCAGAATTGCTAGGCTATACTGAGTCCGATTTTAAAGATATTGAAAAGGACTTTCATGAAGCGCAAATACGAATCTTGCGACCACTTCAAAAGGCACAACGTCTTGAGGAATATGAAGTCACAAGAGAATTCGAAAATCGTTTGAGTTCTGTGAAAAGTAGGTTAAGACAGGGTACCAGTAGTAAACAAACTGAAAATAAACTTTTAATTTCAGAAAATAACATAGCTAAACTACCTAAAATATCCATTAAACCGTTCGATGGGAAATTGGAGAATTGGGTATCCTTCAAGGAACTTTTTGACTCGTTGATTCATAATCGGAACACTATCAGTGATGTAGAAAAACTACATTACCTTTTGTCGAGTGTTCAGGGTTCCGCATATGAATTAATTAAAAGCTTTCCTTTGTCTAGTGATAACTATGTTCATGCATATGATACCTTGTCTAACTACTATAATAGGAAGAGACAAATTGCAGTTATGTACTATGAAAAGATGTTGAATTGTGAACCAGTCAAAAATAAAAATGACTTAGAAAGAGTATTCCGGACATTCAATGAGAATTTAAGTATTCTGTTAAAATTTAATCTTCCTGATCAGAATTTCATGCTGTATTATTTATTATGGTCGAAATTAGATATAGCTACTCGTGAAGCATTTGAGTTACAACTTACTTCGAATGTTGATGTTCCGAAGTTTGATGATTTGAAAAACTTTATCGATAAACGAAGCAAAGCTTTAGAAAATTCAAGCATTAAGCCATCTTATATTAAACCACTGACTAAAAATAAAACAGCATTTGTCGTTTCGAATCTTTCTTGTGTATTTTGTACTGAACGACATGATCTTACCAGTTGTACAAAATTTTTGAAACTTGATAGTTTTGATCGGTTTAAATTTGTTAAAGAAAAGGGTCTGTGTATTTTATGTTTTTCAAATGCCCATCGAGTGAAAGTTTGTCGTGCTTCTCATTGTAGTGTGTGTAATCGTTCACATCACACTTTATTACATTTCACTAAGAACATACAATCACCTGTACCCAAGGAGACTGGTAACTCTCCGCCTAGTGGTAATATAAGTACCTGCAATAGTAACACGGTGTTAACTTCAGTGAACAGAGAAAACACTACTTTATTTTCTACTGTTAAAGTTTTGATTAAGGATAGTTCCGGTAACTTCCAACCTGTGAGGGCACTTCTTGATTGTGCAAGTACATGTAATTTTATTTCTAAATCCTGCGCAAAAAGGCTAGGGTTAAATATTTGTCGTGGCCAACATGCTGTCTATGGTATTGGCAGTTCTGTCGCTCAACCACTCGGCTCACTTTTATGTGAAATTAAGCCGCTTGGTAATATAACTTTGTCGTCGAATATTAAATTCGAAGCTCTCGTTTTATCGTCGATATGTGCTGATCAGCCTACCCAACCTATCGATTCGTCGAGGTGGTCACACATAAATAATTTGTCGCTTGCGGATCCTGACTTTGTTCGCTCGGCGCCAGTGGACATGCTGCTCAATGCAGATATTTTCGCTTCGTCATTGTTACCTGGCCTTCGGCGAGGAAAGCCTGGACAACCTACCGCTTTGAATACCGTCTTCGGATGGATCGTTATGGGTGAGTGTGACGGAAGTCAACTCACATCAAACGCTGTCATCTCTTGTCGTAACAATAATAAACATTGTTTTTTCGTATCGGATCTTTCACCGACATTGTCACTCGATAATTCTATTAAGAAATTTTGGGAATTAGAGAGTGTTAGTTATCCGACTAAACCTTTCGTATCGAAGGAGGACCAATGTTGCGAAGATTATTATCGTTCAAATTATTATCGCAATGAAGAGGGTAGATTCGTGGTACCTTTACCTTTTGTTGATCCTGCGAATAAACCTACGTTCTTCAATTCTCGTGAAATTGCTCTTAAGAGATTTTTATCGTTGGAACGCAAATTAAATTGCAATCCTGAGTTCAAAAGGTCTTATGTTGAATTTATGGAAGATTATGAGTCTCGTAACCACTTAGAAGAAGTGGACCCTCCCGCTACAAGTGAAGGTCAATTTTATTACATCCCTCATCATGGTATACTGCGTGATTCAGTGACTACACCTTTGCGCGTTGTCTTCGACGCCAGCGCCAAAGATAGCAAAGGGATTTCGTTAAATTGCACTCTTCTAGCTGGTCCTAAACTCCAAACCAACATTTTCGATCTGCTTATGCGCTTTCGTTGGCATGCCATCGTCTTTACGGGCGATGTCAAGCAAATGTATAGGCAGATTCTAGTTCCCAGTGAAGACGCTAACTATCAGCGCATCCTGTGGCGGCCCTCAGCCTCGAGTCCAGTTCGAGACTATTGCCTTAAGACGGTGACGTATGGTGTCTCTTCTGCACCGTTCCAAGCCCTTCGTACCATAGCTCAGCTTGCCATAGACGCTACAAGCGCTTATCCAAATGGTGCTGCTGTTCTCACTCGCGACATTTACGTTGATGACGTCGTCACAGGAGCAGCCTCTGTCGAAGAAGCTCGCTCGATTCAGGAGGAACTCACAAAAATATTGTCGTCAGGTGGTTTTCATCTGAGAAAGTGGACTTCCAACAGCAGTGATTTTCTGGAAAATCTTCCATCTTCAGACCTCTACTCACAGGATTTTATAAATTTCGATGAGATGTCTGACATCTCACTTAAAATATTGGGATTGTTTTGGCAACCTCAATCAGATTCTTTTCGTTTTCTCGTATCGAGTATTCATCACGGGCGTTGCACAAAGCGCACCATTCTTTCGGAAATGGCCCGGATCTTCGATCCGTTGGGTTTTCTTTCTCCCGTCACTTTTCTCGCTAAGTACCTAATGCAATTACTCTGGATTTCCGGTGTTTCATGGGATGACGACGTTCCGGAAAATATTAGGTTAGAATGGCAGGAACTTAAGGCCCAACTTTCATCATTGAGCTCTGTGGCTATTCCTCGCCGTATGGTCGAGGAATTTGATGTACTACAACTTCATGGATTTTGTGATGCGTCAGAGCGTGGGTTTTGTGCTGTAGTCTATTTTCGTATGATGAGCAAAAAAGAAGATATCGCTGTCCAATTGGTTTGTGCCAAGTCCAAAGTTGCACCACTACGTAAAGTGTCGATACCGCGTCTTGAATTGGTTGCAGCAGTTCTTTTATCGGATTTGATAGCGTCAGTCGTGGAGGCTCTGAAGCCCTTTCACTTGATAAGTGAGATCTTCGCATGGTCGGACTCAACGGTGGCGTTGACCTGGATTAAGTCGTGTCCGTCGAAATGGAAGACGTTCGTGGCCAATCGTGTGAATCACATTCAAGAGCTTGTTCCTCCCGACTCCTGGCATCATGTAGGAACTGCTGACAACCCAGCAGACTGTGGGTCTCGAGGGCTACTACCTAGTAACTTAGTTAATCTAAATTGCTGGTGGAACGGACCTTCGTGGCTAAAAAACCGTAGTGAAACTTGGCCCAAGTCAGCGTTGATAGCAAATAAAGATATTGTTCACGATGAACAAAAAATTGTCGTTCTCGTTTCGTCTAACAATGACGATTTTGTCGAAAACCTTTTAAAAAGATTCTCATCGTTGAAGACACTCCAACGTGTCTTAGCTTATTGCTTTCGGTTTACACAGAATTGTAAATGCAAAATTATTGAAAATCGTATCGAAGGGTCTTTACAACCGTTTGAGGTTCAAAGAGCGCTTAATTTTTTGGTTAAGTATGTGCAAGAGAGTGTATTTTCGTCGGAGTTGGAACTTTTAAAAAAGGATTCTTCCAACTCACTCCCTAAGAGTCTTCGCAAATTATCACCTTTCGTTGACGAGGCGGGTCTTCTCAGGGTGGGCGGTCGCCTTGCTAATGCAAAAATTTGCTTTGAAGCAAAACACCCGCTTTTATTGCCCCGTTGTCATCGCCTCACTTCTCTGATAATTCAGGAATATCATCTTCGCTTTATGCATCCTGGTGCTCAAACTCTTCAAAATCTCCTTGCACAGAATTTTTGGATACTATCGTGTAAGCGCGCTATTCGTTCGGTAATCTCGGGTTGTATTAAATGTTTTCGAGTTCGTCCCCAACTTGCTCCTGCTCCGCTTATGGGAAACTTTCCTTCATACCGTGTTAACCAACTTAAATGTTTTTCAAATTCAGTTGTCGATTATGGTGGACCGTTCAGTATAGCTCTTGGTCGTGGTCGTGGTGTCAAAACCTTTAAAGGGTACATCTGTGTTTTCGTGTGCGCCGCTACCAAAGCTTTACACATTGAACTCGCATCGGAATTGTCAACAGAGGCTTTCCTCGCCGTTTTGCGTAGATTTATCGCTCGTCGTGGTCGATGCAGCCATCTCGTCTCCGATCAGGGCAGAAATTTTATCGGTGCTAGTAACTATCTTGGTTCTCTGATGCAAAAGGCCGCTGAGTCTCAGGAGATTAAGTTCTCGTTCAGTCCTCCTGGGAGTCCGCATTTCAATGGATTGGCAGAGGCGGGAATCAAGTCAGTGAAGACACATCTCGCTCGGGCTATCGGTACACAACGTTTGACTTTCGAGGAATTTTATACTGTATTGACACAGGTAGAGGCTATGCTAAATTCGCGACCTTTGACACCTCTTAGTTCGGATGCTAATGATCTCTCAGCTTTAACCCCGGGACATTTCCTAACATTGGAACCTCTTTCGATTATGCCCGAGGAAAGCCTCACACATTTAAATGTTAGCGTTCAACAGCGGTGGAAATTAATTCAGAGAATCCATCAGTCATTTTGGTACCGATGGCAAAGTGAATACATACACACGCTACAGCAAAGAGCAAAATGGGACAAAACTTATCCTAACCTTATTGTAGGTACAATGGTGCTTATAGTTAATGAAACATTAGATCCTCTAAAATGGCCATTAGGTCGTATCATTGCCCTGCACCCTGGTGCAGATGGAATTTGTCGAGTAGTAACGGTAAAAACTGCCGTCGGTCAGTACAAAAGACCAATCGTTAAAATTTGTCCTTTGCCCATGGCAATTGACTCTTAGTTTCCTAAAATATTAAGTTATCGGTCACCTAGCCCTTGTTAGCACAAGGCTAAGTGTAAATTTAGTTGTCGTTAATCGTTAAGTTTTAATTAATGTACTGTTTTCAACAGCATCTTTTCGTAGTTTTAAAGTATTTGTCGTTATTGTTATCGTAAATATCGCGGCATCTATGAGCATGCCGTCACATTTAGGTGGGCGGAATGTTTAATGTTGTCATATTAATAAATAATAATAATGGTAACACGGGTTGTCCATTTTTTCGATAAGTAGTATGGCAACCCCGTGTTCGATCATTCTAGAAGTTTAGAGAGAATCGTTGTTGGCGGTCGTCGCGCGCGCACGCTAAAACTCTCGGATTTGTCGGGTCTCAGGCACTTTTATCAAGTTACCAAGTCATTTATTATTATTTTGCCATTAAATCAAAAATAAAGATTGCTGTTCGGCTTTAAACTGTATGTGCGTCATAATAGTGGTTGAAGGTAACGCTCATCTGGTCCAGCTCTGAGTCCGCCCAAGACCGCAACTCGACGCAGAGCATCGGAACGCCAGGCTCCAGGTAAGCTGATTAGCAATCAAATAAAATTTAGTTTTGTATCTTGTAAGATTGCGAAATTACGCTTCGTTTTGTTTTCGAGATACAGTCCACTTTTTTTCGTTCAAAATTCATATAAAACCCTATTTGGTTCAATTGAAAACCTGTATAATAGGTATATAAAAATATACGTACCAAAGTATTTATTACAACAATGCGAGATCTATATTCAATGCTAAATATATACAAAACATTTATTTAGGACAAATTTAACGCCGAAAAACAACAATACGCACTCTCAAAATACCGGAGGAAACAAAACAACTGACAACTAAAAAAGAAAGTTGTTTTGTTTTCATTTCTGTTTTCCGGACACGACATGAGACATTTTATAACATTGACAACATCATTGACGTTTAACATTGGGCATGACAAGTGAGACATTCAGCTTTCCTTTTCCCCAAACGGGGCTACCATGATCAGTTTAAGCTTCAAAAATAAGTCAAATATCATGCAAAAAAAAAAAACAACGATTAAAGGAAATGTGATGTCGCATGTCGGCTTACACCATGTGGCTTACCACCATCTATTAAAACCATGCAAGATCCAGTGAGTAAGTAAGGCGCACCTTAGACGCTTATTCATGCATGATGGAAAACAAAGGAATAGTACTCGAAAGGTGAAAATCAACTGATTTCCAAACAACTTTTTTATTTTAATCAAGAATTTTGCGATTATCGACTAATTTCCAAACGAAATAGCGCAAAATTCTTGATTTAAATTAACAAAATTAAGATAATTTGTTTGGAAATCAGTCGATTCAATTCACCTTTCGAGTACCATTACCATCCCTTTGTTTGATGGTTTTCCATCACGTATGAATAAGCGTTTAAGGTGCGCCTAAGAGACGGTAGTAACCCCCACGAAGCAAACCCGAGTGAGATGGTGCAATACCTAACCATATAGGTTAGGTATTGCACCATCTCGCTCACTCAATCGCTTCGGGTCTGCTAAAAGGGTTGATAGTAACTTGCGAGGTGACACCTCGCCTACGCTAGGAATAGTATTGTGTGCATCTCGCTTACTCAAACCTTCAACTTCATTATCATCCTCATCCATCCTTTAATGATCTTTTTAGCATTTTACATTTACCAAGTAAGTTTAATTTTAGTGAACGCATCGGAAAATTCTGGATCGCTCCCTTGACAACTGTTTGTTTTTGATTGGTTGATTTTTTTCAGAGGAAAACGAAAATCATTTAGTGGTTATCGTTCGTGCGTGCGTTAATTTTTGTCAAGGAAATAATTAGGATAAAAATAAGTGCTATTATTTCAGCAATAAATTAAACTATATTTAAATCAGAGCAAGGCAAGTAAAATGAAAAGTAAAATATAGATTGTGTTTTGACAGTGTCCCTTTTATTGAGGATATCCTTATTCCGGCGACTGCTTTGTATTGTAGATACACTCCCCGGTGTATGTGAATTTCAGATACTTTAATTAAATTAGTATTGGTGGTCGCTGCAGTACCGTCTGTTCCATTAACTGTTAGTTGAACTCATTGCCGTTTCAACGGTGCAGTTTCGGTTTATAAAAAAAAAAACGTTTTTATTTCAGATGGCTCTGCTTAGAAATAGTGTTTTTATAATAAGTGCCTTACTGGTATTATTGGGGACAGTTTCCGTAAGGGCTGACTCTAAAGACTCTGAGGACGGCGTTACAGTAGAGGTTAGTAAAGGTTAGGTGACCTACTTTCAAAAGAAACCTACAGCCTACATTCATGCCTAATAATTTTATCACTGGTTTATTTTATATTTTTAATTCAATTATGTTCTCTAGTTTAGCCTTTAACATATTTAGTTTGATTTTTCAATTTACTATAATAACAGTCAGAAGCCTTATAAGTTCCAGGCTATGTGGCATAAGAATTCCTCAATCATAGTAAAAGTGTAAATTACTTGAATTTTTATTGTTTTTTCATAATATTATGTCAATAATTACAAGTATACACAAATGCAAAGATAAGTTTTTAATCTAGCATACAGTCATTAACTACGGCAACAAATTAAAAACAGGGTACTAATCATAACTAGATATAGTATATAAAGTAGGTCTTCCTCAGGCTTATTACTTACAGTATAGCTCATAATATTTTCCACTCATAATATAATATATAATTTGCTGAAGTCTCACACTAACATTGATAATTCAATTAATATTTATCCAACTTATCCTAACTAATATTATAAATGCGAAAGTGAGTTTGTATATTTGTTAGTTACCTCTTCACACCCTTTCTACTTAACCAATCTTCCTGAAACTACGCATACACATAGAAGTATTGTGAAGGACATAGGATAACTTTCATCCCGGAAAATGCATTGGTCCCAAGGGAACTTCAGGATAACTTTCATGCTGGAAACAAGCACTGTTCCCGAGGGAACTTCACATGGGCAAAAGCTAGTCCATACTTCCATACTAATATTATAAATGCGAAAGTCTGTCTGTCTGTCTGTCTGTCACCTCTTCACGGCTAAACTGCTGGACCGACTGTGATAAAATTTGTTAGGGATGTAGTTAACAACCTGAGGTCAAACATAGGCTACTTTTGACTGCGATACAACCAAGTCCCATGCGGGACTGAGCGGCAGGGAACAGCTAGTGTATTATAAAGATTAATATCTATAGGAACTCTTCTTTCAACAGACTGAAGAAGAAGAACAATACAGCAGTCCGCAAGTAAGTCCGAATAAAGTGTATCTTGCCGACCACTTTGATGACGAGAATGCCTTCAAGAAGAAGTGGGTTAAATCGGAGGCAAAGAAACAAGGTGTTGATGACGAAATCGCCAAGTACGATGGGATATGGGAGGTGAGTTTTTGTTTTTTATACCATTTATTTGTAATAAAATTATTTATTCTCAATATCCTAACTAATTTAATTATTAATGCCATGTTTGTGTTTTTGTTTGTTTGTTAACTCTTCACGCACTATTTTCTGACCCATTGTTCCCGAAATTTCGCATACGCATAGCTAGGAGTATTGAGAAGGACATAGGATACCTTTCATCCTGTTTCAGAGGAAATTTTACGCGGGCGAAGCCGCGGGCAAAAGCTATTTATGATATATTTATCACTCATTGACATAATGCATTACTTAATTTAATGTTTTTGATCGGGCCGCGCGCAATTTGCCTTACGCCTAAAACTACGAGTCTATCTGTCTGTGCATTTTTATTTTATTTACAAACCTAATATTACGTTAACATAACCTCTTATATTTCAGATCCAAACGCCAATTCGTAAAATATTCAAGAATGACAAGGGTCTAGTCTTGACTAGTGAAGCCAAGCATGCAGCCATCTCGTCCTTGCTCAACAGGCCTTTCGAGTTCGCTGACAAACCTCTAGTGGTTCAGTATGAAGTGACCATGCAGGTAATTACTTGTCCCCGTATTAAGAAACATTTGTTAAGCCCATTTTAGCTAAATGTGTTTCATCTCGTTCTTTCACGTGAAATGTTGGTAAGATAGAAAGAGACAAAACATATTTTAGTTATAATGGACTTAAAAATTTATCTTCAAGTCCTTAGAAAACAGGAGATTCTGTCCTGTAAATCGCCTTACAGTCTTATCTGATGCACAACATTACATAAGACTGAGGTGATTTACACGTTAAACTTTCACTAAATATGTAACTGATATAATTATAGTATTGTCATAGTAGTTATGTAGTTGTATTTCAATTAGTCATACATTATACATACATCATCTTGAAAAAGTGCATGAAAAGGGTCGACAAATAAGCTTGCGGTGCTCCTGGTGTTGCAGTACCCCTAGTATGAGTTTTTCTTAACGCAAACGCTAGCAACTGCGTTAGTGATTTAGTATGGCAAACCTGTACAGCGCCTCTGGCGGATAGTAAGGCAACTAAGAAGTTCCATACAAAATCCTAACACAGTCGCTAGCGTCTGCGTTAAGAAAAACTCATACTAGGGGTAAAGATGCCTCATAGGCTACTAGCCTTTTGCCTACTTAATAGTATAAAAAAAGATCGGCTTCAGCCAGGCCCCTAATTAATGTCTCTCAAGGCCAGGGTCCAGGATTTTGACAATAACTGGTCAAGATGCCTGCATTCAGCAGTCTGTTACCTTCTTCAAGTCATCTGTCAGTCAATAAGTCTTTTATTAGCGGAGGGTCAGAGATGATAATCCTTTCTTTACATTAAGATGTTACAGTTATTAGTTACAAACTGAAAATTTAAAGATTGTGTTTTAAAAAAACGTCCCTGAACGTGTTAAATAGGTTACATGTTAACAAAAACAATATAGGTGTTCTTAACCTATTCAGCCATTAACTGCAGCAGAGGCCGAGAAGCAGTTTCAAAAAACTGACACTAAGGTGTGCAAGCTAAATTGAGCTTAAAACCTACATAATATGACTGAAATTGATATAACCCATTTTCAAGGGCGGTATATGCCACGTATTTTGCATTGCATCAGAAAACTATATACAGAATAGGTAATAGTAAAACTATCGCGCCGATAACATAATTGGCTTAACGGCGAAGGTATGGTTAGTGCTTCTGAAGTCATAATACTTTAAGGGTGGTTTTCCATCAGTGATGTGCCATATATCCATACTATGCATACTAATATTATTAAAGTGAAAGTGTAGTATCTTTACCGTCGAAATAGATAAACGGATCTGAATGTTGGCTTAGGTATACCTTTAACTATGTGGATGGATATAGGCTACTTTTGGTCGCGATGACCGACATCCATGCGGGCGAAACCGCGGGTGGACGCTAGTAAAGCAAAATGTGATTATGTCAAAGGCTACGTAAGGACTTTTTCCATAGATGCTAAGGTACGTAGTGCGGTGTTTTAGATGTATTATGAAAACGCGATTCTGAGAGGTAGCTTTATATAAATTCTGCCAGTCTGGGACTTCAGTTCCAGTGAAAATTTGGAAAGTCTGTGATTTCCGCTATTTAAAATATATATACATATATCTAAATTATTAGATAATATAAATAAAATACCTATTTATTTAATTCATCACTCCAGTAGTTACTGAGATTCATGTTTACTACAAATACGTCGGTGATCACTTGCTTTCATAATATAAGATGTTAGATATTTAATTGTTAAGTCTCGCAATATATAAATGTCAATCACTATCACTACATAGTATAAAACGAAGTAGCTTTCTTTGTCCCTTTGTATGCTTAAATCTTTAAAACTACGCAACGAATATAGCACATCTCTAGTGGACGAACAGCCTTAGTTGTGCCAGTACTTTTTCTTCGCTTTAATGTGTGTTGTTAATACTGCTATAAGTACTTATAATTGAATTTGTTCATTAAGGTTTAGTAACCTTATATGAATTCTTATTATTTTAAGTTCATTAAGTACCTAGGTTAAAATAAATTCTAGTTTAAATAAATAAATTAATAAACTAACAAACTCACTTTCGCATTTATAATGTTAGTTGGGATGAGACAAATGATCAAATTTTTTTTTTCTTTAAATTTATATTTTCTTGTCGAGTCAAAATGGTTATAGACAGCACTTAGTATATTTAATTTGTCTTGAAAATATTGTTTTTTTCTTTAATATATTATCAATTTGTAATTCTACCACACAGTTCATTACCACGTGGCTGCATTAAGAATTTTATTTACAAAACAATGAAACGCAAAAAAATATCACAAAGAATTAAATTTTACAAGATGGCTCGGCGCCAGAATGGATTTCGGAAGTGATATGTGCGCAGTTTCTAAATAACGGCATGTATAATGACGTCGGTGAATCCAAAAATACTATACTATAACAGCATGGTTGCATATATTCTACTGTTTACAAATTCACTGCTAGGACATCTATACTATTATACTAATCAATACATGTAAAATTATTAACCATGAATACACAAGCCATCTGATTAAAATCGAAATGGAAACCTACTTATTTTTTTCTGCCCATACTTGTACCTGAACCCTTAGTATGATATTTTATAGATTAGATTTATTTGCATTGAATGGGTACAAATGTGGCATTATTTAACATAATTGGTTCCAGACATTCACCCTATGATGGCATACAATATTTAAAACGACTTAAAACTACATACATAATATCAAAACTGCATTACAGAATTTCAATTCATTGGATATAATATTATTATTGTCAAAATTTTAAATAAGGTATTAGGTCAATTTACAGTTAAAAAATTCCTGAACACTGTAGAAACATTTATCTCTCAGAAAATTGTAAAGTGTTTTCTTAAACGATTTCTGTTCTAATTTTTTAAAGTTTTCTGGTAGTTTATTATACAATTTTATACAACTACAATAGCAGCATATAAATGCAGACGCTAGCGACTGCGTAGCGAATTTGTATGGAATTTCTTAGTTGCCTTACTATCGTCAGGGGCGCTGTACAGGGGTGTCATATGAAATCGCTAACGCAGTCGCTAGCGTCTGCGTTTATTAAAGTACTGGTGTAAACCAGATCTGGTTGAAAAACCTTCTTATAGATGTTTGGTCCCTGTGCGAATGCCATACGCAATCACAAATTACAGGATCCTAAACTAGTAAAGTTGAACTGCCATACAAAGACTCGCGCCGATTTGTAGTTTACTAATAGAGTCCTCCCTATACTGAGACATATTAACACCATCTATCGATCACTTGAGACTGTGATTCTAAATCTGGTAACTTATTAAATAAAGCACTAAATCTGTACATGGTAGGATGAAGATACTTTAAAAAAATTAAAATAATATATCCATACTTCCATACTTATATCCATACTAATATTATAAATCCGAAAGTCTGTCTGTCTGTCTGTCTGTCACCTCTTCACGGCTAAACTGCTGGACCGATTGTGATGAAATTTGGTAGGAATGTAGTTAACGACCTGAGGTCAAACATAGGCTACTTTTGGGCGCGATATAACAGAGTCCCACGCGGGGCGAAGCCGCGGGGAACAGCTAGTAATAAATAAGCGGGAAATAATTTTAAATTTTAAATCCTTGTAGCACCACTTATTAGCAAGAAAAATAACTAAATATTTTTCTTAACGAACGAGAGCACATGACGCAATGAATGAATTTTTTAAACCATGACACTGGCAGAATCACCAAAATATCGGAGGAAGCCATAATCTAAAAGAAACAAAAAAAGAAAGATGACTTACCTACCTCCCAATCCTACGACTATGTCAATTCTCTAAAAAATACTTTTTGCTTTTGTCTACCAACAGGAAGGGCAAAACTGCGGCGGGGCGTACATAAAACTCCTATCTCGCGGCACCAACACCAAATCTGACCTACAGAAGTTCCATGACCAGACCGCTTACACGATCATGTTTGGTCCGGACAAGTGCGGCAACGACAACAAGCTACACTTCATCTTCAGGCATAAGAACCCGAAGAATGGAACCGTTGAGGAGAAACACAGTAAGAAACCCAGGTAAGATACTCAATTCGAATAAAGTTCGTTTATTTTGAACATAGATAACACAGATTGAAATGTTACTGTGAAAATGTACTATACCTTCGTTATATTCTTCTTCGTTCGAGCGTGTTTCTCGGTTACATCTTCAGCTTGCGCTTCAGAGCCTAGGGTACGCTATTAATCATGGTCCTGATTTGGCGGAACTGGTTATTACAATGGAGCGAGTGCCGTCTGACCTCCATAACCCTTTTTACAGGGAAACCAGACCCACAGGAACATGACCCGGGTGTGTTAGTGGCCAACACTGTCAGATTTTTCAGGCTGTCTTAAGGCATCTGACATAGCCTAACGACTGCCATCTACCGATAACAGCCGGGAACAACGGCTTAACGTGCCTTCAGAAGCACGGAGGAGCTCAAGATAGAAATGCCACTAATGGTGACCAATCCAAACATGGCCGCGCACTCGCCGTCGCCGTCGTTACGAACACTCGCGCCGCGCTAAGCTATCGAGCTCCTCCTTCGTTATATTTTCCACCTGAAATACCTGATTATTATATCGGTTCTGAGACACACGTGCCTACTCTCCCACCGCTCACAGCTGACAGGGCTGTTCACAGCCACACATGCGCTAGAGACGACATTATACCTCCTTCTCTTTCATTCACATACACGTACACTATCCCCCGTGTTAAGAAACGTTTGTTAAGCCCATGTTAGCTAAAATGTGTTGCATCTCTCTCTTTCACGTGAAGTTTCAGGTAAGAGAAAAAGAGACAAAACATATTTTAGTCAAAATGGGCTTCTTAATACGGGGTATGTCTTTATTTTTTAGCCAACGCTTAGACGACATTTACAAGGACAAAGAGCCACATCTGTACACGTTGATCGTCCGTCCAGACAACACGTTCTCTGTCCTCGTGGACAACAAGGAAGTCAACTCTGGTTCTCTGTTGGAGGATTTCACTCCACCCGTCAACCCGCCAGAGGAGGTCGATGACCCTAATGACAAGAAGCCTGCGGACTGGGATGATAGGGAAAAGGTTAGTGGTTGTGTGTTGACTTATTGGGACGAAATCTTTTCAATCAATCAATCATTTTATTTGCAAAATGTATGTAAATATACAAGATGTTGCATTGATCTTTGTTAAAATTATAAAGAAATAGTTTTTTCTGCGGGAACAATTTTACAGTGGCCTTTATTGTTATGGTTCCGCTTAACTGGTATTTAACAAAAACGGTCATAACTGGGTTTTTAGTTCCCTAAAATCGACCGTTCAATATATTTATCAGGTAAAAGTACGTCTTAAAAATATCTATCCACCATGATGGTCCATCCGCTTAATACATTCTTTGATACATAGAATCTTTCATACATACTTTCACGACCTCCGTGGCGTAATGGTTAACATACCTGACCGTAATCAGGTGAACGCGGGACAGGTTCGATCCCCGGGCAGGACAAGATATCTACATATATGTATTTGTTATAAGATATAAGTCAGTACCCCATAATCAGAGTCTCGAACTTACTTTGAGGCCAACTCAATGTGTGTGAATAGTGTCCCTATATATTTATTTATTTATTTACATTTCTTGTGGATAAATAAGAAAGTCAACTCTGGTACTCTGTCGGAGAAGAAAGAGGGGGAGCGCTAAGAGAGAGAGACAGAACTAATCCATGAATTGTAAAAACATATATTTTTACAGATTGTAGACCCTACGGCCACCAAACCCGATGACTGGGACGAGAAGGCTCCGGCACAAATCGTGGACCCCAACGCTGTCAAACCTGACGGATGGTTGGATGATGAACCTGAAACTATACCTGGTGAGTGAACGTGTATTTTAGGAGTGAGGCGGGTGTGACAGGGAATATACTCGACTGCCACAAATCTTCTGTATAAACTTTGCAAGCGCGATTTAGACTTTCATAGTAATTTACTGCTTTTTATGCAATTTCGATTTGCTCGATTTGAGCGCCATTTGTTGAGCATCGTTGTGGATATTTGTTGTGGCACTACTGTCGCCACATATTAACACTTTTTACTTTACTTATTACATTTATTAGGAAAACGAGCACACGGTTAACATGTGAACTGGTTATCGTTGTTTAGGAATCCTACTAGTTATCTCTAAAAATGTTCAATGTGTCAGTGAGAAACCTGTTTTTTTTTAAACAAAAACAATAACCTTCTTATCCCACTGCTTCGCAGAATCTAGACATAATAGAAAATCTATTGTTATGCGACAATTTTGTGCGCAAACCGATCGAAAACATCAAAAGCGTAGATTGGGTTCCGAATCTTATTTTTCTTCCAAATAAAAATTGTTTGTTAGGTAATAAGCAAGCTTGCATCGTGGTTGTTGATACCTCATTTAAGCAATAATGTGCAATCATGCTCAAGTCATGATTATTGTAAGCTTATAAGTAGCCAGAAAAAGCAGATAAATTATTACAATTATGGACAAAAAATAATAACAGTATCTAATAAATAAATGAAAAATTGCATAAATTAGTATTATATTATTCAATTATTAGGGTTAAGTGAAATTAAAGCTAGTTCCACCTCTACTTTGCAGCGCACAACAGGGTCCTTGAAGGAGTATTATTATATCTGTATCTAATATATGCATGTAGTTTAAGGTGCAATAAAGTATTGAGTAAATAAGTATTGCTCCCGGCGGCTATCTGGTAGTCTTTAAAGAAACCACGTTAGAGGCCGAAAGGTGGTTTCGAAGAACTCTGACACTAGGGTGTGCATGGTCATTGTAGTGTTTGTATCTATTAATTTTTCAAAAGTAATTTAAAATATTTTTGAAGTCGATAAAAAAGGCTAGAGGGAAAACGTCGACGGTGCAACTTCATAAGATAAGAGATAAGAATGGAGATATATTGAATGGAGAACAGTGTGTTTTGAATGGCTGGAAAGAATATTTTGAGGGATTGTTTGAAAGAGATGAAAACCAAGGTGTGCTTACTGAAGGAAGTTATGATATAGAAGAGTGTAAGGATGAAATAATAATGGGCGAAGTTGTGAATGGACTGAATAGAATGAAGATGGGAAAGTCTGCGGGATATGATAGAATTACTGTCGAAATGCTTAAGGCTGGACAGGGCATCCTGGCTACTCAGTTATGTCTCCTTTTCAATTTGTGCTGGAAAAAAGGCGTTGTACCAAAGGATTGGTGCAGAGCCGTCATAGTACCGCTATATAAAGGAAAAGGGTCACAACAAGAGTGTAAAAACTATCGAGGCATTAGTCTTCTTAGCGTTGTCGGCAAACTGTATGCAAAGATACTGAATGAAAGGATTGTGAAAGAGACGGAAGATAAGATATGGGATGTACAAGAAGGATTTAGAAAGGGGATGGGATGTACGGACCAGGTATTCTCCTTACGTTGCATCACTGAAAATTTTTTGGCTTAAGGCCAAAGAGCTTATTGCGCTTTCGTGGATTTGGAGAAGGCCTATGATAGAGTGGAAAGAAATGAGTTGTGGCCTACTTTGTCGATATAAGAGCAATGAAATCCCTTTATAAGGATTCCAACGCTTGTGTCAGAATAAATGGGACACAGACTGGTTTGCGATCGAAAAAGGTGTCAGACAAGGATGTGTAGCGTCACCTTGGCTGTTTAACCTGTTTATGGACAACAGTCTGAAAGATTTGAAAGATGTGAATGTGGGATAAGAATGAATGAGTTATGCATCAAATGCCTTCTATATGCCGATGAGCAAGTGCTGCTTGCTCAATCGGAGGAAGACATACAGAATATGATAACAATAATGAATGTAGCGCTAGTAAGTAAAGGTATGAAAATAAATGTAAGTAAGACGAAAATAATGGTGTTTTAAAAGGATGAAAGTAGAACAGTCGCATCACTTTCCAGTCGCACCTGCTTGATCTCCCTACAAGTTCTCTATAGTGTCGCCTATCCGTGCAATCAGAGCATGCTACAGTCATGTTGATAATTGTCCGCAAACAGACCCCGAAGCGGTGAAGCCAGCGGATTGGGACGAGGACATCGACGGCTCGTGGGAGGCGCCGCTCGTGGACAACCCCGCCTGCGGAGCCGCGTCCGGCTGCGGCCCGTGGCGCCCGCCCACCATACCCAACCCCAACTACAAGGTGAGGTGCTTCACTTCTGACAGCTTCTACTTTAGCTGGCTATGTGTTTAGTTGTTGGAGGGAAAGTAAATTGTCGCTATGTCCGCGCTGTGTTTAATTTCCAAGACTTAGGTTTTTTCCAGGTGTTCATTTGCCACAGGCTCAGGAAGCTAAATATCTTGGGGTATATCTTGGTAGAAGGCTGACCTGGAGGAAACATATTTTTACCAAGCGTAAAACTCTTAGCTTGCAGTTTCGTAAATATTATTGTTTATTAAACAGAACATCAAAGCTTTCTCTAGAAAATAAACTTCTCATCTACAAGTGCATAATAAAACCTATATGGACGTATGGGATACAACTTTGGGGTACTTCTGCAAACTCAAATCTGGAGATTCTACAAAGATTCCATCTAAACTTTTACGAATGATTGTGAATGCACCCTGGTGTGTAAAAAACCAACAGATACATAGAGACTTAAGCATCCCAACGATCAAAAAGGAGATTAGAGAAAGAATTCCCAAATACAGGAATCGTCTATTAATTCATGAAAACGAGCTTGCAAGTAGACTCGTGCAGCCAGGAACAGTTTTCTCCAGATTAAAGAGGACATCTCCTCTAGATTTGTGAGTTATAGAATCTGACTGTTTAAAGATCGACTACCGATATGACTAAGGTGGACAAGACACTGGATTTGGACCACGAAAAAATTTTAATTTAATGAGCTACAAATACTGCTTAATGTCCATTCGGAGACAGATTGCAGTAGAAGAGGGAAAAAAATTTTTTTTTCCCTCTTCTACTGCAATCTGTCTCCTAATATAACATAAAAAATATAAAAGACGAAATATGTTTTGTCCCTGCCTTTCTTAGCTATATTTTATGTGAGGAAACGAGAAAACACATTTAAGTTACTTAAACATTTGTTATTATTTTTTACTAGCGACCCGCCCCGGCTTCGCATGGGCATAAAAACCTTCCTCTTGAATCACTCTATCTATTAAAAAAATCGCATCAAAATCCGTTGCGTAGTTTTAAAGATTTAAGCATACAAAGGGACATAGGGACAGAGAAAGCGAGAGAGCTTTGTTTTATACTGCCTATGTAGTGATGAATAAAGCAGTAATTGTACTACTCCAAATTTATCAACGGTTATAGTACAATCGTATTTCTATAAATTTGTCAGGGTATCTGGCGAGCCCCGCTGATCACCAACCCCAACTACAAGGGCAAGTGGTCACCGCGCCGCATCCCCAACCCGGACTATTTCAAAGACGAACATCCCTTCAAGATGACACCCATCGTAAGTACTATTATTGCACTTATGGAAAATTAGCTTTCGCCCGCGGCTTTTCTCGCGTGAATTTCCCACGTGCTTTTTCCCGGGATGAAATGTATCCTATTTCCTTCTCAGTACTCCTAACTATGTGTATGCGAAGTTTCAAGCAGTTTGGTTCAGTAGATAAAGCGTGAAGAGGTAACAAACAAACGATACAAATATATGTATATTGAATACTAGCTGTTCCCCGCGGCTTCGCCCCGCGTGGGACTCTGTTAAATCGCGCCCAAAAGTAGCCTATGTTTGACCTCAGGTCGTTAACTACATCCCTACCAAATTTCATAACAATCAGTCCAGCAGTTAAGCCGTGAAGAGGTGACAGACAGACAGGCAGACTTTCGCATTTATAATATTAGTATGGATGTATATATATATATTTTTTTATTAGCTGTTGCTAGCTGTTTATATCAAAAATAATCACTCCCAGCTAATATTATAAATGCGAAATAATATACATATTAAATTTTTGTTATTTTTGCACCCACAAACTGTTCTCTGCTTGACCCAAAGGTTGACTGTTAGATAATGCTTTTAGCATTAAGTCCGCCTACTGTATCTTTACAAAAATATACATATATTCAAACGCGCGGTTCGAGCACATTTTCTTCGAGAACAATCAGACTTAAAAGTTACCTATATGTGTAGTATATGTATTGGTTTTTGGAATATATTAGGTATTTATGTATATTTGTATGTATTATATGTGGTATTATATTTATGTAGTTATTTATTTTTAGATTTATATTTATATACTGTTTTTTGGTTCTCTCATTTGACTTACCCCAAAAAGATGTTCTTCTCTGCACCACTGGTTGGTTGACTGGTAGAAAAAGCCTATGGCTTTAAGTCCGCCATTTACATTTGTATGTAATGAAGTTAAATAAATAAATAAAATAAAATATATTTGTATAGTTTTTTTGTGTGTGAGTTATTTGTTCGAACGAACAAAAACAGATTAATTATTTTTACTTCAGCATGCAGTCGGCTTCGAGTTGTGGTCGATGTCTCCGATGCTGTTGTTTGACAACCTGATTATAACGGACGATGTGGCGGTTGCCGAGCAGTGGGCTATGCAGACATTCGCACTCAAGAAGGCCAAGATATCCAGGGATTCGGTGAGTTTGTCTTATTTATTTATCCTTTATTAGCTGTTCGCCGCGGTTTCACTCGCCATTTGTGTGCCTATAACCTTCCCCAAGAATCAAACTTTCATATACAAAAAGAATTTTGCAAATCAGACCAATAGTTTTCAAGTTATAAGCGTTCAAACAAACAAACACTATTTAGCTTTATTATATTAGTATAGATTGAACACTAGCTTTCGCGTGAATTTCCTTTGGGAAAAGTGCTTTTTTCCGAGTTCGAAGGTATCCTATGTCCTTCTCAATACTCCTAGCTTTGTGTATGCGAAATTTCACGAAGATTGGTGCAGAAGAAGGGAGGGGGGGGGGGGGGGGAAGCGTAACAAACAAACTCACTTTCGCATTTAGAATATTACAAGCTGTCGCCCGCGGCTCCGCCCGCATGAGTTTGCCTCGGGAAAAGTACTTTTTTCCGAGATGGAAGGTATCTTATGTCCTTCTCAATACTCCTAGCTTTGTGTATGCGAAATTTCAGGAAGATTAGTGCAGAAGATAGGGGGGGGGGGGGGAAGCGTAACAAACAAACTCACTTTCGCATTTAGAATATTACAAGCTGTCGCCCGCGGCTCCGCCCGCATGAGTTTGCCTCGGGAAAAGTACTTTTTTCCGAGATAAAAGGTATCCTATGTCCTTCTCAATACTCCTAGCTTTGTGTATGCGAAATTTCAGGAAGATTAGTGCAGAAGAAACGGGGGGGGGGGAAGCGTAACAAACAAACTCACTTTCGCATTTATAATATTAGTTGGATGATTGCCATCCAGTGCGGGAAGCATACTTTGTTTAGTTGTTTCCAGTTTGGTTAGGACATTGCAGGCTTGAATCACCTGATTGTCTGATAATAAAGATGATTCCGTGCTTCGGAAGGCACGTTAAGCCGTCGGTCCCGGCTGCCATCTGGCAGTCGTTAAAGGAACCACGTCAGAGGACGAGAGGCGGTTTCGAAGAACTCTTGACACTATGCAGGGTCGATTGACCATGACACCTACCCGAAATGATGATGTGGGAATAAAAAATGATCGTTCGGCATACTTAATTTTTTTTGTGTGATATTCAGCACACATTATGGGGCCGTATGCTGCGCGCTATGAACTACAAGCCCGGCTACTGGGCGATGTATGCCATATACTGCGCTATACCTATATCTGTCTACATCGCGTTTCTCGTAAAGCGGTCTAAAGAGGTATATTTTAAGCTGGGAATTGTGTAGGACACGCTATTTATCTGTGCTAGATTTTAAAGAGCTAAGAAGCGTGTTGGAAATGTGTTAATTCGTATTTATTTAGTAGTTGTTGCCCGCGGCTCCGCCCGCGTGCGCCTCGGTTATATCGCGCCCGAAAGTAGACTATGTTTGACTCCTAGTGCATAACTATATCCATACCAAATTTCATCACAATCAGTCCAGCAGTTTAGCCGTGAAGAGGTGACAAACAGACAGACTGACTTTCGCATTTATAATATTAGTATGGAAGTTTAGATGGTTCACATTTATTCATATAATCACGCCTGTCTCCCACAAGAGTGGGGAAAGACTAAAGATTTCTACATCCTTCAGGTGGCTTACCACCATCTCTTAAAACCGTGCAAGGTCCAGTGAGTAAGGGAGATGTCGCCTTACATCATGTGTCGCGCTGTCTCGTTTACTCACTGGATCTTGCATGGTTTTAAGGGACTGTAGTAACCCCCTAGACCTTCTTTCCTCCACGCTCATCACTCTCGTCATACACGCTCGCCTATAAACGACTTAATAGTAAAGTTTTCTATCTAACTATTATACATACACAAAATGTTATCTTTGACAAGAAGTAATATTGTTTTAATTTCCTCTCCCTTCTCAGTAATATAGTAGTTGGCTAGCGTGTGAAGTATTAGCTAATTCCCTAGGATTCTGTCGTGGAGCGAGCGCTGAAGTTTGCGGGCGAAAATCTATGGATTTACGCCTATTTATAACCAGTGGCTTGGCTATATAAAAAGATATATACCCAGACAAGCGGTCCTATTGTTTTACTTTCACACTCCCTTCTCAGTAATATAGTAGTTGGCTAGCGTGTGATGTATAAGCTAATTCCCCAGGATTCTGTCGTGGAGCGAGCGCTGTATTTTGCGGGAGAAAATCCATGGATTTACGCTCAAGTCATAATCAGTGGCTTTACTATATGAAAAGACTAGCTATTCCCCGCGGTTTCACTCGCTCTTGGTGTGTATGAACTATAGCCTATAACCTTCCCCAAGAATCAAGCTATCATATGCACAAAGAATTTTTCAAATCCACCCAGTAGTTCTTAAGTTATAAGCGTTCAAACAAACAAACTCTTCAGCTTTATAATATTTGTATAGATACTTACACAGACAAGCAGTTCTATTGTTTTAATTCCACCATACCTCCACTCCCTTCTTAGTAGTTAACATAGTAGTTGGCTAGCGTGTGAAGTATTAGCCAATTCCCCAGGATTCTGTCGTGGAGCGAGCGCTGAAGTTTGCGGGCGAGAATCCATGGATTTACGCCGTAGTCATCATCGGCAGCTTCATTGTGGTTGGTTTCGTCGCGTATATGTGCTGCGGACCTAAATCGGTAAGTTTCATAAATTATTAATGTCTTATATCTTTTTACTATTAATTGTATTTGATCTTATGAATATTAGATAATAATTTATTTATTTGCAAGAATACAGATGGGTTACTCTCTACAGTCTCTTAAAACCATGCAAGATTCAGTGAGTAAGCGAGACAGCGCATTACATGATGTAAGGCAACATCTCCCTTACTCACTGGATCTCACTTGAGCTTTGGAAGTCGTGGTAAACTTATTATAAGAAATTATTGATGTCAATAAATGATAAGAATATCCTATATTAGAAATAAACAGTTTAAATTAGAATTATGTAACATAAAATTTTGGATAGGGAAGAGATAGGTTTTTGGCTTTTTGCGGTCTACTAATGAGCTCTATTTTCGACTAGCTGTATTTCGCGGTTTTACTGGCTCATATGTGCATATACTATAGCCTAGTTAGAAAAATTTCAACATTATAATGGTAAAATAATTATTGAAATCTGTGCACTATTTTTTTAGTTTATTCATTACAAACATTTTATATCATATTTTTGTAAAATATTTTTAACTTGCACAATATTTCCACATCCATACTACTATACTAATATTATAAAATAAAAAAAAAAGTATTTTTTGATGTATGTATGTAATAAATAAACTCAAAAACTATTGTGCCTATTTCAAACATTCTTTTACTATTGGAAAGGTACATTCACCCTAAATGACATAGTCTATGTATGCATTTCGAGCGAAGCCGGGATGGGCTGTTAGTAAAAAATAAATAAGTAATACAGTTGATTTTATTGTACTTATATGAAAAAAAAAACGTTATACAAAACATAGTCATGTGCCCAAACATGTCAAGTAAATACACAACATGTAATGAAACAATTTACTATACAGGACTCAGACAGCGATTTAAAGAAGACTGACGGAATAGCGGAGGACGACCCACATTCCGAAGGCGAAGCGGAAGCGGAACACGACGAAGCGGAAGCGGAGCGACCGCGGAAGGAACAACTCGAGGATCCGGAAGTTGAACCTGAGCCTGACTCCACTGAGGACGTGAGTACCACTGATATAATGGGGGGAGGGGGGGGGGGGGGGTATGTAGATGCATGGAGAATAGGAACAAGTGAGATTATTTAGCAGTGATTGCTGTGTTTGTGGACCAACACCAAATAAGATCCAACGACCGCATAAAACGCAGCTCGAAGGACCAGCGGAAAACGAGCCTGACTTTACTGAGGACGTGAGTGGTTTGTCGAAATCGCTTGACTCTTAAAAAGTAAAAAAAAATTAAAATAAAATTGTTTTGGACTATAACGACCACTGCTATATAGGCAATATAATAGCATATGCGTAGAGAATAAGATGAAGTGCGTCTATCCTATGCAGCAATGTGTTAGTGACCATCAATGCCTTTTCTCGTAGAAACGTTGGCTTGTAACAAAACAGTGGCACGTTTTTCGTGCGCTATGCCACTTCTTGTTGATATTTCTAAATTCTTTGGTAATTAACCAGAAAAACTCTGATGGAAAGGGGTGGTAATTCTATTTGTATTGTTACAGACCACCCCACTAGTGGACACAGAAGGCGCGGGCGACGGCCAGAGGAAACGGAAACCGCGCAAGGAGTAACGTAAATAGTAGACGGAATTAATGATTCAAACGAGGTACAGTGGGCCACATGGAAAACTATACCACCTTCAAACTTACACCTTAAGTAGATTAGTAGTAAGACTTACCAAGTAAGTACACTTTTCGATATGGCCTACTGTACATTTGTAGACTAGCATCTATATTTCTCTTCTTTTCTCTTGCTTTCTTTCCGTCCCAAGATCATTTCAAAGTTTTGTGATTTTTATCTTTTCATATTTTCTTTATTAATTTGTTTTTGAAGAACAATCTAATATTTCGGTCTCAAATATAATGTGGATTGTGGACACAAGTTAATTGTAAATATTTAAAGTGTAGGTTCAGATCACTATACTGAACAACTTTTCTAAATAAACATATCGATATGATAAATAAATATTTTTGACCTCCCATACAAAATGAGAATCATCTGATCTAGTTTAATATGGAAAGTGATAAAAAATCAATTTCGATATAAGTTTATTTACAAAAGTGGTTGAGCATAGTGATCTGAATCTCCTAAGCCCTTAAAATATTTGCAATTAATTTGTTTCCGCCTTATTTATAAATGAAATTAGCAATTAAGCTATCGGTAGTTATTGTTGAAATGATATCTTGGGAATATCAAAACTTTTCCTTTTAAAACAAACTGTATTATTGTAAAATATAGTATTATAGTGCTTTGCTATTTTCTTTCTTAGCGACTGAATTTTAGCCTACTATAAAAACTATTTTTAAATGTTTATATCCAAATTGCGCTTTGTGTGTAACGCGAGAACATAAATAATTTGTGATAGACGAATTTATTTTAGTTAAAACGACTTGTGGGTGCGCTGTAGACACTAAATTCTTGTCAAGAAACCTTTTCAACAAAACAAATAAAAAAACATTCATAAAATTGACCAAATGAGCTCTTCTTTTGTAGTAATCTACGCCGATTGGTCGTTTCTTGGCTCCACTTCTGCGCTTACGCACCTTTAGGAGTTGTATTCTTTTCAGCTCAATGTGGGTAACAATAAAAAAGTAACTATATTTGTAATAATGAAATTTATTTTTGCCATGTAAAGAATAGTAATATTGTCATTTTATTTCCAATATTTCAGTAGATCGTAATTAATGTACCATAGATAAAAGGAAAGTAGGACCTACAGAGCATTTCAATGAGGGTTTTCAAAATGATTCCCGCTAGATGTCAGCACTGAATCGAGGAATCCAATACACAGTTGTGATTGGTTAACGATTTGACAGATGTCAAATTTGGCAAGCGCAACTGGCGCCATCAGGAATGTCAAAAGCTGTCATTGTTTTGTCTCGAAAATGATGCGTTTTACTAATGTTTCTTTTGCTGTATATTTTCTTAAAACTTTGTTTACTTTGAAATTTTCACTATCTGCCAAAGAAGCCAGTGTTAATGTCGTGACAACACGAACAAATGTGGACGTTGTTTTTTTTTTTATTTTGTTAAGCGTACCAGAGCGGATAGTAGCCGAATGGCTGTAAGATATTGTTTGTTTACGATTTATACGTTCATTTATTTGAGGGCTAGTATTATTATTAGGAAATTTAATATATATTTTTTTTACTGTCTGTATATGTCAGCCATTATCCTTTCTATAAAATAAAGTACTTGGTCTTGGTACGGTCTGTAAAGATTGTATCAACTGGAATGTCTCTGCCTACTCCTGAGAACCAAAACAGGCATGGTTATTGAGGTATGTAAAATAAAACTGGCAGCTTATAAGATCATAATTATCAAAGAACATTTTCATTTAAATAATTAAAAAACATAATAGAGATTTGTGATATACTTAGATTAAATATATTTCTACATCAATATTGACTTTAAAACAATATATGTATGAGCTTAGTAATCGAAACCAAAGCAATAGCTAAGGAATAAATACTGGCCCGAACCGTACGTGTATTATAATTATATAATATAATAAAATAAAATAATAAATAAACTGTATTATTGTATAACATAGCATATTGATGGAGTAATGCGTCATGCTTACCGTTGTACTTAAGTTATTTTACCGCTGATGATTCCGCTCATTATTATGTCTGTGCCTATAAATAGGTCTATGTGCCGACTTTTAGAATTCAGAATTGGTTAACGTTAATCTCGGAAATTCCAATAATTTTCGAAGGATTTTCGAAAATCATATTAACAAATTGAAAGCTTACAATATAATTTGTAGTAGAATAGTTATTTGGATAATTTTATTCACCTTATAAACTTTCTTTTGTTTGGTTAAGGTATTTGAAAAAACGCAAATAAATATTTTGCATTTTCTCAAATACGTAATACAATAAAAAATAATGTATAAATGGCTTTATGTTTTGACGTAATATCTTGGTAAATAGATTTTTCTATATTTTTTTTTTAAATCTAACTAAGAGATATCTCTTACATACAAACAATGGCATTTGGATATGGTCTCACAATTTTGCATTCACTACAGTATGGAAGTAAGCGTGACCGCATTACGAACTACCATTGTGGGTAGTTATTATATGATATTTATATTTATCTCTATGCATTTTTTGTTCGTATGTGTGTGAGTGAATAGGTACAAGTTAATGGACTGTAATTTACATTAATAAACAAAAATATTTATATGTTGGTTGTTTTATTTGTCGTTAGTTCAGTAGTTTGTAGTAGTAACATTTTTTATAGTCTGTGATCCTGCGTTACTGATATATTTAGAGGTAAAGATTGACAAAGACAGTTAGACACGTTGTCGTACTTAAATGTCGATTTTTTACCTCCAAACATGTCTGTAACGCAGCTCTGGGGTGCCATGTTACTTGGCATTTTTTATTCGTCTATCTATCGTCTATTCATATAATACATAGCATATTTATCGTGCGCCGCGAACTCGAAAAAAAACAACATAATGGCGGCCGGGTCGATGTGCCAACTTTCATACAAAAATATTCAAAACCTTTGTTTCCTATTAGTGTTTAAGTGTACATTAATAAATATATTACTATTTATAGCTATATCCACACGGATATCTACTCGTACTAACAGAAGCACTGTTTGCCTATTTAGTTTAATGTTCTCAGATAATATTATTTATTAAATTGTATTATCTCACACAAGTTCGTGTATTTAAATTATCAAATACATAGTAAACTCTTTATTGTACCGTTAGGTAACAAAATTTAAGCATATTTATTGATACAATATCATACAATGTTTGCAAAAGCGGAATTTAGAAACGCAGACACTAGCGACTGCTTTAGCGATTTTGTATGACAAACAGGTAAAGTGCCCCTGGCGGATAGTAAGGTAACTAAGAAATTCCATACAAAATCCTAACGCAGTCGCTAGTGTCTGCATTTCTAAATTCCGCTTTTGTAAACATTGTATGAAAATGGCCAATCCGTACTGTTTATTTAAAACATAACAGATGTTTTAATATTCATTTATGTTCACTATAAGATGTTCTTAGATAAGCTTATTGATAAATTAACCGACTTGGTATTACATGGATCTCACAACTTGTGATGGTAGAACAACTAAGTGAGACTTGGATTTTTTACAAGTTTTGTTTTGACGGCATCTCATTTCGTTTTGTAGATAACAAATAAATACTTTGGGATATATTATTGCCCTTGACAACGCGGGCGAAGTATATGTATACAGACAGGTACACTGATTCGTTCGCTGCAAATGTAACTTTGTTATCCTATATATTTATACGGGATTACAAAGTTATTTATGCAGTTGGTATATCTATAAGACTAGACCGAAATTTGAGTTACACACTAAACCAAAGAATTTCGAATCGCGCGCGGTCTCAAAGGCATTTTTTTTAATCTATGCACTAAATACTAATTACCGAAAAAGATGTAGAAGACCTTAGAATTTTGATGGTCGGTTTGTCAGCGAGTGACAAAGTTAAAAAACTTTGGAGGGTTATAATTCTTAAACTACTGGTTCAAATCGAATGAAATTTGAAATATACCGTGTTTATATAAAGCCTGCTTGGTTACTGAAAATTCAGATCTCTAGTTTGATACGCAACGAAGTTATAGGGGGTCAAAATTGGCCTGGACTGCTTCGAGAAAAGTATGGTACGGCCGTGCTCCTTTTTTTTTGCTCGACTTCCGTGTGCACTGCCGTGCCCCCAGATGACCCTCGTTCGTTCACTGCTTCAATTGAGCAGTCCCCCTTGTTTAACCTTGTTTTGTACCCAATTAGATGAGCTAGTATTCTCAATTCATTACATTATTTAGAAATCTTTCAATTTTCTTATTAAAACAAAAGATTAACACCTCAAATTTTCATAAGCATTAACCACTTCTATTTTAGTATCTAAAATGTGTTATCTTGTTCTTTCAAGTTAAATATCGGTAAGAGATAAAGAGACGAAACATATTAAAGTTATAAAATCAAACATTTGTTATTTTTTATATATTAGGCAGTTAAAAGATTATCTTTTATCTGGCATCAAAACAATACAGCATAAGATATGACCGAGGAAACGCTATAATAATTGACATAAAGATTGGGGAAAACCCATAAAAATTGCAAAAATTGAGAAATATCAAATGTGAATTAATTTAATACTATTGAATTAAGTCGTTGGTCGTTATTACTCATACTGATCGGAAATAAATAATACCGTTGGGGACGAACCGGCTTGATAACCTCGCACTGTGTGTGCGCGCGCGCAGGGATGTGGTTTGCTATATTGTTGTTTTTGTTTTCTCTCGCCGATGGGTCTACGCGACCCCATATCATCTTCATTTTGGCCGACGATTTGGTAAGTACCATTTTTTTTTTTATTTACTAGTAGTTATTACGCAAGAGTTCAGTGAGGATAACCGGTATAGGTAAGATAAGACCCAAAATAAATTTAGTTTGATTGTGTGATAATAAAGATGATTCCGTGCTTCGGAAGGCATGTTAAGCCGTTGGTCCCGGATGCTATCTGATAGTCGTTAAAGGAACCACGTCAGAGGCCTAGAGGCGGTTTCAAAGAACTCTGAGACCAGAGTGTGCATGATCGTTTGACGGTGACACGTAAACGGAATAATGATGATTTAGGAAACTGAAACAAACTAACTAAATCGCAAGTTTAAATGTTTTCTTCATCATCATTAAAAAGTAGGTGTAGATTTACATTTTTTTTAATAACAGTTCAGTATCTTGGTGATATTCGACTCGAGCTTGACCATTTTTGTTACTCGATGGTCTATACCTGCAATTAATACCGTTATTAAAAAAGTATTTATTGGAAATATTGTAAAACCGTGTCGTTATCAAAAACAAGTTACTATGGGACGTTGCGTCATCGGTCGCCGCACTCATTATGCATACTAATATATGTATACAAAAGTAACATTCGTCTGTCTATACTTTTCACGGCTAAGTGCTAAATAAATATTTGAGCCTCATAGATGGACATAAGCAACTTTTCTGTTTAGGGTTGCCATCCGTCCGGGTTTTCCCGGATTTTACCTAGTTTAGAGGGCATGCGGCGCGGCGTCCGGGGCTTTATTTGTAGTTCGGGGTTATTTATAGTCATTATTATCAACTTTATTTACACCTTGTTTAAAATAACCTGTTGATCTGCCCGGGTTCAGGTTTTTTAAAAATAGCCCTACTAGTTTTTGACTGGAAAAAAAATATTTATAACTAGCTGACCCGGCGAACTCCGTACCGCCTGAACGCCTCACCGTTTAAACCTTCCCTCAACTTCCACAAATATTTCAAGACCAAATTAGCCAAATCGGCCTAGCTATTCTCGAGTTTTAGGCAGACTAACGCACATCTATTGATTGATATATTATATACTAGCTTTTGCCCACGGCTTTACCCGCGTGAACTTCCCTCAGGAAATAATTTTGCCCGAAATAAAAGATACCCTATGCCCTCCTGGTTCGAAGCTACCTCCCCACGAATTTTTAGCCAAACTTTAGTCTTTCTTGAGTTATAAATAGTGTAACTAACCAGACTTCCTTTACATATATAATTTAGATATATAGATCTATATCTATATAAGTATTTTTTGTATGTGAACAGGGCTGGAACGACGTAGGGTTCCATGGCTCGAACCAGATTCCCACTCCCAACATCGACGCCCTGGCGTACGCTGGAGTAGCTCTGCACAATTACTACGTCACGCCAATATGTACTCCATCCAGATCTGCGCTCATGACCGGGAAATACCCAATACATACAGGTAAATGTTTCAAATCATTATTTTTATATAAGTAAGCATACGGCCGCGTGGTATTAATTGATACGTATCTGATACAGCTTTCTTCCAGGGCTTGGAAAAAGAAAATCCTTTGAAACCTTGGGGCAAAAAGCACTTTTCCTGGGAAATTTACAGGGTGAAGCCGCGATCGAAAGCTAGTAGATAATAATTATGAAATCTCCGTATTCTTTATGCCTTTAGCATTAAGTTTGCCGTTTCTAAAAGTATTCTTGGTACGTTAATATTATTGTCTATTCCTTCCTTATAGTAAAACAAATATTTTGAAATATAAAAAATTCTCAAATACCTAAGTCTGGGAACTTCTTTAACTTGGCGGTTCTCTACGAATTTTGTCAATTAGAAATTTGAAAATCTTAAGTGTAACACGGGTTTACTTACTCCTATCTAGGACCACTTATTCGTAACGCAATAAATTATTTGTCCATTTTAAAATGTTTGATGTACTTTTCAGGCATGCAACATGGAGTTCTATATGGGGCTGAACCCAGGGGTCTGCCGCTCTCGGAGAGGCTTCTACCTCAGTACCTCAAGGATTTGGGCTACAAGACTCACTTGATCGGGAAATGGCATCTCGGCAGCTATAAGAAGGAATACTTACCAAAGAGCAGAGGGTAGGTTTTAGGTGTACATTGTATATTTGATAGACTACGATCTGGAGTGCTATTTTTGAGATGTATGACTCATCCAAAACCGGTGAGTCGAATGATTATCGTTCGTTTTCGAATGATTTTTATGCGACATAACCGGTGACTCGAACGATAATAGTTCGACTCACCGGTTTTGGGTGAGTCATACATCTCAAAAATAGCACTCCTGGTGCCTTACCACCATATCTTAAAACCATGCAAGATCCAGTGAGTAAGCGTGACATCGATATCTCCCTTACTCACTGGAAGGCAACTATGCTGACCATTACACATAATACACTGAGTGGACTCGCACACTCGAAGGCGACGATTGGTGCCAATGGCACCTGGTGGCATAGGAAGGTCTGTAGGTATAACAGAACACAGACAAGAACAATAATAGGAGCTCTGACCGGACATTTTGAAAACCGCAGTCACCTCTTTAAACTGAAACTTGTCGGAAGCCCCGAATGTAGGGCATGTGCAAAAGCAGAGGAGTCCATGAGCCACATTTTGGGTTGCTGTGACTCACTGGCCAGCAAGCGAATGGACCCCTTTGGAGCAGCGTACCCTGACCTGGAGGACTATAGGCACTTCGCACCAGGTGATGTTCTGAAGCTCATGCAGTCCTTCTTCAGAAATCCCAGTGTGGGTGAGTAAGGGATGGGGTAAGTACAAAAGGATCCAAAGGTTCGACGTGCTTCCTTTAATTTAGGACCCATATTTAAGATAAAATAAGATACTCACTGGATCTTGCATGGTTTTAAGAGATGGTAGTAGGTCACCAGTACCCCTAGTATGAGATTTTATAAACGCGACGCTAGTGACTGCTATTTGTTTTCTGTAGCAGACTCTGCGAGCGATTTTATATGACAAACCTGTACAGCGCCCCTGGCGGATAGTAAGGTAACTAAGAAATTCCATACAAAATCCTAACGCAGTCACTAGCGTCTGCGTATATAAAATCTCATTCTAGGAGAACACACATTTGGCCTGGCGGACACACATCTTCCCTTTTAGACTCTTTAATAACTTTCCCTGTGGCAAATATACATTTTTTTTAAATATTTCTAATATTTTAACAAAAAAAAGGTTATTTAGTATCACAAGTTAGTGGGCTAAGCCTAATTAATTTACGTTTTCCAGGTTCGACACGCACACGGGCTATATAACTGGGAAAATAGACATGTATGATCACACTAATGCCGAGAAAGGGTCCTGGGGCTTCGATTTTAAACGAGGTAAATATATAATACATACTCGTTATACTAACATATCATACCGTTTATTTATTGGCTTCAAACAAGGTAATGTATGTATATATACATACTCGTTATACTAGCATATTATACCATTTATAATATGCTAGTATAACGCATATTATAAATGGTATAATATGCTAGTATAACGAGTATGTATATATACATGATGCTAGTATAACGCATATTATAAATGGTATAATATGCTAGTATAACGAGTATGTATATATACATGCAGCCTGAACAAATATTATTTATTATCAATACATATAATAAGACACTAAAATGCGAGTGTCTGTACATTTAATATTTTTCAAAAAAACTGATTGAGTGCGATTAAAAAGGAGTAACAGAAACCAAAAAAACAGTTTTTGGAATTTTTGTCTGTCTGTATGTATGTATGTATGTATGTATGTCTGTCTGGTACGTTATAACTTCGAAAATACTCAACGGATTTAAACGCGGTTTTCACAGTTGGATTACATATGATTAGGAGCGTTGTCAAAACTTTGTTTCGTCAAAATCGGTTAAGGGAAAAAGAAGTTATGGTCGATTGAAAATTTACTTCAAACACTGCTTCTAAACTTTTAATGCGTTTACTTACGTTTAATTTAATTTAGATAAGGCTAGGATTTCTACTTTTTATTATCCATATCAATAAAGACGAAAACACGCACTGCACCTATTAATTTTAATAAAATAACACATTGAATTTGATCGTAAATTTAGTAACATAAAATTTCAATAGATGGCGCGAATTTGCGTATCTATAGACAAATCCCATTTAAAATTTCGCCAATCTCTAGCAACGTATGTTGGCTTATCGGTGGAGGTCGTAGATCATATTTTTAAGTCGAGGGTTCGAATCCTGCTATAGATGACTTTTTTTTTACTTACTTTTTTTTTACTTACTTTCTTTTACTTGCTTTTTTTACTTACTTTTTTTTATTTACTTTTTTTATCGTTTTGTATTAATTTTTAAGAATTTTTTAATACTTTAGTAAAGAAATGTTTCAAGAAAGTACCTGGATCGAATCCTGTCACAAACAATAATTTTATGATTTCGTGTTTTATTTGTTTTCTAGAATTATTTTCTTACTTTTTTTTATAATTTTGAAAAGAAACAAATAAATTCATTTGCAAATTTATTTCAGGATAAACGATATCGCAACCCCTTACAAATCATATATAATAGTTTGTCATTGACGACATTGAAAAAGAAGATTAATCAAATGGTTGACTGGTAGAGAACGCTCTTAGCGTTAAGTCCGTTAATATATAAGTACTAGCTGTTCCCCGCGGCTCCGCCCCGCGTGGGAATCGGTTATATCGCGCCCAAAAGTTTATGTTTGACCTCAGGTCGTTAACTACATCCCTACCAAATTTCATCACAATCGGTCCAGCAGTTTAGCCGTGAAGAGGTTACAGACAGACAGACTTTCGCATTTATAGTATTAGTATGGATATGGATTTTGTACTTATCTATCTATCTTTACATATAATCGGACAGTAAAAATTGAATGTCTGTACATTAAATATTTTTCTAAAAAACTGATACGAGGCGATTAAAGAAAGACGTGTAACAGAAACCAAAAAAAAACAATTTTTGGAATTTTTGTCTGTCTGTCTTTCTGTATGTCTGGTACGTTATAACTTCAAAACTACTCAACAGATTCGAACGCGGTTTTCACAGGTGGATTACATATACGTTCAACAGTTTTGTCAAAACTTTGTTTCGTCAATATCGGTTAAGGGAAAAAGAAGTTATGGTCAATTGAAGTTTACTTCTAGCACTGTTTCAAAACTTTTACAGAGTTGAATCCGGTTTACATAAACGTATTTAATATAGATAAAGCTACAATTTCTACTTTGTTTTATCGATATCAATGAAGACAAAAACACACTGCAGTCTCTATTAAATTTTAAAAAATTAACACATTGAATGTGTGTGGGCGTATAATTTAGTTACATAAAATATCAATAGATGGCGCTGAAGTTAATTTAATTATTTTTTTCTCATATGGTATTATAGCAGATTGAAATTTTTCCAGCAATTAATTCTAATTATTTCAAAAAAATTTTGGTTGTTTATTTAGTTCTATTGGTTGGTTTGTTTATCGGTCGTTTGTTGTATTGTATTGTAAGCTATTTGAATTGATTAGTTGGTTGGTTTGGCTTTGGTTTAAAAAATAATCAAACCAGCAAGTCAGTTCAGTTGTTGTTCGACGGAACATACGGTCGTGTCGTAAGGTCTAATTTAACTAACATAACACTATTTATTGAGTTAGGTTCTAATGACCCTGTAATAGGCTGCGTCTACTCTTTTAGAGAAAAAGATGTGATAGTATGAATGTTAATATTTTTAGTTTGATATCGTAGCAATGGCTAATGGCTTTATAAAATTGGCACGGGAATAGGATACTACTTATAGATTTAACTATAGGTCTGGATAGTTGTAGTTTCCACAGGTTAAGCGAAAAGCGAACTACACGCGGGCGGAGCCGCGGGCAACAGCTAGTCTATAATATTTGTTCAGGCTGCACAAAACATAATTCTCTTTCTGGGGCAGTCGGGTAAAAATAACAAATTCTTTTTCTTAAACAATGGAAGCTAATGCTCACAAACAAACCCACATAAAAAATGTGTTGCAAAAATGTAAATCTTCAATTCATTTTAGTTTTAATTTTCAGATTCTGATGCCTTGGTGTCGGACGATTTGTTTGGTAAATACGCAACCGATATCTTCACAGAGGAGGCGGTCAAGGTATATATATGCATTCCGTGGGGGGTTACTACCGTCTCTTAAGATGATATATAATGATTATTATTTGATGGTGGCGCTAGTGTTCACCAAGGCATCGTCTTAAAACCATGCAAGTTTCAGTGAGTAAGCGAGACAGCGCGATACAAGATGTAATGCGACATCTCCCTTACTCACTGGATCTTGCATGGTTTTAAGAGATCGTGGTTAGCCACCTGTAGCGTGACGTGAGACAACTCAGTAAAGTAAAGGACGACGAAAAGGATTTATTTCCTGCTGGTTCGATTGCTCGGATAACGAGGATTTTTCAGTCTTTTAGTCCTACTAATCGGACAAATTTACAATTTGTCTCTCTCACATTTAGGTCAACTTATTTGCTGTTACCATTATATACCATCACAAGAGAACATTAAAAAATAATTATTATATTTTTAAGAAAACTCGTTGAAATTTTGCTACGTTTAAAAATGTTTACTTATGATTAAAATCGATTGCAGATAATTACATCGCATGATAAGAGTACCCCTCTTTTCTTGATGGTGGCTCACGCTGCGGTACACAGCGGGAATCCTTACGAGCCTATAAGGGCTCCAGATGACGTCATCGACCAGTTTGGGACCATAGAGAACCGACAACGGCAGAAGTTTGCTGGTAAGGTTTATCAACAACTAGCGACCCGCCCCGGCTTCGCATGGGCATAAAAACCTTTCTCTTGAATCACTCTATCTATTAAAAAAAACGCATCAAAATTCGTTGCGTAGTTTTAAAGATTATTTTAAGCATACAAATGGACATAGGGACAGAGAAAGCGACTTTGCTATGTAGTGGTTAGCTTTCGCCCGCGGCTTCACCCGCGTGAATTTCCCTCGGGAACAGTGTCTTTTCCCGGAACGAGTGGTATTCCTCGTCCTTCTCAATACAATACTTCTAACTATGTGTATGCGAAATTTCTGGAAGATTGGTTTAGTAGATAGGGCGCGAAAGCGTAACAAACATACAAATAAACAAACATTTATTAATAACTAGCTGTTTCCCGCGGCTTCGCCCCGCGTGGGACTCTGTTATATCGCGCCCAAAAGTATAGTGACCTTAGGTCGTAAACTACATCCCTACCAAATTTCATCACAATCGGTCCGGCAGTTTAGCCGTGGTGACAGACAGACAGACAGACTTTCGCATTTATAATATTAGTATGGATTTAATTGATCGTGAATATTTCCCTGTCGTAAGTATCCCAATTCATCTTTATGAGAACTTAGTTGATAAATTTATAATTTAATTATAAATTTATAAATAACTAGCTGACCCGGCGAACTTCGTACCGCCTTTCTTAATTTTTTTTTCATAAGAACCTTGTACAGAGTAATAGAAAACTAAAAAAAAATCAGCCAAATCGGTCAAGCCGTTTTTATGGTATGTCGTGATAACGGAAAACGGGTATCATCCATACTTCCATACTAATATTATAAATGCGAAAGTCTCTCTGTCTGTCTGTCTGTCTGTCTGTCACCTCTTCACAGCTAAACTGCTGGACCGATTGTGATGAAATTTGGTAGGGATATAGTTAACGACCTGAGGTCATACATAGGCTACTTTTGGGCGCGATATAACCGAGCCCCACGCGGGCGGAGCCGCGGGGAACAGCTAGTTTTTATATATATAATAGATTTAATTGATCGTGAATATTTCCGTGTAGTAGGCAAGTATCCCAATTCATCTTTATGAGAACTTAGTTGATAAAAGTTTATTTTATTTATAATCCATACTAATATTATAAATGCGAAAGTCTGTCTGTCTGTCTGTCTGTCTGTCACCTCTTCACGGCTAAACTGCTGGACCGATTGTGACGAAATTTGGTAGGGATGTAGTTAAAGACCTAAGGTCAAACATAGGCTACTTTTGGGCGCGATATAACCGAGTCCCACGCGGGGCGAAGCCGCGGGGAACAGCTAGTTTGATTATAAATGTATAAATGATAAAGCCAGATCCATCTGAGCGATTATTTTTTACTTTTGTAGGCGTACTGACGAAGCTAGACGAGTCAGTGGGCCGCGTGGTGCGGGCGCTGCACACGCAGGGCTTGCTGAACAGCTCGCTCGTGGTGTTCAGCACCGACAACGGCGGACCCGCTGCAGGGTTTAACGATAATGCTGCCTCCAATTATCCACTTAGAGGGGTACATTATTTTTTTAACTTTTGTTCTTTATTTTAAGACTAACCGTCCACCACGCTCGTAGAACATATATAGCCTACTAGCTGTTCCCCGCGGCTCCGCCCCGCGTGGGACTCGGTTATATCGCGCCCAAAAGTAGCCTATGTTTGACCTCAGGTCGTTAACTACATCCCTACCAAATTTCATCACAATCGGTCCAGCAGCTTAGCCGTGAAGAGGTGACAGACAGACAGACAGACTTTCGCATTTATATAATACTAGCTGTTCCCCGCGGCTCCGCCCGCGTGGGACTCGGTTATATCGCGCCCAAAAGTAGCCTATGTTTGACCTCAGGTCGTTAACTACATCCCTACCAAATTTCATCACAATCGGTCCATCCGTTTAGCCGTGAAGAGGTGACAGACAGACAGACAGACAGACAGACAGACAGACAGACAGACTTTCGCATTTATAATATTAGTATGGATTAGTATGGAAGTATGGATGGCGCTCAGGGATAAAGTACCTATGAAACGGTGTAATTTTTTTAAATCGGTCCTTTAGTTTTTGAGAATTACAAACATACAACACACAAAAATACAAATCTTTCCTCTTTATAATATTAGCGTAGATATGGCTAGGTTGTCAATGAAAAAACCGGCAAAAATTACCATTTTTAGGAGTCAAAAATTTAATATATTTAACTAGCTGTTGCCCGCGGCTTCGCCCGCGTGGGCCTCTGTTATATCGCGCTCAAAAGTAGCCTATATTAGGCCCCTGACCCTTAACGAAATCCATATCAAACTTCACTAAAATCGATCCAGCGGTTTAATCCGTTTAGGCGGTCTGTGGCAACTTCTTGTGACGTCCTCTTCTGGATATGATAGTTAGCGTAAATGCCGTGTGGTCGTAACATAAAGTTTTTCACATTGAAATATTAGTATGGATTCACATCTCTCTCTCTCTTGAATCGCAGAGATCATAAATAATCCTGCAGTAAAAACACAGAACAGAGAAATTATCCGAATAGAAATGTTTTAACGCGGCTTTAGATCTCGGATCAATGTGGCAGCGTATTCTCTCTTCTTATCTTCAATTAATACATGTAAACCCATGTAAACCACACCACACCTAATTAGAAATGTATCTACGTTACATATTTTTGTAAATTTACAACAAAGCCACCTAATATTATCGACAAATAACAGTGGCAATAAATGACGCAATCAAATTCCCCGCAATTTTTCTGTGTGCAACGTTGGTTTGCAAGTCAAACTAGTGACACGTTTTTCGTGCGCTATGCCACTTCTTGTTAATATTTCTAAACTAGCTGTTGCCCGCGGCTCCGCCCGCGTGCGCCTCGGTTATATATCGCACCCGAAAGTAGGCTATGTTTGACTCCTAGTGCATAACTATATCCATACCAAATTTCATCACAATCGGTCCAGCAGTTTAGCCGTGAAGAGGTGACAGACAGACAGACTTTCGCGTTTATAATATTAGTATGGAAGTATGGATTCTGCGAGTTAAAATATAAAGATGATAATATCTCCAGGTTAAGAACACGCTATGGGAAGGCGGTGTTCGCGGCGCGGGATTGGTATTCAGTCCTCTGCTGCGACGGCGATCCCGAGCCGCCACTCAGCTGCTGCACGTCGCTGACTGGCTTCCTACTCTGTACAGCGCCGCACAGGGGAATGTTACGTGCGTTGGTTTTTTTTTTATATAATTATTGACGTGACAACGTCTTATAATTCGATGGAGCCGGCTGCACGCACGCAATAATATGACGCAATCCGGCGTTACCTCGCTCTGAGGCGTTCCATTTAAGGCTTGAAGTGCAAGCGAATTTCTTATGACGTTGTCACGTTCAACTATCGTCAGTAAACCGACTTTACAGACAACCGATTTTTTTATAATTTATTAATTTTCTGCAGGAGGTTTTGGCGCCAAGCTAAAGTTGCTCAGTGCCCTGGATTTTGTATGGAATTTCTTAGTTGCCTGACTATCCGCCAGAGGCGCTGTACAGGTTTGCCATACTAAACCGCTGACGCAGTCGATAGCGTCTGCGTTAAGAAAAACTCATACTAGGGGCATAGTTATAGTCATTGTATTTATTTTCTAATATTTGTGTTTTTTCGAGTATTTATGCATAATAAAGATGGATTATTATTCGCTAAGTGTTCGTGAACAAGCGTGAGTGTTGGGTATTGGTACAATGTCGTATAAGTGACTTTAATTCTTGTCACCAAAATCTCCCAAGATAAAGCTAAGTGAAACTTCCACCGCTTCACTTAGCCCTTGACTAACTTGACTAGACATGACTACTGACTTGACTTGACTGTGATTCGACAAAATGAAGAACATTTATATAAAGCTTGATACGGGCAAAAAGAAGCTATAAGTTTGATTGCCATATTGTGGATTATAGCCACATCAAAAAATAATCTTCTTCAGTCCTACAGTTGTACTTTAGTCACGACAAAAAGTCAAGTCTGTAGTCTAGTCCAGTTCAGTCAAGTAAGTAAGTCTAGTCAGATGGCTAAGTGAAGCAGTGGAAAAATTTTCACTTAGCTATAACTTGGAGATTTTGGTGACAAAGATAAAAAGTCACGTAATCGATACTGTACCACTTTCCAACACTCACGCTTTAATGCATAAATACTCAAAAAACCTAACTTTTGGTCAGCGCGGACAAAGTGACAGTTTTCTTTCCCTCCAAAATCTCCCTATAATAGACTCATTTAGCCGCCGGACGTCCAATTCGCTTTCCGTAAATTTATAAATCACAACTTTTGAAATATTCTTCTGGAGAAATAAATAAACAAAAAAGACATAAACATACACAATCTCGGTGGAGTCCGGCTTGTTCGCAAGTATCAAAAGTCGTGTTTGTTTCCAGTGCACTAGGAGCCATAGACGGCGTAGACCAATGGGAAGCGTTGTCCAACGACTTGCCTTCGAAACGACAAGAACTGCTGCTTAATATTGACGACGTGTGGGGCAGCGCCGCGCTCATCTCGTGGCCGTGGAAACTAGTTCAGGGTATATACGACTTTATTATTTCGTGTAGGTTTCACGGTCAATCGATTATGCACACCCTGGTGTCATCTCTGACAATTTACTACTTTCATACTAATAAGTATGACTCGTATGCAATTAAGAGATTCGCGTTTTTAGCGCAATCCCTAGCTAACGTCGCCACAAGTAGTTCCAAAGATTACCTATTCATCATTTCAGCCGCAGGCTGTCCACTGCTGGATAGGCCTTCTTCAAGGATGTGCGGAATAGTCGTTTAAAAGAACCCCCCCCCCCCCTTCCACTTCTAACTTTTTTTTATAAGTAAATATTAAAATATCTTCAGGTACAAACTACAACGGCAGTTGGGATTCGTGGTATGGGCCTTCCGGGAGAAAGGGGGAATACGATGTTAACAAAGTGCTCAGTTCACACGCAGGGACCAGTATCAAGCAACTGGGACTCATACCGGATAACGACACTATTTTACAGATGCGGTGAGTAAGCCTTAGTTATAAGCTATTTTTCCAACTTCCAGTCAACTTCTAGGCAAGCAGCAGCAAAGCAAAAGCTCAAAGTCAGGTAAAAACTGTGTTCAATAGTTCTGTAATGTTTATGCTACTAACGCGAGAGATGATCTGAGAGTGGTCTCTGAATTGACCAATCAAAGCGTGGAATTTTTATTCGAGCATTATGATTGGTTAATTCACAGAACTCCACGTCAAGTATTGGGCAAATCAATATACTTAGTGCTATATAGCCTGTTGGCCACCAGCAATAGTAAATTTTATACCACCTTTTTTATACCAATATTTTTGTATCTTTTTTAGGGTTACGTACAAAAATGTAAAAACGGAACCCTTATAGGATCACTCTTGCGTCTGTCTGTCCGTCTGTCACAGCCAATTTTCTCCGAACCTACTGGACTAAAACAGATGAACTACTGGGCCTAAAATTTAGAAAAAATACGAAATATAGTTCATTGCCTGTAGATTACAGGAAAACCTACAAGAACTCTGTTAGTTGACAATTAAGTGGTAAACTCAATATAAAACGTTCTAGTTCACTAAAACACCACTAGATGGCGATAGTAGTAGTCAGTTGAAATACCACAATTGAATTTAAAAACTGACATTAGCATTGTACGGAACCCTCTCCACGCGAGTTCAACTCGCACTTGACCGGTTTTTTTTTTTAAACATATACCTATTCGAAAACAGTCAATAAGAGAACAGTTGAAAGAGTTTTATTTTCCTTCATAGCCATTTTGAAGAACAGCCTTACATATAGGTACTATCACAATTTTCCAGCAAAACTTTGACAGTGACGTGCGAAGACAGCACGCCTGCGGTCGAGTGCCGGCCGCTGCAACACCCGTGCATGTTCAATGTGCTGGACGACCCTTGTGAGAGAAACAATTTGGCAAACGCGTGAGTATTATGATATTGTCATACAACTATATACGAAGGCTCGTGCGTGTGTACGAAGATGATACAAGTTTGAACTTGTCTCAAAATGTACTTACCTTTGCAAGCTCTGCAATTTTTCTTTCTCTCTGCAACTTTAATTTTTCGATTATTTGACGTAAATGAGTTCGAATTAACGCTGCGTTTTGTTACATAGCAATTATTTTTTCATTCGAATTATCAAGTGCATTAAAATGTAGGTATTAGTTTAGTTCGAAATTTAAAGAGATTTTCTGGAACACTTAATAACTGAATTTCGTAGGTTCGAATCGATTCGATTTTTTGCAGAAAGAGGTTCAAATGTTTCTTCTATATTCGAATTAGAATTATTTATTAGGTTTAAATTTAAGAGTCTATTATAACAAGTACCGAGAATAAATGATGTTTTGATTTGATTTTGAAATGGCATTTTCTCGTTTCTAGTGACCCAGAGTCAGAACTGCGAGTTCTAAGTCTCATGGACAAACTCCGCGAGTTCAACAACACAGCACTTGCTCCCAACAACCGGCCGCTGGACCCGCGCGGAGACCCCAAACTTTGGAGCCGAGTGTACTTTAACTTCGGAGACTTTGTCACGATGCAAGCCAGATGAATTAAATCAAGACACGCTGATTTTAATCCCTCTATTACTGAAAGAACAATAGTACCAATGACGTTACGCGACCACCGGTGACCGCTTAGATGCCAACCATAAAACAAATGCGAGTAACTTTTTTGAAGGTTTGATACGGTTCTGGAATTCTCGGAACTGTATTATAAAAAAGATCTACCATCGTTTGAATGTTAAAAATATAGATAATAAATGTGTATGCTACAGAAGAAAATAAATTAGAACATTCCCACTAGTGCCATTGGTAAATCAACATATTTAGATATACCTACTTACTTTTATAATGTACCAGACCAGGGAGCATCATCACTTAGATAACGAATAAAAAATGAAACAAATACAAAATGGAAACAAAAAAGTTTTATTTCATTAATTCTAATTAAGCATTACAAAAATTGAGAAATAGATTACAGATGCATTCCTTTTTCTTTTCAATTTTTGATTAAAAATCAACTAAATCACACTTTAAAATGCTATAAAAATAGTATTTAGTACATACAAACAAATGCTTGGTACACAAACCTGAACTATGTTGTACGAAAATGTGTTTGATACATTTATTTCAATACAAGTAAAAACAGATAGAACAAAAAAATTCAAACAGGGTCCAATTTTTTCATTTTAATATTAAATGGTAAATGCGCGTGTGTGTGTGTTTAAATATTTATGCTTTAGTTTACAAGTTAGTAAAAATTCACGTTTAAAAAACTGTTCTAATATGCATATTTATCAAAAATTATTTTTACAAAACTTCAATGTTTTAAATTCTCTTAGCTCTTTTATTCTTAAGACTCGCTGACCTCAATTTCGGCCTGCCATCCTCATCAGCCTTCCTTTTCCCCATTCTCTTCCCTAAATTCTCCATATCTTTCACCGGATTGTGGGATCCGCTAAGTGGGAGTTCTTCATCTCTCTGATAGTTCGATAGCAAAGCTTCTTTGTATTGCATTAAGGTCGAATCTTGGATGACGGGCGGTGCAACGTTGTCTATAACCCGGCCGAGTGTATCGGCGTTCTGAAGTGATACTTTCTCTAAAGGTTCGAGGACATCTCCAACTGGGTCGGGTGTGCTTTCTTGGGACGCGAAAGTTTCGGCTAACAGTCTATCCACGATGTTGTTTTCCGAAGTTTGGAAGTATTTTCCTATCACTGCGTTTAACTTCTCTGGTAATATCTTTTTTGGTGCAGCTAAACTGTAACGTTAACATTTTTATTTTGTTGATATGCAATCAGGGGGCTTACTACTTGAGCTCTAAACCACCGGAGTGGCCACGGACAGGCGATCCCCTCTGCCAAAAGCATAAGGTCATACTGCTTTAATATGTGTGCGTGTATTTTTTGCTTGTGTTGAAAAATTTTGTCATGTGTGTGCGTAGCGACGTGATCAAATATTGCATTAGTGTTAATTTTTATTGTTTGGTTTGTTTGTAATAAATTTATTGTTCTAAAGCAAAAATCTTATTGTTTCGTGATTTCGTTTTCGTAATTTGTAAGGTATAAATTATGGGGAGGCCTATGTTCAGCAAACGTATAACATGACTTGTGAAAAAAGATAAATGAAATAAAAAAGAAATCACTTACTCGACCCCGTCCAATAGGATGCCATGGAAATACAGGAGCCGCATGAGCTTCGCCATGTTGACGCTGGTGATGGCGAGATGGCGGGCGATGTCTTCCGCGGTCACCTCCGACACGCGCGACAGGAACACCAGCGCGCGCCGGAATATGCACAGACACTGCGACATTCAGACATGAGTGTGTCAGACATGGCCGTGTCGGTCATGTGTGTGTCAGACTTGGGCGTGTCGGTCAAGTGTGTGTCAGACATGGACGTGTCGGTCATGGGTGTGTCAAACATGGGCGTGTCGGTCATGTGTGTGTCAGACTTGGGCGTGTCAGACATGGACGTGTCAGACATGGACGTGTCTGTCATGGGTGTGTCAGACATGGACGTGTCGGTCATGGGCGTGTCAGACATGGGCGTGTCAGGTATGGGCGTGTCAAACATGGGCGTGTCGGTCATGGGAATGTTAGAGATGACCGAGTCGGTCATGGGCGTGTCGGTCATGGGTGTGTCAGACATGGACGTGTCGGTCATGGGTGTGTCAGACATGGACGTGTCGGTCATGGGTGTGTCAAACATGGGTGTGTCAGACATGGACGTGTCGGTCATGGGTGTGTCAAACATGGGCGTGTCGGTCATGTGTGTGTGAGACATGGACGTGTCGGTCATGGGTGTGTCAAACATGGGTGTGTCAGACATGGACGTGTCGGTCATGGGTGTGTCAGACATGGACGTGTCGGTCATGGGTGTGTCAGACATGGACGTGTCGGTCATGGGTGTGTCAGACTTGGGCGTGACAGACATGGACGTGTCGGTCATGGGTGTGTCAGACATGGACGTGTCGGTCATGGGTGTGTCAGACATGGACGTGTCGGTCATGGGTGTGTCAGACATGGACGTGTCGGTCATGGGTGTGTCAAACATGGGCGTGTCGGTCATGTGTGTGTCAGACATGGACGTGTCGGTCATGGGTGTGTCAGACATGGACGTGTCGGTCATGGGTGTGTCAGACATGGACGTGTCGGTCATGGGTGTGTCAAACATGGGCGTGTCGGTCATGTGTGTGTCAGACATGGACGTGTCGGTCATGGGTGTGTCAGACATGGACGTGTCGGTCATGGGCGTGTCAGACATGGACGTGTCGGTCATGGGCGTGTCAGACATGGACGTGTCGGTCATGGGCGTGTCAGACATGGACGTGTCGGTCATGGGCGTGACAGACATGGACGTGTCGGTCATGGGTGTGTCAGACATGGACGTGTCGGTCATGGGCGTGTCAGACATGGACGTGTCGGTCATGGGCGTGTCAGACATGGACGTGTCGGTCATGGGTGTGTCAGACATGGACGTGTCTGTCATGGGTGTGTCAGACATGGACGTGTCGGTCATGGGCGTGTCAGACATGGGCGTGTCAGGTATGGGCGTGTCAAACATGGGCGTGTCGGTCATGGGAATGTCAGAGATGACCGAGTCGGTCATGGGCGTGTCGGTCATGGGAGTTTCAAAGATGGCCGAGTCGGTCATGGGCGGGTCAGACATGGGCGTGTCGGTCATGAGTGTGTCAGACTTGGGCGTGTCAGACATGGGTGTGTCAGACATGGCCGTGTCAGATATAGGCATGACGGTCATAGGTGTGTCAGACTTGGGTGTGTCAGGCATGGGCGTGTCGGTCATGGCCGCGTCAGACATGGGTGTGAGGTCATGGTTGTATCGGTCATGGGTGTGTCAGACATGAGCGTGTCGGTCATGGGTGTATCAGACATGGCCGAGTCCGACATGGGTGTGTCGGTCACAGCCTTGTCAGACATGGGTGTGTCAGACATGGGCGTGTCAGTCATGGGAGTGTCAAAGATGGCCGAATTGGTCATGGGCGTGTCAGACATGGGAGTGTTGGTCATGGGTGTGTCAGACATAGGTGTGTAGACTTGGGCGTGTCAGACATGGGCGTGTCGGTTATGAGTGTGTCAGACTTGGGCGTGTCAGACATGGGTGTGTCAGACATGGCCGTGTCAGACATAGGCGTGACGGTCATGGGTGTGTCAGACATGGCTGTGTAGACTTGGGCGTGTCGGTTATGAGTGTGTCAGACATGGGTGTGTCAGACATGGTCGTGTCAGACATAGGCGTGACGGTCATGGGTGTGTCAGACATGGGCGTGTCGGTCATGGGCGTGTCAGACATGGGCGTGTCGGTCATGGGAGTGTCAGACATGGCCGTGTCGGTCATGGCCGCGTCAGACATGGGTGTGCGGTCATGGGTGTATCGGTCATGGGTGTGTCATTCATGGCCGCGTCAGACATGGGTGTCGGTGGTCAGGGGTGTGTCAGTCATCTCCGTGTCAGACATGGGTGTGTCAGACATGGCCGTGTCAGACATGGGTGTCGGTCAGGGGTGTGTCAGTCATCTCCGTGTCAGACATGGGTGTGTCAGACATGGCCGTGTCAGACATAGGCGTGACGGTCATGAGTGTGTCGGTCATGGGCGTGACAGACATGGACGTGTCGGTCATGGGCATGTCAGACATGGGCGTGTCAGGTATGGGCGTGTCAAACATGGGCGTGTCGGTCATGGGAATGTCAGAGATGACCGAGTCGGTCATGGGCGTGTCGGTCATGGGAGTTTCAAAGATGGCCGAGTCGGTCATGGGCGGGTCAGACATGGGCGTGTCGGTCATGAGTGTGTCAGACTTGGGCGTGTCAGACATGGGTGTGTCAGACATGGCCGTGTCAGATATAGGCATGACGGTCATAGATGTGTCAGACTTGGGTGTGTCAGGCATGGGCGTGTCGGTCATGGCCGCGTCAGACATGGGTGTGAGGTCATGGTTGTATCGGTCATGGGTGTGTCAGACATGAGCGTGTCGGTCATGGGTGTGTCAGACATGGGTGTGTCAGACATGGCCGAGTCCGCCATAGGCGTGACGGTCATGGGTGTGTCAGTCATGGCTGTGTAGACTTGGGCGTGTCGGTTATGAGTGTGTCAGACATGGGTGTGTCAGACATGGGTGTGTCAGACATGGTCGTGTCAGACATAGGCGTGACGGTCATGGGTGTGTCAGACATGGGCGTGTCGGTCATGGGCGTGTCAGACATGGGCGTGTCGGTCATGGGAGTGTCAGACATGGCCGTGTCGGTCATGGCCGCGTCAGACATGGGTGTGCGGTCATGGGTGTATCGGTCATGGGTGTGTCATTCATGGCCGCGTCAGACATGGGTGTCGGTGGTCAGGGGTGTGTCAGTCATCTCCGTGTCAGACATGGGTGTGTCAGACATGGCCGTGTCAGACATGGCCGTGTCAGACATGGGTGTCGGTCAGGGGTGTGTCAGTCATCTCCGTGTCAGACATGGGTGTGTCAGACATGGCCGTGTCAGACATAGGCGTGACGGTCATGAGTGTGTCAGACATGGGCGAGTCGTTCATGGGCGTGTCAGACATGGGCGTGTCGGTCATGGGAGTGTCAGACATGGCCGTGTCAGACATGGCCGTGTCAGACATATGCGTGACAGTCATGGGTGTGTCGGTCATGGGTGTGTCAGGCATGGGTGTCGGTGGTCAGGGGTGTGTCAGTCATCTCCGTGTCAGACATGGGTGTGTCAGACATGGCCGTGTCAGACATGGGTGTCGGTCAGGGGTGTGTTAGTCATCTCCGTGTCAGACATGGGTGTGTCAGACATGGCCGTGTCAGACATATGCGTGACAGTCATGGGTGTGTCGGTCATGGGTGTGTCAGGCATGGGCGTGTCGGTCATGGCCGCGTCAGACATGGGTGTGCGGTCATGGGTGTATCGGTCATGGGTGTGTCATTCATGGCCGCGTCAGACATGGGTGTCGGTCAGGGGTGTGTCAGTCATGGCCGTGTCAGACATGGGTGTGTCGGTCATGGGTGTGTCAGGCATGGGTGTGTCAGACATGGGTGTGGCGTGTGGCGGTCATGGGTGTGTCAGACATGGGTGTGGCGTGTGGCGGTCATGGGTGTGTCAGACATGGGTGTGGCGTGTGGCGGTCATGGGTGTGTCAGACATGGCCGTGTCAGACATGGGTGTGTGGTGTGTCTGACATGAAAGTCAAGATGTGTGTCGGTCAGGATTTGTCAGACATAATAGTCAGAAGTGTGTCATATCGTCGGACGGGGTGTGTCGGACACGACTGTACTGACACTACTGAGTGTTTTCGTCAGGTTTTCAGACTAAAATTTCCAAACCTGCCTCAAACATACCTCTCGCTTCTTGTCCGTGAGGTCAGACAGTTGTTCGTCAGTGGGGCTGCGAGTGGGGTCGAGGTCGTAGCAGAGATCGCAGCAGTGCGTGTGTCCGGCTGTGACGCTCGTCACGCCGAAACAGGCGGCGTGTTGGCGTTTATTGCAGTAGCTGGGGAGGAACATTGCATTTATCTAATATCTCTATGCCTTTGTACACATTGTTTGTATTTGTATTCAACATGTATAATTTGTATGATAATGGTACAATAAAGAGTATATCTATCTATCTATCTCTAAGCCTAATATAAGCAATGTGTGATCTTTTTATACAATTACGATAAAAGGTGTCAAATAAACTGCCTCTAGGCATATGACTTATTTATAGAGATCTTGAGTTTTTGCAACAGTCGCTATGAAATGAAATAAATTTATATTTGCAGAATGTTGAATCGCCAATTACCCTAGATACTTAATAACAATTAGAAATTGTTTGTGGGTCACGATCACGACTGCCTGTGTCAGTAATTTGAAAACATTCAACTCAAATTCAAATATTTTTTATTGTTTTTCCCCCATATTTTTATAATTAATATGAATAACTAAATAACTTACAAGCACGTAAGCATCAGCACATCTTCGTCGCGCTTGTTGCACGCGCAACGCACGCCGGCCGAGATCGGCGCAGGCGAACTCACAGCTGGAATTTACAACTATATCATCCACATATCATCATAGGGTTTCCTAGTTGCAAAAGAGAGAGTATACAACTCTCTCTTCGCTAGGACCTTGGGGGTTTCTACCGTCTCTTAAAACCATGCAAGATCCAGTGAGTAAGCGAGACAGCGCGATACATATGTAAGGCGACATCTCGGCGATAATAGGACGCTAACATAACACCAGGCGGGGAGATCTTTCCTTTGGGGCGATTGAGCATCCTATCGCGGCAGTCGCTATAGTATCGTCAAATCTAGGACAGTGATTAAAGGCGTATCCTGGGCTCAAATGGCTTACTACCATCTCTTAAAACCGAACGCGTGAGTAAGCAAGACACAATACATGATGCTAGACGACGATACCTCCCTTACTCAATCGTTTTCGCATGGTTTATAGAGATGATGGTAACCCCCCTGAAGCGCAAGCTGAAGATGCAACTGGGAAACACATTTGAGAGATGAAGAAAAGAAATGTTACTATTCATATATGTAGTGGACGTAAGCGCACTTACCCTCGAAGTCATCATCGTCGTTTTGTGTCATCATCGGTGCGTTTTGGGAAGGCTGCAACAAATGAAGGCGCTTAATGCACAAATTAGATAAATACGTAAAATCTAGCCATTATTTTCTTGAATCATAATAAAAAAGTTTGTGTACAACAATTTCTGGGTCTGGTCTGAGATCCCTTTGTTCAAGGGTGTTTCTGACGAAACCTGTCACCGATGATATCTGACATACAATGGCCTCATTACTAGCCAACAACTTGTCTGAACTCGCGATTACTCCATGCTGCCCGATTCGATAGCCTGTTCAAGGGTGGCTCTGATGAGGTCTTCTGCAGGACTCTGTTGTGAAACCTGTCACTGATGACATCTGACTTACAATGGACTCAAGACAGAGGGCAACCTGTCTCTGGCAAACGAACTCGCTATTACCCCACGCTTCACAGTTTGATGGCCTATTCATGGGTGGCTCCGATGTGGTCTTCAGGACTCGCTAAAGTTAAACCTGTCACTGATTATATCTGACTTACAATGGCCTCATGGCTAGCCAGCAAGCTGTCTCTGATGAACGAGCTCGCCATTACTTTGTGGTACGGCGTCTCCACGCTGCCCAGCTTGATGGCCTGTTCCAGGGTGGCTCCGATGTGGTCTTCTTCAGGGTTCGCTGTAGTGAAACCTGTCACTGATGGATGATATGTGACTTATAATGGACTCATGACTAGCCAGCAGGCTGTCTCTGACGCATAAACTCACGATTACTCCATGCTGCCCAGTTCGATAGCCTGTTAAAAGGTGGCTCTGATGAGGTCTTCTGCAGGACTCTGTTGTGAAACCTGTCTCTAATGATATCTGACTTACGATGGCCTCATGGCTAGCCAGCAAGCTGTCTCTGACGAACGAGCTTGCCATTACTTTGTGGTACGGCGTCTCCACGCTGCCCAGCTTGATGGCCTGTTCTAGGGTGGCTCCGATGTGGTCTTCTTCAGGGCTCGCCGCTGTGAAACCTGACACGTTGTAGCCTTGCGGCGCGTCTAGGGATAAAATGATAACCATTTGTAGCTAAATTCTAAAGCACCCAATTTCGTTACACTAGCTCTAGTAAGAATAATAAAATCGCAAAAAAACGGGCCCAACAGATCGGGACATCAATAGGGATGTTTGCTGTGTTGTAAGGGCGTTTGGGTGGCACGAATTAACCATTGGCGCCTTTGGCACTGGCGATATGGACTTATAGTGGATGAAGCTGTTGGGAAAAGAGGTCGCGAATTATGTTTTTAACAGCGAACGTGTAGAAGAGCATTTCGATGCGTTATGTTTTGTTTAACAAAGTCGGCAAACAAACATAAGCTCACTGACCATGCTTTAGAATAATGGCAATTTAGGGGCGTCTTCGCAAGCGCGTTGTTCCAAGAGGAAAAGGTTAAAGTTATAGTCAACCATAAACTGCGGTTATCAAGTCTGTGGGTATTTCACACTTACCTTCATTATAATAAAGCCTGAGACTAACATCGCAGTATTCCAAAGAGTTATGCTGTGTAGTTTGCATGATGACCATGCATGCGCGAATCAGCTGGACAGTCCTGTCCCGTACATTGTCGAACGTGAATTTACTGGTCTTCCTCACGCTGTCCCGATTTTTGGAGTGCACACTCATGGATACCCCATCCTTGTTATATGAATACTCGAAGATGTAGTATTCTAATAGGTTTTCTTTTGTAAACTCGTCTTTGTAGAAGCAAAGAGCTAGTTGGTGTAACTGGAAGCAGGTAAAGGTTTCGCCATGAGATTCCCTTGGGAACAGTGTTTTTTCCCGTAATTTTTCCTTCTCAATACCTAACTATGTGTATGCGATATTTCAGAAAATGAAAGCGTAACAAACAAACAAATAAACAAGCTCACTTACACATTTATAATATTTGTTAGATATTGATACTTAGTTTACTCTTAAGAGCCCAGGGTACACTTTGATTTTGAAACAACAGCATTCCTAGGCGGCCGGCCATTAAAATAATGCCAAATCTTATTTACCTCAAGACGGGAAGTGAGGTTAACAATAAGACGTCGCATTTAAGCAGATATATATATCTCTCCGAACACACGATATGCAGTTTGTTCCATAATGATTACCTTATATATACTTACAGTAAGTAGGTAAGGTACCTTACACGAATTTAATTACTTACAAATTTTTTATCAAAGGCCTCAAAAGCTTGCGTCAGAGAAGTGCTAACAAAATCGGCGAACTCGTCCCTACATTTTTTCTTCAAAATCCTGAGCTTTAACCCAGCAAACTGCTCAAGAGTGTAACTATCGTCTGGAAAGTTTTTCAAATAAGTTATTGTGCTTATGGCCACGACTGTTAGCTGTTTCATAAATGTAACAGAACTAGTATAGTTTTCAGTCATATTTTTTGGAAAGATTTTTATCCACTCCTTCATGGCCTGTAAAAAAAGAGAGTAAGTAAAATTAATTAGAATACCGTCAGTTTTACGAACATTGTTAGTTCTCTCAAACGTACTTATAAGTTACAAAAGTTTTACTTACCTGAGTCATTGGAGTCGCTATTGCCTGCATTTTTATGTTTAGGATAAGTATCACTCGTATTTAAAATAGTATTTTTATAGGTTTTTATTTGCGTACTTTTACATCAAATATAAGTGACTGTAGGTAGGTAATTTTCGTTCGAGTGCGTGTGTGTTCATATTGAATTAAATGCGACAAAAATTAAATTTCCCGCGTTTGTTCGTTTGCACTATGGTTCGAGCTTTTTTTAAATTTTTATTTCTTTTTTTAAACAACGGCCACGGAAACTATTCCTTTAAGTCCTTTTTGAACTTATTAATCTTCTTCAGGTGGCCTACTATCATCTCTAAAAACCATGCAAGTTCCAGTGAGTAAGCGAGACAGCGCAATACATGATCATCTTCCTTACTCACTGGATCTTGCATGGTTTTAAGAGATGGTAGTAACTCCCCAGTCCTACTTTAGTCAAGTCAGTAAGGGCTAAGTGAAGCGGTGTTACTTTTATTCACATTTCATTGTATTTTAATGTGTTTTTATGTCCATTTCATGTTCATTTAATGTGTAAACATTATTGACAATATTTCATTTACAATATTATTGCATGTGTGCAGCTAGCCGTTGTACGCAGGTGTCGCAGGTACACTTCCAAACTTATTAGACTTTTAGCTCACAAAAAAAAAACTATTTTCCTATTTCAAATTAGACAAATGTTTTATGTTTGTAAATGTCTTAATGACTGACAAATTTTAAAATAATTTTGAAAACGTTTATTGTGAAAAGTTCAGATTTTCAATAATATCAAAATGCTATGCCCGGAAGGAGAAACAGGTTCAAAAGGAAACGGTTCTAAAGACGACACGTGTTTAAAGAAAAGTAGAAAGGTCCCTGTAGAAGGGACTGGTAACTTAGAGTTAAATTCTTTTAAAAATCCTAAGACGTGGAAAAAATCCATCACTAATTTTTTTCGCCATCAGCTTCGATCAACTAAATCCAACGATGTAAGTTACGTTTTAATAAATCGAAGTAGAAGCACAAGTGCTTATGTACGAGTTGTGTAACTAGGTGGTGACTTACAACCATGCAAGAACGGTTGAGTAAGGGAGATGTCGCCTTACATCATGTATTGCGCTATCTCGTTTTCTCATTCGATCTTGCATGTTTTAAGAAATGGTAGTAAGGTTTCACCTGCTTGTAGTTGTAAATATTTTTCGAGTATGACGTAGGACAAATCCATGCTTTTAAAATGTTCCACTATTATTATTTTAGTACTTATATTGAATGAAGCCGGATCACGCTTGCATAAATATGAACTTTTACAGTAGGGAAAAACAAAATACTTTCCTATGTAGTATCTATTTGTAGGTACGCAGCGTAGGTCATCTCTCACTCATCTCATTTCAATATTTTCTAGGGTGATCACCCTTCTGGCAGTAAAGAAAAATTTGAAGACAAGGACATAGCGCCTGAACAGAAATGGCAATCCTTAGGAAAAGTTTTTAGACGCCAGAGTTTTGCTGAACACTGGAATAAGGCCACGAACCAACAAGGAGAATGTTCAAGTGCTTCGAATAAAAGAATGCCCGTGAGGAAAGTTCTATCAAGTTATTTTGGCAAATCTAATAAAACTTCGTCAGGTACTGAGGAAAATTAATAATAATGTATTATTGTAATGAATAAATTTGAAACTTGCTTTTTAGTAACTGAGATTTTATTCATTTGGACCTACAGGAGAAGTACTATGCACATAATGATTCGATAACTTTATTTACATAGTTATGTACGTAGAACTACTAATGTCCTCACTCATAAAAAATAACAAATATTTTTTTTTTTTATTAGCCCATTTTGATTGACCGAGCGAGCGAAGGTCTTTAAATCGAGTTGGGGCGAAAACACATTGTTTGTATGTATGTATGTATGTTTGTACCGCGATTTCACTGCCAAACCGATGATGGTCCGATTTTGATAAAATTTACAAGGCATGTAGAAAATATCAATAGAATTTTTGTTCGTTGGGCATAAAAATCGGAGCTGTAGTTTTTGAAATATTAATAAAAATATCCGCGAATGTTACATGCAAACGAAACCATTGCGCGTTCTTACTTTAGATAGCGCCATCTAGATGATACTTAGGGAACTGAATTGTAAGCAAGCGATTGTAGAACTTGTAGATAATTTATCAATAAAAAAAATAAAGCTTATTCAACGCGAATAATAATAGCAAGGTCTAAGTTTGCGGCGTATCATGTATTGAGCCATCTCGCTTACTTACTCGTTCTTGCATGGTTTTTATTGCCCTGATCGCACTTACCGAGTAAACGGGCGAGACAGTGCCCTTGGCCGAGTACTCGGTGCGTCTAAACACTGCGCTTAGTTAGTGCACAGCCTAGCGAGTGACCGAGTAGAACGGCGAGACAGTAGCTCGGTCACCTTTCTAGATTAGGTATGACACCCAAGTACTTATTATACGTTATGGTAGTAAGCACCCAAGTACTTATTATACGTTACGTCAATGACAGACAATACATAACCCTCCTTTTTAGAATTGGCAAATTAGATGGATGGCAGGCAACGTGGTATTGCCATAATTTTTCCAGCTGACAGTAGGTAAGTCACAGACAACAATGTTATTATTTTTCTCAGGCAAAGGTATAAAATTATAGGTGATAAAGTGACACCGCGAGCGCGAGCTCAGTGTATAATTTTTATACTGAGATAATTTTTAGCCTTTTCTTGAAAAATTGTTTTGTGTAACATAAAATTTGTTAAATTACTAAATTAACATAATCTATTTTTAACTAGGTCACTATATTTAACTTCATGTACATAAGTGTCAGTGCACTGGCGAATACGCCCTTGAAAACAGTATCAAAAAAATCATAATTCAGCATAGCAACAGCAGTCCGATCAGTGTATTTATTTCTAAAAAGGGATTAGTGGGTGCTATTTCTCGCACGGGTGCCTTTATGAGGTAAGTATATTATCTATATTTAGATTTGCAACTATGTTTCTTTGCTATCGTGTGGGGAGCATGGTAATGATATTCTCTTTGTGGCATTGTGCATTTGGTTCATGTACGTACTTACATATAGTCAAGACTATATTAAAATGTTGTATTTGCCGTGCCGATTTTAGACAATTGCATGTATTGGAAGGAAATTACTAGATACTTGAATTTTGCTTGCACACAATTCAAATTATCTTATTTTTTACTTACACTACAAGGCTATATGAATTTAACAGGCAATAGACTGATTGAGTTCAGAAAATATCTAAAAACCTATTTAATAACAACACATATAAAAACCTAATGATGTGTGCAGGCTTGGGACAAACACCATAAAATATTACTATTTTATACACATTGTGTATTTAGGTTATGTCAGTCTCCCTTAAGATCTAAAAAGGTTTTATCATAGCTAGTTTTGTACCAACTGCTAGAGAAGACCGGTGAATAAATGAATGGTTTATTTAAACTGTTTATCTGAAATGAACTATTAGACTACTTTACTCTGTTGAGTGATAAACCAGTTTACTCGTGAACACCTTTTTTCGGAACGATCAATCATAATTCATTCGAATGGCAAGCAAAAACAACATTTATTCTAAACTAATCCAAACATTAAAAAAAAACATATTCTCAATCTAGTTTCCCTTTTATCAGTTGACAGCAATAAAAGATTATTTGTTACGTTGTCATAGTTCATTGAATGTGGTTTCGTCGAAAACGTAAACTAGTCAAAATGTAGACTGTTTTATGATCTAGTTTAAAGTTGACAGAAAAAGGTCTTGTTTCATTGAAAACAAAACAGTTAATCACCCATCACTACTGAAGTGTGGTCACAACAGCAGCATTTCATCAATCAGACATTAGATCTGAACCTTATTGGGGCTTACCCAGCTTAATACCGCTATATAGGCTTATGTCTATCGCGATTTACATACCTTTAGAATTTTCCCAGCATTTTGATATCTTATCCCATTGCTGGGCAAAGAACCTAAGTTTTATAAGTTGGTTGTGTTGTTTGTCGTGACGTATCTTTTCTTCTATTATTAATTATTTTCATAAATATCCTTTTTCAATGTCTTTTTTCGTTCGGCTAAATATATAAGTGAAATTACTCTAGTACAATGATCTAAATTATAGATAGATAGATTCTTTACTTTATTCCAGAGTACATATTAGTGAAAAAATTAACTTTCCTTTTATCTCCTTAGGATTTGTCAATCAAAAATAGTGTAAATTTTGTGGAATGTGTGTCCTCTAAAACTTTGAATTTAAACAAATCCACTTAAGTTTTATACAAACTCTTTCATTTAAGCACTCTCCTGGTTGCATCCTTAACTGGTTGTTTTACCTCTAAAACAACCAGTTAAGGATGCAACCAGGAGGAAAAATTAAGGAATAAATTCCAAAAATCTTCCTAAGTAGTACTCAGCGACATCAAATAAGAAAACTCTTAAAATTTTGTGTTTTTTCACATAAAGGCTAATTAAATTAGACTAAGCTGGGTAGTCTGCGTATATTATTAATTCATTTATATAAAATGAAATTATTTTATAATATTTTTATATTTCATACATGGAACAATAGGATGTTACATTAGTTAATTTGATACCTGCATGTTTCGCCAATATTATGGCATGTAAATATCGTTTTAAAAGTGACTTGACTTTTAGTATGATTAAATTGTTCATTTATTTGGTTATTTCTCCATCAGTAGATTGTCTCAAGCTCAAGATAATCCTTATGAGCACCACACACCGAAAGAGGCGCGGCGACTGCGGTATACCAGTGTGGTGTCCCGCCTTGTCCCATATATACTGTAGGCGTATACGTAATGGAACACCACACACCGCGGTGGCAATACATGTGGGTTTCTATCCACGCCGCGCTGTAAGGAGAGTAGACTTTATCCTCTTTTGTCTATATTTTACGACATCCGTTTAGAGTAGACTGGTCTATTTCGGGAACTAAAGAGAGAAGGAGGTATTCAAATGCTGCTAATGGTGAGCGCGAAAAAGGGACAGACCTTTAGCACACGAGCCGCGAAATCCTTGGATTGACGTGTTTCTATTTACGTGTGGCAATAAATAACGATATTTAATTGCTGCTATACAGATACCTCACAATAGGTACAAATACTGCATTGTTTGACGGCTATTGTCGATTTATTACTCCTCAATCTCCTCATGTTTCTTAGAAATTATTTCCAACCTTGTTTACCGCAAATAAACTAGTACCTACTAGTAAACATTAGTTAGTTGTTACTGTTTCATATAGAGTAGCATTTGTCCCCAATATTTATTTTATAGAATCTTTTTACTCTTTCCAGATGACCGGAGAAGATGCATGGAGCCTTGAACATCGAGACAGAAGAAAATTAATCTGATAGTGAAGTAGCATAGTAAGTATCGGTGCTTTTGGTTAGTGTAAGATGATCACCCGAAGATGGTTCCACCCCTCGCTGACTGGAGTGGACGCGGAGAAACTTCTGATGGAGTGCGGTCGAGACGGGTACTTCCTCGCGAGGCCCAGCATGAGCAACAAGGGAGACTTCACTCTCTCCGTACGCCGCGGCGACGAAGTCACGCACATCAAAATCCAAAATAATGGCGAATTCCTCGATTTATACGGAGGAGAGAAATTCGCAACGCTTTCAGAACTTGTACAATACTACATCGACAATCAGGGACAACTTCGAGAGAAGAACGGGAATGTTATAAGGTTGAAAACTCCGCTAAACTGCGCTGACCCTACGACGGAACGATGGTACCACGGACAACTCACCGCAAAGGAAGCAGAAAGGTTGATGCTCGAAAACGGAAAGAACGGCTCGTTCCTCGTCCGCGAGTCGCAGCGGCAACCTGGCGACTTCGTTCTGTCTGTGCGGACGAGGGACCGCGTCACACACGTCATCATCCGGCGACAGGACAACAAATACGACGTCGGCGGCGGCAAGCAGTTCAACGATCTCGTCAGTCTCATTGAGCACTATAGAAATTTTCCCATGGTGGAAACTTCAGGAGAAGTCCTAAGGCTTATCCAACCTTTTAACGCTACTAGAATACAAGTCCGCCACTTCCATACCAGAGTGAAACAACTCCAAAAGGAAAACGAGGGCCCTATCGAAAGTATGGCATATAAACAAGGGTTCTGGGAAGAATTTGAAACGCTGCAGATGATGGAAAACTTCCAATTTGATAGGATGGAGGGATCAAAACCAGAAAACATTAGGAAAAATAGATACAAAAACATAATACCGTTCGACCACACAAGGGTCGTCTTGAAAGACATACCGAGCGATGCACCGCCGGGGTCGGACTACATAAACGCGAATTACATTCGGTGCGATAGTATTGATAATTCAGATACACAAGATTCTAGCAACGGGAGTAATGAGAATGGATCGCCGTCGGGTAGGGATGGCACGCCGTCGAGGAGCAAAGACAAGTCGTCTCCAAACCACACGAGCGTGGTTATCACGGAAGAGAGCACGAAAGGGCACGGCAATGGGGTTCACAAGCACGCCCCTCCGCCATTCGAACCGAGCGTGTTACGCTCCAACCCTAATTACGTGAACACCACCATCCCCAAATCGGCCGCCAAAGTCGAAAGCCTCGTTGCGGAAAACGTCTACAACAAAACGTACATAGCGACACAGGGCTGTCTTTCTACAACTATTTACCAATTCTGGTCTATGATATGGCAAGAAGACGTCCGCATAATCATTATGACGACGAAGGAAATCGAACGCGGGAAAGTAAAATGCGAACGGTACTGGCCTGATCTGAACAAAACGGAAGTACTAAAAAAATATTCAGTTTTCAACGAATCGGAATCTTCGACGCAAGATTACACATTAAGACGTTTCGTGGTTACGAAGAAAGATGAGCCCAACGTAAAGAGAACTATTTATCATTTTCATTTTACTGCTTGGCCGGACCACGGAGTGCCTTCGGAGCCGGGTCGGGTATTGAACATATTGCTGGATGTGAATAGCAGACTGCAGCAGATAATGACGGGGCCGGATCCGCCGATGCAAGCCGTCGTTTGCGTACATTGCTCCGCCGGTATAGGCCGGACAGGTACTTTTATTGTGATTGACATGATTCTGGACCAAATAAGGAAAGAGGGATTTGACTGTGAGATAGACATACACCGCACGGTTCAGATGGTGCGAGACCAGAGATCTGGCATGGTGCAAAACGAGGCGCAGTACAAGTTTATTTACATGGCGGTATTAGAGTACATCCAAGCGGTGAAACAACTCACCGGCTTGGGAAAGGAGCCTACTCCGAACTCGCCCACAATCAGAGGTGTCCCCTTTTTATGAATTAAAAAAAAACAATCTTTTAAAGTGTAGTAGGGATTCAAATTCATAGATTTTTAAAATTTTAACTGTAGCTAATATTATAATGAATTTTATTACCCTGACTTTTTAAAAGTATAACAGCCTTTTTGAAAACAATAAGAAATGTTTGGTTTTGGCCTAATTTTCACTGCGACGGAATTCGTCTTAATAAGTTTTGTGAGCAAGTACAAAAGCAAAATAGACTTACTTTCGTCAAAATTTTTTTATTATTTAAAAATTGTAGATTTTTTGTTATTTGACGAATTGCGCCACAGTATAATCAAGGCTGGTAGGGTTGCCGGGTATATAACGAAAGTCTATGAAAGTCATGTAAATTCTTAATTTATATTATATACATCATATTTATTCCTTAAATAATAAGTCACACAAAATAGTGTCATCACATTTTAATTATTGCGAAAATGTTTTCCTGTTTACTTACGACACTACAAGTAATATATCCGACAACCTCGACATATATATCTTAATAAATATATAGCTACCTTAAGGTAGTCATTGATGCATTATTTTCTAAAACATCTAAACATTTGAATAAATATAATTTGTAAGTTTGCGTGGAAACTTTTCCTGTTACAGAACGCAATCACTTTTATGAAGTGTTATATTGTTGTAGAATATATTATTATGTATATTAAGATTATAATTTAATGAGGCACTAATTAGAAGTTAAGTGTCCCAATCATATATATGTGAATATAATTCTTTAAATATTTTTTCAAAAGTATGAAATTATTTTATTCGAATACACTATGCTGATAGTTTTACAAAAACAAAATTGAATATATTGATGTTGATGGTGGATAGTTATTCGTAGGTTAAAACTATTTTTAAATTAGTTTAAAATTAATTGGCAATGATATTGCAGGCAGTGGTCTTCAGTTCACTTTGGTTTGGAAATTTTCTTTTGTGGAAATTTCCGATAGACGTCATCATGTTGACAAAAATCGTGTAAAACGCCTACCGCGTTTCAGTAATTTCTTCCAAGTTTTTTACCGTGTATCAACGCAACGAGAGACATGCTCGAATTTGAGCTTTAAGAAATCTCTTTAGATGGTCTAATTTAGTTTTTATCGCTACTTAACTTTATACGTGTTATAATATCATACTCATACATGAATGCAATGCATATTTGCAAGTTTTATTATGCAGTGCATTGCAATGAGACGACTGGACCAGCTGCCTGTGGTATAATTGCCGTAAAACAAAATGGAGACCTGATATTTTAAATTGTTGCTTTAAATTGGTACTACAACAGGTCTAGAGACGACCACTCTGATCTCGAATGTCGAAGTTTGAACAGAATGTTATTTTTTGTTACTAATAATTTTTGGCGAATGTTTAATTTTCAATTTGATGATAATATAGCTCATAAAAGGATGCGTCAATATGGCACTCGTGTATGTTTGTACAGTGATAATAGTGGTGCCACTTTTAAAAGTCGCTTTTATATTATTTGATTGCACAGAATTGAGAGAAAAAAATCAGAATTTATAAACATTGATGAAATACAGACTTTATGACACAGTAAGATTTTAATATGAGAGCAATAGAGACAAGTGCTCTCTCGCCCGATTATACGCAGCGACTCCACCAATAGCGGATGGGCAAATTCGCACGTACATGTAGGCGCATTCAAAAATTAGATTTCTGCGCAAGATCCGTCGCGTAACTTTTAAACGTGGTACTTTTTTGACAATTTGCCCACAGTTTTCTTGGCAATCAATTTTTATTATCTTTTTCACCAAATAAATTGTCGTTAAAGATTTTATAAAGGCATTTAGCACAATGTCAAAAATTATCCCCTCTCGTCTGAAAAATACTAAAAGCTTGTAATTTTGGTCGACGACAATCACGGTGGGAATCTTTATAAACTTTACTGCAATTCAACATGCTATTATTCTTTAAACGATTGGAAAATGCTATCACAAGTATAGTCATAGACAAAAGTATTTATAAATATTTCGAATGAATTGCATTTGAAATGTTTTAAACGCCTTTAGTGTTATTCAATTAAACAATTAAGTAATCTATTTTTTAAACAATTATTATGAAGAATTAAATAATACTGAGTTAAAACACATTTCAGCAGTTTTGTGACATACACCTTATAAATATAAATCTGTGTAAACAATAAAAGATCTATATATATTTTAGTTGTATAAAAATTGTATCACATATTTTTCCATTGTATGTGTGACATCTTTACTTTTTATAAACTATAAATGTTTTATTAATTTATGTGTTATATTATAATGATGAAGTGAAAAGAATTTTTTTACATTTTTATTCTTGTCAGATATAAAATTGAGGTGCTTTTATGTAATAGGAGCCTTATCACGGCTGCAGGTGCGATTTTTTTAATTATTTTTTCTTCTTTTTATGTCTTATTTATTTAGAGCCGATGTAAGTGAGTAAGTACTACTGCATTCGTACGTTTTTATAAACCACGTTCTATTTGAGACAAAATGGGGGAATGACCAGCAATTAACTAAGGAAAATAAATCTTCCCAAGTTAAATGAATAATTGAGTATATAAACAAATCATTTAAAAATACAATGAATAATAGTTTTGTGGTATTACATCAACGAATATTGTAAATATATATAAGGTTCCCAAAAATTGGTACTCTGACAGCCTTGACAAGTTTACTTTTAAAAGAAATTACGCGTTTTCCTATGTAAAAATATGCTCGACATATTTTTACCATCAAAGCATATTCTAAAAAACCTTATTTCTTAAAATTGTTTTTTAATTTTATCAAAAAACTTGTCAAGTTTTGTGTGCTTGATAGTACTTGAACAAAACTTACCACAATTCTAATTATTCAATGGGTTAGAAGGCGGTTGTGGAGTAGGCTCGTTAAATTGAGACATTGTTTGAATTAAAGAAATACGCCTTAATTTTTAAAGTTTCCTCTTATTTTGCATACATGATTAATAAAACGTAAACATAAAATTATAATTACAGCATGCTGTTGGCTGTTCATTGAAGAATTTCCGCTAGATATACCTTGTATACAACATTTTAAGGTTTTTTTGTTATTTGTGTATAACACTTATTTGCACTCATATGATGTCTCAATGAAATGACTAGGCAAAATTTGACGTTGGCATTTTATTTATAATACTATATTCCAATTTGTAAAGCTGAGAGCTTAGAAATTGCATGAGGGAGGGAAGAGAAACGTTTTATGTTATCTGCTAAAGATATATGTTGTGTTAAATATAATAATAAATAAAATGTGATATTAAACTGCATTTTCAATTAATTTCCTACTGAAACATATGAGATCCTCATATTGTGAAGTCGCTTAAATAGAACCTCTTTATTTAGCTGCAATGAGCGGAAATATTATAAAGTGCAGTTTTGCAGCAAAACCTAAATAGTCCCTTACTTATCGAGTGGATTTCAGGCCACTCGTCCCTACATACCCTGGTGTCAAGTTTTGAATCAGCCTCGGACGTTATTCTATATCGATCGCTAAATGTACCAGGTGTAGTTGGTTTCTAAATCGGAAATGGCGGCAAGGACCAACAAAGGCTAGGTTACTATGGTATCTTTATGACAATCAGGTGAAGCCTGTAAATGTTTTAAAGGTAGTAAGTTGGACTGGAAACAATTATGCAAGCTTTTCGTGGGATTCCTATCTCCACTACCTCCGAATTAAAATGTAGGTCATCTAGCCTAGGGGCTAGAGCACTAGAATTTTTTATTTTTTATTTTAATACTTGTTAGGTAAAGTAAAAAAAATATTTCCTTATAAATGCTATTATTTACTTATTAATCTAATTTTACCTCTAATTTGATATTTATTAAATCTAAAGACTACATCTTTATGAGATTTACACATCATAACATACCAACACTATAATTGTTCCCATCAAATTAATTTCCTTCAATTAACTTTAGAATTATTTCTTTTATATTAATTACAATACGAATCTTTCAGCAAACCTCATGTCATGTGACCACAGATTAAAGAATGCTATAAACGCAATTAGCTTTAGCAGGACTTCGAGTAATTCTAAGCAGAATATGTTTACATTTTGTACCAGAAAAATAAAAAAGTCACAGTTGTGAATTTTGGTTAATATAATAAAATTTAAAGTCCAGTGATTTCACTTAGATAACTTGAGTGAAAAGGTCAGGAAAAATATGAAAATGTTATTTACCACACTATTTGAAAAAAAATCATATAAAAACGTCTGATGAAAAAGATCAATCGTCGTTATTCACTTGAATTTCTTCAATACCATCGCTTTCTGTTACCAAAGCCCTTTCCAAGATAACACGGCCTTCCTTGTATCTGAAAAAAAAAAACAATAGAATTACTCCAGTTTATACTAAATCCAGTTAATACGAAAAAACCTGCAATTATCTTATACAACACTCAAATTTTTTGTCACTAGTACTGAATGAGGTTTTTTTACTGAGTGAGTTTGCCCAGCAGTGGAGCACAGTAATAAATGGCAAAAAAAAGGAATGAAAGTCAGATAGGGAAACAAGACCATAGCATAAACCATTAAGGTGATACCTCGGGGAACACTAGCGCCACCGTCATTTAAAAATCATTACTCACTGAAAACACAAGTTATCAAAAATCCCTCTGCTGTAATTATGGTTCTGGATCTGAAGTTAATTTTAATTATATTCAATCATTAAATTATAGTTCCATATAGTTACAATTCCCTAAAGTTACAAATTGCATTATTGCTTAAAACGGCCACTTTTAGCAGTTTTGCAATTTGTAACTTTAGGGAATTGTAAGAGATCCCTTTTTGGGATAAGTCCGCCATTGTACTTTTGTTTTATTATCTATGCTTTTGTATTCACTTGTGTTTTAGTACAATAAAGTTATAACAAACAAATCTTTTTTTAAATTGGGCGTAACAAATGTAGGCAATTTTAGTTTAGATAAGAATTATTCTTATTAGCTTTCACCCACATGTATTTCCCTTGGGAACAGTGCTTTTTCCCAGGATGAAAGGTACCCTATGTCCTTCTCAATACTCCTAGCTATGTGTATGCAAAATTTCAGAAAGATTGGTTCAGTAGATAGAACGTGGAGAGGTAACAAACAAACAAATATACAAACTCATTTTCGCATTTATAATATTAGTTGGGATGGGATATATTTATCAAACTTGTAATAATGTATAATATTAGTAGGATAGGATTGAAATAAATATACAACCTTTGATTCTCTTCAGTAGCAAATTCGTAGACCCAACCAAGTTTGGTAGCACAATTCTTGCAGGACACATCTCTCACCATGTGTCGGCCGGTCAGCATCACACGGTCTTGCACCTCCGAATACACAAGATTCACAACTTTGTGGAACAAAAATGCTCGCCCTGTAAAATGAACAGTAAGATGATTGGGTAAGGTTCGCATTTGGGCATTTTCCTGGTTGTTTCTACAAGTAAGTAAATTATAAATCATTACTTGAGAAAAATGTCGGTTTAGACAGCATAATGCTTTCATTTATCGTTGTGCATCAGCCTGAACCAATCCTTAATAGGACTTTTATATTGGCTTTCCTTACTTCTATGTAATATCCTAAGAAAAATATTCTTAACTAAAAAATACTTACATATTATTTTTATAAACTAGGTTGAACAGAATTAAAACAATAATGTTTAAATAAATAGAGAATGGCACAGAGTATTCTTAACATTTCGTTTAGTTATTGCAAAGGTCACAAGAAGAAAGCAATAGAGAATTGTAGAAAGTAGCGGAAATTTCAAAAACTAATCTCGTTATCGTATCAATTTGAAATAATAAATGGTGTAAGCTATATTAAGCATAAAAAAGTAACACATTCTCGTGAAACAACAAATGCCAGTCTGGGTCTCAAACTGTCTTTGTCCTAAACAAAGACATGGAAAGTCGTACGTACCAGTAGCTCCAGTGAATCTCGTGCTTATCAGCTCAGAACGGTTGGTGAGGTTCACATCACAGGCAGCGCAGGAAAATAGGCGACTGCCTCCGATATGGTCCAGGAAAATCTTTCCCATTTTGTGCTTTTTGTTTTGTAAATATAACTTAGTAAATATTTCAATTTTCAAAACAAATCTTATCTGTCATACACGAATGTCATCTCATCTGAAACTCGCCCACGTCACATTTTGTTTGACAATGACAGCAGACAGTAATAATTTTTTAAGTCGGCCAAATCAACGAGCAATGACAAAAATCCGTTGGTAGTTGGTATTGGTATTCAGCTTTTCGTACAGAAAAAAAGAACACCCTATATTATATTTTCTGCATGCATGCGTGACGTGCGTGACTCTCACAATGTAATAAAAGCATTAATTATATTATAATATAATTTGTTTCCATATTATCAATCTAAAATTACTTAATGAACTGACTTATTTAGTTGCTAAGCAACCGCATCTTGAATTTTGAGTGAAGTAATTATGATTTCTCCAAAAAAAAGTAAACATAGTCTCGCCTACTTCATTATTAAACCAAATTATATCATATTTTTGTTAAAAAATCGGTATGGATAATATAAAAGAAGACGCAATTCATCAAACAGCTATAAAATTAGCCGAAGAAATAAAGAATTTATCAATTTATAAATCATTTTATAGTGATGTACAAGTAAGTACCTACTTTTGGATGTGTTAATATATTTCTTACTAGCTGTTCCCCGCGGCTTCGCCCCGCGTGGGACTCGGTTATATCGCGCCCAAAAGTAGCCTATGTTTGGCCTCAGGTCGTCAACTACATCCCTACCAAATTTCATCACAATCGGTCCAGCAGTTTAGCCGTGAAGAGGTGACAGACAGACAGACAGACAGACTTTCGCATTTATAATATTAGTATGGATTAGTATGGATTAACAAGTACTAAACTGAATATTTTCTATTTATTTAGAAACTGGTTTCGTCCCCAAATGTGAAAAAAGAAGACTTCAAACAATCATTACAACAAGCAATGAAAGAAAAGGGCCTAGACACGAAATTAAGAAACACTGTATTTCATTGGGTACGAACACAAACAAAACAAAACGTAAGAGACTGCACCACATTACTACTGCTAGGGGCTTACTATAATACTCTGAAAACAATACAAAATGATTGAGTAAGGGAGATGTAGCCTTACATCATGTATTGCGCCATCTCGCCTACTCACTGTTTTTGGTTTGTTTGTAAAGGTATATAGTAAGCCCTTTGTATTATTATTCAAGCTTTTGTAATAAAGCAGGGCCAAAGAAAATGTAACATATTTTTTTCAGAAATTAGATCCATTGACATCTCTGATGAAAGCTAGCGCCCAGTGGGAGAAAAGAATTCATAAGTCACTAAATTCTATGTGTTCCGATTTAGAAACCTCGTTAGCGAAAATAAGATCACAACAGGAACAAGAGGAACTAACAGAAAAATGGAATGAACTCAGCACATATGGCTTAGGTAGGGACAGAATCTCTATGTACAGTGGGCCACAGAGTAAAGTATACCACTTTACCCTCAGACTTACACCATGTGGTATAATTTGCTATATGGCCCACTTTTACATATTCATAAGGTTGTAAGTTTTCTTCTAGTTTTTAGATTGTTAATGTTTATCCTGTTTTGCAGATTTATCAAAATACAGACCTGTTTACGCCCCTAAGGATTTTTTAGAAGTTTTGCTTACTTTATCAGGCTATGTGCCATTTACAAGGGAGTAAGTACATCTAACTTCTTAATAAAAATAGTAATAAACATAATAAGACCTTTTATAATTCATTTTTATTTCAGAGATGAACCCAAATGGGAGTTTGCTCATTTGCCTTTACAAGTCAAAACTTTGGATCAGTTGGTAAGTTTAAAAAACAGATATTTTATCCATCCGGCTCGAAGGACCAATTATCCACAAGACTTGGTAATTTATCTTAGCGTCATTTTTCGGTTGGAAATTGTTGACTATTTATTTACCTACTTACTACTCAGTATAAATTCTTAGCTGAATGGACAACCAGGCAAAAAATGAGCCATATTTATTTCCTATTTGTTGAACAGATAAGAAAAAAAGAAATTACTCATACATTTCACATTTTAACAATTCAAATGAAATTGTTTGAAAATTAGATATTTAAAATTAACCAACGTGTCAAATAGGGTGAACTCAAAAACCCATAGATCTAAACAAAAAAATCGGTTGTCTGTAAAGTCGGTTTACTGACGATAGTTGAACGTGACAACGCCTTAAATGGAACGCCTCAGAGCGAGGTAACGCCGGATTGCCTCATGTTTTTTCGTACGTGCAGCCGGCTCCATCGAATTATAAGACGTTGTCACGTCAAAAAAAAATTTGCGTAGCCGCGCGCGATTCCTAGTTCTATGCAAAATCCCTTATACTTTCATCTATACTATTGACAGCGTAAAGTATACGCGGAATGGGCGAACGGCTCGCCGTTGCTAGGTTCAAACCCCAACGCGTCGAGCACGGTTCCCGGGTTCGCGTCGCTGGAGGCCGAGCGCGTGGGGCTCGGCGAGCGGGTGGCGGCGCTCGGCTACGCGCCCGTCGTGCAGGAGTACCTCAAGAAAGGCAGCCCGCAGTGCCTGCGAGCTAAACTCTGGTCGCAGGTGCTGGGCGCTGATGACAAACCTGAGGTAACTTTCACGCCACTACATGACAGTTATATGAAATGGTCAAATATGGTTTGGTTTGGCTCATCATCATTTCGTGTACGTGACACGGTCAATCGACCTTGAACACTTTGGTATCAGAATTCTTCGAAACGTGCAAGAGTAACTCAAGAAAGGCAGCCCGCAGTGCCTGCGCGCTAAACTCTGGTCGTAGGTGCTGCGGTGGCCTACTACTACCTCTTAAAACCATGCAAGATCCAGTGAGTAAGGGAGATGTCGCCTTACATTATGTATTGCGCTGTCTCGCTTACTCACTAGATCTTGCATGGTTTTTAGAGATGGTGGTAAGGGACCTGGGCACTCAGGTAACTTTCACGCCATTAGTGGCAATTTCTATCTTGAGCTCCTCCGTTCTTCGGAAGGCACGTTAAGCCGTTGGTATTAGCTGTTATCGATAGATGGCAATCGCTATGCTATGTCAGATGCTTTTAGGCAGCCTGAAAAATCTGACAGTGATGGCCACTAACACACCCGGATCACCAGAGTCCGTTTTTCTGCTTCTTTACCTCCACCCTCCACCGCCCAATAAAAATAATCTTAGGAGTTATTACGTAAAACAATATTTTACACTGTCCAGCATGCGGTGTACTTTGAACAGCTGAAGAAGAGCGTCTTGGAAGTGGATCTCATGATCGATAAGCTGATATTCAAAGACGTTCAGTTGACAGCTTCCAACGACGACCAATATTTTGTTTTTGAAGATTTGTTATATCAAGTAAGTTTTTGTCATACATTTTCAATCAATATTCTTTTCCATTTATCTCACTAGCTTTCGCCCGCGGCTTCGTCCGCGTGAATTTCCCACGGGATCAGTGCTTTTTTCCGGGATGAAAGCACAGAAATTTTCCCCAGGGTAGGCAAAATAAAATTGGCCAAGCGCGAGTCCAATTTGAGAACAGCAATAAAAAGTTTGAATGAAAATAAAATATTTGTATGTAAGTAAGAAAGCAGAGGGTAGGCAACCAACGCAAAAATATAGAAAATAAATAAACATCTAAATGTCCTTATGCATGCGGGATGCACTTCATTGCTATTCACTTTATAATGGACTTGTTCTTTTATATAGGTATATAGATATACTAGTCATTAAAAATACCTAATACAGAGTGTAGCTACAGAACGCTTGAGTCCTTTATTTAGCTACATATATATTAGCATCTTTATTTTTCTTAAATATTTATATATCACAAATATAACTTAATATTGCAGGTTATGTTATGTTTCTCTCGAGATCGTGAAGTTATGCAGCACTTAAGGGGCAGCATTGGCAATCCGTTAAATGTGACTATAAAAGGCAAACAGACCTCTATGGACAGCATAACGGTTTTCCCGCCTAGTGGAATTATACCTTTTCATGGATTTACAATGTATGGTAAGAAAAGTTTTACACACATAAAACGTATGTTAGCAGGCTCATACAAATTCCTACCTAAAATTATCTTAATATGATTATAACACTAATTTACTATCAATTATTTACACAAAAAGAAACTAAAACGAAGCTGAAACCACTACATTACACATATTTATTTAGAATACAAAACTAATAATTTACAAAATAAATTAGTTTCTTTTTTGGTAGATCAGGTTTTTAACATATAATTTTTATTCCAGCGACGCCATTTTGTTATTTGTACGACGATCCTGTACAACTTTACTACACATTTAGGGCTTTCTACATACGGTACTGGCACCGACTTCATTACATCTCGACTCACCCACAGGTAAAAAATGCCTTCTTGCCGTCTGTACTTTCAAATAATTATTACTGTACTAGCTGACCCGGCGGACTTCGTACCGCCTTAGCGTAAATTTGATTTTCTTAATATTCTTTTCCGTAAGAACCTTGTACAGAGTATTAGAAAACTAAAAAAAAAAATCAGCCAAATCGGTCAAGCCGTTTTCATGCTATGTCGTGACAACGGAAAACGGGTTTCATTTTTATATATATAGATCAAATCAAATCAAATCTATTTATTGTGGAACACAGGTTTATAAGATCTTCATAATATAATTATTTTGTGTTACTGTGACCTGTCCTAAGACGTACAATAATTTTACAAAATCATCTATATTTTTAGCGTCAATAACTTAGTCTTAGTCATTACCTACTTATAACAAATTTGAAATTAATAAATTCTGTGATAAAAAATAAAATGAAAATTGTATACAATTAAATAAATAAAATTTCTAATAAATTAAAACATAATCAATCAAAACTATCATCCAAAAATTCTTGTACAGTATAATAACATTTTTCAGTCAAAAGCAATTTTAATTTATTTTTGAATGTCACCAAATCCAAAGTTTTAAAACTATCAGGTAGTTTATTAAAAATAGATTAATAAAAAAATATTATAAATACCTATCTTTATGCTAATAATATGTTTCAGGGTATTGTGTCCCTATGTTTATTATACGAGAGGCTTTTGGAAGCAAACGAACCATTATTATGGATACATTTTAGAAATATTAACATCAATCCGTAAGTACTTTTTTACTTGTTCAACCGAACTATTAAAAATTTTCATAGTTTGGGTCAATTTGAAATAACTGATATGATGGAAAACAGTTTTTGTAAATAAATTCTGTAGAATTCTTATAGACTAAAGAATAAAATAGACAGTTTAATGAAGATAAGGTTTTCAAAATCTATAAACGCTAGATGTCATCACTAAGCTTCAGGTTTAGTGCTGACATCTAGCCTTTTACTTTCATTTGGTTATCAAATTCAACTGACAGATTTTTTAAACATTTTACAATCTTCGTCCTAAGCCTCACTAGCGTCATCTAAAATAACGTAAAACTTCATGAAAGGAGTTGCGTCATAACACAAAAGTTAATAAGAAAATTGACAGTACTGAAGTAAACCTTTCTTACAGCATCAGAGTCGTATTCAAATGGCTGATGCGTGCATTCAGCGGACACCTTCCACCCGATCAACTACTGCTCCTGTGGGATGCCATACTCGGCTACGATTGCCTCGAAATATTACCGCTTCTAGCACTGGCGATCATCAGCTTTAGGAAAGAAAATATCTTCCAAGTCAACACGATACAGAATGTTGACGCTGTGTTAGCTGATTTGTCTACTATATCTGTTATACCGTTGCTACAATTAGCTCTGATGAAGGTTTAGAGGTAAGTTGATTAGGTCAAGGAAATGATCGGCAGAGAAACAGCGTGGAAAAATGAAGATATTGCACATTCAGTTTCAATCAATTTATTGAGGTAATTGACTAGACTAGAAAATCAAAATAAAAATATATATTCGAATTGAGAAACCTCCTTTTTTGAAGTCGGTTAAAAAGGACTTGAGGATGCCAACCACTTTTCCCAAGTAATCTCGTATCCTAATGCCACGCGATCAGTGTGATATCTAGCATCTGTCATACATTTAGATAAGAGTGATGAAGATGACAGGTATTTTCCGGATGATCAGAGACAATTTAACCAATAAAAAGTGAGGAAAATACTTTATTTTCTGACTAAGAAATATATATTTTCTCAGCCTACTTAAATACGATAAAATAAGCAAATTAATTTCTAGGAAGAATTGTGAACTTTTTATTTAATTTTGTTGTTAGTTTTGTAAAATTATTGTGTCAGTTCAAGCTTTTTGAGTCTATTGTCAATTTAATTAAATTATGGATTATGTGGAAATGTACCGTAGCCAAATAACGCCAGTTTAGATCATTACTGCTAAATAAATAAGGCTCATTTTACATTAGTGCTTAAAAAGCAACTTATCTCAATCGTAATGGTTAATTTACGCGGTTTATCTCAGATTTGGCAGCGCACTAGTGACATCATCTGTCACGAGCGGGAAAAAAGGCTAGGCAGTACTATCTTTCTCCACCAGTTTGCTTGACTGCCAAGATGTCTGTACATGATTCACCCGACATAATTTTACCACTACACATATATGTTGTGTGTGTTTAATGCGTTTAACGCGAAAGTATAAAAATTAACTAAACACTAACTACAGTACAAAAAAAAAACAATTCGTCTGTGTAATTAAAAATATTTGTTATTGACATTGTTTTGTATAGTGATTTTATAGTCTTTTGTTTTTATTTTATAGAACAAATGTATTTTTAAATTACAAAAATAAAGCACAACTCTGTTTTGTTAACAAATCTATATTTTCTTACATATAACGCACCAATTTCCCTCTTCGTAGAAGCTACTCTCGACCTCCAACTCGCGCGTTTCTCGACAAAGATCAGCCAATTCTCCGTCTTCGAACACATGGTAGTACCTCAATAGCGTGCTTTCGGGTTTGTCTTCTAATTTATTTTTGTTTACATTTCTCAGTTTCCACGGGACTAATAGGTCGTTATGTTGGAACTGTGTTCTGTTTTCGTGGACGGGTAGTTGTAGGCCTCCGATAGTGACGTGTTCTTCGTTGGGGGCTACGTTTTGCTTTGTTTTGGAGAGGTAGTTAGACTTCGTCTGGTCTTTAGCCCACACAGTGATGAGTGTGCGTCCGCCACTTCGAAGTAACCGCGAAATCGTCGATACGGCTTGTAATCTCCGCGCCTAGTGAAAGAAACGGAACAGTTTTTTATTCTCCTGTTTTTTAACCCCCGTCTCAAAAAGAGGGGTGTTATAAGTTTGACGTGTCTGTCTGTCTGTCTCTGGCATCATAGCTCCCGAACGGATGAAGCGATTTCAATTTAGTTTTTTTTGTATTAAAGGTTTAGAAGCTGTGGTAAAACGTGGGGAAGAATCACCGAATGTCTGCAAATATACTCGTGGGGTCTCAAATGAAAGCGTGTCACGTGTACATTACAAAATATTATGTTCAATAAATATAAAAAATTGTAGGTACCGTGGGTTTTTTTAAATTTTAAACATTGTTTTTTCATTGCCTTTTTGGTTAAAATCAATTTATTTATTGTATAGCTTTAAATATCAATCATCAGTTTTTTTTAATGTGAGAAGGATGGTAAATATTTTTTTACTAGCGACCCGCCCCGGCTTCGCATGGGAATAAAAACTCCTCTTGAATATCTCTATCTATTAAAAAAATCAAAATCCGTTGCGTAGTTTTAAAGATTTAAGCACACATAAGTAGGGACAGAGAAAGCGACTTTGTTTTATACTATGTAGTGATAGTGAACTGACCTTGCTGCTAAAGTGGTGTATGACGGCGATGCACAGAACCACGTCGGCGCAGTGTTCCCGCAGCGGCGCCTGCAGCAGGTCGAGCCGCACCGCCTGCGCCAGGCCGAGGGCCGACACCTGCTGCTGGCACTCCCGCACCAAGCCGCTGCTACGCTCGCCCGCTATCTGGAAAATAACGTCATCATTAAAGTAACACTTTAATATCATCAAATCACATGCTCGGTTGCCAACTGCTGGTCGTTAAAGAAACCACGTCAGAGGCCGAGATCCGGTTTCGAAATACTTTAACTTAAGGCCGTTTATGTTCTATTTAAGTATACTAGCAAAGAAATCATTATCTATGTAAAGTATTAGTATAGATTCTATGCCTACTATTTTTTTACAGTGGGTTCACTACTTGCGATTTATGTCGATGTATGGGGACAACACTTCAACCGTAATGTCACTTTTGCGCTTAAGAACAGTTATTTCATTTAAGATCATAATTTAATATGACTGCTGGTGTAGGATACTTGGACTACAAGTCCAACTCCCGCTTAGCGAATTTTTGACGCTGACACACATTCCTTTGTTTCCTAACTACATTCCATAGTTTCCTTACTATATTATTTTGTTTCCTTACTATATTATTTTGTTTCCTAACTACATTATTTTGTTTCCTAACTACGTTCTTTGTTTCCTTACTACATTCCTGTTTCCTAACTACATTCCTACCTGTAGTATATCATTCCTTCTGAGAATATTCTTCCCGTTGCCAGCCCCGAGGTCCAACACAACGGCTCCGACAGGAACATTTCGCATGAACTCCACGACGCGAGGCCACGGTTTGTGGCGCGTCGTGCTGAAGTGACCTGCAATTTGTTCGTACACCTACACAATAACAACAGTTTATTTTTAGGGTTCCGTACATAAAATTATACAAGGTGGACACAAGTCAACTACAAATATTTTAAGGGCAGATACAGACCACTATACTAAACAACTTTTCCAAATAAACTTATATCGAAATACGAAATTTTATTTTTCACTCTCCATACTAAACTAGATCAGCTGATTTTCAATATGTATGGGAGGTCAAAAATTTTTTTTCGTATTTCGACATAAGTTTATTTGGGAAAGTTGTTTAGTTTAGTGGTCTGAATCTGCCCTTTAAATATTTGCAGTTTATTTAAATTCACCTTATATAGGTGATTGATACCTCTTCTTGATCAATACCAATCTTCTCTTTTAGCTCTTCTATATTTCGGAAGGCACGTTAAGCCATTGATCCCGGGTCATCTGGTAGTCGTTAAAGGCCGTCCGAGGCCGAGAGGCGGTTCCGATGTACTCTGACACCTGTGCATGGTCGATTGGCATGGTAAATGGCAGTCGGTAGAATGTGAGAGATGCCCATAGGCAGCTTGAAAAATGACAGTATTAGCCACTAACACATGGAGGTCATGTTCCTATTGGTCTTGTTTCTCTGTATAAAGAGTTACGGAGATCAGATGGCAGGTGCTCCATTGTAAAAACATGTGCCAGCATATCAAGGAGACTGACTAAAGCGCTCCCTGGGCTCTGCTAGCAATTCTGAATTTGAATTTAGTAGCTCAATAGGCTAGTCGACTTGTATTTTGTTTTAAATAATTATTTTCTACTTGTTTAGATGGAAACAATTTTTTCCATATTTTTCTGAACCCTCTAAAACAGCAAAACTTAATTTAAAATGTTTACTTTCAAAATACTATCGAAATCGATGCCATCATGCATTTTTCTTAACGAGATTTTTGGTTATGTGGATCAAATACTGCAAGATATGAACATTTGTTGCATCAAAATTGATATGAGTGAAGAAGCCTATTAAATATTGTAATTTACCTGGTGTACATGCAGATCTTCTAAATTAGACGCTAACTCATTCCCAATTTCATTTGATGATGCCTTCTTATTTCCATCGCACAGTGTTCTAAACCCACATACACACGGCCCAGATCTAGTCCATCGGAAGGTCAAAGAAATTCTGGTTTCCCGAGAAACTGTATCATTCGTTATCACTTTAACTGTTTCCTTGTTGTCTTGTATCCGAGTTTCAATGACAGGATCTTGCAACCTCGGCTGTATGCCATGCTGCCAATCATATCTAAGAATAGAAAAGGAATTAATCATATCTAAGAACAGACATAGCCTACTACTACTTACTAACTACGATAACTTTCTGTTTCTCCCAACTTGGTGGACTGGTAGAGAAGAGCTTAACACATGTTCTTTAATTTTTATGAATAAGGGGGTTATTAACCCGTCTGCAAGCAGAATCCAGACACAATAGATTTTTATTTTGTTTTGTGATATATTCGCAAACAAAGCGTTAACATCTTAATAAGTAAATAATTACTTGGACTATGTTGCAAAATGTCCTAGGCAGCAATTAAAATTTATTTACCTTGCCTCCCCCCTCATGACAAGCATGGACCGCCTTTTTACCACGACCGGTACATTCTTCCCTGAGTGGTGTTTCCAGTCCATGACCACATCCGACCCAAGGGACAGTGATAGTATTGTGTCTCCAAACGGACTGTGCCTGTCCACGTGTGATGGGATCCCTTTAAAGTTATTAAAGTAGTTTAAAAGTTAAATTTTCAACCATCCTATCCGCTTATGGTCGAGAGAATGAGCGCAGATGATATTAGAAAAAAATAATCTAAATTAATATTGAAAGTACAACTACCTAATCGTACAATACAAACTGTCAATAGCTTGATTAACATTCAACACTTATATACTTACTAGCGACCCACCCCGGCTTCGCATAAGCATAAAAACCTACCTCTTGAATCACTATCTATTAAAAAAAACCGCGTGAAAAATCCGTTGCGTAGTTTTAAAGATTTAAGTATACAAAGGGACATAGGGACAGAGAAAGCGACTTTGTTTTATACTATGTAGTAATAGTGATTATGCAGGAAAATAATTGTGTAGCCCTAGCCCTTAGCTCCAAAAGGGGAGAAAATTTCACATAACTAAAAATCTGGTATCGTTACCTCCTAAAAACACAGGTATCGTTACTTGACAAGGGATACCTTAACTCGGGTAATGTTAATTTTCAACAAAATTATGGTAAAAAAATTTTGTTACTACAAACAAAAGTATCGGTACCTTTTGTTACTACGCCTTTTAACGATACCCACATAACATAACCAATACCAAAACTAATATAATGGAATTAACGTTAATTACCGCTACGTGTTGATTTGGTAACGGTAACAATCCCTGGCTCAAACCAAATGAAAACATAACTAATTTTTGCTACATACGAAGGCTGAAAATCCATAAACAAGAGGACTTGAGGTATCTTGATAATAATACTTGGCTCTACAGCATGGTAAGTATTCAGCCAATAGCAGCTCATATTGCCCTCTACGATTGACCAAATATTTGTGCCGCATGCAAAAAATTTATTTGGTGTAGCTTAGTTATGTAACACTGTAAGAGGTTTCTACCAAATGTACCTTACCTTGACCAGGTCTGTATTTATTGATGGTCAGCTGATCAGGCTCCCTGACATCCAGCCCGCAGTTCCTCAGCCTCCTAAACAGCACATCACACTCCTGTGGTATCTTTTCATCAAGAGGACAGTTCAAATCGACATCATTGCTGCCATATCTAAATTCATATCCATAATGCTTCACTTGCCGGTTTTTAAGACTATTAGAATCTCCATCGTCAGGCAAGTCGAAGAGTTTGAGGTATTTTTGTTCCTCTTCTGTGCTTATGAAGTCTTCTAGGATAGTCAAATCTTTAGGATTCTCATAGTGGCAAATTATTTCATTATTTGGTACTGGAAAATAAAAATCCCAACTAATATTAAAAATAGGAAAATGAGTTTGTATATTTGTTTGTTTCCTCTTAACGCCCTATCTACTGGATCAATCTTCCTGAAATTTTGCATACACATAACTAAGAGTATTGAGAAGGACATAAGTACATACCTATCATCCCAGAAAAAGCACTGTTCCCGAAGGGGTTTTCACACGGGTGAAGCTGCGCGCGAAAAATAGTATTACATAATTAATTTCTGATAGGGCAGAAAGGTTCTCGAATGGTTGTCCAACACAGGCAAGCGCATTATTGGTCACACACTGACCAGATAGTCAGATGACATTAGAAGATCAAAGGCGAGTGCTGGCAGGCTTATTTTACACAGGCCTCTTCCAACAGGTCATTCTGGAGATCAGCAGTAGACTGCCTGTAGCTGGAATGATCATGAACTAGTCTATTTAATGAGATATTTTTTTTGGTAATGAAACATTTTCAGATTATAATGTACTTGACAATTTATACTGACCATTTTCTACATAGCTCATATACAATGGAGTTCCACTTTCATCTATATTATATTTTCCATTGTAAGAGTTATAAAACAACTGAGCATCTTCAACGCTCTTGAAGACCAGGAAAGAATGGGACTCCCCCTTCTCTGCTATGAACTTGGGAACAACCATGTTGATTGATAAGTTTGTTACAAGATTTACTATGGTAATTTTATCTAAGCCAGTGGCTTGGCCGACATTACATAAAACTATATTCTGAAAAAAAAAAATAAAGAAGTAAACTGATAAATAGACCAATCATTTATTTTACTAATACCACACACACATAAATAAAATATGGACAACACATCAATATAAAAATACACAACATTTATAAAACTTAGTCATCGGTACATAAGTATGAGTGTGGTGCAACAATAGTAATATAAGAGCTACAACTCAGCTATTTTACTATAATAGCTGAATCTGGAAATTCCAGAGAATAATTTGATGTCTGATTTTACTAAACCTTTAAGATGTGACCTGAAGGCAGGTTCTGTAAAATAGTGTCTGAAACAGCTTGAGCTAATTTAACAGGGATGTCTGCCTGACAACTTAATTAATTAAAATATTAAGTACCTACAATTTATATATAAGGTACTTATTAGAATTAAAACATTTGAAGTAAAACTAATGTTAAATATTTTTTTATTGATTATTGCAGATGTATATTTAATTCTATTATTTTTTATTGATAATGTTATTATTTTTTTAAGACAATTTCATATATGTCTCAAGCTAATTAACTTCTTTTTTCAAGAATAAAGCGACAAATAGATACTATTATTATAAAGGCATTAGATTAAAATAAGTATTTCTGTTATGCACCTATTTTAAATATAAGCGTCTACAGAGAAATATCCTAAAATTACACGAAACTTACAGTTCCAGGCACATCAGTACAGGTCAGTTTTTTAGTGCTTTTTAAACGAGCTGCAAATCTCTTTTTCTTTCGATCGATTTTCTTATCATATTCCATCATTGTAATATATAAACACCACACATATGTTTAACCAAAACAGATTTTATTTTAGATTACAATTTTATAACCTCAAATTACTTTATTGACAGAGGTAAACAATGTGAAATTGTGAAGGAAGATGTCTCATCGTGCAAATAAAACACACTCACAAATTGACAATGACAACTTTCAGTTCCGAAAATTAACATTTTTCTTATCATGATTTGTTTGCTTGTTTAATTGAGCTGTGATAAGATTGATTAAATTCTTGAATTTCCCTATATGACTCATTTAATCACAGAATTTAATAGTTTTACAACCCTAAAATAAATGAGTGTCCAAACGGTAAGTGTTTTTTTTATGTAAAAAAAGTGTTTTCTTAAATAACCCATAATAGGCGTGTCTAAAATTTTCCATTTATTTTCAGGAATCACGAAAGCGGCATGTTATCTGCATGGCCTCAGATTTCTTTTACCCAAACACAGGCGGAGTAGAGGAACATATATATAATCTATCACAATGTTTACTAAAACGAGGGCACAAAGTTATAGTGATCACTCATTCCTATGGAGAAAGGGTCGGCATTCGCTACCTCACTGGAGGGCTCAAAGTTTACTACTTACCTGTGACGGTAATGTACGCGCAGTGTGTCTTGCCAACCATGATAGCCAACATAGCTTTAGTCAGATACATTCTAATACGAGAATGTATAGAAATCATCCATGGTCACTCTGCATTCAGTGTTATGGGCCATGAAGTGTCTATTATAGGGAAGTTGATGGGTTTGAAAACTGTTTTCACAGACCACAGTTTGTTTGGCTTTGCTGACACATCAGCGGTATTGACTAATAAATATTTACAGATTTGTTTATGTGAATGTGACCATTGTATTTGTGTTTCCCACACCGGTAAAGAGAACACAGTGATGAGAGCTAAGGTGAAGGCTCACAAAGTGTCTGTCATTCCCAATGCCGTAGATGCATATAATTTTACTCCAGATCCAAGCCAAAGAGATCCTAATGTGATCACTATAGTCATCGTCTCAAGATTAGTTTATAGAAAAGGTGTGGATTTGATGGCTGCTATTATTGCTGAGATGTGTCCCCGATATCCCAAGTTGAGATTTATTATAGGAGGAGATGGTCCTAAAATGTGGCTACTACAGGAAGTTCGTGAAAGAATGGGCTTCCAGCACTGCGTGACATTGCTTGGAAGTCTCAAGCATTCTGAAGTGAGAAATGTTTTGGTGAAAGGCGATATTTTCTTGAACACTTCTTTAACTGAAGCCTACTGCATGGCCATAGTGGAGGCTGCATCGTGTGGCCTGAAGGTAGTGTCCACTAAAGTTGGGGGTATACCTGAAGTGCTACCAGATAGCATGATTTATCTGACAGAGCCAAATGTCAGTAGTCTGATTGAAGGCCTTGAAAATGCCATGCAGGATTTGAGTGCCGGCAAGATACTATGTCCTTTCGAATGCAACAGGATGGTCAGAAACATGTACAACTGGATGGATGTGACTAGAAGAACTGAAATAGTTTATAATAAGATTATTAGGAACAAGAATAAACCTTTAGGGAAGCAGTTACGAAGTTACCTGACAAGTGGGGTGTGGCCGTGGTTGTTAGTTATAAGTTTGGTGTATTTGTTGCTACAGCTTGTAGAAAAGATATACAGGCGAAAGAACATAGATATAGCGAGAAATTTACAATTATAGCTAGGAAATTATCAAAGATAAACAACATTTATTATGGAATGACATTTATTTAAATATAATAATAATACTATGCTCAAATAAACAAAAAAAGGTTCACCAACTAGTCTTAATAATATTTTTTTAACATATTAAAATACAAAATAATAATTTTAATAAATAACAGTTCCATGTTGTAGCTGATACATTCCAAAGTATATTAGCACTGAACAAGATTATATTTTATACTTGCTTATTTATTATATTTTATATGATTTATCTTCAGACATTTTACGTCATGACTGACTAAGACTGCTTCCAAAGTCTTCATTTATGCTCTGTAATAAGAAAGACATTTTTATATTTTTGTGTAATAAAAAATAGATAACCACGACATGCTTATTTTTTATTAAACCTAAAAAATATATTTATATAATAAAATAGGCAGAGACTAAAGATTTCTACTTGCTGTGATGCACAGAGCTCCCTTCAGTTATTATGGATAGAAAATTACATTAGAAAATGCATTTATTTGATGAACACTTTATTCTTCACCACACTGTTGGTATGTTTATGTAATTTGAAGATTGGCCACCTGTCTATATCAATTTTTCTTGGAATTGCCATCAGCCAATCCATAAGAACTTAATTTGTTATGACAACTTTCCCTCTTTCATTTTTTGTAAATTTCGGATATTTACAGAAAGCAGCTGAGGAAACCTACAGAAGTGGTACCTCTCTCCAGGACATGACAAATCTTTTGTCTTGCCCTGTGTGCCCAGCCACCTCGGGGACATACTAAACCACAGACAACGCCTTGTCAGTAGCAGAGTTCTAGTTCTCACATATACAAACTAGACAGAGTTGACTCCCTAAGAAATAACCAAAACTAAGTTCCTATCGCAGGTCTGCTGGAAGAAATTTCTATAGAAATAAGTAGCACCCTTGTACTAAATTTCCTAATTTTAAGTTTCTATAATTATTTTGAGTGTACATACACGAATAAAATAAATAAAAATAAAATTAACTGGACATACACTTTGGTAGTGCGCGGTGGGTGCTTAGGCCGCACACCAGACTGCTTCAGCTGGAGCACGATGGAGCGCAGGCGCGCCACGTCGCGGCCGCGCCGAGGCCCGAAGTCGCATAGCTCGGCCACCCGGGTCCACTCGTTGCCGTCCTCCACGTTGCCCTCAGATCCCCGCGCTAGGGCTCTCTCTGCATTCCTATATGATGATATATGTTGGGTTAGCCGGTGTGAATGAACCCAATATTTTTATTGACATGAATAATATTAGTGGAAAAATGTCCCTAATCTAATGAAATACTAAAAATTGTATATTTATTGTTATGCCTTCTTGTACTACAATCTTGTAAAACCATAGGTTTGAGATAAATATGTACAAACTTTTGGTAAATAACAAAATTGATATTTTGGAAATAAATGCTACTTTAGAGTACTTTAGGCAAGGTGTAAATTTTTCTCAATTAATGACCTATAGAATTTAAAGAGTAGGTATAATAAAATTACAAATTAAAAATTCTAAATTCTTCTTGGTTATACGGGCTTGGTACCTATGTGATTCCAATGAGATCCATAATATGATATTTGATTAATGTTACCTTTACCAAAGAAATTAAAAAAAATGAAAAATATTATTGTTTGATTACCATCCCAATGACAAAACAAGTCAACAATACAAAGGTGTAAAAAAAAAAAAAATTGTTAAGATCCAATCCCAATAAATTTGTATGATCTGTATTCTGTATAAAAATGAACTTAGAGTATACCCCAATAAAAAATGTTAGTAAAACACACTTAACATCTACAGTACTCACTTTGCAGATTCCCTGACAGATTGAAAAAGAAAACAGAGCATAATTAGTTATATACAAGCATGCCAGAATATAAGATTATACAAGTATACTACAAGAATTACACAAATCACTAACACCCATATTCTCAAACGTTTACTCAAACTCCACTCGTCCTCACTCGACCTCAATGGTATTCATAGTTGACACTAGCTTCCTCACCTTAAGGAAATTACTCAATGGAGGTGAGGAACGAACTGTCAAATATAAGTAAGCCTCGAACGTTTCGTTTAACGAAAGGTAAGTGCTTTTATTGAGGACCAGATTTAAAAGAATTTGTACCTACTATAATAAGTTCTTTGTGTATTTAAGTATTTTGTTGTTTTATAATAAATCTATACTAGTTAGCTAAAATTGAAAAAGAAACTTTGTCCAAAACTCTCTTTACGTCAAAAAGTTAAGCGGTTTACCAACATACAGATATAAAACGGAACGTCATTCCTTGACTCATCCTCACTGGAGTTTGCTCAAGGAAACAATTAAGAATACCGTTTTCAAGGAAAGTTGGAGGACTTCCTTGAGGCGTCCTCGAATGAGGTTGAGTGGAGGTGACCTATGAGGCAACGTTTAAGAATATGGGTGTAATAGTCTATGCAGAAAAGAAATAAATTAGATAGCACATTATTATTTTTGGTTAGACATATTGTCTACTAGCTGTTTCCCGCGGCTCCGCCCGCGTGGGACTCGGTTATATCGCGCCCAAAAGTAGCCTATGTTTGACCTCAGGTCGTTAACTACATCCCTACCAAATTTCATCACAATCGGTCCAGCAGTTTAGCCGTGAAGAGGTGACAGACAGACAGACAGACAGACAGACAGACAGACCGACAGACAGACTTTCGCATTTATAATATTAGTATGGATGTCTAACCAAAAATAAAATAGAGCAAGGAGCAAATGTTTTGATCTAGAACTATCATGCTATAGTTAAGGGTGTGTTGTGTGGATATGCAGACACTAGAAATTTCCATTGGCTATGATCCTTATATACCTTCCTCGCTTTCTCCACACTCAATCTTTTCCAACATAACAAATCTTCATTCTCATCATACTATGTGGGTTATAGTGTCAAGAGACCTTGCACACCCTAAATTCAAGAGTTTTCCTAAACCTCTTGGCCTCCGACATGGTTCTTTTAACAACTACTAGATGGCAGTCCGAAGCACAGAATAAAGTACAGATAGAAAAGTTGGTTGTCTTCTACATATGAAAAACCAGAAAGGGAGACTGTTTCATATTGTATACATGGAAACTTCCAGATTACAAAATATATAAAGAATGAGTATGGCCATATACTTAATTTTTCCAAGAACATAACAAAAGTTTTTCCTATTGTCTGATTTTAACGAGCCAACGGGTTAATTTAAAAGTTTACCTGTTAGCAGCTTTAGTCTTGGCTATCTGCTCTTCGTGTGTTTTGTACCAGTCTTCCAGCTCCTTTTTGGCTACTTTCAGCATTTCTTCCTTTTTTCTTTCTTCTTCGGCATCTGTTACATTTAAAAGGGAATTAGCTTCTGAAAAACAGACATTAGGGTCTTTGGTGAATGAAACATGGTATTTAAAACTGTGAAGATCATGCTGTGCTTTATTTTAGAAGATTTTAGTAGCGAATCTTTTACATAATTTTATTTTTATTTCATGACAGAAGGAACTAGGCAGATAGATTAATTTGAGTTTTGTTTAGTATTATATCTATTAAAAATACCCATTGTAGAAAATATCTTTATTTCTAAACATTTTCCCTTGTAACTTTTTTGCTCTGCACAGATTTTCTGTTTCATCTATAATCCCTTGCATCTTAGCGGTTTCCCAGGTGCTTCCTCAGCTGATTGCTTTGGAGCCCATGGTCCACTTTCCTGCTTTTTCTCCTCCCCTTTGCCCAGGGTTCAGCATCATCATTTTTATAAATATATAATATATTACACCGAATTATAAAGCAGTAAATAATCGAATAGTTCATGATCTTTAGATTATTATGAAGTATGTAAGAGATAGGCAATAAGATGAAAAAGGGAGAGTATTAAATAGGTTCTTTTTTGGAAAAATATTAATAGATCAGAATGTATAAATTGATACACTATAAGCAATGAGAAACAACAAGAAACAATTAAAATTACCCTTTTCTTCCAGCCGTTTCTTCTGTTCCTCTCGCCATATTTTGATCTTTTCTGGTTCTTCCCTCTCCTGCCTAAATACGGACGGTGCAGGCTCTTCTTCTAACAGCCCATTCGCTTCGAATGACGCAGCACTAGGTACCTCTGAAATGGGCGTTTGTCGTCAAATAGTGTATTTATTTTCTTATGTACCCACATTTACATAGTTAAATATATTACTAAGTTATTACACTTACCTACAAAATCATCAACCAACTCATTAGAGGCAGATGAGACAATAGGGGGCAGAGCGCTAGTTTCCAGTTCACCCTCGAGACCTGCTAATGTGTTTTGCTCCCGAGCTAAGAATTCCGCTGCTGGGTCTACTTCAGGTTGCACGAAATTGTCTCCGAAATCATCCATTTCGATAAATTACTTTTTTCAATTCACAAAATTTGAGAACACAAACTCAAACGTCGCGTCGACAGTCGAATCAACCACAAACTATATAGAGATACTGAAACCACAGACTATGAATAATATTTTTTTAGGTTTTTGACTTTGATTGATGAATCAATGTCTGGGTGGCTGGGAGATGTTAATAAGCCGGGGCTTACCACGAACTCTTAAAACCATGCAAGAACGATTGAGGAAAGGAGATGTCGCCTTACATCATGTATTGCGCTTTCTCGCTTATTCACTGGATCTTGCATGGTTTTATTTAAGAGATGATAAGGCCATAAGGCGATAGGCGATATCTCACACTCGTTTTGGAACTGCTATAACAGTTGATGGTGGTGTGGTGTACGTACGTGCGGTAAAAAGTTGTTGTTGTTGTCATTGTCAATGTCTTTTTAATTAGTTAGATTTCTCCCATCAGATTTCCGATTTTATTCTAACCTGAAAATATATTCTAATTGATCACTGTTTTGTAAATACGAAAAGTAATTAAGCAACCGATCACACTCAAAATGAACATATGTTTACGGCCGAAATATTTCAAAACTAGCCTGTTAAGTAATATACTTCGGTTGTCCACAACATCGCCATCGCCAGATATCATAGCAGAGAATGATCAAGTTGTTATAGTAGACACAGATGATGCCCTGGCGAGAGAAGCCGAAATCGAGAAGAAACGCAATAAGTCCCGGCTTTCCGAGCCCCACTACAATATCATTCACGGACGAAGAGCATACGAGACACCTAAATGTTTAGCTCATTTGACTGTGAAGTATAACAGAAAGTTGTATGGGAAATACGGTAGTGCAAGTGGAGTTAACCCTAGTAAGTAAAATTCTTTATTAATTACGTAAAGTAAAATATAGCATCGATGGAGTACTTACCGAATTACTTTGCGTGCTTCCGCCACTAGATAGTTTATGCAAACTTCTGCCGGCAGGCGCCCACCCACAACTGTTGCATGCCCGTCATCATTAGTATCGTCGAGTTAGTATCCCATTAAACAAGTATCTAACTTGCTTTGGGGCTAGCTCAATCTGTGGGATTAAACAAAATCAATCTTCAAACAAGCACTAGCTTTATTATCATCATCAGAGCTAGGCACTTGTCGGTGGAGTTCCTTCCATCTCTGTCTATCATTAGCAAGTACCTTTATTCCTTGAATTTACACATTTGTTTTCCTTTATCTATTTCATATTGCTTTGCCTCTGTCTACCTGCACCCCTTTCTTCTTTATATCTTTCCTTCAATGATGTTTTTCATCAAATCATCGTGTTGTACCAAGTGTCCTACCATTTTGCCTCATCTGTTCTCAATCACTTTTAAAATGCTTCTTTTTTCTCCTACTCTACTATAGCATACAATATTCTAAATTCAAAATACAAACTCAAACTTTAAATTTAAAATTCAAATTCATTTATTACTTGTAAACATTTTATACAGTAGAGTTTTACAAATTATTTTTAGAAACTAACATGCCTAACCGCTACGGCACACAAGTATAGGTTCTTGGTCGTGTCGTTACATCTTAAAATCAATGACAAGCAATTTTTAAATTCAAATTCAAATTTATTTATTTCATGATCATAGGTAACTTTTTTATAGATTTGTATCTATATAAATAACAAATTTTGTATCTATAAAAAAGACAAACCTAAAGACAATGTTTATACAATTAAACATAGAATCTTATATAGACAGGTGACTCTCAATAGATACAGTGAGTCCGGTAACACAATTTCATAACCATTAATTTTTAAAGGTTTGTGTTGGCCTACCAAAGAAGAAATACAAGAAAAGTTGGAGTATGAATCGGTGGCATACCCCTTCACTATCAAGGAGATGATGGAGACGACTGCTAAGAAGAGGAAAGAAGAACAGTTAGCTTTTGAGAAGAGAGAGCAAGAACTAATTGCCAAGTTTGCGAAGCTGAAAACTTGGAAGAAGGAATTGAAGGATAAGCTAGCGAAGAAAGTAGCTGACGCACAAGCAGCAAAGGTAAATTCTTTATTGCACTAGTAAAAATCCATACTAATATTATAAATGCGAAAGTCTGTCTGTCTGTCTGTCTGTCACCTCTTCACGGCTAAACTGCTGGACCGATTGTGATGAAATTTGGTAGGGATGTAGTTAACGACCTGAGGTCAAACATAGGCTACTTTTGGGCGCGATATAACCGAGTCCCACTCGGGGCGAAGCCGCGGGGAACAGCTAGTATACAATAAGGAAATCACAAACATAGATAATACAATAGGCGGCCTTATCTCTAATGCAACCTCTGCTAAGAAGGTCTCTAAACCGTGTTTGGGGCGAAAACACGTTGTTTGTATGTATGTATGTATGTTTGTTTGTACCCCGATAACTGCCGAACCGATGGTCCGATTTTGATGGAATTTTCGAATCATGTAGGAAAAATATCAATAGAATTTTTAAGTTCCATGGGCATAAAAATCTTTGAAATTTTTTGAAATATTAATAAAAATGTCCGCCGCGATGCTACATGCAAACGCAAACATAGTGCGTTCAAACTTTGGATAACGCCATCTAGGTGATACTAAGGGGACCTAATAGTGTTCGAAATGTCAAAATCAGCCTAAAGGTGGTTGTATATGATTAATAAATAAATAAAAAATAAATAAAGCTAATATATTATAACGCAAATAATAATCGCGAGGTCTTAATTTGCGGCGCACTACTAGATAGATTTGATTTCTGCGCAGGTACATATAATGGTGTAAGTTAAAGTGGTAGTACTGTATTTAGTTCAGAAAATGCAATCTAGCTTGGATCAACAGCTTTAAGTGCCTCTGAAGCTCAGAGAAGCATCTAAGAATATAAATCGCCCTTGATACAGGAAAAGAAGGAGCGCCTCGTAGAAGAAGTGAGAAGACACTTTGGCTTCACGCTGGACCCCCGAGACGAGAGATTCAAGGAAATGCTCGCGAAGAGAGAAAAAGAACAGAAGAAGCTGGAGAAGCAGGCTCGCAAGGAAGCCAGGGAGAAGGTATTGATAGCTCAGATACAGAAGAAGAGTGTGGAGATGGGTTAATGGAATAGCTAGTTTGATCGTAGATTAAAGGTATGTTAATGTTTCCTAGTGTTTGATTTAATTACCATAGTTTAGTATTTATTTTAATATGGAATATTAAAAAATATATATAAGAAACTAATGGAGATAGAAATATTGATACAAATGGAGAAAACATAGATTATATAAAGGGTTTATCGCTATTAACTTGGGCCAATCAATATCAAAAATTGCTATTTACTGGCATGCTATCTTGAGCGCCTCAGTGCTTTGGAAGACACGTCAAGCTCAGCTGTGGATGTCTATGCTATCGCTAGACGGCAGTCATTAAGCAGTAGAAAATAATATACCTATAAAGAAGTAAAACAGCAAACACAAACAATATGTTTATTTTTAAATCAATCCTCATCATCTGAAGAATAGAATGCGTCTCTGGGGTTGAGCGCGTCGAGCGGTCGGAGCGGTGCGAGCGCGGCGTGCGGCGAGCGAGCGAGCGTTGAATTGGGCGAGCGAGCGAGCGTTGAATTGGGCGAGCGAGCGAGCGTTGAATTGGGCGAGCGAGCGAGCGCAGAAGTGGGAGAGCACACGAGCGTGTCGCTGGAGTCGCTCACGGCGCTGCTGCTGCTTGAATACACGCTCATCTGCGGAGGAAACGTAGATCATCAATATACAGGCTAACTTTTAAAACATGTGTTTTAAAAGTGTTGATACAAAACCGCACTGCCCATTTAAATTCGATAACTTGCTAAAGCACACAAGCAAAGTATTTCAAATTGAAGTGATTCGATTTTTGTAGCGCCATCTATTAGCACGATAAAGAACAAATTAGCTTATAGCTGCTTAGTTCCATATCTTCTAATCTATGAAACTTCAGTATCATAAGAAGCTCTTTCTCCAATCAGTGAAAAGTTTGCTGTGTACTAGAAACATAGAAACCTTTTTTGATTTGAGCTGAGCAGCGACCATGTCCTCGGTAGCGCCGTGATCGCAGTCGCCGTGCATATTTTTCGAGTCTCCCATTTGTCTCTCGATCATCTCTGGTTTCTGAAAACAAATGTTCAATATTTCGAATCAAATTCAAAATTTAAATCAGGCTTAAAGTGCCTTTCGACGCGCAGTTGCTCAAGGTTGAATTGCCACTAATAACGACCAATTCAAGTCGGGTCATATTCTCCTTCTTCCTCGCTTGACACGCAATCTCCGGCTATCGAAGCTCCTTCCTAAAGCTATCAGACATTTACAATCTAACAGAAGGACTAATTACAATAATATTTTTGGGACCCATCCCCATCAAGTAGTTACATATTAGTTTTAAATAAGTACCATTTCCATTCTAGGCGTGTCTCCCAGTATGTGCGCGCTCTTGGTCATCTTCTTAACCTTCACAGCTTCCGTGATCTTGAGATGCGAACTCTGCGCCTTCTTCGGAACGATGTTGATGTAGAGCTCGTTGGAGTCCATCGTTTCCATTTCGGTCATTTCCGTCACCTCTTCTAGTATCGGCGGTGGTTCGGCCAAGTCTTTCCTCTTCGCTTCGTGTATGCATTGACTGTAAAATGTCAAGATAGTATTCTAGTACTTCATACATTAAAACTGCTGCGGTATAAATTCTAAATTTAATGATATAATTGGGGATTTAATTAATCCAAGATTTGTTATGTTTTAATTGTTTGTTTAACATACATACATATAATCACGTCTTTATCCCATGCGGGGTAGATAGAGCCTAGGGTCATAATATCTTAGGCCACGTTTAGCATAATGTTAGTTGAATTGTTTAACTTAAAACCAATATTCTAATTAAATTTCTTTATTGTGAAAAATCGCAAAATTCTGTCCAAACAGTAATAATAAACCGAAAACAGATTTATTTTCGCATTTTTATTTTTTAGGTAGTATAGAAGAAGGGAATTAGAAATTAATATAGATTATTTCATTTGTTTTATTTTTTTCGGTGACAAAATCTATAAAGAACTTCGTGATTAAAATTGGTCTTACCCGTCGCACTGGTTATTCTTGATGAACGCGTAGATATCCTTGAAGGCCTGTTGTATGTAGGAGAGCGTGTTCTGGTCGATGGGCACGGAGCTGGACGAGCGCGAACTGCTCGACAGCTCGCCCGAGCACGAGCTGGCTTGAAACGATTGCTCTGAACCTGAGGCAAGATGGAAATATAAGAAATCAAATGGGTGTGCCTCAGGGAGGTATTTTAAGACCCCTATTACTCTAGTAACATACTGCGAGACTGCGACAAAATCGCCGACCTTTTGAAAAATAAGAGTACCCGAAATCGGCGAGCGTGTATGACGAGAGTGATGAGTGTGGAGGAAGCGAGAGAGGTCTGTAAGGATCGTAGCCAATGGAAATCTCTAGTCTCTGCCTACCCCTACGGGAGACAGGCGTGATGATATGAATGTATTACTCTAGTTTCGCGCGAACAAGAGCTGGCTTGAACTGAAAACTCTAAACCTGAGGCAAGAACAAAATACAATAAATCCATTTGCCTATTGTGCTATACAACTGTATTATGTACAATAAAGTTTAAATAAATAAATAAATCTAATGGGTGTGCCTCAGGGAGGTATTTTAGGACCGACACTACTCGTCTCTTTCGCCTCAACACGAACTGGCTTGAATCGATTACTCTGAACCTGCGACATGTCCTTAATATAAGTATTCAATAAGTGGGCCTCACGGAGGTATGCTAGGACCGATATTATTGTTAGGAAATCTATCTGTAGACGTAGAAACGAACGAATATTTATCTTGTCTTACCTGAAGACGTAGCAACGTTGTCCCACAGCCTTATCTGGTGTTGTTTCAGCTGCTTCATTTGCGCCACGAGCTGTAGGTTCAGTTCTTCCAACTGCTGACGATGCGAAATCTCCTCTTGAAGTTGTTCTTCTAACTCTTCCATATAATCTCTTAAAAATAAGAGGAATAATATTAATTTGTTATTATGCATATGTATGGTAGAACTGATAGAAGTAATATTTACTTACTTTTCTTTCTTTACATTGGTAGTAGTTTTATTAAATTTATTGACCGTATTTCTACTTAAAGACTGTACTCGTGTCCTTTCCTTGGTGATACCATTTCTGTAAATTTGAAGCTGTTATAGTTGACGATAATACAAGAAACACGTCAGTTTAAATCTTAAAAGGTCTCATGATGCAGAGTAACTTATTGCACACAAAAATATTTCAGGTAGAAAGGCAAATTGAGTAGTCGGTGTTGGATACTTACTTAGAAGCGACAGATTTGACCGATCTACCATCACCAGAACAACCACTAGTGTTGCCAAGCCATGAATACTGGAACACAAAAGAATAGGCGTTAAAATTGCGTATTTTTCATCGACTTTTGCTCCACCCGAAAGACATCGAAAACATAGCTGAGAAAAAAGAATTTGGGTGCAGCGTTTTAATTTTTTCAGTTAGTTAGGTTTATACGTTATATAGCTTACTAGCGACCCGCCCCGGCTTCGCATAGGCATAAAAACCTTCCTCTTGAATCACTCTATCTATTAAAAAAACCACATCAAAATCCGTTGCGCAGTTATAAAGGTTTAAGCATACAAATGGACATTGGGACAGAGAAAGCGACTTTGTTTTATACTATGTAGTGATAGTTATACGTTTGTGAAGACCCATGAAAGCTACCTTCAGTTTACTTCTACAAATATTCAGGCATCATTAGTATTCATAAGCATTTACTTACAACTTGGCCATTTGTTCTCCTCTCGTTCTCCCTCAGTGCGGCTCGAACTTTGCTGAGCGACTCGTTAGAAATTTCGGGGTTATGTCTCAAGTCCAAAACAACCAGAGTCGTGTTTGACCTCATCATTTCTAGCACGTCGTTCGCCGTCTGTTCTCTGAGACCGCAGCTTTGTAAATCCAACGCTATAAAACAAAGTATATGATAGGAGAGGACAATTTAGTACAAACCCAGCTAACTTTGTTCCTTCTGTGTTTAGCTTTTTTCTAATGCATCTTTATCTGTAACCCTGTGGTACCCACATTTGCCTCCTTCGCTTCAGTCTTTTGCATCCTCGGACTGAGGCCATCCACATACATAGAAACCACAACGATTTTAATCAGTGCTTCCTAAGTTTGCCCCGATTGCCAGGTCCTAGACATGGTAAGAATTCGTTCTTCACTATTACTAGTTGTAGCCGGTTTGTTTGTATATTGCAACGTACTGGGCCAAAATATAGTTTTCAGCCTTTGACACGATAGAAGAAGCCGGTTTGTCATACAATGTGCCCGACCGAGCTAGCGTAGGTGGCTTCTCTATTGTAATACGCTAATTTAGGGCCGTTAAAATTGACGAAAATGCGATAGTTTCGCCACTCTCATATTTTCACTCACCCTTAATCCACAAATCATCAGCCATTACTTCGAGAAGCTTGGTGACTCCCACATCACCAAGCTGGGGGTTGTTGCACAGCGTGATGCGGCGCAAGCCAGCCATCGCGTCCAGTTCTGGCAATCTATATCTAAGTGTGTGCGTCCAATTCTCGCTATATCGGTGGATTTTCTGGTACTGCAAATTGATAGAAACTAAATAGGTATAGCAGCTTTAGTCAGACATCTCTTATCGACTGTAGGTATACATACGACTGTGTCAGTAATATCCTCTCCTACCGACTTTGCAGATGCTTCTTCCTTTTTGGTAAAACCAACTTCTAACTAGACGGTATTGGTTAACCAAATTATAATAACATTATTAAAAGATCTCAACTATCTCTATAAATTTACCAGCGGTGTGGCCTCAGCTATGTCGTGTCGTTCTTTATCCATTCGTGTTTCCAGATACATATTCAGCTAACTCTTCAGAGCCCAGGGAAGGGATTAATCATGATCTCTGAACTGGTTATTATAGTAGATCGTGTCGTACCTTGATCAAATCGGCCACGTAGCCAGCTCCGACGGCCGTCAGCTCGCACCCCGACAGCTCCAGCGTCAGGATGTTGGGCAAACACCGCACGGCCTTGCACACGGCCAGGCAGCCGACGTCGCCGAGCAAGCAGCGCGGCAAATACAAGTGTTGCAGGGAGTTGTTGGCGAGCACCGCCTGAAAGGGACGCAAGGGTTTATGACTGGTATAATCGTTGTCATCTCATGGACAGAACGACGGGATTGTCCGGTTAGAAGCGGCCTTGCATCTAGCGCTTGCGTTCGACTTTTCTTGGGCTTTCGTTCGACACTACGAACTTATGTTCACTCAACAAAGTCAACCATTTTACTTTTAAATAAAAATGTATTCTAAGGTAGGAAACTTAAATCTTACATAGCTTCGTTTTTTAAACATACATTGCACGACACCGATGAGGCGTTGTGGCAAGAAGAAATTGATAATTTATCAAAAGCACCGATAGTTCATCTTCATGATTATCTTTATACCAAGCCGTATGGCTTCTGAGCTTGAAATCTGCTAAAACTTCCGAGCACGGGGTCTTATCAAGATCTAAGACTATCCATTCGAAGTGCAAAACTCCTTAAGTACACTTCATCATTGTTCGATCGCGGGATCAGCTTTCCTAATCATTGGCGCCACTTGCATAAGACGTAAGTTCAGACCGAGATTCCTCATGTCCTTTTGGACATTCCTTACCATCACTCACGAAATCCATAGTACACTAAAGAGTTAAAATAGTTTCCAAACCTCACACAAGGGGTTCAGATACGGTATCTTCAGAGGAAGGCCCTCGATCAGCAGTGTCGTCAACAGCGTGGTATCAGATAGCATTTGCGAAATCGCTTCAATCAGATTGGTGAGCATGAAATTTGTCAAGATGACCGCTCGCTTGTTCACTGTCTTCGCTAGCCGCTCGCAGTCGATTTGTTCTAAAACTGATATTAAATAAAATCGATACGATATACGATAATAAAAGACATACGGTTTTCTCTTTCTCGAAACGTAAGTAATGACTATCCTATCTCATGCGTTACTCACACACACGCCTCATTTAACTTGTGTGTGTATCGATCTCTGCGGAGTTCGATGAAACTATCTCCCGTTTCATTTAAATAGATCAGAGCTCAAATTTATTAAATTGTAACTTTTTTATTCAATTTAGTAGGCAAACAGACATATGCCCTGTACGAAGTTTTTACCGTAGTCCATAAAGCCTGCAACACCACGCACGAGTGTCACGTGCGCATTGCCGACCCATGAGAAATCTTTTCACGCCGTTTTTGGAAGACCCCATGTTGTGTCTCTATAGAGAAAACAGCAGCAAACTAAGAATAAAAGCAACAAGGACATATCGGAGAAATCCTATGACAGCACATTATTTGGAAATGTTAGTGCTTACTTTTTATCTATCAGGTATGAGGATACAATACTAACCAGTTTTCACTTGCTGCCGACATCGGATACACACAGAATGCAGACTCAAATCACAACTTAGCGCGTTAAGAATCGGCGCCCAATCCGCATACTTGATCCTGTCCACACAAAAGTCTAGAACTTTCCCGTTAGCAGAGGGTATCACATTATTCAACGGTGTCAAATTCTGCAACTTGCAACACTTCAAGTAACATTGGTGGAATATTCGACTGCTCTTTGGCTCTATACCTTTACCTACCATCTTATAAAAACAACGAGTAAATCAAAAAAACATCTGGTCACGAGGAACCGTTGAAAACACGGTCGCACGCAATCGTATCGAATAAAATTTTTGTTTATAAATAATGATTTTGTTGAATATTTTCTCTAAATAATATAATGACGGGTCTATTTTAAAATTCGAACCCCCTTGACAATGACGCCTAGTTTTTTTATTTTTCTCAATGTCTTCACATTTTTTACAGGTTTGAGTTTTGAATATACTGAACAAATAATGGGAAAACCCATAGATTAAAAAAAAATTGCGTCACTTTCGCGCGCGATTCGAATTTCTTTGGGTTAACCAGATTTGTTGTACAATTTTTTCTCATTGATATACTTACTTAAAAATATACTTACTCTTCGGCCCTAAACAAAAAAAGCTTTATCGCTTGCCACTAGTAATAGACCATTACATTCTCATTCTCTGCAGAGGATAGATAATTTTGTCAAGTGTGTGCGTAGCGACGTGTTCGAAAAATGCATTATTGTTAGTTAATACTTATCGCCACGCGCACAATGTGGCAGATATTTTCCCGTAGAAAAAGGTGCGCGTGGCGTGGCGTGTCACCCGTTTGGTTTAAGGGAATATATACATATAGGTAGGGTAAATGAATGGATTTTAGTTTCAGTTTTACTGCAACTGTACCAGAGACTAGGGAGGAGATACTATACTAAACTGTACTGACTGTACTTGACCATCACCACCAAAGAAAAAGAAAAAAGTGCCTAAGTAAACTGCGGAATAAAATTAAAAAAAATACTTATAAAACATTTATTAAAACATTGTGACATTTGTTTAACTGTTTGTAATACAAAACATTAATAAGACGGGCAAAATCGTTGCAGAGTATCAAAAAATATTATTTTTAACAGGACATGGCTCATTCTGCAAGGATTTGGCGCGTCATTAATGTGAGTAAGACTATATAACACTTCCACCTTCGAAATAACAATACTATAATAATTAATAAACCTTCACAACTTATCTGGAAGTATTTGGGTAACTCTAGGTAACAATGACTAAAACTAGAACATGATTTTAAGAGAGCTTCGGTTTTCAGCAACTAGATAAAAAAATTGTCTCGCAAAAAAAGTACTTAGTGAAAAAATTGGGGCTCCACTATTTTCGGCAATTCAGACAAATTCTTGCAACACTGTTTGTATGAATGTTATTAAACTTGCCAGTCGAAATTAATTAGGTTACAAGTCACGACTTTTTAGACAAACTGTACGGCCTACGGTGTATATATTATCTCTGAGAATTCATTACAAACTTTTTTTAAACTGAATAGTAAAATATTTAAATGTGCCTGGTCCGCCATTTTGATCATCATGAATAAGAAATGGAGGACAGGACACTTAATTCACAAACAATACATTTCTGAATTTCTAGTTTAATAAAATCTAAAGATTTAGTAAGGGGGAGGGGAGCAAAGTTGAAGCAATGCATTTACAGTCAAACGATAAAGAAGAATGAACTTTTCCCTTTGTAATAAAGTTCAATTTGTTTACATCAATATCTCCCAATAGCTGTAAGTTAGAGGCATAGCAGGAATGCTAAAGTCGCCCTTATCAAAATAACTTCAAAGTTCATACCTTCTTCGTCTTGCCTCTATTCATTCTGGTAACTATGATAGAAATATTTTGCACAAAACAATTAGTACAGGTTTTTTTATAAGTTTATCGTAGCTGATGCTACTTTTGCTTCTTATTCTTTTAAATACAACTCATATTTTGAAAATATATTTATTGTCTATGGTAAAGATGGCTGCAGAGAAATCTGAACCCCAATCAAAAAGTGTCGCTACTGAGAGGGAGTTACATTTATCTCCAGAAGTCCGTACCGTAAAACTAACTTCAGGTTACTTTAATTAAATAATTAGGTACTTTTTTGATTTTTTTTTCGATTTTATTTTTTTTCTTACAAACTTTTATCTATATTAAGTTAAAAATAGATTTGTGATATCACAATAAATCTTTAAATAAATAAACCAAAAGGTTGTCAAACTGATATAACAATATTTTAACTCTTTCACTGTTGTGAGGACATTAAATTTCACCCGTGATTCAAAGAAAAGATCTATCAAAAAAAGATATAAGAAAAATACAGAGATAAAATATATCTTCACGGCTATATTTGGAATAGTACAAAAAAAATGAGGCATTGTGTTATTGATCATATTACCAAAAACAAAAGAAAAAAAATCGAAAATCTCAAATTGTACCGAAAAATGTGAGATAAATCACTAAGTATGTTTTTGTTTTTACGCATAATACATTGATAAAAGCCGGTCTGTATTGTTCAACCTTTTAGTAACATTTTTGGCTAAAAACAAACATTAATAACATGGTAATAAGTAATATTAAATTACGATTACACGTATACAACAAAATAGCTTTCTTTAATCAGGTGATGGAGTTTTTGAACTATTCCAAAAATACGGGTGTACCTGATTGACGAAAATTGAAAAAAAAAAATTACGACACTGAGGGTTTCAACGCGATATATGTATATAGAATACCTTGCATTCATACGCTAACTTTATGTAATATAAAAATAACTTAAGGTTTAAAATAAATTCTCTTTCCACCATACGGCTTAAGTATTTATATACTTTGGTTTAATTGTTGTTACTTTATTTCAATTACGGCTTGAAAGAGGTAAAAAAGGGTCTAAAAGAAAAACACAATATAAACATACTGAAAAATGAACTTTTAGGATATTGTGATAAAGACACACTAGCGCCACCTAGGTTTCCCGAGACTAGTTCAAAGGAGTGATATTGTCGTTTAACAATATTGCACTTTATCCAAATCGTTATAAGGTTCATTATTCTGAGTTCATAAATAGATATGTTTCAAACGGAAATAAAAAGTTATGGAATTAAAAATCAAATACCACAATATTAACGAAATTGTTTTTTTACAGGGAATTTCTAGATAACAGAAGTGTGATATTAAACCTTCGATAACCTTTAGTGTGATATTAAAGTCTTTCTTATATCTAATAATATTTTCAGGCACTATTTACTCGTATGTAACGTTTTAAATTTTCGATAAATCTATTTAAATTTAAAAAAGTACAGCCTTTTGACGCTATTGATGGCAATTTTAACAAAAAGTACACACGTGACCTTCCAACCAACATATCGCGCAATGCGGTATTAGGACCAGACAAAATTGTTCCATATTACAATGGACAGACGTGATGTTATTGTTTGCTAAGCTTCTTAACTAAATACGAAATGACATCCACAGTTAGGTCACAAAATAAAACCTTACAACCAACATAAAAAGTGACATAACTGCTCGCCAATTTATCTGATTCAGCTTGAATATTAATTATTGCACGACATATAATCGACAGAAGTTGGTTAGAACACGCGAAATTACACTTAAAATCAATCTACATAAGTTACAAAACTGCTCGCCTGATCCAACTGCCCATTACGGAACGACGTACCCCACAATCAACTAAAGTTGATTTGCGTTGAAATAAACTCAATCGCTCGTAACATGTAGCTGACCCAGTTCGAATTTCAAACAATGTACTACGTACGTAAAATCCAACCTTAATTCAAACAAAATAAGTTACAAAACTGCTCGCTTTTGAATCGACCCCACCGACAAGAACACAGCTCAAAAATTTCAGATAGCTCGCCATTGATCCAACTGTATTATACGGAACGTCGAACTAAACTAGCCATGCCGCGCGAAATGCAACCTTATTCTAATCGACATAAGTGACATAACTGCTCGTCCCGTGCCTCTGGTCGGACTCTGGTTGTTCGCCGTCGCTCTCCGAGCTGTTGGAATGGCGGCCGGTCCATTCGCTCTCGGGATCCGAGAATATATTGCGGTCTTCTAGTTCTTCGAAATCGACATCTGAAAATGATTAATTAATTCAGGAATCGTGCAAATAAATTGTGGGGAGAGTATGGTGATCGGTGGTACAAAATTCTTGTATATCCTCATTACTTTATGATTTTTCTACTTATTGTGAAAATAGAAGAATTTTGAGTGAAAGAAACGACGGCAGAGGCGGTTTTTAAAAACTCTCGATACCAGGGTCGATTGACCCACACAATATTAATGAATGAATTTCAGGAAAAAGCGCGAGTTGGATTTGCTCACCAAGGGTTCCCTTCGCCAATAGGTGGCGCATGAAGTATTGAAAATTAATTTAGATAAGTACCACTTATTTTTGGCAGAAAAAGAGTGTGAATTATTAAAACATGATTTTTTAAGTACCTGTCTTCATCCTACAACTAACTAATTTAATGCTTTATTAAATAGTTTATCGGATTTAAAATCACAGTGTCACAAGTGATCGATAGATGGCGTTTGTCTCAGTATGAGGAGGGAGACGCTATTAGTACAATAAAAATCGTTTCTTTATATGGCGGTTGAATATCTATACTAGTATTCTGTAATCTATGGTACTATTATCTACTCTTTGGTATAGTCCAATAACAATTTCACTAGTAAATAAATACAAACTCACCATCTTGCGCCAACAGTTCCGCAGACCAGTCGTTGTCAAACTCCAGCTGCTTGTTGACGTCTCGCTCCGTGGGCGACTGTACCGCGTCCGTGTCCGCCTCAGTCACGTCGTATATCTCTGTCATTTTCATCTGGAGCGAGAGAGATGGGCATGTGTCACGTGCGAGCCACAAACTTACCGGTACAGTAAGCTGCAGAGATATATGACCCCCTTTCAATAGTGATACTTGTAGCATGGGGGTCAGATTTCTCTGCAGCCGACTGTACATAACGTGGCGTAAGCGGGAGAAACGATTACTTTTCCTTTGTCCTGATCACACCTGGGGTCATGTTATTTGCCGGGCTTAGATCATTTAATACGATCTAAGTTGCCGGGTGTTTTATAGTACCATTAGTTTTTGCGCTCAGCTTCGCCCGCATGAACTTCCCTCGGGAACAGTGCTTTTTCCCGGGACAAAAGGTACCCTATGTCCTTCTCAATACTCCTAGCTATGTATATGCGAAATTTCAGGAAGATTGATTTAATAGATAGGGCGAAGGTGAAGAGATAACAAACAAATATACAAACTCACTTTCGCATTAATAATATTAGTTGGTATAATATTATTAAACTTTTTATATTGTCAATAATTTTTAACGGTTGGCCCCAAACTATTTTCATTGTTTGTAATTTGTCGCTTCAAATTTAAATTTAATTAAAAAAATACATAATATATTAATTAACCGGTTTTGAGAAAGTCCCTTAATTATTGAACCATAGCAAACCACTATTTAGAAGTTGCCACCAAAATTGCGACTTGCAGTTTTTTCTGAACGCAATACACCTACCAAAAAGGTTATCTATTTCCTTGGCCATGTTCTAAAAATACTAGTATTTAAAAGCATATTTTCAAAATAGCTGATTCCTAATTAACAAATGTCCAAGTTCCAATATAGTCAACATGTGTGATTTATAATATGACTAACTAAGAAACGTGCGGATGTGCGCATTTATATGTGACCTCATTGCTTAAAACTATAGTTCGTATAAAATTTCCTATGTCAATATAAGGGAGCGCGTTTATAAAAACAAGTCGGAGTCAGAACTGAGTCAAAATATTTTGATGAAACACACACCAATCCGAAAACATAACTCTTAGGACGTTCTACAGATTTTCTTTTCTACATAGTACTTTTATTCCATTATATTAAAAGTGGGGAACAGCTAGCGGTACAAAAATGATGTGCGAATGAAAAAACAATGAAACTTTATACATATACTAAATAGCCAAACCCAAAAAGATTTGAACTCCTAACGCAGTCGCTAGCGTCTGCGTTTAAATAAAATCTCATTCTAGGGGTACTGGTAATTTCCTGTACATAATAATACCAGGTGGCCTACTATCATGTATAAAAACCATGCAAGTTCCAGCGAGTAAGCGAGACAGCGCGCTACATGATGTAAGGCGACATCCCCCTTACTCACTGGATCTTGCATGGTTTTTAGAGATGGTGGTAACACCCCAGGATACCTAAATTTTTGCGGATCACGATTTAATATCTGTTATATCGGAATTATTGTTATTTTGTGTGCAAAAATTGATTTTGTTTATATTGCACTTAAGTCCATATTGAAGGCGTATGCGCTCTCTAAAGATAACTAATAGTATCTCAGCTTGAAACCAATAATTAATTGTATGTGAGCCGCACCCACTGATATAAGTACCACAATAAAGACACCGCTGCAGGCGTGTAATTTAAACATGCTCATTACTTTTACTGATAATGATACATAAATAAATGATTTAATTATCAAGTTCATTATTGCCCAGGTTCTTTATAATTAATAACTAGCAGTCCACTCTGGTTTCGCCGTGGTATATAAATAGCCTTACTCAGGGTGAATGTAGCATTCCAATTCCAATGGTGAAAGAATCGGCACAGTAGTTTTTGAGTTTATTCATTACAAACATACACACACAAAATACAAAATCTTTCCTCTTTATAATATTAGTATGATTGATATTTTTAAATATTTTTCTTACATGCTGGTCTGATTGAATAAATGATTTTTTTCCTAGCTCTATGTTTGTCATTAATTAAAAACCGTCCCCAAGAATCGGGCTATCATACGCAGAAAGATTTTTTCAAATCTGACCAGTCGTGGTACTAATGTTATATAAGCGATCGAACATACAAACTTTAAGCTTTATTATCCTATAGATGTATCGATAATACCGAATCTTATTATTAGTTCATGTAATCTTCATGCGATGGAATCATGTGTGAAAACGCGCGAGATCACACCACTCGCCTTCTCTGCGGTCATTGGCGGTAGATACGAGGGTCAAGTGTAAAGAGGGAATTCATATGATACTAAAAACCCGTCCCGGCTCCGCATGGGCATAAAAACCTTCCTCTTGAATCACTCTTATCTGTTAAAAAAACCGCGTCAAAATCCGTTGCGTAGTTTTAAAGATTTAAGCATACAAAGGGACATAGGGACAGAGAAAGCGGCTTTGTTTTATACTATGTAGTGATATCCTGTACCTACATGGCAAAATAAAAAATAAATTAAAATATCTCACCTTATTCTCGCCATCCAAGTAGTAGTAGGCAAGCAATGCATCGTTCTGTGTGGTCACATTAAGAATGTGGTCGAAGGTATCCGAGTCATCATAGGCCACACGGTCACTGTACGTAATGTGGAGACCGCTTAAACGTCTGAAATTAAAAATAAAAAACAATTTGAAAATTCGCATATGTAATATTATAATTAATTTGTAATTCGCAAACAATTAATTTGAAAATAGAATCTTTCTACAAAAGTGGCATTTTCCTGCGAATCAGACGAGTAAATAATTTCGAAATATGAATAACGAACGCGCGTTTTTCGAAAAGATTTAATTTTTGCAATTAAGAAAATGTAGGTAACATTACTATAAGACATTGTTTATCATGACAGACATAATAAGTTGCACAAGGTAGGTACGCTTAACATGTGAAATTGTATTATTACCACAATGTTTAGCTGTGAACATGAAGTATAGCCGATAAGACTGGCTATCTCATTAGAAACAGTGTCGAGAGGGCAATGCTTTATATAGAAAGTTGCTGAGCCCTGTTAATAAGTAAGGCTACTAGGGAAACGCGTAAAATCTACACAAACAACTTCCATAACTACTAAGTAGGTACTTTTTTAAAACACTGTTCATTTAATGAAAATATAATAGAAAGAAAATCTTTTACTTTATTACTGCAACCAAATATTTGGGTAAAACCTGTATACTTTTTCGTAATCTGTGGTCAAATCAAGGCAGCAAGAACACGTGCAAAGGATGGAAGGATATGACAGTCAAAAGAGCATACACGTACGACAAAGACAAAAGCGACCAATCCCAGGCTGCTGTCCCAGGTACCGGTGAAGAGGTTAAGTTTTGAAGGACTTTGGATCTCCAAAGAGCCGACTAGCAAGAAATAGTGACGGAATAGTTGGCTAATCTGCTGGCCATCAGAGAAAAATGTTTTGCTTTATAACCGTTTGCAAGAAAATTATGTTGAAAAATTATAGTGTAGCGTGCTATGCAACGTGATCGTATTCGACTAATTGCATTCGATAAAAATTAATCTCGGAAATCATATAATCCTTTCTTTTAAAGATAATTATGATAGATATATTACGATATAAAAGCACCTGATTTATAACATAAGACTACCTAGTCTGCAGTATTCCGTCTGTTTTTATCGACCTAAAATGGATAAGTGTCTTCAGTAATTACGATTATTTGTGGTATGATCGATGTAGGAAGCTGAGGGTATTGAGATGACACCGAAAGTTATCCTGACCTATAAAAATTCTAAGATTCTATTCTATTTTAGTTGCACCGAATACCAGACGAGATTAATACTTATTTTGTTCTTGTACCACTGGTGTGGTGAAAGAAGCTGGTGGCACCACGAGAACGAAGAGGATTGGGCTCCTAATTAACATAAAAATGAGGGGTATTGTTTGAGGATGTTATATACTTGCGCGTATACCCTTATATCTTTTGAACCACAGCATCTAGTAATTTCACTGCCTGTCTCATCCTTCAAACCGGAAAGAAAACAGCCGCTTGCCGGCAGAAACAGGTCAGAAGCGAGGTACCTTTATAATTATAATTTGTCTAACAAGATCAATATGACCCTACACTCCAATGACAGTTCTTTGTAATCAACTTTAGGTAAAATCTCAAGTATCAAGTTTCTTTATTTGCTCTCGTGAAATGGTACTAATACCTATGGTGCCAGAGAGATGAGGTCACTAACCAAGCCGAGGAAACTGTATCGCTATCGCCAATGACGTCAAACATAATGCGCACTTTTGTTGTTATCTGGCTATCGCTATTTCTCATGTTATGATTTACCGTACAAAAGAATAGATATACATTCACTGTACATTTGTAACTAGCTGTGCCGCGCAGTTTCACCCGCACGTGGCGTGTATGTATTACTAGCATTCGCCCGCGGCTTCGCCTGCATGAATTTGCCGCGGGAACAGTGCTTTTTCCCGGGATGAAAGTACCGTATGTCCTTCTCAATACTCCTAGCTATGTGTATGCTAAATTTTAGGAAGATTGGTTCAGTAAGCGTGAAGAGGTAACAAACAAATATACAAACTCACTTTCGCATTTATAATATTAGTTGGAATAATCCTCCAACAGCCTATAAATCAAATCATATGCAGAAAAAAATTATCAGTATTTCTAGTTGTTTAAAAAATTTCAATGAAAGTATATACTAGAAAAAAAATTATTCAAAAATTGATTTCGTACATATTGTTCGAGCTATTTGGGTCAAACGGGCACGATGAGCAACATGAACAGCTGTCAACGAGTCATAACTTATTGTATGTATATTGCAACAACCTATGCATACATGCATTTCGTCCTGGGTACTTGCATAACATCTATGATGAAAGGTATAATTTTAAATTGTCACTATCACTACATAGTATAAAACAAAGTCGCTTTCTCTGTCTCTATATCACTATGTATGCTTTAATCTTTAAAACTACGCAACGGATTTTGATGCGGTTTTTAATAAATAGAGTGATTCAAGAAGAAGGTTTTTATGCCCATGCAAAGCTGGGGCGGGTCGCTGGTAGTCATATACGACTAGAGAGTATCAACAGGTTTGAAGGGCGAGTCGGTTAGTATATGTACCTATCTCATGAACCGTAATAAGTATTTCTGTTGCCGCTACAGCAAAAAATAGTAAAAACTAATAAAAAAATGTCTAATACTTTTTGTGAATTAGAATAGTCAAATTAAATAAAATAAGCCAAGGAGGGTCGCGCACCCAAAGTTCTGTTCGTACCCATATTTTGTACAAATTACATATAGAATGCTTTAGCTAAAACTTTGTAGTAAAATGTAATTATAAACCAATGGTTGACGTATGAAACGATAGTTTTAATTAATAAATAAATAAAATAGTATAAAACATAATTTCACTTACGTAATTTTCACAATTTTATGTACACGCCAGTCTACCTCTATTAATCACCTTTACTCTCACGGGTTTACTGGAAGAGATTTCTATTGAAATAAGTACCTAATACCTTTGTACTCATTGTGTTTTATATTGTATTCTACATTCGTATTTTTGTGTACTTACATAAATAAATAAATAAATAATTTACTTAATACTGTTCTTTACTTAAGATTATGATGACATATCAAAGAAACATTAATGATCTAGATTACCAACAAAACAATGACGCGCAAACCTAGTTTCTTGCGCATTAATATTATTTTTGTATTATATCATACCATTCATAAGCAATGTGATAAAGTCAAGCAATGCTGATTTTGCAAAAGTGTTGTTATTCGAAAAACAATCAACACATTATTATGATAAAGTTGTAATCCCAACAGTTAAGATAAATGTAGATTTATCCATTAGGTTTTATAGTCACACAAATAATATGTGTTATTAGGTGATGTTTTTATTTTTACTTTATAAGATTAAATTCGGCCTTGCTATTTGCAAAACAGCTTATTTCACAGAACGAAAATACTACGTTTCACTTTAATTAAGTACATAATATATACTTATGATAACTAATCCATCTGTTACATTTCTATAAAAACAATCGAGCATAATAATTTGTTAATAGTTATTAATAACTTATTTTTTTTAAGTCCAAAGCTTGGAATAAAAACAAACAATTGAACATCGTTCCGGCAGAGAAATTTGCTCGTGTCGCGTGCCTAATGAGTACTAATGACATTTCATTTCAAATTCTCCGATTTATTTAAGAATAACAATTAGGTAAATTTAAATTCAATTCATTTCAATTTATTTATTTCAGACAATTTAGAATAATTTAGAGAAATTTAAAGTATTATTTATTTAATTACGTTATTTATTCTATTTAAATGATCGATACTTTAAATATGTACTATGTTTGATGATATGAGATGTTGATACAATTCTCGGTAGCAAAACATGAGAAATGGAACGTTTGGATAAGGGCGTATCGGAACAAAACATGAAATGGAACGTTTGGTATCGGAACAGCTGTTTACTCGCACCGAACCCATTACTTTGTTCAAATCGTGTGACATAATTTACTTCCCTTTATTTGACTCGTTTGATATATTTGGTAATGTACTTATTTAGAAAAACAAATCGCTGTTGTACTTACCCATTCAGGGATAAAATAAAAACTAGGAAGCTGACGGGAATCATTACAAGTTTTTTAATTTTCTTCTTCTCTGTAAATTTCGTGCGGGATTCATTATAGTAGAGAAGTTATATCTTTTACTAGCCGTGCCCGTTGCCTGCGGCTCTGCCCGCGTGGGACTCTGTTATATCGCGCTTAAAAGTAGCCTATGTTTGACTACTGTTTCTTAACTATATCCATAACAAATATAATACAAAACCCTTTATTGCACATAGAATACAGAAAATAGGTTAACAAGTAGGTATAAAACGCAAAAGGCGGCCTTATCGCTATAAGCAATTTCTTCCAGGCAACCTTTAGAAATGGTGGTAAATAATGAAATTGAATAGACGGTAGTGCGGGGTATATAATCTTGCTTGAAATAGATACAACTAATAACCTATCATTTTAAAAGTTGCTTATATTGATAGTGTTATTACCGCGATCTTGCGATAGCTTCCGCGGTGGAATGGAACGTTCTAGTCTTGCGGAAATTTAATTAACAAAACAACAAATTAACAAATAAATCATTAGTCAAGATAACTATGTATTGTAAATAATGTAGCTAATCAACTTTTTAATTACCCAAGTACGTCCTTGTGATAATTTTCTACATTTTAATACAGTTAAGAATGCGTTGTGTTATTGTAAGATACAAACAGAAGATACAAAAAAGGACTTGCAATAGTACGAATAATGACGTAACTCAGGGGATAGAAGTTTTTTAAATTAATATTAGTACTTTTTAGACTTTTTGATTTTCATACAAAATTTTACGTGCGCAGCCCCCCGCGCGTCCCGTTTGGGGCCAACTTATGTACTGGGTATTATACCCAATGTATAAAAATATCAAAATAAGTAATGTTCTTCTACAATCTGATTGTAATAAGCTTAAAGAATTTTTCATATCCGATCGGTAATACAATAGAATTTTTCCAATTATGTGCCGGTAGGTAATTGAGATAAGTGAATGTCAAACAAATAACAAACAATTTTTCAACTTTTTATACGTATACAGATTGGTGATTTATAGATAAAGATCCATTAATATCGCCACAGAATTAATGCTTATCGGGTACGAAAGCGGTACTCGTTACCTATCTTAGATAATTTTATCATACGCCAGCAAATAAAGAATATAGCATCATTAACTGTTAAAATTATAATCTAAAAGATTTTCAAAGAGGATATTGCAATTGCAAATTTTCGTCGTGCTTTCCAGCTTAATAATCGACCACTCCTATTTCTTCTCTTCGATGGACAAGAAAGTAATCCTATATGGTTTCCGTTTTTGCCTTTTAAGGTACGGAAAACCTTGGATGGAAAAAAAAACAATGGATTATTAGTATTGTCGCTACATCCCTATATATGCTTAAATCTTTAAAACTAGTACCAACAGATTTTGATGCGGTTTTTTTAATAGATAAAGTGATTCAAGCGGAAGGTTTTTATGCCCATGCGAAGCCGGGGCGGATTGCTAGTGATTTATAAACAAAAAAATCAAGATCCGAGCCAAACACATAATATTATGTACACCATACAACCGGTCTCCATATAGTTAGTGAAAGTAGAATTAAGTATCGGCTGCCTTTCTCCGGCGTGATCGGTGAAGCCCAACTGATCAATTATAGCTTACAGATATATAATTAGCTCATAGATATTATGTAAATTGTTTCATACATACATTGCAATCCCAACTAATAATCCTATCCTAATCAATAATCCTATCTAAACTAATTTCACCCGCATGAATTTCACTCGAAAACAAGTACTGTTTCCGAGTGAAAGGTACCTCACTCGTATGTCCTTGTCTATACTTCTAGCTATGATGCAAAATTTCATGAAGATTGGTTTAGTAGATTAGTAGCGTAGTTGGATGAGAAAGTGTGTTTGTTTGTTTGTGTTTTTCGCTTTCATGCTCTATCTACTCAACCAATCTTCCTGACTTTCGCATACACATAGAAGTATTGAGAAGGACATATGGTTTCCTTTCATCCCAGGAAAAAGCAATGTTCCCGAGGGAAATTCAGGCGAACGAAGCCGCGCTCGAAAGCTAGATTTAAACTCTCCTGAATTATTCACATTAGGATACATGGCTGCGCTCTCTGCTCTTTTTGAAAATTGTAAATCACTAAAGTAGACGGCGTATCGAATGATTTTATTCGACAAAACCAGCGAGTCGAACGATTTTCGCCTTACCGATTTTGAAGGGTTATTTATGAAATTTAAGAGTATTTTTTGCGATCAGTATATTACAAGTCATTTACTACCCCAACTTTCAAAAATAAAGTATCAACTGAATAAAAATATTAATAAAATAAACCAAATTATTGCAGTGCATCAAAAGCATCTACAATTCAAACAACACGTGACAATTTACAAGGTCTCATTAAGAAATAATTCAAACGAAGCGTGTGATAGGGCACGGTTGTACTTGAATAAAAATAAATATACGGCTACAGTCAACGGCCACCAAATGTTATCACGTTTTTTTCGCTTTTGTCGTTGAATCAAAATCTAAAAAAAAGGTAGATTGGCTCAATAATTTCCATCGCGATGATATCACTACCGTCCACTAATTACCTCATATCAGAGGGATTCGTGAACCCGGACTGACAAAGTCCCCCCCAGAAAAAACAGACAGACTGCCTAACTGTCGGTCAAATCGGTCATACAAGACATTCTTATTCTTTCACAGCCAGCTGATAAGCAGCTCTGGATAAGTGACGTCACGACTGCAACGGTTGCGGATGCAATCAATTTCAGTAGTTACACGGAACTACTGAAATTGATTATTACAACTTCGACAGATAAGATAAGTGTTTCGTTTCAATTGTTTTTATTTGTTTGTTTTGAAACTACCTTCGTGGCCCAATGGTTAAGGTGTTTGCCTGTAGACCTGGATGTTGTGGGTTCGATTCCCAAGGGAAGGATACTTTGTTTATTTGTTTCCAGTTTGGTTAGGACATTGCAGGCTTGAATCACCTGATTGTCTGATAATAAAGATGAACCGGCTTAACGTGCTTCGAAAGGCACGTTAAGCCGGCTTGGTCCCGGCAACCACGATAAAAGCCGAGAGGCGGTACCGACCGAAGAACTCTGACATCCGACAAAGTAATGTCGTAGCGACGGCTTTTCGCGATAAATTTCTGTGCTTCATTCAATGAAAAAGAAAACAAATGTAATAGCTCAAGCTTTTAAAAATTTTCACTCATTCCCCATTGAAATTATTGACCAAAAATATCTATCTCTATATATATGCTAAATATGACGAATTTATTCATAAACAAGCGAAGGTTATAAAGATTAGATTATTTTAACACAAAGAAACTTATTAGATAGTGAAATATATCAGGGATAATCTTTTAATTAAGTAACAAAAATAGCAGCGGCATAATGCAATATGCATTTACGTGATAGCCAATATATGTATTCTGTTAGTAACAGACGTTATTCAAATATTGTTTTAACAATATCTAACTAAAAGTTTGAATGTTGAATATAAATCAGTTTTTTTTTTATTATTTTTCAATTTTAGAGTTTCTCTAGATAGATGTTTCTAAATAGATGTTTCAAAACACTGTAGAAGAAATTAATACAGTTTTGAATAATATTCTTATGAAATTTACTTACATTAAAAAAAGTTTAATGATGTTGATGACTATTATATAATCGCAGCAATGCGTGACAGAATGCGTTGAGTAAACCAAACTGGGTCAGTAAATGGCTCAAGTTTTCATAAAATCTTTTGCTGCACTCAGTGAATTTTTACTCCGCGTTGATGAAGTTTATAAACGCATTTTGACGTAATATAGTGCCAACCATAGATTTAGAATTACGTCTACCGTTCAGTGTCAACCCTACTGGTACATCTCAGGTAGGCTTCAGAAAATCGGTTGAGGTTGCTTCAATATGTCTTGAGAAAGACGCCTGACTATATGAGAAAAAGAGCATTGAGTCTAGCCTTGCCTGTCGAAAGCGGAGATAAGGCCAAAAATAATTATTTCTTTCAAGCGTTAACAATAAAGGTCTTAGCAGCTGTGGGTTGGAAACGACTACCATGTCAGAGCAATGTAGAAAATAAAAGTTATGATAGAAAAGTGATCTTGTCGCAAGACTAGGAAGATGATGATAGTATGTTAGCCCAAGCACCAATTTCAATGTCATAGATACATCTACAGATTGCTAAAAACTGTGGCACAACTTAGCAAAGGCTTACTTACTTAGGAATGGATTGTAAACGAAACAGCACGAACAAAGCGAAAAAAAGGTTAAACTAATTTTATTACGATGATACGAATTGGCTCGGAAATGCCCACGTCGCTTTTATCATGATAATCATAAACTTCTTTTCTATAATCTGTTGGGCTATGCCGATGCCGATCCTAAGGTTTCGTCAAAAACATATGGACATTAGTGTGTAGTAAATCTATTTGAGATTTGTGTAAAATTCCAGCAGTATACCTATAATCCCATATGAAAATTGACTATGGGCTTAGATTAGGTGGTATAGTTACGTGATTCGGCTTCAGAAGGCACGTAGAGCCGTTAGCTGGACTGCTTACAATAGATAGGAGTTAAGTGCCGTTAAAGCAACAAAAATCTGACGAGTATTGGTCTTAACCTAAACACACCCGGACCATATTGGTCTGGTTTCCCCTTAAAAAGTTTAGCGGAAGTCAGACGGCAGCCGCTCCATTTCAATAACCAGTACAGCCTTATCAAGGACCCTGGGATTTGAAGCATAAGATGCGACTGGGAAAACCCATGACACACATGACATGACGGCACTAGATAAGAAGAAGAACACTACGATGTAAATATAGGACTACAAATCTTACCTGCGATCCAGTTGATAGTCGCTAGGCTCACTCTTGGCTTCCATAGCAAGCTTGTAGTATATCTTCGCGGCAGCCTCCGACCTGTCGTGAGCGGAGTACAGGAACCCGTGCAATTGTTCCAGCAGCGTTATGCTCAGCTTCCATAAAGACTTGCTCATCTTCGGGGTGCATGATACGAATCTGAAAAGTTTGGTCCAATTAGGTTTGGAAGAATTCGAACGCGGTGTGTGATAGGGAAACATGGAAAAATATTTTTATGGACTCGTGAAGAATCGAGATATCGAAAAGAGGCAAAAGCCGATTGATGCCTCTCCTTTTCTTGTCCCTGAGTGATTTTCATCATCCATGAGAATTAAAAAAAAGAGGAACACAATAATAACAAGTTAAATATTTTCACTAATGAAGATGTAATGCAAGTTTATGGAGATAATAAGACAAAAAAAATAATTAAGTACCAATGTTCAAATTCAAAAATTTGTTATAACTGATAACAAGAACTTTGTTAATCTAATTTTATGTAACATTAAACAAAATGTCCTCGCAAAAAACCGAACCCCTTAAGCATAAGATCAAGGAAATTATAGGTCAATGCTAAAATATAAGTTGCTAAACTAAACAATCATATTATCATTTTCCATTAAATAGGTCCCTATTTACAATAAAGATAAAGTTTTCAGTGATCCGAACGAAAACGATTAAACTTTTGTATTTACGTAGCTGTCTGCGTCATAGCCTTGACCGAATGAAAACTACGTGGGTGATAGGAAGTGGATAGTTTAGATAAAACAATATTATTGTTCTGTAACTATATTGCTATGCGAATGTCACAATTTTTTTAATATTCGATAAATAATAACCAATTCAGCACATCCCCCGAAAAAAAAACCCCCCTGGTCTGATCAATTTGTAAAAGTTATCACTTCATAATGTGGCCGGCCATTTTATGAAAGAACTAGCTTTCAAGCACGGCTTCACCCGCCTGAATTTCTCTCGGGAACAGAGCTTTTTCCGGGATGAAAGTTACCCTATGTCCTTGTCAATACTTCTAACTATGTGTATGTGAAATTTCAGGAAGATTGGTTCCGTAGATAGAGCGTGAAAGCGTAACAAACAAACAAACTCACTTTCGCATTTATAATATTAGTTAGGAAGTTAGGATTGTATTCCATAATGCCCAACTAAAACTGACAGCAAATGTATTGACGCATAGAATCTAAAATGCGTCCCGCCTAAGAGGCTTTATTGTTCTAAGGGTGGACATCAACGTTTCATAATTCGTCAAACAATTATATTTAGATCATTTTTTAGGGTTTTCATGATAACAAAGTTTAGAACTCTATTTCAATTTGTTTTAGTCACAATGAAGCTATAAAAATAAGAACTGAAATGACAAACGTTTTTCTCCAAAAATTTAAAGGCAATCTCTTGTGCTACAAGTTCTCCCGACACTAATCTATCCATTATATCGTTTACTTAATTTTTCATTTTAAGCTACTGAATTATAAAAAGAAAATTATATGTTAACCTACCTACAAAAGATTACGTCAATTATATACGCAAATTGATAAGTTTTATTCGCTCCAATGAAAAGATTATCGGTGTTTTATATACAGTTGCTATTGCAAAAAAAATATCATCACGTTTGTTTTCTATTTGTTATCTTTGAAATATTCTACATAATATATCTTTTCCTGTTTTCGCAATTCAGGCAAATTCAGCATTTCTATATTGACGACATTGTTATTGTATGAGATTAACTTCAAGCACCACCGCCAACAAGCTGAGTCTTTTAATTATCATCCAATATTCGAAATACATAGAGGAGGGTGTAACGGCGAACATCAATACTATTTCTGATATCCGTGACTCACTTAAAATCGGTGTGTCGAATGATTATCATTCGATTTCAAATAGTTTTAATTTGATTATACCTGCGAGGTGAATTATTTTCATTACTCACCGGTTTTCAGTGAGACACAACATTAAAAAATAACACTCCAGTAAAAGTACGAACGTATAGTAGTCACCAACACACAAACAACCTCACACAGACTTTTTTACAAATAGGCTGGCGATCAAGCATTGTTTTTACATCTCTCGAGAGATATAACACGGATATATACAAGCAGACATACATACAAGTCAAAAACATCACTCCCTTTTATTTACTTAGCCTCAATCGGGTAGAAACTGTCAAACCCCACCACCACCCACCACCGGCTGTTCCAAATACGATGCAGCACTGACCTAGTCATATTATTGTTGTGGCGGATACACCTCTTCCTAAGCACTCGAATGTTCCCCACCACAGCGTATTGCACAGCATGCTTCTCTACTTTATCACCAATGTAACTAAAAAAGCGTTGTGATATGTTAATAGGCGAGCATGCTTAAGGACTAAAAGTACTTACGCTACGCTACACGACACGGCGCGACTACTTTATATTAATTTGATTATTTTTTTATCACAAGATTGGCATTAATAAAAAAAATGACATGGAGAAGATGTAGTTGTAATAATTTGGAAAAAAAATTGTATTAACTACCGGGCCGCGTCGCATAGTGTAGCGTAAGTACCGTAAATGCGTAAATTATACTATTTTGTTAAATTTTTGGATATAATACAAGCAATACGTACATTAAAAATACTACCGGTGCATCTACTTCGCGTACTTGTCTTATATCTATGCTAATATTAAAGCTGAATGATTTGTAAGAATGTTTGGATATGCTACAAGCGCTACCTATATTTGACAAATATTTTTTTCATATTGAGAATCGGAACGACTTGCAGCTTGAAAAATCTGATACCAGTATGTTCACCACACTTGATAAGAAATAATCTGAATTTTACATTTGAAAGAACAACTATTAAGAGAGGTTACCATCCACACTAACCCAGGGCTAGTTAAGTATTGAGGTATTATATACCTAATTGTTTTTTTAATTATCCCATTGATGGACAGTTATCGCTCCCATCTCTTTTCAAACAAACGGTTTAATGCTCAATATGGATACTGGCCATTGGTCTTTCTTTTTTTCCTCTCACCTTTTTAACTTCGGGCTATAAAGAAAAGACCCAACATTCATTGCACTCGGCAAACGTGACCCGGGTCTAATAATATGTCTGCTTTCGGACCATAAAAAGCCGTAGGCAAAACCTATGGTTTAGTTGTTTTCGATTACGGTATCCAAATCCAAACCACGTCAAATGCGGTGAGGCGGATTTGAAAAACTCTGACACCAAGGTGCGCAGGCTCTGTAACCCACACGATATGAATGAATCGTGTTGACGCAATCGTCACTCAATAAAAGGCCTCCATTTTGACCTATATTATTGACCTATATATGTCAGAGCCATCTAGATGGCTCAGTAGAAATAAATTATGTTTTTTAAATTCCCATACTTCCTTCTATACTTTTGTGCCTATCCCACGATTATTTGATTTAATAAGGCCTAGTAAACTTTACCAATAAGCAGGAATTTCATAGATACATTTAACATAATTATAATGCACGTTTCGTAATATATAAACCGTGACCTAATTTTCGATAAAATTGCTTCCAACATATAGTGTTGAAACGAGAACAAAACGATAATACATCGACGTAACGTCGAATTGAAATAATAACGGTTATAAGTAAATATCTTTAGAAATATTTGTTGTTTGATAGCAACAGTGATAGGAATACATGAGGAATAAACAAAAGAATATGTACTCATTATCAAGGATGAACTCGATCTTCGAGAATATTCGGTCAAAGAAGTGTCGGTAAAACTACCAGATTGAACCAATGATCAGGTCAAAATTTCCGGAAGGAGTTAAATGACGATAGCACAAGACCAAGGGGAATGGCGTGCACTTCCAGAGGCCTAGATTCGGATTGGGTGATGATGAGCTGAAAAAGCTAGTGAATAGACTCCTCACTCTTTCTTCTGTTGATGACATAAAAGAAGCCTCAGGGATATACCAGTCCCAGTTTAAATGTACAGTTTTTTTAGCAGTGGTAAATTAAACTTCTTTTCCAGGCGGCCATAAGTACATCATTTAAGACATTGCGTTTTACTTTTAGCTGACACCGGGCCCCAAAGCAATACATGCACGCACATATACATGCACTATAGTGAGAGATTAATTGTGTCTAGAAAATTTTACACAGGTGATACTAAATTACTGCTTTAATTTGTTCGTTATTTATAAAAAAATATGTTTACGACGATAAATATATATCCGGCTCGAAGGACCAATCAAAATATGAAAATGTTGGAAAACAATGACGAATTCGCGCACGTTTTAAACGCCGTTTTATACAAACATGATATAAGATGACATAGAATGCACTACGCACGCGGTTAACATTGTAAACACGATGCAGCTGTTTACACAGATACCCGCTGGATTTTATTTACGCATCGTAAATATGATAACAACACAAAACAATCGTCATCTGAACATTAATCGAGATTATAGACATGTGTATTTCAATTGCTAAATTAATGTTCCGAAATGACTCACTTTTGCATTATAGATTTGCGTAGTGTTTATTTCACTTAGATAGATATATATATAGAGGATTTAAATATGGCGAATCAACGGGCAAGTTTTAGGCATATATTCAATATAGTGCAGCGTATAACCATTTTGAATTGACAATATGACAAGAAGAAACGCGAAATTAATTTGAAAAAATAATAAACTTTGGCGAGAAAAAATCTCTCTAAAACGTAATTCATTGACCATAACTATACGAATACGATTATAAGGAACGCTAAAGTTTGCTTCTTCCGTACAGATACTATATGTACTTATGTTTTTAATTTTACATAAAGTACCTATATGTTATGAAAGTGATCGCGCGAGGTCGGGCCATTTTTATTTTAAATCTATTGACAGTCTATATTATTATGTCATAGAGTTGATGGATACCGAAGATGGAGTGGTATAAGAAACTTTAAAAACGGCACAATCCCATTGATTTAAAATTTGTTCTAATCAATATTGTTCTAGCCATCAATATTATAGTAAACAAAATGGACGCCAAATGTTTTTTTTTTTTTTTGGAAATACAGCCAGTTATCGCCTCCAGATAACAATTATTTACATTCATCTAAGTAGGTAGTTTCATGCGAATTGAGTTTCACTATGCTCAAGGACATTCGTCAATTGTAGCAATGACTGCGAAATATCCTCTTTTAATAATTAACTCTTAACGCTGATTTACGATGAAATTAAATTGTTAATATTAGTATAAAACAAATGAAATATTACTTTCTATTTTATGAGAAGATAGTAAGATCACAGTCGCCAAAGCAACTGTGAGCTAGTGATGTGCCATTCTCGGAAATTACGGAAACTTTCCCGGGAACTTTGGAAATATTCCCGGAATTGCCAAATAACTTCGGCAACTTTGGGGAAGTTTCCAAAGTCCTTGGTAACATTTGGAATATTCCGGAAACTTTACATAGGAATATTCCCGTAAACCAGCGGGCACACCACTAACCGTGACACTCCCCGGCTTTGCTGGCGCTTTCCATCATGTGGGTCGTATCATACAATATCATTATTATGTCTCATCCACTCTGTGTGGTGGGTGACTAACATGTTTACAAATAAAGAATCATGAACACATGTTTTGCCTACTCAATAGTATGGAAAATAATATTAATAGTCAACACTAAATGACGAATCTTTCCTATAACAATAAAGCTAACAATAATATATTCAAATCTCATATTGTCATCCTTTGTGGTACACAGTAGCCACAATTTCAAGGTCGTGGCAATGGCAGCGGCGGCGGTGCATATTAAATTACCATTTAAACAAATATAAATTGTGCAGCCGTACGACATAAATAGTACTAAGTCTTAGAGCATTAAACCAACTAGAGACGGCACGAGCACGTTATTTCTATGTAAAAAAAGTCTGCCAAATTTTGCGAGCTAGGTGAGAAACAAATGCAATGAGTATTAACACTAATGCATTATTCGATCACGTTGCTATGCATATATACAAAATGATCAAACACAAGCAAGAAAATATACGTATAGTATAGACAAGTATAGTAGTACTTATATTTGACAAAGGGTGTCTCTTGTCGTGACCACTCCGGTTGGTTCAATGCGCTAAGTACTAAGTAGGTATTACCGACGTTTTAAAAATCACATTGTGGTTTGCGCAGAATAGCGCAACCTTACTGACCAATGTTGAAACGGATGCTAACGATGTTAACATCAATAAAGACTATTACTTTACAGTAAGAATTTAATTACAATAAAAACAGATACGAGTGCTTTTTGCTTCATTAAATTGTGTAATGCAAATGCGACGGCGATAAGCAATACATGGGCAAATTCTACGGCGAGCACAGCAAGTTCATAATGAAATTTGCATCTTTTCATATAAGAGGCGCCACAAAACTGCTGATTGATCGAGTGTCTTGGGGCGCCCTCAAAACTCAGCTCTATTAGTCGTTATGTTAGAATAGCTATTTAATTGGTCCATCGTTAACCACCTAATTAAAGAAGGTATATAAATGCTTATGCGCTTATGTAATGAACCGTCGGCGTTATCAATTCTTTGTATTCTTATCTATTTTATTCATTTCTTTTGTGATTATATAAATTGCAAAGTAAAATACAGTGAATCCTAAAACTGGTACTTATTTCTGTAGAAATACTGTTATTATTTTTGTACATGTAAATTTAGCTGAAAGTTCGATAGAAACAATTTCTTTTTCAAAGGAATATTGTTTTCTGTTTATTAGCGCTGCACAAATGCTTTTCTGTTTTTCCTAAGGATTATCTGGGAGATACTAGAGATAGTGCTCTTAGCACATTGAAGTCTTTAAATATAATACTTCTGTTTCGAAATCCCGAAAAAAGAGATATATTGTGGAATAAATAAGTGATGATATCGCCAAGGTTGGCCATAGTTAAAGGAAAGTCATAACTAGCCATCACTATCCAACATGGACGCATTACATTGTAACTAAAGACGCTATCGATTCTGTAAAACTAGTCACACACATGAAATAGTCTGAAAAAAATAGAAGATACATATAAATAATACTTACTTGGTGAATGTAGCATACATGACGTCGATGGGCACTCTGTAAGGCAGAGTGAGTACGGAGAGGTAGCGCATGGCGCGCCGCCTCATCATCCAGTTGACGAGCCCGCTGTTGGCCGAGTCGATCGCATTTTGGAATATCGTCATTACTGTGTCGGGCAAGTCGTCTACAAGCGCGTCCTACAACAATAGGTGATTTTTAGTCTAGGCACAGCAACTGTCTTTATGGTCAATTTTTTAAGGCGTAGTGCCTGTAGACTTGGGTGTTGTGGGTTCGGTTCCCACGGGAAGCATTCTTGTTTAGTTGTTTCAAGTTTGGTTCAGACGTTGCAGGCTTGAATCACCTGGCTGCCTGATAATAAACATGATTTCGAGCTTTAGACACGATTTGTCCAACATAAAGTAATGGCAGTTTCATTACCCCGCCATAGTAACTAGGCTATGGTTATACAGTGGCCATAATATGAACGAGCGAACGCAGATCTTGACTTTTATAAACTTTGGCCCGATCGCGAATTGGACCAATCGCGCGTAAATGTTATTTTTATTCTTTTGATTTCCTGTTTAAAATACTACATGCTAAACGTGACCTAATGACCCTAGTCTCAGTCTCTACACCGTATAGGATAAAGACGTGATGACAGAAAGTATTCATAGAAAAATAATGATTACGATATGAGTTTTTTTTTCGTACGTAATACGAGGTACAATTAAGAGCACTACAGTGCACGGGCACGCATATATCTTGTTATTTGCATGAAATGCAAGCTGCACGCTTGTCATGTGCAGTAATACATCACAAGGTGTATTAAGAGAAGTTATGTCATCAAACTTTAGCAACGTTCGCTACTTTTTTTTAGAACAAAAACAACAAGCCGACAGACATTGCTTATGTGTTATAATATTTGGTAACCGCTCATCAGTGATATTTAGGTATTTTTTTTTTATTTCCGTAATTACAACTAAGCAAAATATCAACAATCATCAAATAATACAAGTCGCTAGATATCATTGTTGTGAAGTGTTGTAAATTGACCTTTTTTGTGCTTCTTCTTTCTTTAACAAAAATTGTAAAGATAGAAAAATAAAAAAATTACAACGCCATATTAAATAAAAAACAACCTAAAACCCTCTCGTGTTATTTTTACCAGACCTTTTGTTTATAATAATCATAATTTTTTAGTTAATTTCCAGGATCATTCTCACTAGTTCCATCGGCAAGAAATTAGAAGAATAGCCGATACGGCTATTTCTAAACTAGTTTAAAGTATTGCAAAAACGATAACAAAAGATTTCATAGTAAATTTACACTGACAAAAGTGGCAAAGTTCTATTGTCCAAAGTCCATGATTCACGTACCAGAACTATTCTTATCAATGTTGTAATGAAGGATAGAGGTTCGATAACTAGACAAAAGAATGAGTAACCAATGAAATGATCAAGATCTCAATTAATTTTACTTAACAAAACAAAATAAAGGTCACCTTTGTCACACTATGCCTCTACAATGTTTTTTTTTTGTGTGTTAGGCTAAGTTTGACCGCCACCTGATGGAAAGTGGTTGCCGTATCGTCTATACCACCAGCACACCAGTGCGTCTACCACAAATTTTTCATAAACACAGACGCCAGCGAGTGTGTTAGGATTTTATTTATTTATTTTCAAATTCGTGTACACAGAAAAATATACAAACAAATGTGATTACCAGAAAAATATTTAAAAAAAAGATATTGTATGGAATTTTTTAGTTACCTTATATACCAGCGCCAAGGGCGCTGTACAGATTTTACACAAAATCCCTAACGCAATCGCTATATAGCGTCTGCCTATATGAAAACTCTTGATAGGGATACAACAGTGTGAATGGCTCCTTAGAAATGAATTTGATTCAAAGCAGAGCCATTATCCACATTTAAATATTAACTTCAACTCTAAATACGCAACATGTATTACAATTTTTTTTTACCTGTCTATGTGTCTTGCACTCCTCGCAATCCGGGTCGTACTCAAACGCCTTATCATTCAACACATCTTGCAACTGGAATGTGCTCTGTACAGCCAAACATCTTGTACAGGATATCATGTTGTTTCTATGCAAGAATCGGAGGGCGTCGTCGAAGCCCTGTTTGCACATGTTGCTGAGGACCTCTGGTTTTGGCGGGAAGAGAATGCGCGCGAAACGGTTTATGTTCTGCTTTGACAGCTCTATGCTTGTGTTTGCTACGTTTACCTGGAAAAGACAATCTGTCTTAATAATAACCTTGGTGCAGTCGATGGCTCACCTCTTGGCGTGCCCTAGTTCTGTCATTTGCATAATAGAGGATCTAAACGAGGCAAACGACCGGGCGGTGGAGGTTTCAGCTCAAGTACTGGTCAAAATCAATATACCTAGGGTCCATATAGCTATTTATTTATTTTCAAATTCATGTACACAGAAAAATATACAAAAGAAAATTTATAATATTTATTTATTGTGACTTGAAAAGAAGGAGGGAAATAAAAATCAAAAGATTGCAAAATCTCAATGTCTCCTACCTTAACAGAGTGATATGGTATTGATCTGCGTGAAAAGGTAGTTATCAACTGGCGTGTCTACAGCGCAGGAGAAAATGCAATGATTCATTGACCCTCAACTTCAAGATCCAAGACTTCCTTAACTTCAAGGTCATTAAACCAACCGGAGTGACAACAAGCGACCCCCTCTGCCAAAAGCATATGCCGCCGCCCGCCGCCGGTCATACTGCTTTTTATGTGCGCATATATTTTTTGCTTGTGTTGCATAATTTAGATAAGAGTGTGCGTAGCATTAGTGTTATCAGTTTGTATGTGTTTCCTCAACCCGAGCGCAGAATGTTGCAGACTTTTTCACATAGAAATGCGCGTGGCGTCTCCGGTGAGTTTATTGCTCAAACCTAAAAAAGGTAATTTATATGAAAAAATAAGTAAAAACTCACGTGAAACAGCTGCGAGCTCAAATCCCTGGGGCATATATCACTTTCCCCACAGAACGGGCTTACAGTTATCGTGTTCTCATCCAAAACGGGGAGGTTGTCGCTGAACCCGCCATCCATGTACCGGATGCCGTGGAAGCGGGGCGGGAGCATCCCGGAGAATACTGGTACGAAGCATGACGCTAGTAGTGCCTAAAAATGAGGGGACTTTAATTTTTTTCCAATTCGACGTATATGGCAACCAAAAAAAAATTGAATTATCACTTTATTGCATTATTCACACAGAGATTATTTACAGCATTAGATTGAATCATACAGAATCGGAAAAAGAAATGAGTAGAAAAGCAGCCTCTATATATGCCTATCCTGCTCATATTTTTTTCTTAGCACAACCGATTTAGAGGTACCTTTTTCAATCTTCCTTTAGAAATCGATATCTAACACCAGTGTTGGCCACTAAATAGTTTAATCCATACTTCCATACTAATCCATACTTCCATACTAATATTATAAATGCGAAAGTCTATCTGTATGTCTGTCTGTCACCTCTTCACGGCTAAACGGCTGGACCGATTGTGATGAAATTTGGTAGGGATATAGTTAATGACCTGAGGTCAAACATAGGCTACTTTTGGGCGCGATATAACCGAGCCCCACGCGGGGCGGAGACGCGGGGAACAGCTAGTAAGCAATAAAAAAAGGAATAGATGTGGGATATGTCCGCCAATGTATAGAGTATGACCCAAAGATTTAAAAAAAAAATTGCGTCAGACCGCGCGCGATTCGAACTTCTTTGGTTTGACCTATGTTTAAATATGTTTTCTTTTTATGTTACACAAGCAAAACATGAATTAGGATGATTCTTACCTGCAATAAATCCTCTCTCGTGGGAAATTCTGATACAATCACATTCTGTCCATCATACACCCTTGTCAGGGATATGTGTAACTTGCCGCTGACGATCTTGTGAACGTCTTGTGGTAGGTATTTCTCCATACCCTCGAGGAGTACATTCTGGATGCTGAATGATGGGCTGAAGGGGCCCAGCGAGCCGGCCCTCGCTTCGCCCACCACCCGTAGGACATCACTTGTTAGTTCACCTAAAATTTTTATTTTCTGTATAAATCAAATGTGCATGCAACAACGGTGTAAGCCTGTAAAGGTGTTATTATGGTTCTTAATAAATATATGTATCTAAAAAAAATATTTAATTTTAGGGTTTCATACATAAGATTAAACATGGAACATTTAGAGGGTCACTTGTGCATCTTTCTGTCTGTCTATCACGGCCAATTTGTTCAAAATGTACTGAACCAAATCAAGTGAACTTTGGTAGAAAGGTGTGAAATAATGATCCAAATACAGGATGTGCAAAGCAAATAATATATATTTTTTTAATAATTGTAATTTTTGGGGTATATAGTATGTGTTAAAAAAAAGGTTTGCAAACCTTACTGTATCATATTAAATGAAAGGGCCTATTACGAGATTCTTAAGTTTATTTTTGTTAATATTGTAATATAAATCATTCTAATTTTATTTATGAAAGAAGATGTAAATTGATCAGGCCAAAAAATTCTTTTTTACCAGTGCAAAAGTGCATATCTGTTAAGGAGGCTTATATTTAGGTACTTGATTAATCAATATACGGATGATTTGCAGTTTGTGCAAACTTTTTTTTAAGTTTTCAATTTCATTTCAATTTATGATCTAATTAATAGATGTAAACCAACCATTATGTCTGCACACATTGTCAACATTATTTATAGATAATTAGCTGTTTTTGTAACATCGTGTTTACAACTTACAAGCTTACTCATTGACCTGTGACCACAGGTTGTAAAACATTTACTGATAAATTTAAATTCTTTATTAAGATAACTATAGGATCCAGTTTTGATAAGCAAGCAAAGGTAATGGTGTCTGGTTTTACAATTGTTTCAAGTATTAAGAAGTAAATTTCTTCATTTACAATTATTCAATTAAGAAGAAACTTTAAATATATGACAATCACTAAATGTCAAAGAATTTGAAATTGGAGGCAATTTTTTTTTAATCTAAGAATATTTATGAGCATTTTGTCAAGCTAACTTTTAGTAAGAAGACATAACCATACAAAAATATTTTTCATCTTCCGGGATTTCATGTTATGTCTAGGTATTTCTCAAAATCCCTGATATCCTCATTTCCCTGCGACATAATAAATATGTGATGTTTATTATTTTATTTTATACAGGTTAATGTTTGACTTTAAAAAAAAACAATAAATAATAGAATTTTAGAAGTAAGTAGTCTTAGTGATTTCGTTATCACCATACCTATTTCGGAATGACCTCATCCTTGGGGAGATTTTTGCTCCACTTCTTTTTAGTAGTTGTCTACGTACCTAACGTGGGTAACTATGTGATTCCTATACTTCATGGTCAGTGCTATAATTGCCCAGTTGCCCACAGCTTCTTTTGTGGTAAATATTAGTTACAAAAGTGGAATACCTTTCTCTAAACAAGGATTTTCTCGAGAATTGATCTAACACCATCGACACGACATGAAAGGAATATATTATGCTTTCAAAATCATATTAGAATTTAGGTAGGACAGAAATAGTTATTATCAAACTCACCAATGGGAAGATCGCATAGTAAACAACACGCAGACAGGGCGCCAAAGGAAGCGCCCGAAATCTTTCCTAGCAGCAGATGTGGCGCATATTTCTTAAAACAAACAGCTACGCCAACGTGGTAGATCCCAAGGAACCCACAACCAGCGAAGGATAAGTTCATTATTATATCACATGAAATAATCACCACTAAATTTTAATCAACACTAGGTACCTATATCACACACGAATGTTATCACACAAGACGGAGCTGTTGAAAAACACCTCTATTAATACAAATCGAGTGAATTAAATTGACCACAAAATTAGATAAGATATCACTAATCACTGATTAGTTTTGACCACTTTGTAGGTAGTAGGTAAGTGATTATTTAAAATTTAATTTTATTAAAATATTAAAATACGTCTGGTGTCGCTGGATGTTTATTTCGTTTATTTACTTACTTACCTACCTTTCCATACATAAGTAGGTACATAAGTTTATCTATACAATTTGCTCACACAAATGTCACTTGTCATTGTCATGTCAGTGTCAGCCAGCACTGTCAACTTGATATCCGCAGACTAGGGACGTATTCCTATCGATAGAAAATCAAGAAAAAAACTATATTGATAAGTAGGTGGTTATCGCGTCATGGGGGTACCGTCTCTTAAAACCATGCAAGGTGGCCTACTATCATTTCTAAAAAACATGCAAGTTCCAGTGAGTAAGCGAGACAGTGCAATACATGATGTAATGTGTGCCTAAGGCGACATCTCTCTTACTCACTGGATCTTGCATGGTTTTTAGATATGATAGTAGACCACCTGAATCTTGCATAGTTTTAAAAGACGGTAGTAACCCCCTTGTACTTAATCGAGTACTATCGATAGTCTATCGACACGCTGTCTAGTTGACTATCGAGCCGCAACACTAGCATCGCTCGCCATCTTGGCCATTTTTTGTCTTCGCCCTATACTAGTATTTAAAAGAAAATAAAGTATTTATATTTCTGCGCGAGTCTCTGTGTGAAGAAAGTATTATTATTAATTGGTATTTAGAGGTTGTTGTTGTCGCCACAGTTCTTTTATATGATAGGAATAGGAAAGTTGTCGCCCATATACATACTCCGATACTCGTTCTCGGCTCACCTTGGAAAGGTGTTTTGGATTTTGTTTTGAAGAAAATATTGAATAACTTAAAATGACAAGACACGCAAGAAATTGCACTGCAGGTGCAGTATATACATACCACGAGAAAAAAAAAGATGCCGCCGCATCTGGTTACGGTACTCAATGCGAAAGAGTTGGTAAGGATTCTGTGAAAAATTTTGACTGCTGCAGCCTAACATTGCAGCCTTGTAAAAACCCAGTGGTCACAAAATATGGGCACTTGTTCGACAAACAAGCTATATTAGAATACATAATCGCCAAAAAGAACGAGTACATTCGTAAAAAGAAAGAATATATTAAGCAGTTGAAGAAAGAAAGTTCTGAAAAGGCGGAGTTGGCAGCGGCGGAAAAGGAAGCTAATCTGGTAAAATTTATGAACAGAGAGAAGAATATTACTAGCACGAATACTAAAGACAGTGGACCATCTACGTCAAGTTCAATTTCCAACCTTGCAAATGGTAAAGACAAGGTATTGCCTAGTTTTTGGGTTCCATCACAGTTACCAGACGCCAAGACATCGAAGATGCCTAAACCGAATGGTGCAGTGCTCTGTCCTGTTAGTGGGAAGGTGTTGAAAATGACTGAGCTCTATGATGTTAAGTGGACCTTGGTCAATGATCCTGATGACAAGAAATCTTTGATTGCTAAAGAGAATCGTTATATGTGTCCTGTCACGCATGATATTTTGAGTAATGCGGTACCTTGTGCTGTTATCAGGTGAATTATTATTTATTCTAGAAAAAATAATAAAAAGCTGCATGAAAATAGACTTCTATTCCAGTTGATGTGATAGCTGACTGCACCAAATTTACCTATGATGCTAATATATATTTTTTCCGTTAAGTATAATAGCGCCTTAGTTAATAGCTTTCACATCAACTTTTAATCTATGATATTTTCTTCTTCATCTGTGTTTCCTAGTTGCATCTTTAGTTTCAATCCCTCGTGAAGAGTAAGAGGCAGAGACTTTTAATTTTAATTTCACAAACCTATATCATGGATTGATTTCTAAAAAGCATTGTACTATGGTGTATGTTTATATATATGTGTGGAGCATTCACCCCATTGAGATTCTTTCCATGTGGAAATACAAAGAATGTTGCCAGAAGCTTTCATAGACCTTTTTTTTTTTTTTTTTTTTTTGATTTCGCAGGGGAATGCTTTAACGCACGGAGTGTGGGACTCCTGGGCCGCTAGTCGGCCCAGACTACCCACTAAACCCCTGCGGGTGCCGTCGGCCGCTTTGCATGGAGGCGCCTCGGATCTAACTAACACAAGACGCCTCAGCGACTGGCCGGTCTCTCATCAGAGACCGGACTCACCACTCTCAGAGGCCCTCCGACACCTGGAGGACCTCTGCCACCGGGTGGGACTACCTAGTCCCACTCTTATGGGGGCGCTTCCAGGCGCGCTAGGTAGCGCCTGCGTCGCACCCCCGCTCTCCGCCTCCGGATCGGGTCCGCGAGGGGGTCGTCCTCGCGGTCCCTTTCCTCGGCCTCCCTCTGCGACATAACGGTCTCGCAGAAGGAGGCCATTGTCGTCCAAGCTCTGTCGCTCTCGAGCATCGCGTTGACGACACTCGGGAGCGACAGGTCCGTCCCGCCAAGCGCGGCGGCCAGCTCCTGGCGCTGCCGGATCCACCTAGGACACCGCTCCAGGACGTGTTGAGCGGTGTCCTGAGCCTCGCCACAATCGTGGCATCGTGGCTCGGCCTCTCTCTGGGCCACGCGGTGCAGGTACTCACCGAAGCAACCGTGCCCGGTGAGCACCTGCGTCATGCGGAAGGTGAGAGGTTTGCGTCGCCGCAACATCCACCTCTCCAGGACCGGGCGCAGGGCCTCCGCTGTGCGTACACCGTACGCTGCCTGCGCCAGGTCCGCCTCCCACCAGCTTTCATAGACCTGCTCAACCTTTTCTAGTGTTTGCTAACTATGCAGCTGCATTTTAAACTTCAAAATATTAGTCACTCAAAATATTTTATGGTTTTCAGGACAACTGGACATGTGATCACAATGGAGTGTTTTGAAAAAATCATCAAGAAAGACTGGCTACATCCGTTGACTGGTGAAAAATTGAATCCCGGAGACATCATACCTCTACAGAGGGGGGGCACAGGGTATGCCCTCACTAATCCGAATTTGGAGGGAAAGAATGAAAGGCCTGTTTTGCAAGCTTAGATTTGTGCAAGCAACAGTATTTGACGGTTTTACAGTTCTACAGCTTTTATTTAACACCAATGATGATTATAACATTTTGCAAGAATTAGATGTCAAATAAAAATTCTAAGATTTCAAATAAGCATCAAAAATGCTGTTGAATGTACCAATGAATAATGGTTCAGTAGATACAGGCTTTGTTCTTGCTAGTGTATAAAACATATTCAACACCTATTATTTTTTTTAAAGCATTTATTCTACGTTTTGATATGTAGAAAATGTACAATGGATGGATCAGATGTATGACCCCCTTTTAATGGAATAACTACCTAATTCCAACCTTTTTCTTTGATTCTATAATAGAATTTGTTGCAATATACGAAATCTTTTACATTACTTTTTTATTATTATTTTTTTTACATTTTTTTTCATTAAATTACGTTGGTAGCATATACAGCTTGCGACTGCTTGCAGTCTATTCCCAGCGGGCGCGCGGTCACCGTACCCTATTTTTAATATGGACGATTCTGTGGGATACAAATTTTTATTTTATCTTGCTCCTGTGCTGTAGATATCTTGGTTCATAGAAACACAAGGTCAGTATATAATTATTTAATAATCGCTGACCCGGCGAACTTCGTACCACCTGAACGAACTTTTCTCACTATTTAAATGTTCCCAGAACTTCGACAAATATTTCAAGACCAAAATTAACCAATATGGTCCAGCCATTCTCGAGTTTAAGTGAGACTAACGAATTGATTTTTATATATAAGAGAAGATTTGTATATTGTTCTGGGTGGTGTGGTGGCCTGTGGTGTGTATGTACTATACTTTCCTTAAGAATCAAGACTATAATTTTCAAATTCAACCAATAGTTATCAAGCAAATTTTCAGCAACTTCTGTCCTTGCTTTTAAACTTAAATTTCATTGCTACGTAAGTAAATATTCTTTTTCACTAAAGGATTTCCTATCACAAGCAAAAATAAAATATAACATTCACATTTATATGTTCTATATTTTGTTCTAAATCGTAAATATTTATTAAAATTACTTCTAATTAAAATATAATTTTTATTCTTAAGCTAATTATTGTACTATTATGTATTGTGAAAAGAAAATAAATCTAGTTGAAAATCGACGTTAGTATTTCTAATATCAGTCTCAGGGTACGAGAGGCAATCGCTGCCCAAAGATTCCAAAAAGTTCAATACTGTATGTCCTTGGCTCAGCAGTCTTGAATCACTATCATTATCTAAATCATGATCTATCTCATTACTCATGGGTAACTTACTATGAATTGAAGATGGATCTATCAAACCATTTGATTTCATAAAATTATCTGATTTGTCATTATCTGTATTTATAAAAAAGTCTTTAGTTGCATCAAAACTTAAGTCGTGTGATACATCACCATCTTTACATGATAAATTCATTATTTCATCTCTTAATATATTTTGGATATCAACACTATCTACATCTGATTGTATAGTGTCAGTTTGTATTAGTTCTTGTGCAGGCTCTGATTTTGAAGGTATATCTTCAGGCAATTTAGTTTGTGTTTGTTCTTTATCAAAATCTAAAGGACGAATCAACTGTGCTTCATACTTCGCTATCTTTTCTGAATCAATCTGAAATTTGCAAAACACAGCCGCTGATGGTTTTATTGGCGACGATCTTATATCAAAATGTGTGCTGTGGAATTGTAAATGCGGAATTTTTGTCTGTTTATCTTCAACTTGATCTATATGATTTGTATGCACTACCATATTCTCATTTACAACTTCAGTCGGTATAATAGGCATACTTTCATCTATGTTGGTAGGATTGTTTATATTTATTGCACTTATATCAGTCAGTTCATTTGATTTTTCATTTTTGTCAGCAAAACTTATGAGATCTTCAACATCTAATTCTATAAAATTATTTTCTGTATTATCTGAAGCCAGCCTTATTCTTTTAGCGTTTTCCGAATTCTTTTTCTTTATCTTCCAAAGTCGTTTGCTTGCTGTCGGCCATTTGTCGGCTGCATTGATTCTTGCACAATCTTCGTTTTCATTTTCATTAGGAACCTCTACATTATGTTGTGTCATGACGGGCGCTGTTGGTTTTGGTGCGGGATTATGGCAGCAATATCCATCTACATCCTTCACACATGAAAGTGCATTCATATTGAGGTTGTATTTGCCAGGGTTCATTCCAAATAATCTGCAAGCACATTTTTTAATAATTGTAAATTTCAGATATAAAGTACTAACCTACAAATTAAAATTTTGAGATGGTCAGCATTTTAAATTCAACTGAGGATATGATAAAGTTTAACCCCTCTGACTTTTAAAAAAGATACATTTAGTAATACCCCAAAATTTTGTTCTAGCTATTTACCCACAGCTAGGTATTCGTCAAACGAAATTGTATGAAATTGTCAATAGTTTATACTAACCTGCCAATATTATCATTGATGTTACACGGGTTGCTTTCACTACCATCAATTTTCTTTAGCAAGCAAGGAAGCAAAGATTTGAGCTTTTCAATCAGCTGCTCCAACTGTTCTATGAACATGTTTGCGCGGTCTTCTTTGGAACCACTCTTGACGATTGCCAGTAAGCAGTGAAAGAGGTTCCAGTGTGCCTTCGCTGGGGTATGTGTGGGATTGCTCTCGTAGTGTTTCTGTAGACGGTATAGGCTGCTGAATTCCTGAATGGAAAAGAAAAAAAAACATTATCCCACTGCGATTGGAGGATATTTTATCCCTCACTAGCATAATGGAATTCCTATTTCTGATGTAGTGAAAAGTAGCTAGCCCATCGCAGATTTAAGTCTTAACAATAATGTTAGTTTGTGATTATTTTTAGATTATAATTATTTTTTAACATCATATTAAAAATTTCTTAATGATATTCCTCTGGGCAATGGTGACATCTATGTAACGTTAGAATCGCCTTTGTCACGAGGAGTCATATCTATTTACACATTTTGGAGGGCAGCTATGTTGTGTTCTGGTTTCCCAAGCTATAAATTATCCGATAACTATATCCATACATCTTTAAGTTTCCCCATGAGGCTGGCATAGTCACAATTAAGTAATTGAAGCCTAAATAAAAAAAAAAACCTATTACATTATATCACTCAGTGACGTCATTAATTAGTTAAGATTAATTCTAACGCCCCTTTCGACGCATTATTTGAGAAGAAGCGGCATTTTATTTAAAACGTCTCAAATAACATTAAGCTCCCAATATTAATTTTATGTTAGGATCCGTTGATCATACTTATAAGTAATGATTATCTTAGTTTTTAGGATACAGTTTTATATGTGTTAGTTATTTTGTTGGTATTGCCTATTTCTGTTTAGAGAAGAGTTTTTGGACAAGTGCTCACAAGTTGCCTCTCTGCAGGAAACGCAAACCTTCACCAAACTCTGAATCTGAGGACGGCGCATGCGGCGGAAGTGACGATGAAAATATGACAAAACGTCGTCGTATTGATTCAACCACAGCTGAAGATGAATTGCCAACTACAAGCCAAGAAGCAGAAATGCCAACTGATTCATATGAAGAATTATTAATAGAAAGTGAAGATGTAGTATTGCTTAAGGTGAGTAAAGATTCAGCAATGCCCATCGAGAAACCAGTAACAGTATTGCCAAAAGTCACTCAAGATGTATTGCCAAGTGCTAGCAAAGATGAAAAATTGCCAAGCGATAGTCAAGATGCAGAACTGCCGACCGAGGATAGAGATGTCTTGCCAAACTCTAGTCAAGATGCAGAATCGCTAATTGCAAAACCAGAAGCATTTGCAACCGAAAATCAAGATATACCTATTCTTACTCAAACAGATCGGACTAAAATAAAACCTATGTATATGAGGCTTAAGCAATTAATGGAAGCGACTCCACTACCTAACAAGAGTTTATACAAATTCTTTTTGATTCAAAAAAATAGAATTGATAATTTACAACTAGCATTCAAGGACGAAGACATCCTATCAATTATTATCGGAACAATGAAGGATGATAGTATTAAAACGGCATTAAAAGCCCGTAAATTTACTAATTGTGATGAATTAGGATCTTTCTTGCAGAGTGAACAATTCCAAAGTAAGCAATTGTATAGTAAGCAATTGCAGAATAAGCAATTGCAGAATAAGCAATTGCAGACTAAGCAATTGCAGAGTAAGCAATTTACTCCTAAAAAATGTTACTACTGTGGAGAATGTGGGCATGTAAAAAATCAATGTAGATTTAAACTAAACTCTGAAATTCCACCAAAATCTAATTTAACTTGGGTTAAGCCAGGACATGACGGTGCTTTAAAAGAAAAATTCCAAAAGTTTGTGAAGAATTATAGAACTTAGAGTATGATTAAAAATTAACTTAAATTCAACAGCATTTTACTTGTATGCTAATTGTAAGAAGTGTTTTTTTTTCTTATATCTCATTTAAAGCAATTAAGATGGAGCTTTTTAAAATTCCTGTAAAATTAAGAATACCGGTTGTAATATATCAATAAAAAAATATGTTTTTTCCTCAAATTAATGTAAACTCAAAATGCGTTTTATTTACAATTTGGTTTGAATATCCACGAAGGCTTATTTTTCATTGAAAATTATGATTACTTGATATTAAGTGCATCAAAACACTATCTATTACAAAATTGATGCATTTTTATCGAAAGTATTTCACAAAAATAATTATTTCATTTAAAATATAATTTTTATGTGTGGTCCAATGATTTTTCCTATTATTACTGAATGTAAGGTGTTTGCCATTAATTACTGGGAGTAAACTTCTAACGTTATATAATTAAAAACAAAAGTGTATAATTTATAAGCATTTATATCAGATTTTACAAATATAAGTAAAGGATTTTCGCTCGCCTAACAAAGATATTGACTATAGCTTAGTTAGATGGGAAAAGTGATGTTCGCCCAATAAATATATATGGCCTATTTGTTATATACAATTTAGTAAGCAAAAGGTTAGTCTTTTTTGGTTGGTCTGACTGGCTGGAAGAAATTGCATTAGCAATAAGTCCGCCTTTGTACTAATTTTATTTCCAATCGTCTACAATACAATGGTGTAATGTAATTGCTGCAATGAAGTGTTTATTCATTCATTCAAAACAGCCTACAGAATGGTGGGTCGTAGGCGCCTGCAACACCGGAAGTGACACGTGCGCATTGCCGGCCCTTAAGAAATTGCCTTAAAAATGTATGGGCCGTAAAATGAGCTGGTTAATGAAATTATTTTGACCAGCGTGCTTAACTACCATCTCTAAAAACAATGTAAGAACGAGTGAGTAAGCGAGACAGCGCAATACACGACGTAAGGCACACATCTTCCTTACTCTAACTAAACTAATCGTTCTTGCATGGTTTTTAGACATGGTAGCAAGCCTGGTGTCCAATTACTGCAAATACTTACAGTAGAACATTGGAAGCAGGTCACGACATTCCCCCATTTTTTCTTCGATTTCTGTTGTGAGTACTCGTGCATCTTTTGTTTTGGAAGTTTTACTTTTCGCCCACTCCTTGTTACTACCTGTAAGAAAAAAAAAGTAAAATAAGAGTTTACACCACTGTTCACTTTGGTGAAAAAAAGTAAAACCAAAGGTGATAAGAGGATATCACCTGGGGCATTTCACCTAGGTGAAATGAGGTGATATTGTTCTAATGCAACTACGTTTGTGGTCCAGTGGTTAAGGCGTTTGCCTGAAGACCCAGAGGGCGCGGTATTTTGGTCCCGGCCGCCATATGGTGACCTGGGAACCACCAGAGGCCGATAGGCGGCTTCAAAAAACTGACACAGGGTGTACATGGCTAATTGACCCTGCACACTAAGTGGAGTCTCAAATTACCTAGAAATTAATTCATCCAGGTGTAAATGGCGTTGGTTCCCATGCTGGGTGATAGTAATGCATTTAGCTTTTGTAGATGAACTTGTTTTATTATATATTGTAATGTTTAAATAAATAAATTGTAAGCATATATTCAAATCTTTTATTTAGGCCGTGTGGTCACTGGCTTAAGAATAGACCACCTCTATATTTCCATGGGAAGCATAGTATTTTGTTTAGTTTTTTCCAGTTTGTGACATCAGACTTTATTCACCTGATTGTCTGATAATAAAGATGATTCCATGCTTCGGAAGGCACATTAAGCCGTTGGTCCCAGCTGCCATCTTATAGTCGTTAAAGGAACCACGTCATGCAGGCAGTTTCGAAGAACTCTGACTAGTAGCGGACCTTCTAATCCACACATTGTGATGATGACTAAAAATTGACCCTAAAGCGCATTTTATATAAAAGAGAAGAGGCGTGTGGGGCAATATTAACCTTATTTATACGTAGCATAACGTAACGCAGCAAGCGGCGCACGCCTCACCCACAACGAGGCGAAAACTCAATTCTCCTTACGCTAAAAACGACACCATTCCACGTACTTTTAAGGTTCAGATTGTGTTTCTTTGAAAATAATCCGCCATAAGTCTAACCGACGCTTAATATAATTATCATACCTCCTCAGGTAATGCCTCTTCTGGAGTTACTTCCTCTTTATTCACCTCCACTTTCTTTTCCTTCTTATTATGCAGTTTGTTTTTCCCAACAACTGTCAAATCTTTTGGCGAGACAAACCTGAAAAACAGCACTATATTTTAATCTACACCCTGGAACACCTCATTTAAAAGTGTTGAACTAGACATCTACCCCACTATCACGGGCTCTACTAAAGTGAATTCTCTTTTGTTCTAATAAATGGCGGTACAAGAATAGAATAAAATAAATTTAGTAACGATTCCATCGAAACAAGGTATACAATATTAAATCTGTTCTTTTTTTAATCATCATCCTACTATAATCTAATGTTTATTATTTGATAAATTATTGGATTTAGAAAGAAATCTCATGACATCGATAGATGGCGTTGGTGTAGTTTACAGTACACTTTTGGTATCTACATTAAAAGTTGGTTTTCATTGTATAAGTCTGTTAATGATTAAAGGTAAATAAATATATAGTCCGGGCTTGAGCTTGGGTGAATTGTTCCTAAACATAATTAATAATACTTGCTTGTATATAAAGCGGGTATTGGTGACCGGGTCGTAAGTGGGCTCAGCAGAAGTTACAGGATTTTTAAATATCTTCAGAGCCTGATTTACTATCTTCATTTGGTCTTCGTTTAGTTGATTGAGACTGCAAAAAAGAACAGGTGATGAATTGATGTAAGGTGACATTCTCCTTAAAACAAGACCTTGGTGAACACTAGTGCCACCATCAACCAAAAAGCATTATTCACTGAAAACACAAGTTATCAAAAATCCCTGTTATGTAATTTAGGTTCTGGATCTGAAGTTAATTTTAATCATATTAAATTATAATTCCCTATATCAATTATATACAGTATCCTTTCTACTTTATCTTCTCCACTTTAGATTTTCAGCGGCTGTGAAAGGGTTTATAAAGCTAATACCGGGGCATGCAGGATCGAATGACCTTGCAAATTACTCCATTATCAAGCAAGCAACTGTAAACATACGAAAAATCAAAAGATGCTAATTTTATTTGACTTATATTATAGGAATTTTTTTAAGTTATTTTGATTTTAAAACATAATAACTAATAAATAATTTCAATTGGACCGAATTGAAACTATGTCTAACCAAACAATAAAATTTACTTCATAATCGGTAATGTAATGTAATGACAAAGATATGTGGTGACAAAAAAAAAACAGCTTAATTAAGCCGATTTTTTTGAAAGCGAACTACTTTTTGTGATAAGTCCGCCATTGTACTTTTGTTTTATTATCTATGCTTTTGTATTCACTTGTGTTTTAGAACAATAAAGTTAATAAGAAACAAACAAACTTATTTGAAAGTCCGTTGAAAACAATGGTATTTTACATGGTATTAAATACTTAGTAAAGACTTTTATTTTATGGTAAATACTGGTCTACTGGAATGGTAATAATAAAGATCAAACGGTAACATAGTTGTATCATAAAAGAAGAAATATTAAAATCACCTGTGATATGTCTCACCCAACTTTAGTAATTGCACTGAAGTGTGTTTAGTTGGTTTTGGGCTGCTTGTGCTGAAAAAATGAAACTTAATTTAGTTGATTACATAGGCACACAACAAACACTTAAAAGATTGATTTGGTTACAATCAACTACATTTATAAAGAGAGATCCAAAGTTAAAGAGAGAAGACCAAACAAACCTTCATTGAACACATCTGTTTATGGTCTTTGGATTGCAAGATACTAAAAGAAAAGAAAAATTGCATTTAACTAACCATAATGTTGAGATTTTTAAATAAACAAAGGTAATTTAGTTAAACCTTGTAATTAAATGGTTATTGGTTTGTATTCTTAGAGAAAAGTTGACCTATTGTGCGATATACCATATTTTGGTGTAATAAATAAAATATAATTGTACATACTTTTCTTTTGGATTTGTCTTTGGTAATGTGCGTTCATTAGTTTCCACGATGCGCTGTGGGTATATTTGCAAAAGCTTTTCTGAAGACTTTACTCTCTGCATGTTCTTGATCACTGTTTTCATTTTAACAACCTTTCGGTCAACTTCCAACCTCGGCACTGTCATGTTTGTAATGGGGATTGGTGCAGGAGGAGGCACTAGATTAGGCTCTAAACGGGGTGCAGGAATGGCCACCGAAGTAGGCACAGGAATAGGTACTGAAGTAGGCGCAGGAAGAGGCGCCGAAGTAGGCGCAGTAAGAGGCACCGATATAGGCAAAGACTGAGGCGCTGATACAGTTTTCAAAACTAAATTATTCACAGCTATATACTGATTTTGTGTGTTCTTAACCTTAGGCAGCACTAAACTGGTAACCTTAAAGTTATTTTTGATTAATTTTCCACCAGATTTCTTCAATATTCGCGGCTTTGTGATATTACTGACGTTGTTTATCATGTTGTTTTCGAGTAGTCCACTACTTTCGTAAAACCTTTTTAGGTTATCGCTGACTGGTTTGGCCTCTTCGACATGATTTTGAGTAACTACAAATTCTGCGAATGGTCTTTCCTGTAAATTAACAATTATGTAAACAAATTGTCACATATTGATGAGTAAAATTAGAAATCGGAGAACAAATACCTGTATGGCGCCAGGATTTTGTATCAGATAAACAGGCGTATATTGACAAGACCCTACTTTGATAGTATCTTGAGAGGTAGTCATATTTCTGTTGATTTTATTAGCAAGTATGACGCATTACAATAATTGTTTTATTTCTACAAAATAACACGCAAACTCAAAATCACTGTTCATTGACAATACAACAAAATTGATTATTTATTTGACAATTTGACTTGACAAATCATGTGTTGCCAGTTGCCAAACAGCAGAACTAGTTTCCGCTAGGAGTAATATTGTTCTGTGCTGTGGAACTAATTGTATAAAGAAACAACATTTATTATTTACATAACAGCAAAAAAAAGAGTTATGTTAACAGGATTAGTATATGTATGTAAGTAACAAGTAAGTACCTATTACGTCCTAAGGCGCACATTAAACGCTAGAATTTTGCGATGATTTGTTAGGAAATCACCAATATAATAGAATAGGCCACCACCTACTATCATCTCTAAAAACCATGCAAGTTCCAGTGAGAAAGCGAGACAGCGCAATACATGATGTAAGGCGACATCTCCCTTACTCACTGGATCTTGCATGGTTTTAAGAGATTGTGGCATGTTGTTTGTGTTAGTGTTAGAATGAATGAATGAATAAACACTTTATTGCACCAATTACAAAAATACATCATTGGATTGTACAGGATCAAAGATAAAAATTAGTACAAAGGCGGACTTATCGCTAATGCAATTTCTTCCAGCCAACCTTACGGTAGAGAGGTGTCAGCTGTTTGTAAAGTGTTCGGCGGGCCAGTGTGGATGGGGCATAATAAATAAATAAATAAATCCTCTCAACCTGGCTTACCACAATCTCTTAAAACCATGCAAGACCGATTGAGTAAGGGAGATGTCACCTTACATCATGTATTGCGCTTTGCGCTGAGCTCTCCCGCTTACTCGCTCGTGGTAGCCACCCTGGTTACCCTCAATATTTACTTGAAACGTGTAGTAAATAAGCGAAATCGCGCAATTATGTATTTCGCTTATTTACGTTATGTAAGATGTAAGGCGCGCTAATTGCTACGAGCCTGCTAAAACAGTTCATGGTAAGCTTTCTGTTAACAAAGCAATTTTATTAGGGCAACTGTGTAAACCATAGAGTCTGTAGCCAACCAAACCATAAACTAACCTAACCTCTTTCTTAATCCGTCAAGCTTTGTATCACAAGGTGAATATTGTTAAAAATTAAGAAATACGGATTAAATACATTTAAAATTGTATGTAATTGATGGTTTTAAGTTATTAAGGCGTTATTTTAATATCGTGTTATGGTTTCAAACAATTTTGATTGGGTTCTTTTGTGAATCCAAAATCCACGTGTGGTGTGTGTTACTTGGTTAAACAGTGCTTTGCTATATTTTCAGGCCTAAAGATGACGAACTCAAAGGGTTACCGTCGCGGAACCAGGGACCTGTTCGCCCGAAGGTTCCGCACACATGGAACTATCCCCTTGGCCACGTACATGAAAGTGTACAAAATCGGCGACATCGTTGACATCAGGGTATGTATGGCGGTCAATAAAAGAACAATATAAACCATTGTTTTCAAGTTTCTTATTAGATTGGTATATTATTCTGTAAAGCTATAGATGTAAACAGGATGCGTTGATTAGAATCCAATTTGAAAGTGTTTAGCATATTCAGCCGTTATCTTGAATTCTCACTAGGTCTCAAATCGAATCATGTTCACGCCTAGGGCCTTCACTATGATCTTGGAATCAATGTCAACCAATAAAGTATTTGTTGTATGGTTATCCATTAACAGAACTTTGCTTGCACTGATCTTTTTTAGGAAATAATGTATTTAGTCCAAATTATTTCCTATGAACTACCAGCTTAGGTATTGTTGAGGATTTGCATTAGATTTCCTTAACATACTAGTAGGCTAATCTAGAGGTTCTGGGTTCAGTCCCAAGACAGGGTAAGCTGAAAGATAGGTTCTACATGTGTCTATTTGTTAGTCTTAAAGTATCATATTATTGTTCACTTATTTATCAATGTTACTTTGTTTATCTACAGGTGTTATAATATCAAAAATTAATTTTATTACAGGGTAATGGTGCCGTACAAAAAGGTATGCCACACAAAGTCTACCACGGCAAGACTGGCCGCGTTTACAACGTCACAGCTCACGCTTTAGGTGTTATTGTAAACAAAAGAGTGAGAGGCAGAATCATCCCTAAACGCATCAACATCCGCGTCGAGCACGTAAAACACTCAAAGTGCAGACAAGACTTCCTGAAGCGAGTGAAGGAGAATGAAAGGCTCCTGAAGGAAGCAAAGGCTGCCGGCAAGGTCATCAAGCTGAAGAGACAACCGGAGCCCCCTAAGGCTGCGCACATCGTCAGCGGATTGGAGAAACCAGTGCTATTGGCTCCTATCCCTTACGAATTCGTAGCTTAAAAACTGAAATATATTATTTTAAGGATTTGTTTTGTTTTATTTCATGACCACAAGATATACTTATATTGGAAGATTCTATTTTAGAAAACTTACACTTAAAATGCTAACAATTTCATATTACAAATTCCGATTTATACTCCTTAATCCCTATAGAGGACTGGTCTTTCTCACTAGTCAACTAAATCTCTCCCATGGAACAATGTTGCAAAAACTAATGGGAAATTTTCTCAAACTAGTCTTGTTATAACCCAGTATATGGTAATAACTATTGGTACTTTCCACTTCTATGCATGTTTTTACTGTACAAACAAATAGTATTTCGTGTACAAATTTGTAAAATTTTTATGTTTTAAAGCATGAGAAAAAATCCCATTTTGTCATAGATTAGGTGGGGATAGCATTGCAGACACATTAGGCGTCCATTACATAAGCTACTGTAACCACTTTCCATTGGCTGGGCTGATTGCTTGGTAGTATAGAAAAATAAGCTAGCAACTGAACGACCGGTAGGAAAAATGCAAAGTATTAAGTAGGTACTTTCTCGGCTCCTAGTTTCTTTATAATGGATTGATAAATGTGGTTGCCGAGAGACGTAGGGTATATTTTCTTTGCCAGTGACTAATTTCATAATATTATAATTTGCCAAATTATAATATACTAAGGTTTGGTACCAAACCTTAGCAAAAATATTCTTTTTTCATGGCCTTTTCATTCCCTCAAAACGGCGCTTATCATAACACAAAACAGATAAACAAAATCATAACCTTTCGCCACAGTCTGATAAATATAATAAAACAACAAAATCGAAGAAAAATTGCAACTTTGTATTCAGAAATGATATTTACAATCGAATGAAATCTAAAATTGAATAATAATGATTTGAATTTAAACAATATCTCAATAATATAATGCCTTTTCAACTTTAACAATCGCGGCATAACATGATTCTTGATAGTGACTATCTTAAATAATATAAATTACTTATAATTTACTAAGAAACTTAACAACTAGCATCCCTGGACTGGTAGAACAGTATGTAGCCGGTTTCGGACGACTTTTGTATGTCCGATGTTAGGCCGTAGAAATCCTCTATTGCCGAGGCATCAATTTTCTGTAAAAAATAAATAATACCTAATACATGATAGATACACACCTCGCAAGGATTTTGTGTGAAAACTATTGGTGGCAGGCATGTTGCGATAAACAGATGTGGGTGGGCGCTGGCTGGCAAATGAACTAATAAGAACATCAATACTTTTATATTAGCTATGCTAGCTATAGTAATAGTTCAAAGGAAAAGCGTTTGTAAGTTTGTTTCTAGAGGGTAATCGTCAAAAATTCTAAACTGATTCCAAATATTATTTTTGCATTGATAGCCTGTTTCTAGGAGACGGTAAGGCAGTACATGCACATAGGCATAGCTAGTGCAAAATCACTACATAGTATAAAACAAAGTCGCTTTATCTGTCCCTATATCCCTTTGTATGCTTAAATCTTTAAAACTACGCAACGGATTCTGATGCGGTTTTTTTTAATAAATAGAGTGATTCAAGAGGTTTTTATGCCCATGCGAAGCCGGGGCGGGTCGCTAGTAGAAAATTAATCCAGCAACTGAAAGACTAAGAAAAATGCAAAGTATTAAGTAAGTACTTTCTGGGCTCCCTTTCTTTAAAATTGATTGATAAATGTGTTTGCCGTGTGACGCAATTTTTTAAGTCATATTTTCTTAGCCAGTGACTAATTTCGTAAAATAGTAAAATTATAATCACAACCACAGATTATAGAATGCTATACTAGCACAGATGTTCAAACGCCATACAAAGAAGCGCGCCTATTTTTAGTGTACCAATGTAGTCTCCCCATACTGAGACTTACTAACGCCATCTATAGATCACTTGGGAAATTGATATTCTAACTCCGATAACTTAATAAATAAAGCACTAAATCAGTTTGTGATCGGATGACGATACTTGAAAAAATCATGTTTTAATAATTCACACTTTTTTTTCGCCAAAAACCAGCGGGATCTTAACTAAACTCGTTTTTTTCAATTCTTGTAGCACCAACTATTGGCAATAAAAGGAACTAAATCTTTTTATTAGGCAATGGCACCACATGTCACTACTCACATCAACCATATCATCATCGAAGAGCAGCCAGAAGCCGTGGCTCTTCACGATGCTGATGTAGTGCCCTCGGTTGGGCCCCGAGCCGCAGTGCACCACGACCGCCACGAGGTCGTAGAGCCGGTCAGGGTTCACGGCGTCATCCGACTGTAAGGGAAACACCTGGTACTGTTATTTCATTTTCTTTGTGGCGTGATACAGGGATGATTTGGACTCTTATATGTATACTGCGCGATATGTTTCAGTTTTCGAAAAATGATCACTTGAGTGGACATTCTTTTAAACTGTGTCGCGCAATAGCTAAAAGAGACAAAAAAACATTTTTTATCTAACTGGGTGGTCAGACTGGAACAGGCCCCCCGAGTGTGCATGCAGTGCACCTACAGTCAACGCTTTTGAAAATAGATTAGACAATGTATAAAATCTCCAAAGATGCACATGCATGAGCTTACTATGCTGTGTTTAAGAATATAAATAAATAAATATATATTGTGTGGGTTAAAAGGTCCATTGCTTCTATACAATGTAAACCTCCAACATGATAGCAATTTTGTATGCCAAATCTGTAAAGCGCCTCAGGCCGTCAGTATGGTTGGTAATAAATAATAATACCATCCATTTAAAAATCTCGTGCTATAGGTACTGGTTTCATATTGATAACCTAAATTCTAGAAGCCCAGTATTATCTCTCTATTCATTCAAATTACCAAATGTTCGATTAAAATATGTTTTGTCTCATTGTTTCACTTTAAATAATGATAAAAGAAAAATAGGACCAAACATATTTTAGTTAAATGGGCTAAACAAATGTTTGTTAATTTTCATGAATAAGAGGGTTTTTTAATTTATTTTTACTCAATTGCCCATTGTGGAAAATCTGTTTATTTTTAAGTATTTTACCTAATAACTTTTATGCGCCGCACAGTTTTTCTGTTTCTCCCAATAGTTGACTGGTACAGAATGCTTTTAGCATTATTAAGTATTTTGTACTTTTGGAACAATAAAGTTTTAATAAATAATAAATAAATACTTACAGTATTAAAGAGCCTCAATTCCAACGGGAAAACGACTCTATGAGACACCTTGATATGCCTATTGTACTGTTCCATATACTTGAATCTCTTCAAATGCAGCGCTAGTATCAGAGGGAGTTTCTTTACTCGCATGCGTTTCTGAGCCTCCTGGTAGCTGCTGCAGTTGTCGCACTTGAACTTGTTGTCGTTACATAGGGTCTCGGTGTCGCTGAAGCATTTTAGGCAGTGTGTGATGCTTGTGTTCTGGCCTACATCCACCTGGATGGGATAGATGTTTATTGAATAAAAATGAATAAAGTAAATTTAAAAGTAACAAATTTAGCCATCATATTCCGACGACCTCCGTGGCGAAATGGTTAACATACTTGCACGCTACACCGCAGGTATCCAGGTATCGGGTTCAATCCCCGGTCAGGTAAAGATTAAAAAAGCACGTCAAAGTCTGCGCCTACTTTAAAACTTCTATTGTGTTTTAAAAAACGTCTGTGAACGTGTTAAGCATGTTTTGTTGTAAAACTGTTTAGTGTGCCAATGAATAAAATAATAAACAAAGGATAACCTGGAGATCAAAGAAATGTTCATCCTTGCTGCTAACAGTCTCGCAGTTGAGGCATCTAGTTTCACTGGTGAGGGTGCCCTGAAAGATCTCGTGCACCCACGTCGGCTCCGTACTCTGTGGCAATGTGCCGTTGCACGTGACATTCTCACCGGACGTGTTCTTTTGCAGTTTAAGTGTGCTTTGATTGCGCTCGGCTGTTGAAAGACAAATTAGGTGTTATAATGTAGAAGTATTACAGGGTTTATTATAAGCTTTACAAGCAATGCAAAAACGAACTAAAAAATCTCTCTCAGTTTTTGCCACACACAGATAGCCATCATCATTTCAGCCGCAGGCTATCGACTGCTGGACATAGGCCTCCCCCAAGGATTCAGATAGCCAGCTCACAAGAAAACAAAAATTCCAATTTTTATTGATAAATCTTCTCCAGAGACTTAACTTTGACTGATTTATATTTGTGAGAACCAGAACTCTGCTGACAAGGCATTGTAAGTGGCTTCATATAGGTCAACGCGGCAAGCGGGCAGGTGTTTGGGCGAACACGCAGGGCAAGATATTGATAAATATAACTAACAAATTTTGTTACATAAATAAATATAAATATGTGTGCCATATTCTAAGAAATTCATAGAAGTGCTTATCAAATCTTTATCATCATATCTTACCTAATATAATCTCATTGATGTGGTTTATAAGGAAATTCAAGAATTCATGGGCATCCTGTTGCATGTAGTTGTCAAATTCCTCTGAAAAATCATAAAGTTAATAATTTACTACTTACAATAATCACAAACTTAAATGTTGACAAGAAATGATTGTTTTAAAAAAAAGTTGTTCCGACTTCTTAGTTAACTGGTAAAAACTAATATTTTCCATATATATTTAAGTGTTAAGAATAACATATTTTTATTAAATTTTTTTAATAAGAAGCAGATGTCAGGGGTAGAAAAACTTGACCGCCCCCATTCTTTTCGGATTCATGTGAAGGAGGAATGAAGATATTTATAATGTCATAGATACATATGATGACAATTGTTTACCTTTTTCCTTCCTCAACCTAGCAATAAACTTTTTGGGTGCAATAGAGCCCACTTTCTTCTTCTGTGTGGCAATGCTATAAAACAAGTCCGCTAGACATGTCAGCAGCGTCTCCTTGGTTCTCTTGTTTTTTGCCTTATACTCTAAAACTTTTTCTCTAAATGGGCGGCAGAAGTAGAGTGCTTGTAGCACTGAATTACTATAACAAGTATTGCCGAACTGAAAAAAATAGGCAATTTAAGATGACGTATTTCATTAACCTATAAAAAATTGATTTACTAAAATCAATACTTACATTGACTAAACCAAAATAATGTTCGTTTGGTGGAAACTGCTCTGACCCGATATCTCTTTCCAACTGTGATATATTTGCGCCCTGAAAAACGATATATTATAAATACTTTGGTGAAAAAAAGATAATACCAATTTATCCGAAAACGAGTTACTATTACAAAACTTTACCGTAGAAAAATATATTGCACTCGTAATATATAATATAAATAGTATAAAGGAATAGTTACTTTAGATTTTAATTTACAACCGGACATGAAATTAGTATGCATTTCTCTCACCATTCTCTGTTGGAAATTAAGGCCGAGATCCTGACATATTGACATTTGCAATCCCTTTGTTGCAACTTATAAACAGGACACGCAATTGCTACTGCAAAAACGATTCTTTTAATGTACACCTGCAGGTAATGGTAAATGCATTTTATAATTTTTATTAATTTCTAAAATTACCAATTGGGCAAAACAAGCACAACGTCCAAACCATAGACTAGACAATATTTAACTTAATTTGACATTGACGTTAGCTTAGGCTGATATTTTTCTTATGTTTTTTTAATATTTTTTACGGCCCTGGAAACTAGTTTTGAGTGGCGTTTTTCTTTAGTTATTTTATTTATGTATCACCAAAGAATTTATATAAAACACTAGAATGCTTACGAATAATAATAAACGCAAAAAACAACATTCAAAATTAATCCTTATTACTATAATGCAAAGTTGATTTTTCTTTAAAGCCTACATACAAATACCTAAAGTTCCAGTGAGAGGTCCAAAATTTGTAGGTGTCCCTTATCCTCTTGAATTTTATACAATCTACTAGAAAGAGACATTTACAAACTTTAGTTATTATTTCGGAACGGCATTTGTCCTCCGTAAGCATTCTAGTGTTTTTTTATAAATTCTTTGTGTATCACAGACAAAATAGACAGAGGCGAGGAAGTAGCCCACTTTCATCGAACGATAATCTCGGTCCCAAGGCTATCCTAACTCCTACCTACCTATTGTACCGTTTGTATCGAATATGCGGCCGGCGGCTGCGTCGATCTATCGAAAAATGGTTGAAGCAAGATGTCGCCATACAGCCATAACATACGCCTTACATACGTATACTAACATAAGCAAAACCTTCTCGCTTACTTTTACTTACTTGTTTCCGTCGCTATAACAGTTGATGGTTAAACCCCAATGTAAAGTTGTGGGTTTTGGTTTTTTTATTATCTGTCAATTGACTTGTTAAAGTCAGTTATTAGTCATAGTCATTGTCACAAAGTACTTGGCCGTCACTCCATCCCTCCTCTCCTCTGAGCCCTCCCGTCCCGACCCCCTCACACCCGGATTCGTCCCTTCTGTCTGTGTTTCTCCAGCATCCCTTCCGCCTCCCGGCGCTGTCCTCGATATCTGATATTTTGTAGTTCGGGAAGAAGGAAGTTTACGTGTCCACTGTTGACGTGGCTGTTTACAACAAGGCGCCCGGTATTGGCTGACACTACTTTCAGAATTAGAAGTAGGTACCAGCACAATATTATAGACACGACTATCCTGAAACTTCATTTGAATAAATTATTCAATATTCAATTCATTGTGAGTGATTATCGTTGCTTTAAGTGAACGAAGAATATTATTTAATTGCAGATTCAATTAAAGAAAATGTTGAGATCACTATTTGTGGCGCTGACGGTGTCGGCCGTTTTCGCCGGATTGCCAACAAGTGAGGAGACAAAGAGAATGATGGATCATCTCTCTGACGCCGAGCATTTCAAAAATGAACACCACAATAAGCAGTTTGACCATGACGCTTTTCTTGGCGAAGATCAGGCCAAGACTTTCGACCAGTTGCCACCTGAAGAGAGTAAAAGGAGATTGGGGTAAGTTAGTTAAGTATAATAATTTTGGTTCCATTTATAAGTACTCAAAACTATATATAAATACTAATAGATTTAATATATAAAGTTTCAGTGTCACAATGTTAGTTACTTTACTCCTCCGAAACGGCTTTACTGATTTTTACCAAATCTTATATGCATATCTAGTAAGTCTGAGAATCTGCTACTATCTATTTTTCATACCCCTAAGTGATAAGGGTTGTTCACCCTTAAATTACCTAGAAATAATTGATATGGCAAAACAATGTTTGCGGGGTGAGCGGTTAGAGTATAGAAAGGGTGCGCAAGACTTGGGACTTAGAAATTTTTTCGAGTGATTTCGCTCGTCATATTGACACCCATTTTTTATTGTCCCCAGACATCATTATTAGCATCACTTTTGGTCATGTAAAGATTTTTCGTGCGACGCTTATTTTCCCTTATTTTCCGAGTTTTTCCCTATTTTCGATTTCGCTGACAAAAAAGGAGTGAAGGGATGGCGGCATTTTTCAGAAATCCAACTTTATGGAGGGTCATAGGTTAGGTAATGGTTATCTTGCTACATAATCATTCATCATCATCAATCAGCTTTATAATATTGGTATAAGTAGGTATATAGATAGAGGCATAGTATAGATTGTTGTTATTTTTACAATAAATTCATTTATACAGTGAATATCTTCATTAACCAGAAGACAATACTTCATTACATCATACTGTTGTATAACAGCCTTAATAGTTTGATCATCCCATCTTTTGAATTGATATATCTTAATGAACCATTGAATATCTGACACTGCATCATAAACATACAATACAATTCAATAAAATTTGTTATTCTGAACTTTTGTTTGCTTTAGTTCTTAAATTGAATGTCTGAATTAGAATAAGTGAATTATCAATTAATTTCCCATTAACTTTAACTTTCGGTTGACTTTGAGAGATCGGGTGATATCATGGGCTCACATTATATCATGGCTTAAAAAAATATACTTATTTACGCTTTTGTGTTAATATACGGCTCTGCAAGAATTTAATTTACAAAAATAAGTGGGTTGTTTTTGGCTAATTAAGTCTGAATTATTTAAATAAGTATTGACATTTTACAATAAGCTGATTTAGTGTATCAAAGTATCGAATTTTTTTTTTGTGTATTTTTTGCATTCAGTCAATCAGACTATAACCAGATGTGGTGTGTGCTTCTTGTCGTGTCTGGCGCTGCTCCCATCGGAGCCAGCCCACTTTTTTCCTTTTTATTGCATGTCCAGGTCAAAAATGTCCCGGCGTCCTTTGAGCAGTCGCATGGTTTCAGGGGTTGTGAGTTGGCCCGCTAAGAGATTAGGGTGTCTTTCTAGTCTCAATTTGTAGCTTTCTCCATGACTAACTATTTCCTCCTTTACTGTAGGCATACGTAGATTTTCATGGACCTCTGTTGTTCTGATGATTTAAACTTCATCATTTAAAGTACCTGGTTAATCCCAGGTATTTCATAAAATTGGCCCAGTCATTTGAGCTTTAAGAAGTAACAAACATACTTAAAAGAGGGAAGAACAAAATGACTAAATTTTTTGGTGCATTGTATCTAAGAGATAATTATTTTCAGAACTAGTAGCAAGTAATAAAATGTGTTCAGTGAACTCCAGCGTAGTCGGACTCATTAACCCACATCCTATATTTACCGTATCAACATGTAACAATTTCCTTCATCTGTAAAGCGGTGTTATCTACCCACAACTTGCGGCTTAGATAAACTGAACAATGACTGTTAAGATAAAGATAGGATGAATTGTTTAATGGTTATACTCATCTATCATTGTCTATTGTAGCATTGCTATATAGAGACTACTAGTGACCCGCCTCGGCTTCGCATGGGCATAAACTCTTTCTCTTGATTCACTCTATCTATTAAAAAAACCACATCAAAATCCGTTGCGTAGTTTTAAAGATTTAAGCATACATAGGAATATAGGGACAGAGAAAGTGACTTTGTTTTATACTATGTATGTAGTGATGTCAATCTAGAATGAGTATCATTTACATGGTAGAAGAGCCAGTGTATGCTATATAGACTATGTCAATCTGGAATGATAGAAGAATATGGTATAAGAAATTTTCAAATGGGTGTCTGTTGCCTTTTGACTCGACTCATCTAAAAATATTGGTCCTTATTAAGGTTACCCTTTAGGTTAAGTACGTTGACCTTCAATATGCTATTATTTAGTACCGATTTTTATTTTTTTTGTATTAGGTATGATTAAAATAAAAATGCTGTAAGCGAACGAGTGGAGTGAAACTTTGACGTCGGGCAGGTCATCTAAATAACGTCAAATCTTATAATTTGGTCTTTGACCACCTAACAGATTTTGGCGAATCTCAGACTTCGCAACGCCCCTGTTTCGAAGTCTAAGATTGCGTCTCCACACAACTGTGAAAACGCTACGACGAAAGAGCGTTATTTGCTGAGTACACAACTACTTTCCAGTTATCTTGCGTACACATTTTAAGATAATGTAGGTTGAATGTCCCATTAATTAGCCAAAAGTATTGAATTACGGTTTTTTTTGGAAGTAGGTTGAAAATATATATTTGATAGGTCTATTTTAAGGGAATGTTATAAACGTAGCTTTTCTATAATATGAAAATCAATTGCTGTTCGTAAGTCTGGCTAAAACTCGAAAATGGCTGGGCCGATTTAGCTAATTTTGGTCTAGAAATATTTATGGAAGTTCAGGGAAGGTTTAAACGGTGAGAAAAGTACCTACGTTCAGGCGGTACGGAGTTCGCCGGGTCAGCTAGTTTTAAATATTACTGAATAATCAATTTAATAAAGAAATAGACGAAACGAGTTTGAAAGTGCTAGAATTAAAATTCACAATTGACAATTAAAAAACGATATCCGACCGGAGGTCACCGGGTCGCTTATCGCTAAGTAAACAATAAATTCGCTTCCAGAATAATCGTGGACAAAATCGACGCCGACAAGGACGGATATATCAACCCGGTGGAGTTGAAAGACTGGATAAGGTATACACAGAGGAGGTACATTGATGAGGATGTCGAAAGGCACTGGAAGCAGCATAATGTGAACAATGAGGACTCTATTGCGTGGGAGGTAAGGTTCAGATTGTAGTTCAACAAGAGTTTCGAATGGATGTTGTCTGTCTTATCTGTTTATTCCTATTAATCTCCTAAACGACTGGACCAATTTTGAAGGGATTATCACTGGAAGATAGCTAACATTCGCTAGCATAAGGCGTAAAGTAACTTGGGCTGCTTTTGTTTTTGAATAATAATTAGAGTTCCTCTCAATAAAAATAAAACATATGAAAATAATAAGTAATTCTAAAATGTTGAACTTTTGAGAAGGACATACCTTTCATCGTGGAAAAATCACTGTTCCCGAGGGTAATTCACGTAGGCGAGATTCGGGCAAAAGTTAGTGCTTTTTCCCTTGATGAAAAGTACCCTATGTCTGTCAATACTCCTAGCTATGCGTATGCGAAATTTCAGGAAAATTGGTTCAGTAGATAGAGCTTGAAGAGGTAACTAAAAACAAACAAACTCACTTTCGCATTTATGATATTACAAGCGACCCCTAACCGGCTTCGCATGGGCATAAAAACCTTCCTCTTGAATCACCCTATCTATAAAATAAACCGCATCAAAATCCGTTGCGTAGTTTTAAAGATTAAAGCATACATAGGGATATAGGGACATAGAAAGCGACTTTGTTTTATACTATGTAGTGATTATGATAATTTCAGACATACAAGAAGAATGTGTACGGATTCATGGACGATATGGACCATAAGGACCTGAAGACGCCCGACAGCGAAGCATTCACGTTCGCAGCGCTCATGAAGAGGGACCGAAGGAGGTGGAATTATGCTGGTCAGTACCTGATATAATCTATACTAATCCATATCCATACTAATATCCATACTTCCATACTAATATTATAAATGCGAAAGTCTGTCTGTCTGTCTGTCTGTCACCTCTTCACGGCTAAACTGCTGGACCGATTCTGATGAAATTTTGTAGGGATGTAGTTAACGACCTAAGGTCAAACATAGGCTACTTTTGGGCGCGATATAACCGAATCCCACGCGGGGCGAAGCCGCGGGGAACAGCTAGTAGGCTATAAGTACATATGGCGAGTGAAACCGCGGGGAAAAGCTATCATTAATAAGAGTGTTTGTTGAATGCTTATAACTTGAGAACTACTTGGTGGGATTTGAAAAAATATTTCTGCAAATGTTAGTTCGATTCTCGGATAAGGTTATAGGCTATATATACTATAGGCGGGTGAAACCGCGGGTCAGTTCTCTGACTGACTAAACTACTGACTTGACGTTTTTAACTTGACTAAAGTAGGAATTCGAGACATTCGAGAACCTTTCTGCCCCATCGGCCATCGGTTCGTCACGCTATGTGCCCCGCCCACTGACACTTCAAAAGGCTATGTCGGTAAACTTTGTTCTCCTACGGATCCTCATTTCTGATTCGGTCTCAAATACCGAGCATAGCTCTCTCTATAGCTCTTTGGGCGACCTTGAGATTTTTATATGTATTCATAGCATGTGGTCCCATTGCCTTCCAAAAATAGATTTAGTTCCTTTTATTGCCAATAGTTGGCGCTACAAGAATTGAAATTTGAAAATTGTTTTTGGCGAAAAAAGTGTGTGAATTATTAAAACATGTTTTTTTCAAGTATCGTTTTTCTACCACAAACTGTTTAAGTGCTTTATTTATTATCGAAGTTAAAATCTCAGTTCCCCAAATGGTCGATAGATGGCGTTAGTAAGTCTCAGTATGGGGAGACTACATTGGTACACTAAAAATAAGCGCGCTTCTTTGTATGGCGGTTGAATATCTGTGATAGTATAGCATTCTATAATCTGTGCCCATAAATAAGGGACCACGTTTCCGACCCATATGGTATATATAGGTACTACCAGTGACGTGCACAGACATTTTCCTTAGGGTAGGCAATAACCTACCTAGACCAGAACTATTTTTATTTTAATCTACACTTATAATTTAGGTATAGGTAGGTATTTGAGTTACAACTAAAACAGTAACGAGCAAGAAGATAAAATTAAAATATATTAATCATGTAGGTACCTACTTAGGCCCTGAAAATTTTCAAAAGACGACCGCTTTAACCTCCGCGCTACTGTGGGAGTTTTGGAAAAGCATAGCAAACATATTAATTTGAAAATAATATTAAATAATTTGTTGTTAGCTTACCCTTCACTTCAACTAAATCCAATCAATCCCGGTTGATAACATCCATTTATTATTATTGCCATTTTTTCGTCAAATGAAAGGTTACTTAGCACGTCATTTTATAGTTTTTATAAACAAACACTCGGTTTACAACAATCACATGAAAATTTTAAACTACAACCGAGTAAATTTATTAACAACAAAAGTGATATTTTTTCACCTCATTGTAAACAATGCACATTGTAATTATCAATTAATTAAACATTCAAAACAAACAAATGCATGCAAGCAAAACAAACATATTGTTGATTTCGATACGGAAATAAAAATATAACCCTACGGAAATGGGAATGTCATCTTGTTTCTATAAAGTCTTCAAGTCTACGCGTTTTTAAATTTGCAGCATTACTCGTTTAATATCCAATAGACACAGTTATCATGTTGCTGCAATCGATCGTAATCACTAATCAGATTTAAGTAGGTATGTGTACCGCGTAATTCTAATTGGCCGTAAGATAAGTGAGAGCGAGATGGAATGTCATCTCATAGCATTTTGTTTCATCTATAGTGGAGGTCTTAAATTTACTCACACAGGCGTGATTTAGCGCATATGTGTCTGTTCATGTAAGTTTTTTACTTGCACTACTACACAAGCAAAAGCACATCTATACATAGTGATTTCTTAGTGGGAGTAGTAAACTTCAGACGTTTTACTAAAAAGCTGGCCTGGCCTAGCAGCGCGTATGGGGCGGCGGCGGCGCGCCGCGTGTTCGCGCAAATTCATAGATGGCGTTGTAAAGATAATTCAATATATTGTGTGAAAAAATATTTATTATTTATTTGTTTTGATTATATATTTTTTTAAATTATTTATTACAAAAGTACAGGGTAGGCAACGTCTAAACGTCTTTATGATATGCACGCCACTGGGTACTACTAGCTGTTCCCCGCGGCTTCGCCCCGCGTGGGACTCGGTTATATCGCGCCCAAAAGTAGCCTATGTTTGACCTCAGGTCGTTAACTACATCCCTACCAAATTTCAATACAATCGGTCCAGCAGTTTAGCCGTGAAAAGTGACAGACAGACAGACAGGCAGACAGACTTTCGCATTTATAATATTAGTATGGATTAGTATGGATATCGCAGCATATAGGTACTTAGATATGCTGAAAGATAATTACTTGGTACTTAAATATGATGAATATTTTTGTCATTCACATTTTCAGACGGCGATCAGAACGACGCGTTGAACAGAACAGAGTTCGCCGCGTTCCTACATCCCGAAGACCACGGCGAGATGAGGAACGTCGTTGTTCTCGAGACCCTGGAGGATATTGACAAAGACAATGTTAGTATTTTTTTTATTACACACTAGCTGTAGCCCGCGACTCCGTGCGCGTGGGCTTCGCTCCCGTTTATGTGGGAATTGTGGAAATTCCCGGGAATCCCCGTTTTTTTTATACAAAGTTTGTCATGACAATAACTAACACAAAAAAGCATATTCGGTGCATTCGTTCGAAATTGCTATAGGTATATTTGCAGGCAAACATGCCTCGAGTTCATTCAAATGACGATTACTATTTTGTTAATGAACCGATTTTGATGAAACAAACTTCCGAGTTAAAACAATTGGTGAAAGTTTTAAGCAAATCGGTCCAGTACTTACGGAGATAAGCGTAATCATACGTACAGGCAGACACAGACAAAAATAATCAAATATTGGGTTTTTTTTTTCTATTATTCTTTTATTTTAAAGTTAATTTAAAATTACTAAATGTTCAGACAAAATATTTTTACTATTTTATTATATGCATAGATTTGTTAATTTTGAACGAAATAAATATTATCTAGTTTTATATATTTAATTAGATAACATTTTCCATAATACAGGTGAAACTAGTACGTTTTCGCTTGCCAATTACTGCGAAAACTAAAACCCAAAGCGTAAAAACCACAAACGTGAATATTGGGTCACTTGTACATGTACAATAAGCGCAATATTATGTTTTTTAGTTAAGGTGATACCTCGGTGAACACTAGCGCCACCGTCATTTAAAAATCACTACTCACTGAAAACACAAGTTATCAAAAATCCCTCTGCTGTAATTAAGGTTCTGGATCTGAAGTTAATTTTAAACATATGAAATTATTAAATTATAATTCCCTATAGTTACAAATTGCATTATTGCTTAAAACGGCCACTTTTAGCAGTTTTGCAATCTGTAACTATATGAAACTATAATTTAATAATTGAATATGATTAAAATTAACTTCAGATCCAGAACCATAATTACAGCAGAGGGATTTTCGAATACTTGTGTTTTCAGTGAGTAGTGATTTTTAAATGACGGTGGCGCTAGTGTTCACCGAGGTATCACCTTAACGAGGCATTTGTTGCGCATATTATACCTACTTACTTATCGATACTACACTACAAAGAAATATCTTGTGAAAGTGTAACAATAGTACATTACTGTCGAGGGCAGAAATGAAGCAATTTACGGACGAGGTACTTTTCTTCTTCTGAAATCTTCTTGAGACGAAACAACATCGTATCAAATTTCACAATGGCGCCAACATAAAGCGCGCTCGCTTTGTTCTTTTTTAACGACCTCCGTGGCGTAATGGTTAACATGCCTGACCGCTACTCAGGAGGTCCCGGGTTCGATCCCCGGTCAGGTCAAGATGAAAAATGATCTTTTTCTGATTGACCTGGGTCTTGGATGTTTATCTATATATGTATTTGTTATAAAATATAGTATCGTTGAGTTAGTATCCCGTAACACAAGTCTCGAACTTACTTTGGGGCTAACTCAATCTGTGTGATTTGTCCCTATATATTTATTTATTTAAAAAAAATTGAAATGTTTATAAATATTTGAAACAATAAAAGAATTAATGGTTAGTACCAACCGAACTAAAAGTAGAAAAAATATTAAATATATGGGCACGAACACTATTCATTTGAGTATCATCATCATCTCAGCCGCAGGCTGTGCACTGTTAAACATAGGCCTCCCCCAAAGATTTCCAGAACGACCGGTTGTTGCGGACTACATCCAGCGCCTGCCTGCGACCTTCAAGTCATCTGACCACCTGGTTGGTGGGTGTTCGTTATATGATAAGAGAGAAATATTAAGACGAGGCCTCGGTAAACACTAGCTCCACCATCAACTAAAAATCATTATACACTGAAAACACAAGTTATCAAAAATCCGTGTTATGTAATTAAGGTTCTGGATCTGAAGTAAATTTTATTTATAATAAACAAGCTGTTCCCCGCGGCTTCGCCCCGCGTGGGACTCGGTTATATCGCGCCCAAAAGTAGTCTATGTTTGACCTCAGGTCGTTAACTACATCCCTACCAAATTTCATCACAATCGGTCCAGCAGTTTAGCCGTGAAGAGGTGACAGACAGACAGACATTCGCATTTATAATATTAGTATGGATATGGATTATTGTTCCATATAGTTACAAACAGCAAAACTGCTAAAAGTGGCCGTTTTAAGAAAACTATAATTTAATATGTTTAGAATTAACTTCAGATCCAGAACAATAATTACAGCATAGGGATTTTTGATAACTTGTGTTTTCAGGGAATAATGATTTTTAAATGACGGTGGCGCTAGTGTTCACTGAGATATCACCTTAAGGTCATCAACTGGTCGCTGGGTGTTTGTTATTTGATGATATATATGCATATATATATTAATTTGGTGTTTTTTTTTACAGGACGGTAAGATCTCACTAGAAGAGTATATCGGAGACATGTACAAGCCAGAAGATGGGGAAGAAAGCGAAGAACCAGACTGGGTCAAACAGGAACGGGACCAGTTCACCGGGTACAGGTAATAAATAACTATATATACAGGGTCAATTTAAATCAACTGCAAATATTTTAAGGGCAGATTCAGACCACTAAACTGAACAACTTTCCTAAATAAACTTATGTCGAAATACGAAAAATTTTTTGGCCTCCCATACAAATTGAGAATCAGCTGATCTAGTTTAGTATGGAGAGTGAACAATAAAATTTTATATTTCGATATAAGTTTATTTGGATAAGTTGTTCAGTTTAGTAGTCTGAATCTGTCCTTAAAATATTTGCAGTTGATTTAAATTAACCCTGTATATCCTTCTCTATTTTTTTTATCACAGATTACAGAATACTAGTAGTTTGACGACCTCCGCGGCGTAATGGTTACCATGCCTGACCGCTACTCAGGAGCTCCCGGGTTCGATCCCCGGTCAGGTCAAGATGAAAAATGATCTTTTTCTGATTGGCCTAGGTCTTGGATGTTTATCTATATATGTATTTGTTATAAAATATAGTATCGTTGAGTTAGTATATCCCATAAAACAAGTCTCGAACTAACTTTGGGGCTAACTCAATCTGTGTGATTTGTCCCTATATATTTATTTATTTACTAGCTGTTACCCGCGGCTCCGCCCGCGTGTAGGTCGCTTTACACGTAACCTGTGTTACATTGAAATGAAATGACGCAATCGAAGTAGCCAGGACATTATTCAAATATAAACAAATATCATGATTCAGAGTTAAGTTTAAAGAATCTCTTTGTAGACAACATTAGCAGTTCTTCCCTCAGAGGCTAATAAAAATAGATTTTCGGCGCTATTGAGCCGCGAGCAAGCCACATACAGTTGTCCATGCGAGAAACATCTTGTTCTTGGTCATGGCAAAGCATACAGCAACTGGAAACTGGGTGCGTTTAAATTGAAAGGGGTAATTGTTGGGGATGAGTGGTATTCGAGGTATGTACACCGTTTCGCCTGAACCACACCCTGTGAGAATTTCGGCCTGTATTAAGTTGCGCTGCAAAACCGTTACTTTGAGTCGGGTCCCATTGCATAGTTTAGGCGGAGAAAGATTTCTTAGGAGCATAATGGGAACGCCGACTTTAAGGGTAATGTTATGAGCAGGAAGACCACTTGCAGCCGATGAACTCAAAAACTCGATAGGGTAGGTGGTAGCATCATCCTGATGCACAATACTGTTATATGACGTGTAAATTTTTTAATTTGCTAGGGTTAATTTCAATCTGCTATACGATAATGCGAAAACGTAACCATAGCGAGTTGTACAGTAGGTCAGCGCCATCTATTGAGATTTTATGTTACTAAATTTACGATCAAATTCAACGTGTTATTTTATTAAAATTAATAGATGCAGTGCGTGTTTTCGTTTTTATTGATATGGATAATATAAAGTAGAAATCCTAGCCTTATCTAAATTAATATAAACGTAAGTAAACGCATTAAAAGTTTTGAAGCAGTGTTTGAAGTAAATTTTCAATCGACCATAACTTCTTTTTCCCTTAACCGATTTTGACGAAACAAAGTTTTGACAACGCTCCTAATTGAAAACCGCGTTTAAATCCGTTGAGTATTTTCGAAGTTATAACGTACCAGACAGACATACATACATACAGACAGACAAAAATTCTAAAAACTGTCTTTTTGGTTTCTGTTACTCTTTTTTAATCGCACTCTATCAGTTTTTTTGAAAAATATTAAATGTACAGACACTCGCATTTTAGTGTCTTATTATATGTATTGATTACTGTACTGTAGTAGTAATCAACCGCCATATTAAGAAAGGTGTCGATTTTTTGTGTACTAATAGAGTCTGCCCATACTGAGACGTATTATTACCATCTATCGATCACTTCAGACACTGATTCTAAATCCTATATCTTCACTACATAGTATAAAACAAAGTAGCTTTTTCTATCCCTATGTCCCCTTTGTATGCTTAAATCTTTAAAACTACACAACGGATATTAATGCGTTTTTTTAAAATAGATAGAGTGATTCAAGAGGAAGGTATTTATACCCATGCGAAGCCAGGGCGTGTCGCTAATAAGAAATAAAACACTACATGAGTTTGTTGCAGGATGATTAAGAATATTTAAAAAAACGTTTCTTGTTTCGCGAAAAATAATCAAAATCCCAACTATTTTTTTTTCAATGATTTTCATGAGTTCGGTTCCCACGGGAAGCATACTTTGTTTAGTTGTTTCCAGTTTGGTTAGGACATTGCCAGCTTGAATCACCTGACTGTCTGATAATAAAGATGAAACCTTGTTTCGGAAGGCACGTTAAGCCGTCGCTCCCGGCTGCCATCTGGCAGTCGTTAAAGGAATCACGTCGGAGGCCGAGAGAGAACTCTGACACCAGGGTGTGTATGGTCGACTGACTGTGACACCTACACGAAATGAATGAATGAATTGTGAATGAAAGTGTAATTTATTTGCAGAGATACAGATAAAAACGGATACATGGACGAGAATGAAGTGAAGGAGTGGATCGCGCCGCCAGAATTCGACCACGCGGAAGCTGAAGCGAGGCATCTCATCTTCGAGGCGGATTCTGACGCTGATGAGAAACTAACCAAGGCTGAGGTTTTGGAGAAATATGACTTGTTTGTCGGATCGCAGGCGACCGACTTCGGCGAGGCTTTGGCTAGGCACGATGAGTTCTAGGTGTGATGAGTTCTAGGCGCGGTGAGTTATAGGCGCGGTGAGTTCTAGTGATGATGAGTTCTATGCGCGATGAGTTCTACGCGTGAAGAATTTTAGTTTGTCGATGTTAAATGATACTTTTATTTTTATAATTTATCTTTGAATATGCAATCAGGCATAGTTTTTTAAATATTTATCTGACAGAATGAGTTAGCATGTTGAATTTTAGTTTTTGAATTCATGGTTTATGATAACATTTTTATTTTATCAAATGTTTAATCGAACATTTACTTTATATATAACTACATACGCCAATATAAATGCCAATGATTGCAATAAATGTTTAACAATTTTCAATTCATCTATTTTTTCTATAAATATAACAAGCGTCAATAACGACTTCATATTTAGCATTTTTATTTTATTTGTTAGTATAGCAGTATTATAAAGATTTAAGTATCGTTGAATGATGTAATTCGCCATTAAAATACCTTATAGTCTTAAATACTTAGATCTGTTACTCTTTATACTAATGAGAACAATTTTATATATTAAATTATTTTTCACTTAGTTTCTGAAAGCAGTACAATTTTTTTAATGAAAAACAACTAAGATTAGTAGTTCTTTATGTTAACTAAAATAGTACTCTTAATAAGCTACTAATTTTTATACGTAAATAAAGTTCAGTAAGTCTCAGAGCAACTATGTTTAACGTTTATTATTATAGCAATGACTTTGCGAGCTATATTAAGTAACACTACGTAAGTATACATTTACGGCAGCAATATATATTTATGTAAGAAATTTACATAGAAACTGAACTACGAATCCTGTACCCCTGAAACTCGTTTCCTCTCTTGGGTCTGCTGGAAGAAATTTCTTTAAAATTAAGCAGTACCCTTGTAGGAATATTTAATTTTTATTTATTATTTATCCTATTAATAATACTAAACTAGCTACTAATTACGAAAAAGACTTGTTTACAAACATGAATGTTGTTTTTCGCGCCAAATTATTCCTAAGAATAATTTGTTTTATTTTTTATATAAATGGCCAGTCACAATATTTTTTTTATTAAAAAAAAGAAGAGCATACGAGCAGAGTTTCTTTGGTGTGGAATTCGTGGTTCAGTAGCGCTAATTTCTTGTTGCCTGTATTCCCTGCCATATTCTTAGAATCTCTACGGCAATAAATATAATTTTAGAATTGTAGTTGTTAACTCTAGTTTCTATAGATAATACCAAAGCCATTTAATCTTTCCACTAAATTATACTTTCGAATAGTTTTTTAACATTATATAAAATGATGATTCCTTCGATAATTGTGATCAATTGTTATTACTAACAATACATGTATAAAAAATATAATATAAGTATAAATATATAATGTGCATTTATTTTGTTACGTACTTATTAACATTTAATTATTATTTTTCGACATTGTATGTTTATAATTCACTACAATAATAAATAAAGTGAATTAATTATATGTATCTAGTAATACAATGAATGTAGCAATATAAAGCTTATGGATAAGTTAATAAATTAGGCTTTTTCACGTATTTATTGTTTTTTTTTTTAATTATTCCACTATTTACACATTTATAATTCATGTTTCCTATTTGCACCTTCAGCTAAGCTCCAGACACAGAATATACAATAGTAGCTATAGCCCGCGGCTTCGCCCGCTTGAGTTTCCCTCGGGAACAGGAGTGCTATTATTGAGATGTATGACTCACCCAAAACCGATGAGTCTAATGATTATCGTTCGTTTTCGAATGATTTTCATGCGACATAACCGGTGACTCGAACGATAAGTAATCATTCGACTCATCGGTTTTTGGTGAGTCATACATCTCAAAAATAGCACTCCTGTGCTTTTTACCGGGATGAACGATATCCTATGTATTTCTCAATACTTCTATCCATGTGTATGCAAAGTTTCAGGAAGATTTGTGTAGTAGATAAGGCGTGAAAGCGTAAAAAACAAGCAAACAAACAAACTCACTTTCGCATTTATAATATTAGTTAGATTAGTTGGGTTTGGGACTATGCTCCAGAGCCCAGAGTACGCTTTTAATCATGGTTCTAGATTTGGCGGTACTGGTTATTACAATGGACACTGCTCGCTATCGTTGCGATAAGAACTCTGATACCTGCTAGGTAAAAAATAATTTAGATTGAACAGTTTGATATAACTGTTCAATCTAAATTATTTTTTACTAGCTTTCGCTCGCGGCTTCGTCCGCGTGCATTTCCCTCAGGTACTGCTTTTTCCCGGGATAAAAGGTACCCTATGTCCTTCTCAACACTTCTATGTGTATGCGAAATTTCAGAAAGATTGGTGCAGTAGCAGTGAAAGCTAACAAACAAACACACTTTCGTATTTCTAATGTAAGTAGTTTTCTTTTTCACACAGATTGATTTATTACATTGATGACTACAATTGTGTTTGGATAGGATTTATTTATTTGATTAAATTAGACAATAATCAGATTTAAAAAAAAAAACTGTTCTCTTAATCGAAATAAACTAGCGGGAAAATTAATAGAGCGAGCCTCTACCTCGGATTCAAAAGCAAACGGCACTAATTAAGCTGCGCTGGTCTGAGAAACATCAAACATGTTTCTCAGACCAGCGCAGCTATGGAGACGCCATGTTTCGGCATGCTCGCTGATTCCACTATCGAGTTTCTCGCTCATTTGTTGGCGTAGGGCTGCTCAAATGAAAATATGGAAATTAGGTTGTCTATTTAGGATAGATTCGAATATTATTTATAGATGATAGTTAGATCGTGGGGCTTTGAGCACAAAATAGTACATACACTTTTAGCGAACCCTGGGCTCTGATGCAGTCAGCTGAGGAAGCAACCGGGAAAGCGCTAAGATAAGAGAAAGAACACCTTTAGCCAACTACATACTATTTTGTTATCAAGTTAAATATTTATTAAATTATGGTCGGCAAGGCGCACGTGACATACCTGGTGTTGCAGGGGTCCATAGGCTACGGTAACCGCTTCCCATCAGGTAAGCCGCATGCCTGTTTGTCTAATAAATGGATTAAAAAAATACAAAAAAATGAAAATGAATCGCGCATCTGGGAAGTCGAAGTTGTGTCTAAAGCTATTTATAAAATGTGAGCTGTTGGCCACGACTTCGCTCACATAATTACTTCAATCTTTATAGCCTATGTTCGTCTAGAAAATAATTTGCCCTTTGAATATTAAAAATAATAAACGCTGTAGGTCCAAAGTTCACTTTCTATTCGACTACATAAGCAGTCTTCCTTAATTACTTCCATGCTGGTCTGGGAGAAAAAGAAAAACATAGAATGTACCAGCTGCTTCTCATCCCGTGCAAGCCGTAAAAGTCGTCTGAGGGAATCGCTGAATGGGGAAATCATGACATAGGCGATGCGGCTAGCAACCCATCACTATTGATTTCCTGTTTTAACTACGATTATGCTAAATGTGGCCTAAGGTCTTATGGCTCTAGGCTCTGTCTACCCCGTATGGGATAAGGAAGTGATTATATGTATGTACATGAGCAGATCATATTCTTTTCTATAAAAAATCATGTATTTAAAATAAATAAATAATTAAAGATTTATAATGTGACAGCCCTGCGAACCGTGGCGCAGTCAAGCGCGCGACCACTCTTGACTGGCGAGGGCCGGATCATAGAGTATGAACGATATAGGTTTATGCTAATCCCCATTTCCGTTTACTCCGTGCTCAATTTTCTACTCTATGTATATGTCGCCGCGCCAATATTTTTAATATTTTTATAATGCAATTAATTAAATATGTTTGTGTTTTTATTAAGAAATATGGCTGCGTCAATATTTCATTGTTGATGAAGTTGAATTGATTTAAAATAGATAGTTCTTATAATCAAATTAATTGAGTAAACAAATTTAGTTTATTATTTCATAATTTATGAGAGTAATTGTCTATTGAAAATAAATTAAATTGTAATAATATTTATGTGTATGCCACAAAACGTAAGTAGTTTGATTTATTATCGTCTGAGTTATTTTACAGTAGATATGCCTATAAAGGTATCAATGTTTGTAAATAAGCCTCATTAAATATTAAAATAATTAATTACGATCTATTATGTTGCTTCATGCTACAAATTAGCTAACTTGTAATTATTCGTAAGTGTAAGTTCCGGCGATAATGGCGCCATCTCTAGGCCGTAGAAATGATACGGGCTGGTGGCGGCCATTATGGCTGGGGAATTGAACGCAACAGCGGAGGCACGGGATTCTGTTCTGGTATTTTGGGAAAACAACAATTGTAAGTCAAATTCTATCTTGGTTTTTATTTGTAAGAATTTTAAACATTATCAGTCATGTTGAACTTTTGGTTATAAGGTTTACTTTTGTTCTGTTACTATTTATTTCGTGAATAAATTAAATGTGTTATGCCTTCCTAGTTTTGTTTTTGATCTTAAATAAATCTAGTTATAAAATCTTTTGAAATCGTGACCCTTTAATTAGTTTATTTCTAGATGCAATGCAATAGCTGCCTAGTCATAGACTTTTCAAATTATAATGGCATAACCGACTCTCTAGTCGGTTATGTACTTACTTATAAAGCTTACATTATTGGAAATCTCCAACATATACTATACGGCAAGAAGTTTATATTTTCCATTTTTCAATTTCAATTTATTTAAAACATAGAATTACCTACCTAGAAAATAGGGCGCGCAGGCAATTTTTTCTTCTAGGTATTTAAAAGAAAGTAAGATCTGGGAGCAAAGAATTTGAAATCGCGCGCGGTCAAAATATTTTTTTTTTAATATAAGATCTTTGAGCAACACGGCTTTCAACCACCTTTCAACACGTACGGTTTAAGAAGGGTTTATGATACTTAGATTTTTTTAACCTTGACCTAAAAGAGGGATGTTATTTGTGTCTGCTGTGTCATCGTAGCATCTAAACGAATGGGCCGATTTCGATGCGGTTTTTTAATTGAAAGCCGACAGCTATATATAATTTGTGGAAATCATTCAGCCGTTTAAAAATAATCCGTTCATCTTCTATTGACTACGGTGTTTCACCAACATGATTTGGGTGAGTGACATACCTACCGCATGAATTGCTTACCAAAACAACCAAAAAAGTCCGGTAGCAAAGCGGAATCACTAAAGCCATCAAATTATTTACATAACAAATGCAAATTACGAATGCTCGAAATTTACGCGTGCGAAATACGTACCCAATATTCCGCGCGTATTTTCGCCTTAACATTGAACGGCAAAGGAGTCCTCTTTCCATATTTTTGCATACTTATCCTGCGACAGTAATACCTCGGTTCATATAAGAAAGAGAATTTGTATGATAATTTTCATTTTGCATTCACTGGGTTATTCTTCTTGTGGCGTGTTGTGGATAGCGCTCTTGGGAAATTCGTTGGTGTTGTCGCTTGGTTATTGGCGACGTGGATAGCGCGACGCGCTTCTTTTCTATCTAGAAGTGTTTACAAGATGGCGCATATATTATCCGCCATCTTGTAAACACTTCATTTATTCATATCCGCCGGATATGAATGAATTAATAAACACTTTATTGCACCAATCACATAATTACATCATTGGATTGAATATGGTCGAAAATAAAATTAGTACATAGCGGACATATTGCTAATGCAATTTCTATCTGAATTTGTACATTGATATCTGTGCTGTTGAGTGACTGCAAATGCAGTAGCTAGAGTCGCTGCTTGATAGTCGAAGAGCTGGATAGCCTTTTACGTGTTTGTAACGATCCTGCGTTTTTCGTCCACCAGTGACTTTTCTATGTTGAGCTCCAGCCTGGTTTGAAAGGAACAATAGGCCGTTAGTCCCGGCTGTTTGCATGGCAGTCGTTAAGCTGTGTCAGAAGCCTTAAGGTAGCCTGGAAAATCTGTCAGTGTTCGGCTTCAATCAGTTCATCAATAGGGTGGCATTAGGTCACTACAACATTTCCCTGCAAAAAGATTACAGAGTTCGCAGTTTCTCTATTGGAATAACCAGTGTCGCAAAAGCCTCCATCTTCTCTAAACCATGATCTAACATGGACCTCGAAGCATAAGACGAGGATATAACCAGAACATAATAATCGCACCTTTTAAAAAAGTCTACTTTTGCAACAAAATACCTACCTTCTTAAACGGCGGACTTACGCACTTTGAATAAGACGGGCTATGTTGTTTTGGAAAATTTATGAATATTTCTAGCACTCCTGGAATTATCACTTCCAGAATCTCTACAGCCTTAGTCCGCTGTAATTGTCCCCGCTATATCAATATCAGTAAATATGAGCAGCTTAGATACTGGAAGCCTCGAAAGTGCCCCGAGGAACAGCCGCTGGCATCGGCGCCATTTTTGTTTATTGATATTCTATACCATACTTTGTCGATTTATTTGTATATTTAAATAGATTTTCGGCCTGTCTTTGCGTTGTAAAATAAAGAGGAATTAGGAATGGATACAATTTGATTGTGACAAGTTACAAGGCAACAGACGAATTAGGTATACGATTTGCCGACGACATATACAAATTGACAAACGAATAAATTAATGAATAATTGTACCTATAAACACTTTGTTTCGACAATTACATAAATCCATCATTGGATTGTACAGGATCGAAAATAAAAATAGTACAAAGGCGGCAATTTCTTCCACCCAACCAGGGTAGAGAGAAACAGAAACATTGGGGCAATACAAAAAAACGAATATACTTTATCGTCATCCTTTCTTGTGAATCACTGGGAATGCTGTCGTTGGTGGTAGAATACGCCACCACTCTGACAGAGTAACAGAGTTGAAACCTGTTCATATAGTCTCTTGATATGACACCATGACTATTATATTTTATAGTGTCGCAGGCAATGCACTGCTGGTCATATGCCTTCCCAAGGATTGAAGCGGCTTGCAGCGATTGCCTGCGACGTTCTTATATCGCTTAGACGAGAGACTAATCAAAACAAAATCACTTGCCTACATTTTTCCAATTTTGTAAGAACCTTACCGTCAACACGCATTCATCTTGATCATACTAACTTTTTCGTGATCTGATTATCCCTGGGAGACAGTTCGGGGATCCATAACTTAATAATGAGGATTAACTCGCGAAAGTCAATGATAACGCGCTTAGGAGACCAAAAACACAATTTACCAACTCGAAGTATTTCTAAGGCGATCGGCTTCATGATCTGATTAATATTTATGATGTTTTGGTTTCCTGATTGAATTAATTAACTAATTAAAAGTTGATCATTTCTATAAAGAGACTTTTGACTACGAATTCATCCTCAATGTACCAAATGTACCAACAATCCATATTTTTACCAATCATAAGCCATACTTTTAGCGTGCTTGCTGAAATATAACGATTTCAGTTGAAAGAATGAGTGAATGAGGAATTTTTGTAAATATCTAAAGTTATAAGATTCCCACGGGAAACATACTGTTACGAGCTGGTTCCTAGGAACTCGCTTAACTTTTGTCAGTGGTTGCCAACTTTTGGGCCGCATTATTTCAATTTCGTAACAATACTTTTCCTTGTTTACAGTTTGGTTAGTACATTGCAGGCGTGAATCGAATATTTTTCTGATAATAAATATGATTCCGGGGTTCGGAAGCTAGATAGAGCATTAAAACCACAGGAGTACCTACCTAGCCACTGACAGGCGAAGTAGAAGTAAATAAGAAAGAGACATTGCGTACGCCAGGGATGGTAGGCGGTATTTATATCAAAAAAAAACGAAAACAAATTTTCAGAATACGTTTCCCGCAGCCCGCAGTAGTTATTCAAAAACCGCCATATTTAAATTAACAATCTCGCAAAGAGTATAAATGGCAGATGTACTCGTAACCATTTAGAGGCAGCATAAATAATAAACAAACAATTCATAAATCAAAAGTCCGTTTTAATTTGAAGGTAGCGCTAAGTTTTCAAGTTATAACTTCACAATTCTCCACCTGGGAGCGGCGGAGTGTGAAGTTGCGGAGTGCAGAATGGTAGACAACTTCAGAGTTATTGCCGACTACTGGCGAAGCAGACGAGCCATATTTATCAGCGACTAGTTGGCCACGCGTTAGTGTACCTGTTTAATGTACCGCTTTATTTGTCAACATGTTGGTCATCATACATTTAAAATACAAGCAAAGTTGATGGTACATTAATTTACAATTCTTCATATGCCTAATTATAGGCGTACAAATTATTTTCCCAATTAAAGAATTTTGAGAAAATCTAACTGTCAAATACACTCCGTTAAGACTAAACAGATAGTTTGTAAAGTGATTTTTATTATTTTTTAAGTGATAATTAAAAAAAGCGAAAGCATCACAAATTAAAAAGACATGGACATTATTTATCACAGCTAGGATATGGCTCCATTCTCGGCACATATCTATCGTCACTACTAAGCTCTTGGAAGATGCCATATTATCTCAACAACAGATCATGAAACTCACTGATTATGTGCAAACTTCAGATGACATAGATGTTTTTTTTATTTTCATGTGTGTGCCAATTACTAACATAGTTTTAAGTTTGCGGTGAGAACACATCATAGTTATCTAACTTTTAATCCTCGTAAAGCGGCTAAGAATGCCATAAACTACATCATATGTTTTAAGTTAAATTGTTACTACTTACTATTTTTTTTTGGATGTGGATTTTGGATGTGGGTCTCACATCCAAACTAATGCGGAAGAAGCGACCGCTACAAAAAGAATCACGTCTGCTTTGCCTTAAGAGTCTTCGCTAATAACCCAAGCGTTTTAGCGTTGTGAGCTAATGCGCTGTAGCTGTAATACAGGTGGAATAGAATTAGATGTAACAAGTTGTTCACCACTTCGCCAGTTTGGAAGAATCAACAACCTACTACTTATCACCTGCTACTTATACCAAGTATTCTGTGCTTATACTCTTGTAGATTTTTGTGGTTGAAATTCACGATTCACATCTTTGATAAATAATCAAATATTCACGTATTAAGGGTAGGTAGGAACCGTACTTCTAGCTTTTGGAAATACTGCTTATTGTATGAAAAAAACATTAGAGAATTAATAAACCGAATAAACATGGATATTGTATGTGGCCTTAGCTAACATTTTCTGATTTTCGAATGTGCTGAAAATTGGTTAACCTCGAATATTCGCCAAAAGATGTCATCCAGCAGCTCCATAGAAAAGAAGTTTTTGTAAGAACATTTTTCTTAAACAGATTTTTTTTCAAAATTTTAATATGAGCTACCCTTTAAGTACTCGGCTGGTGTACTTAAAATGTCAAACCCAAATTAGACCAAAGACGTGCTTTCGCTCATTTAGAAGAACACAGTAATGTATAAAAAAGACTTTTAGCAATATCTTGCCGAAAATATATTATAATGTCTTACCAAATTATTTTTATTTGTTAACATGTTTTTGAGTATCCCTAAATTGTAATATGTGGTATACTAGAGTACCACATATTACAATCCCACCGCTGCCACCATGTACTTAATGTAATTAATACCACCATGTCTGGATAATGACTGATTTTACCTTAACTATATCCATAATACCCAATTTCATCAAAATCGGTTCAGTGGTTTACTCGTGAAAGCGTAACAAACAGACAGACTTTCACATTTACAATATTAGTATGGAAGTGTGGAAATGGATTAATAGGTATACACGTACCCAAAGCGAGTAAACAATGCAACAATGATAACTTAATTTGGACACAAATCGCATAAAGCCACGCCTAATTGAAACGGCAACGGACAGACGCTTTAGTTCTCTAATTAGCACTACATGAATATGTTTGTATTTATAGCCACCGTGGCCGCAGTTAAGGCACTATTCCGCAGCTACGTATCATGCGCAAAAATTATAAATGCAGATACATGTATGTTTTATATTTAATACTAGCTGTTGCTGGCAGCTCCACCCGGGACTCGGTTACAATCCAAAAGTACGCTATGCTTGACACCCGGTATTTAACTATATTTATACCAAATCTCGTCAAAATCGGTCAAGCGATTTAGCCGAGAAAGAGTAACAGACAGACAGATGACAAACAGACTTTCGCATTTATAATAGGATAGTTTGGATGTAACTTATGTACACGTTCTCTGCTTGACCGAAAGATTTATTGCACAATACATTGTATTTTGTACAATACATTGATTTTTGTATACTTTAGATTAAATAAATAAATAATACGTAAAATATTTAGCTTTTATACGCATGAAGACATATGCGCAACCCCACATCTTTTACTCATTATCTGATAGGTTTTTTCTAAACAAATTTCGACCTCCACCGTGGTTCCTTAAACGACCACCAGATGGCAGCAGGGACCAACGGGTTAACGTGCCTTCCGAAGCACAGCCTAAGCGCAACGGATCGGTACCTCAATTTCCCGCGAATTTTGCCCACAACACTCCTTTTAATTAGAAAGGCTTAATGAAATCTCCCAGTAAACGTTAAATATTTGTTTCGTTTCAAAACATTCCGTTAAAATTCGGCTAGAACCTCATTTCTGATAATTCAAACCGGTATTTTCCGGGTACCGAATTTAATTAAATACCGTGTGCTTGTAATTTAGCTGTCAGCAGTTATTGAAGTCTTTTGATTGTAAATAAAATACTAAATGCTTTATACAGACGTATAATAAGTTATAGTCTAGCGTCACACGAGTGAAGCCTGCAAACTATGGCCGTTTCGCTTATCATATACGACTTTCACTCTCACAAATAAATCCACTAGTGACATTTTTGCCAATCGCCATAACACATCACCGCTTTACACACACATAGGCGGCTATTTTCAAGCCTCACTGTTAATTGGACGACTATACTACGTCTATAGTTCTTTAAGTCTGTGTTAAAAGATTTTTCAGGTAAAATTTAATTTCTTCTTTTCGTGTCGATTAGTTCGAAACAGTCTAAATTTTGATTCGGCAGTCGCTACATTGTAATAATCAGTACCGCCAAATCAGGACCATGATTAATAGCGTACCCTGGGCTCTGAAGCGTAAGCTGAAGAGGCAACCGAGAAACAAGCTCGGACGAAGAAGTCTAAATTTTGATTATCTTGCAACCGAATAGACCTGAGTATACCTATAATGTTATTTCATTTTTTTATTTTGTTAATGCATTCCTCAGAAAAAGTGCCTATGTCAGAGCAAAAGACGGACAAAAAAGTGATCTTATAATGGTTTCGTTTTTTTTTGTGGTACGGAACCCTAAAAACTGATGGTTGAGGCCCTAAACATGATTTGCTCAAGTGGAAATGGCATTTGAAGATGCCCATTACCGTAATAACACGATTATCACCGCAACGCTGGCATGCATCAACATTGTTCCGTTAATTATCATCAATTAAATGAACTATAACAATGCAATAACAACGCAGTCAATTAGTATATAATGCAAGCGTAATAATAAGTTCAAAAGCCTATCTATAGCGTGTTAAGAGACCGCGAGAGCGGTCTAGCTTGGTTTGGTCGCTATTTCGATCTCCTCCGTGATTCAGGCACGTTAAGCCGTTGGTCCTTTAAAGGTAAAGCGCAGTGTCAGATACCTTGAGGTAGAGAGAGTAAAAGAGAGATAGCTGATAAATTACGGAGTACCTTAGGCTACTTTGATTTTAAAAATTTTAAGTAGATTGCGAAGCGAACTGAACAACAATCTTTTTGCTTAATTCCACTCGGACGAAGTCGCGGGCGTAGCTAGTTGTATATTAAAGTGACAATATAAAGTCGAATCAACACCGTTCGATTGTGAAACTAGTTTAGAACAAACATTGGAGGTAAACTCCACCTAGCCGGGTACAGATAGGCAGAGAATTGCTTTGGCCGGGTCGAGTGGACGACTTTTGTTGATAAGGAATCAAAGGTCACCTTTACGTACGTGTCTATTCATGCTTTAACTAACTACGTATCCCCTGTATTCGTACACAAAGTGTAATAAGTATATTTTGTACTAGCAGTTTACTAGCGAATGTATTAGATTTTTTCAATTTTACCTGATATTAGAGTAAAAGAAATAAAATGATTGGTGGCGCTAGTTGGCCGATTTCAGCTCCTTAAGTTTAGAATTAATTATAAATTCAGCTATAGTGTTAAATAAATTTAACAAGGAAAAAAAAAGGTAAGTACTTAAATTAAACTATTTTATACGGTTTTCTATCGCGTTTATTGCTTACTTATTTAATGTGTAACAATCGCGAAAACATAAGAAATCATTAAGTACTTAAGTTTATTAAAATCCGTATAGGTTTCATTATCACAATTAAGAAAATTTGAGCACATAAGTATGTGTGTGTAGTAGAATTTAATATATAAGGTGAATTTAAATCAACTGCAAATATTTTAAGGGCAGATTCAGACCACTAAACTAAACAACTTTCCCAAATAAACTTATGTCGAAATACGAAAAAAATTTTTTAACCTCCCATACATATTGAGAATCAGCTGATCTTGTTTAGTATGGAGAGTGAAAAATAAAATTTCGTTTTTCGATATAAGTGGTCTGTATCTGCCCTTAAAATATTTGCAGTTGATTTGTGTCCACCTTATATAGTACATACATTACTACGTGGCGTATATGGAAACCCTTCCAGTATTCAGAACTCCCGTATTTCTGAGATGCGGGCTGGTTTACTAGAATTCACAAAAAGTCTCCTTAAACCATTCTACTATTCAGAGTTGCAACCGATCTGGGTTCGGGTATTATTTCTGTTGTAGTATTCAAGACTTCGAATTAAAAGTACTTCCACTACTCAGATCCCTAGAAAGCATAAAAGTAGGTACTTGGGTTAGGTGCATACAAAACAGGTATAAAACAGCGCTGTATTTTGAGAATAAGCATTTTCTCCATTACAGTACGTACGTGAACGTAAACAGGTAGACAGCAAGACATTAGAGTTTAGCACAAGCGATGCTAAACAAGGACTCTTGAAAGGCTTAGAATACATAGTCTAGGCGTCGCTTTAGAATGCAATTCTGTCTGCAAGACAAACTTCTATTTTAAATATAGGTAGTAACTTTCTGTCACTTCTATATTCAGCAGGCAAACTGGTATACCTGTTGATGTAAAGCTGAAAATGTACAGTTTACGGGAATCCCTTTTGTAAATTTACGGAAATATTCCCAATGAATAGAATAGACATTTATTAAGTCATTTATTCATTTTTTTTTTTAAATAAATAAATCTTTATTCAAATTACTTAAACAAAAAAGTTTTCACAAAAGAGCTATTAAATAAATGTCAATAAAAATAAGTGTGTCTGAGCTAGGATAAAAAATTATCCTGTGTTTCAGACAGTAAAAGGAAAAAATAAATTCAGTAAACAATTAAAGAAAAAAATTAAGTTATTAAATTATGCCTACTTGTACAAAACTAATTAATACATAAAATATCAGTTATAGTATAGTTAAAAATAAAAGCCATAAGTAAATTATTTTAAAACTATTAGTAGTTCTTCTGTTTCGTCATAGGACATATTTAGGAGGGTTTTTATAAGGGTTTTCTTAGTCATGCTATAAGTAAAGGGATAGAAACTTAGTTTATTATTAAGTCTATTATAAAGGAGTGGACCAAGGAACATAAAGAAGCGATGGGTGAATGCGTGTTTTGTTTCTGGTGTAGAGCAAACAATATCTTTACGTCTTTTGTCATTAAACTTAATGCTGAATGGCAGTGCGGCGTGCTGTTGAAGGATTGTGCTTAATATGAAAAATTGTCTAACTGTTAGTACCTTACAATATTTATAAAGAAGTTCAGTAGGAAATAGAAAAGGGCGAAAAGTGGAAACCTTAAGGATGGCTCGCTGCGCTCTCTCAATAGTTAGTAATGATGTTTTTGCTATGCCTCCCCATGTAGTAATGCAGTAAGTTAAAATTGACTGGCATAAGGCAAAGTACACTTGTCTGATTGTGTTAGAGTCAGCAATAGACCGTAGTTTCTTAAAAACAAATAATAATTTACGGATTCTACCATTTAAAATTTCTATGTGTTGATTAAAAGAAAGTGTGTCATCAATTACAATTCCCAGATATTTAATTTTTTCAGTAATAGCAATTTCCGGGCAGTCACATGTGGCGGTGTTAGGGTTACTACAGTGATGTGCACATATTTTTAAGTTAGAAAGGGTTGCGCATGGAGAATCGAATAAAGTTAGTTTTATCTGTGTTTAAAGTTAGTAGGTGTTCCCGAAGCCAGTTATTTACCACATTAAATCCTTGTTGCGCAAATTTACAAACTTCGTCCACAGAATTTGCAGAGAAAACCAGAGCAGTATCGTCAGCATACGAAATTATTTTCCCTCCTTCAACGGTTAAGTTACACAAGTCATTAATGTAAATTAAAAATAAGGTCGGACCTAAGATACTCCCCTGGGGAACTCCAAAACAACTATTTTCTTGATCTGAGCTGAAAATATTACCTATTTTGACGCATTGAGAACGCTCGTGTAAATAGTTTGCAAATAGTTTTAGCTCATTTCCTCTTATACCTATGTTTTCAAGCTTGTGCAATAAAATGGGAATAGAAATTGTGTCGAAGGCTTTGGCAAGGTCCAGGAAAATACCTATTGTTTGTTTTCTACTGTCCAGTTCCTTAACTAGATAATCTGTTAAATTATGGACAGCATCTGCTGTTGATAATTTAGACCTAAACCCAAACTGCGTTTTCGATAACAGGTTGTATTTTTCCAAATAATTAACAAGTCTGTTGTTTATAATTTTCTCTAATATTTTCGATAACGAAGGCAGTAAGGAAATAGGCCTATAATTAGAGACTTGTTCTTTGTTACCTGATTTATAAATAGGAACCACGACGGCTTTTTTTAAACATCTAGGAAATACTCCTTCTGATAGGCATTTTTTAAAGATATGAGTCAGTGGACGAACTAGAATATGTCTAAATTTTTTGAGAATATGATTAGATATACTATCCCACCCGGCGGCACAGCTGTCTTTCAAGCTTAAAATGATCGCTTCTACCTCTGCCTCATCAATATCTAGCAAATGATTGGAGAGTACAATATGATATTGATCTAGAATGCGTTGAGAGCGATTGTCTTTTCACTTTTTCCGCTAATTTTTTACCTATATTTACAAAGTAGGAATTTGCAATGTTTGCAGATGTCAGCTGTGACGCGTGCACTTGTAATAAACTTCACTCTTCTTATTTTAATAATATTCCTTTTACTATGTATTTTAAAGCAATAAAGATATTACAAACAAACAACAAACAAACTCGAAGATGATTCATCCTTTTTTGTAGTATACGTAATCTTTTTAATACTTTGCCATATTTTTTTATTGTTGCTACCAGCTTTTAATAATTCATTTTTTTCGTAGTTGCATTTAATTTTTCTTAGAAGTTTGTTACAAAAATTACGATAACGCTTGTACGAAATTTGTAATACCAAATTTTGTTGATTATTGGTAGCTATTTTATGTAACTTGTCTCTATGTCTCATACAACGAATTAGCCCTGGTGTAATCCTTCATAGTCTACAGAATTAATATACCTTTTCTCTGCTATCAATTTTGCGGGACAATTTGGGTCACCTGTTTTATGGTCGCATGGCTTTTTGAAGCGAAGGCAGGTCGCGCATTTTGGTTTGTCTCCCTTCTTCGTGCATTCGTCTATGGAATGGCCTACCACACCACAGTGACTGCAAGTGTTGACCACCTCCCTGCAAGTTTTGGCCGCATGACCGTATTGCTGGCATTTGAAGCATATGGTCACCAGCGTGAAGTCTCTCACAGGACATGAGGACCAGCTCACGCAAACTCTATCTTTAGAGATTAAGGCCTTGCGTATATCTGCAGAAACTTCAATGACAAAATTGCAGGTCTCGCCATTCTTTTTCCCAGATTTATGGCTTAGTCTTGTAGATGACAAAAAACGATCAAGAGAGCAATCGACTTGCTTGTCTGCCAGATTCTGCTCATAAATGCAAGAAAAAACCTCCGTTTCCGGCATAGATGTTGGGATTCCGATGATTACAATTCTGGGCTTTCGTTTATGCGGCTCGTCCACAGTGAGACCAGAAGTTTTCAGTTGGGCAGACTGCTTCAGTTTTTCAACGTCGGCCTTGTTCTCCGTACTAATAATAACTCCTCCATTTCTTGTTTTCCTAACTCCTCGAACATGCAGTTGCATCTGTGCTGGGCTAATAATTTTTTGGACTAGCGTTCTTGTCTCCTCACTGGTTTTTAGTTTGTCGTTGGGGTATATAGCTACGGCACTTACTTTTTGGGGCTGGATAAAGTTATTTGAACTCATTTTTACTGTATCAGCGAAAGATTTTCCTGAGGTGGGCTTCGACGTTTCTTCAATTCTTAATTTGAGCTCTTGAAGACTTTGCGACAGATTAAGCTTTTCTTTGAGGGCTAGAATGGTGGTATGATATTGAATTGTCTTCTGCTTCAATGCTTGGTACTGCACTGCCATCTGAGATGTGCCATGGCTTACATTCCTACTTAAATTGCTAATTCTTAGCTTTTGGTCCGAGTTCAGTTTCCCATCGGCTGAAATTTTGCAGACTTCCTTCAGACACTGTTCTATGGAGGTCATCCAGGACTGGATCTCAATAGTAGATATAACTTCAGGTTGCGCTTCCTCAAGGAACACTGGCGCTGGGGTGGGCGTGGACGGCGGGCTACGGCGTGTTAAATCACTCCGATTAAACGGACTGCCTTCCATTTTAGTCTATTTTTAAAACGAACAACACAAATTGATAGATAAAAACATTACACTAAGAGTATTTTGCACAAGTTATTATGATAAATGACGCAGTTGAAAATCTAGGCCACAGTTGCGAAGTAATTGTTTATTTTAATAAAACATAATTAACACGTCTGAACTTAATAACGGTTTACGATGTTATGAAATTTTATGTAAGTTAAAACTTTATTGAGCCAAGAGCTACAATAGGTAAACTTAATGCTATGAGCATTCTCAATTCACACATTCAAATCAACAAAGGACAAAGATAACAAACAAACAATGCTTATTATAAGCTTTCCCAAATTTTTCAGTTTCGGAAATATTGCCGGGAATTTTTACGGTCACATTTGGAATGTTTCCGAAATTCCCGAGAACGGCCCTCACTAGGCTTACCTAATGGTATCTTATGTACGGGTACTAAATTAAAGGAAGCGCGTCGAACCCTTAGGTCCTTTTGTACTTATACCTGATGGTTAGTGGTTACCGTAGCCAATAAAGACCAGCATCACCCGCTCAAGCTAGAATAGATAAAACGTCTAAACATTTTATTGCAACTAAAAAAGTCTAATTTCAATGAGATTTGATAATTTCCTCATCGCCCCGCTTTTCTATAATAATATTTTAGTAATCACGTTTTAAAACCATTTATTATTATTCTTTGACGACCTCCGTGGCGTAATGGTTAACATGCCTGACCGCTACTCAGGAGGTCCCGGGTTCGATCCCCGGTCAGATCAAGATGAAAAATGATCTTTTTCTGATTGACCTGGGTCTTGGATGATTATCTATATATGTATATTTGTTATTAAATATAGTATCGTTGAGTTAGCATCCCATAACACAAGCCTCGAACTTACTTTGGGGCTAACTCAATCTGTCCATATATATATATATATTTATTTATTTGTTACCACACTATATATTCAAAATTTCACCATTTGATATTAAACATTATGTAATATAATAAAGCTTGTGCTCGCGTCTTCGCTTGCGTGAACCTCACTCGGGAACAGTGCTTTTCACTTGGAATGAAAGGTATGTCCTTTTCAAGACTTCTAACTATGTGTATCCAAAATTTCAAAGATTAATTCAGTAGATAGGGCGTGAAAGCGTAACAAACAAACAAACTCACTTCACATTTATAATATTAGTTAGATACATAAAAGATACACACAGTAAGTAAGTAAGTAAGTATATCTTTATTCACAAAAAAACATGGTATACATTGGTGTTACAATTATTAAATATTGTGTCACATGTTTTGTCATATTAAATGACGTGTGACTCGTGACAGGTGACAAACTCGGCAGTCCTGAAAAAAAAATTAGCTGCAAAACAAAGACGTCCAAAAATAAAATGTTTGAAATAGAAAACAAGTTGATTTCAGTGTATGTAAGTAAGCGGCAAAAGTAAAACTTTGCCGTTAGGGCTGCCCCAGATATTATGTATGTCAGACACTCGGGGGACGAAGAAAACTTTGTCGTAATTTTTGGCTTAATCTTACAAAGAGATGTTGGGAACTCATTAGAGTGAATGTTTATAAAGTCTACGAAAGTATATACTATTTATATATTTCGCTGCAGAATACAGTGTAAATAATAAATAAATAAATATATGGGGACAAATCACACAGATTGAGCTAGCCCCAAAGTAAGTTCGAGACAAATTAAGTAAGTGTGAAATGGAAATTTCGATAATCTCCGACATCGACATAGGAAGCGGACTAGACACACATTATGTCATCATCATTTAGTGTAGGTGTCACGGTCAATCGACCATTCAGACCCTGGTGTCAGAGTTCTCCGGAACCGCCTCTCGGCTTTGACGTGGTTCCTTTAACGACTACTAGATGGCAGCCGGGACCAACGGCTAGGTGCCTTCCGAAGCACGGAATCATCTTTACTATCAGACAATCAGGTGATTCACGCCTGCATTGTCCCAACCAAATTGGAAACATCTAAACAAAGTATGCTTCCCATGGGAATCGAACTCATGACCCCCGGGTCTACAGGCAAACGCCTTAACCACTGGACCACGGAGGCAGTTTATGTGAATCTGGTTTAAGAATACTGTCTATAATATTCCCGTAATATTTTTTATTAAAAATTACAATCTGGACAAACTCTCATGGTTTTGTGTTTGCATAAGATATCTATACTTATAATAAATCTGTAGAGAGGTCAATTTTGTACATGAAATGTATTTTCAAAATAACTATCAGGGGGTGATAAGTGATCGATACTGATGCCAAAAAAATAGGGCAGATACCGCGAGACGCGTGAGAGCAGACGTCGTTGATGGTCGTGTCAAATGTTGAATTTTGCGGGCGAACTTTTCACTATTCTTGGACGATTTAAATCTTTAGTAGGTAGTTTTCTGTTGTAGATTACTGTAAAATTTTCCAGGCGGACATTTCACGACCCTTGAATTATCTTATAATTTTCTTTTGTAATTTCTATATTTTCTTTAAATAATTGTAGGTTATAAGTCTTTACGATGATTTTTTGTTAATTTTGTACGGAACTCTTCGTGCGTGAGTCCGACTCGCACTTGGCCGGTTTTTAGTTTTTATGTGGTGAAACTTTTATTTTCATACCGGCTGACATCCACAATCTCACCTCTGAATTCCAGACGAAAGGTTAGCTTCCACTGATCGTATTTTCCTAAATTTATATCAAACCAAATGATCATAAACTAATAAACTTTAAATTAATAACAATTCATTATTCAACCGAGCTACTTATACTATAACCTCATTTAAAAATAATAAAATTAAGCATTTTTAACCTTTATCCCACACACACAAAGATCTCTCTTTTATAACACGCCACGCAGACGAAGTCGTGGGCAAAAGCTAGTTAACACTAAAATTGGACATTGTTCCTTATAAACAAATTAAACAAAATCTATATTTAATGAAATAGTAAAAATATTTGCCTGTACATTTAGTAATTCTAACTGAAATGCTTAGAGGGATATTTAAAATGAATAATAAAAAAGAAAAAATATTATAATATAATAACTTTTTCTGTCTGTCTGACTGTCGGTCTCGTCTGTCTGTCTATAGTCATGGCTGTCACCTGGTTGTCATTTAGATACCAGGCACAGACTAGGGAGGAGATACTATGATACCAGGCTAGGTAGACACAATATGAATGAATAAATTGACACCTACATATCTTACTTTAGGAAAGTTATATAGAAAGATCTTATAACTTTCCTAACATACTTAGTTTCCTTTGCTATTTATTATGATAAACTTTATTAGATAACGACTGTTTACTTTAAAATAATATTGTTGTTTATAACGTCTTCACGTTCGCTGAAGCGCAGGTCATGCTGTGAGGTCATATAATAGCTCTTCGTCAACCAAATAATGAGCGTACATAAGAATAACTTAACTCCACGCAAGGTTAATTTTTGACCCTACGTTTTTATCGGCCACGCAGCACGCTAGAGTTGAGTTCGATTTTCATTTAAAACTAGCTCTATAATTTTTGTCGAATTACTCCGGATCTTATTTGTTCAATCTTCTTATTTAAGTATACCTACATTAATAATCTATAAAGATAGTACAAACTGCTTCAAATTCCGTTTATTCGTTAGTAGCAGATAATAAGATTTCTTACAATGAGATGAACGACTGGCGGTGGAGGTGGCTAAGTACTGGGCAAAGTTAATATTGAGTCCATATATCCATTATGACTCTGAAAGAAGAAGGCTATACTCTGTTGTTCGATTTTTAAAAACTGCCTCGCCTCTGACGTTGAAGTTTGATTTGACGATGAAGTATTAAAAACTCTATATTCCGCACATTCTGTATTTTGTGATGGAGGTCACTCACTCCCAACTTTCCCTCGTAAATAAATATTTCAATTTTCGTATATATATGAAAATATGAAAAGTTAGAACACCGACTTTATTCCCAACTCCTCTAGGAAATTAAGCTCAGTTTGCATTTGTTGCGAAGTTATTTATTTTGCTGTTTTGTAGGTACAAATTTGAACAATGTAGTCGAGTGGAGATATGAAAAATTAAACACTACATTTATTAAAATGTACTATAAACTAAGGCAGTTATAAAATGTATGCTCAATTATGTAATAAGTATATGCCTTAAAAGGTACCTAGTTTGAGATGGAACAACTCAGCTTGACTGGAAGAGATGCGACTCTGTGCATAATTGAGTAGTTTTTCTGTAATATTTTTCTTTGTTTTGCAATAAAAAGTAGTACTTACCTATTTGTATTTGTGTGTAATTTTGTATATATCGCATTTATATATTCGACTAGTTGTTGCCGGCTGTTGTGGGAATTCCGAGATAAAATAGCCTATGTGTTGTTCCAGGGTCTAAACAATTTCCATTACAAATTTCAGCCAAATCGGTACAGCCGTATTGCTGTGAAAGAGTAACAAATAAATTTCATACAAACTTTCGCCTTTAAAATATTAGTAGGAAGTAGGATAGGATTGTGCGCTTTGGGAAGAGACACGCGAAGCCGCGGGTAACAGTAAAACTAGCTTTCGTCAGCGGCTCCGCCCGTGTTAATTTCCCACGGAAACAGTGCTTTTTCTCAAGATGAAAAATAGCCTATGTCCTTCTCAATACTTCTATCTATGTGTAAATGCGATAGTGAGTTTGTATGTTTATTAGTTAGAATTAATTCAGGTTGGTTTTGTGGAAGGTGCCGATATTTTAAATACCTATTTATGTGGATATTTCTTCAAGCATCGCGTTACCGAGCCCCCGTCTTGTTTTGGTTTATTCTCTATGTTACTAAACTGACAAATACTGACTAGAAGGTCAGATGGCCTAAAAAAGGTCGCAGGTAAGCGTTGGTCGCATGCTGGAAATTGGTGGAGGTCTATGTCCAGCAGTGAACTGCCTAAAATTATGTCATAAGGCATATTCTACCAGTCACTCTAAAACCCAAAAGAAAATATGATTCTCAGCGTAAAATTAAAGCTTACATGTGTCACATCTTTTACGCTACTTCACAAATAAGTTTGTGAGTATGTTTAATACTTCTTCACGCTCTAACGACAAGGCAATTTTTTATAAAACCTGGTATGGTGGTAGCTGATACCAATGATTAATAACGACTTACTTTTTATCCCGAAAAGTATGCGATTCCCGTAGGCTTGCTCAAAATGTCTGAAAGTCATTGGCGCTTTGTAAAATAGATGGCGCTGAAGGGTATGATAAACCGCGGGTAACACTGCAGCCAGTCCTACTATCCCAACTAATAATATAAATGCGAAAGTGAGTTCGTATTTTAGTTTGTTTGTTTGTTACATCTTCACGCCTTATCTACTGAACCAATCTTCCTGAAATTTCGCATACACATAACTAGTATTGAGAAGGACATAGGGTACCTTTTTTCCCGGGCGAAGCCGCGGGCGAAAGCTAGTTAATATTGTAACCGCGAAAGTTTGTACGGATGTTTGTTACTCTTTCACAGGAAAATGGCTGAACCGATTAGGCTGAAATTTGGAATGGAGATTCCTTAGACCCTGGAACAACATATAGGTTACATTTAATCCCGGAATTCTCACGGGAGCAGAGCCCCGAGCAACAGCTAGTCTATATATATAAAAGAAAGACATGTTAGTTACACGATTAATAACTCAAGAACGACTGTACTGATTTAACTGAAAATTGGCGGGAGGCAGCTTAGAACCAGGAGAAGGACATAGGGTACCATTCATCCCGGGAAAAGGCACTGTTCTTAAGGGAAGTTCACCGGGGCGGAGCCGCGGGGAACAGCTAGTATTTTATAAAAAAAAGATACAAAAGGAGCATACCCGATTGAACTTAGCCGAAATTCTTAAAAGTGTGTCGGGTAACTCGAGCGGAATGAATTCATCCGATCCAATAATAATGTGTTATACCGTTATACCAGCTTCTTGAACAAAGGGCCCGAGGAATTTAGATTAAAAATCATCCGAACTTAACTGAAGTGAAATGTATTGGGTAAACCTATCGATATTAATTTAAGCATTGCGATCAAGGGTAAGGATGAGCAGATACGTAGGAGAACAAAGGTTGCTGACATATCCCAGCGGATTAGCTCTTTGAAGTGGCAGTGGGCGGGGAACATAGCGCGAAGAGCCGATGGGGCAGAAAGGTTCTCGAATAGCGACCACGCACCGGCAAGCGCAGCATGGGACACCCACCGACCAGATGGTCAGATGACCTGAAGAAGGTCGTAGACAGGCGCTGGATGCAGGCCGCTTCCAACCGGTCATTTTGGAAATCCTTGGGGGAGGCGTATGACCAGCAATGGACAGCCTGCGGCTGAAATGATGATTAAGGGTTGGCTATAGACGCAGAAAAGGGAGGGAAAGGGAGACCAAGGAAGGCATACATAAACCAAATAAAGTAGAAGACTGGAAGTTTTTTTTTACATTATTATTAATTTACTTTATTTTTAGGTTATTTAGTTTTGTCTAATAATAAATGTATTTATTAGACTGAAGTCGTATCGTATATAGATTTAAATCGGATAGCTCTTACAACTTACGCTAGAAAACTCAGGGTACGATTTCATCATAGTATTATATTGGCATAGATATTCATTTACTAACTATATCCTAGTGTCATTTTTAAACTACTTAAGGCGCTGTATCCCTAACCCTTAGGTATTTGAGAGGGGTGAAGTGCGATTATAGTACGTACTAGTAATGAAATAAGGTTGAAAGTGGCAATACTGGGTTGGCCTGTCACCAGTCTCCGTTCAATGCCATTTCAATTGTTATTTTTCAGTTTTAATTTAATAACTCAATAATTATAACTAAATAATGTAATTTTATTAGGTATCCCTCTTGGTCATTAAGTTATACTTTTTATAGACGTAAAAAAATTGGTAGTCGTCGCTGAAAATATTAAGTAATTCGCGACGAAACCTTATTTGGATATAGATTTTTTGCTATTTTATTTAGGTAGGTTTTAATTGTTATTTTTTAAGTATTTTGATGTAATCATTTATTTTGATCTTTGAACTATACTTTATATTTTCATGCTTGTATTCCATGAAGAATAAAGCTAACTGCGCGACGAAAAAATAGACGTTTTACGGTATTCCCCTGATGCACAGCGCCTTAAGGCATCTTTCGTCATTCTATTTAGACATCTCGCGATAGCAGTCGAGAGTTCGAGACTCACCTCCTGGCTCAGAGGCGGTTTCGAAGAACTCTGAAACTAGGGTATGCATGGTTGATTGACTGTGTCACACGAAATGATGATGACCTCCTGGCGGCGTGGCGTGCCTCTTGCACTAATACAGGATTTAAATATGGCTGTGAATGAATTCCCGGGCAATAAAAGTGGCCAAATATTGGGTACATTATAAAGTGTGGTTTATAGATTTTTGTCTTGACAAGAAGAAGCCGAGCCTTACATTTTTATGTCACGAGGGAGCTCATTGGCCACTAGTGTTTGGTTTAATATAATTTGTCCCATTTCGATCGTATCCCAGAAATATTGATACTTTAATTAAAAAAAATAATAATTTGTATGTCATACCGACCGAATGGCTTCACTCAAATTTGAAATCATGTCTGATTAAAATGAACAAGTTATTAAATTAATGCATTCCCGGGCCGCAGGGACGACAAAAAATAACGCCGCTGAGGCGAGTCCAATTAATATATTAATTAATGTGGTTTATTAAGCGGTTGATGTACATGAGTAGATAATAGTTTAAAGAGAAAGGTCTGTTGATAAAATTTAGTTCATCTTCTGTAGCGATATGAATATGAAATCGTGGCATTTCAAGCTGTCATTTTCTTAATTAATGACCGTAGGCTAATGCTATTTCTCTGTGGTTTAGCTACTGGCTCTGGGGGCAGGGACATTTAATTGGTAGCTTTTTGAAGTGAAAACTTCTTTAGGCGCGTTGAACATTTTTGAGATGGAAATAAGACCAACCAAATCCTCAGAAATACATACGTAATTTTTTCACTTCTTTTGGCACTGGAGTGCCACTATTTTTTTTTTGTAAACTTAGAGTCATCTAGTGATGGGCTGAAATGGTAGAAAACTAGTCTGCAATCTTTTTCTACCATTGTTTACAAACCACAAGATTTTGTACGGTGGCTTATGTGGCACCGCTTTGATTTTTTTGGATTTACAATTAGGCATCGCTTTAGACTTTATTGGGCGCTAACATATGTATTAGTCTCATTTGTCACCAGTGGTGAAAGCCAGTAGCTACAACTGGGAAAGTATGTGTTATACGTCGTCACTGGTGACAATCGGATTTATTTTTACCAGTGGTAACAACCGGGAAAGGACGTATCGGGCACTGACCTCAGCGATATAAGCCTTTCTCTCTGTTCCGTTATATACGCATATGGTCGAAGTAATCTGGTAATGGAGTTTCGATGTCATTTGGCTCAAAACGTATATTTTTTGACGATAAAACGGACTTTATTTCTATAACCATTACGGGTTGTATTTTGATAGTTTTTAGAGGTATCAAGATATTGATTCGGCGCTATATGAACAAATTATGAGATGTTTCATAGCCGATTAATGATTTGATGAATTTAGTAAACAATAAAAACAATCTATGTCCTAGACAGATAATATTAATTGCCTGTTTCTCGTGCCATGCCCATTTGGCATAGATACCATTTTATCGCTAATGGGTAGCATGAAGAGACAGGTACAATCAAAGACTAACTCAATTTTCGTACAAGTAAAATATAAAGAATTCAAGAATAGCTGTTGCCCGAGGCTTCACCCGCTACTTATCACGTTAATAAACAGTGTCTTCAAGTCGGCCCCAGTAAACGAATGTCGGTTTTTGTTAATTGAAGAAAAAGATTATGTATTTCAGTATGAAAAATACGCGTCAATAATACTATCAGATATTGAAGATCAAAGGTCATATTACAAAATAGCAAACCAGTTTATAGGATTCAAGAGACGTTATATAGAGATATAACGTCTCTTGAATCCTATAAACTGGTTATACATATAATATGTGGTATGGGTATTGAAGGTACTCAGCGAGATTACGTTTCGGTATACAATGGAAGCTAGTGGCACCTGTATGACCTACCTCAGAGCATTAAGCCAACCGGAGTGGCTACTGACAAGCACCCCCTCTGCCAAAAGTATAAGTTTAAGACCACCGCCGGCCGATCACACTGCTTGTATTTGAAAAAAGATTTATTTATTTATTATATGTGTGCGTGTATTTTTTGCTTGTGTTGGCTGAGAATTTCAAGTGTGTGCGTAGTTCGAATAAGTGTTACATATAATACTGATTGTGAGTGTTATTTATTTATTTGCATAAATGTAAGTAAATACATAGGATACATTTAATATAGATTGACCGCTACATTACCATATACTACCTATCGAAGCTTGCAAAAACTTATTGGTATACTAAATTAATATATTGAAGACATTAAACAATAATAACAGTGCAGTATTATGTCAAAATTAATACATTATTATATGAAATAAATGTTACCTCACCCCGCGCACAGAATAGTAGATTGTATCACAAGGGAGCAAAATAATTTTTTTATGGCGAGGGCGATTTTTGAATCCAGAGATTCTTTAATAGAATCCTGAACGGAAAGAGGGATTCAAAGTACATCGCCCGAGCCAAAAATATGTTTGCGCCTGAATGATACACTCTACTTTTCATCTCGCTCTATGAGAAATTTATTTCATCGACGATTGCGTTTTTTCTTACCAGCCAGTGTTATATTTTTCATAATATGTGCACTAGGCATGACCGTTTGTTCCAAATTTGAAACTCATTATTGCCCGCTAAAAAAGCCTATCGGAAAAGACTTACTTTGGTAAGTATTTACCTTTTGGGGCAGCCAAGTTGAACATTTCGAATAGAAGGGATGAAAAGTGACTTTTTTGCATACAAATAAGTGCGCTTGGCGTCTCCGGTTGATTTAATGCTCTAAGTCTGTATCAGATAGGGCGAATACAAATTGACCAGAAGCTGTGAGAACGATAAAGGATTACTAGTGTATTTTGATCACCTAGCTGGGCATTGGATTTGTATACGCTTATTCTCGTTCGATCGTAACGTCTGGGTGCTAGTATAGCATTCTATAATCTGTGGTCTGGGTTACAAAGCCACGACTCTGCACACCATGGTGCCAGACTTCTTCGAAACCGCCTCTTGGCCTCTCAAGTGGTTTTTATATCATTAAGTAGGCAAACAGGCATACGGCCCACCTAACAACTACCAGATTGCAGCCGAAATAATAAGATACAAGAAGATATAGAGCAGTTATAAAAGCCGCTTCAGGTTTCAGACAAAAAAGGCATCAAAATCGACCCATTCGACGCACAGGATTTCGTAGATTTGTTTTTTAAGGACACCTAGAAATCAACTAGCGGGCCCGCCTGGAAATCCGCTCCCTTTTACCTTGGGAATTCTGAGAAATCCGGTTCAACTTCTAAATAAACTACCTCCTGCCAACTTCAGCTTGCCTGAGTGGAGGTTAAAAAACAAGTTTCAAACAAAAACCTAACAAAATTGCCGAGATAACCCCTGTCTCTTTTCTAACAGAATCAACTTTTATCGTTGAATGTACGAGGGCAGAGCCCCCGAAAATATTTTCACACTTTATTTACGATTTGGATGCGAACATTGAACGCAGGGTACATGCGGGTATGTTCGACTTCCCTCTTATTTTCCTTCAACGGAATCGTTTCTTGAACGACGCGACCATTTTTTCTAGCAAATTCCATGCCAATTTCATGTACAGTGGGTTGTATAGAATAGTAGATTGTTATACAAGGGAGGAAAGGAATAATTTCCGTGCGAGGCATTTAGGCTATAGTCCGAGCAGGAATTATTCCTTTTACCCGTGTTAAACACTTTACTTTTCATTTCGAATATAAGGAAGGTAAAAAAAAAATCTAATAATAAAATAATAGTAAAATCATCACTAGTAGTGCCTTCTTTTAAATGATATTGTGTTGGTGATTCAGTTTTAAATATTAACTACTACTACTTTCCGAGTATGAGAAATGAAATAGTAGATTGTTATACAAGGGAGGAAAGGAATTATTCCTTATACCCGTGTTAAACACTACTTTTCATTTCAAATATAAGGAAAATAAAAAAAAAAAATTTTTTTTTTAAATTAATATTAGTAAAACATGAGTAGTGCTTTCTTCAATGATATTGTGTTGGTAATTCAGTCATAAATTTTAAATATAGAATATACCGCGCGCTTCTTGGGAGCCTCTGCGTTCCGCTTAGGATCAGCGCACACCAAGAGCACTGCAGAGGGGTAACCATCAAGTGTTTTAGCGAGTTTGGATTTATCAAAAAAATTAAAATGAAAAATTAAATAAACCTCTTAACGTGATGTTCAGGACCATCGCGTTTGTACATGTGTTTATTTTTCACTGTATACCCGTATTGCCCATATTCATGAAGTTAATATTTTAGTATTATCAGAAAATGCTTTGCTCTTCGTGAGTGCTGACCCTAATAAGTATTTTTTAAATTAACACTGGCTGTTTATACTTACACATTTTTTTTATTGTTGAAATTTTTTGTTGTCAATTATTTCCAAATTCACAGGCAAAATTATGTTCTAATTTTGAAATTTCTTTTCCGCCCTAAGGAAGAAAGTGATTACTATGGGGTTATTCGGCCCGTGGGAGGGCATGAAGCGTTTTCCACCCTATACTCAGATCAGGAAAACACTACTTTCCGAGTATGAGAAATGAAAAGTATATTGTCTTACCTTTAAACTCACACCTAAGTTGGTATACTCTTATATTTGGTTCACTGTATGTAGTTCAAATATGTCGGAAGTTTGGGTAAACATGTAGCTTTTTAATGTTTCTTTGTCGAAGTTTGGGTTTATTGATGGTTTTCGTACTTTTGTTTTACTGTTTTGTTACAAAGAAGCCCAATTTTGCACTAATAAAGGTTAATGCGATTTAAAATGTAAGGCTTAGTCTGTGTGTACTGCTCCTCACATTTATTTAATAGGTTGGCAATGTCTGTACTATACTATCAGCAATGGTAAATCCTAACCATCAGACGAACATATTTTTTTTTAATTATACAAATATATCCTCAGCTTTGCATGGGCATAAAAACCTTCCTACTCCACTTCCACTACTTCCATTCTATCTATTAAAAAAAAACCGCTTCAAAATCCGATGCGTAGTTTTAATCATTTAAGCATACCTACATAGGGACAGAGAAATCGACTTTGTTTTATACTATGCAGTGATAGTGATTCTATTATGAATATTATCCTTTACCGCTTATTCTAATTTTTTATTTTGGCACAGTATGACACAAATATTTTATGAATGTGCCAAAATAAATAAATTTACTTATCAAAAAAAAAAATTTGGAAGTAACATTAATAAAAGTTTTTGCAAAACTATGAAAAATGTTTGATTTCAATTTATTTTTTTATAAAATAAAAATATTTTATACTTAAATATTTTTGTTCCGTTACTGGATATTGGTTAAGTTATACTTGGAGACCACATCCATAAGATACAGTAATCTGCCACTAAGCGAGCGAACCCAATCAAACTGGAGCTAACTTGCGCTCATAACTTGAGCTTAGCCGCCAATGATTGCAACTAAGGATATGCTCACCTGTCTGTCCTTACTTTATTTATTTATATTTTTTTGTCTCCGGAAAGAACATTCAAATCTCATGAGACAGCAAGGGTGTTATCGTGTAAAGATTTTTTTAGGTAAGTACAATAATATTAACAGAAACAACTCATGCAATAACTTAATAAATTAAGGATGCAATAATATTTTGTCCAAACTCAATTTCTAAGTTTTAATATAAATACAAACAAAATATACACAACAATAGCAATAATCAAATAACGCTTCATTGTCACAGAAAAATAAACCTTTTTGATACTTGATACATTTTTTATTATTTCTACCAAAAATTGTATTGTTGGCACATGCTTTGATACACTGAGTGCCAAATCTATAGGGTTGTGTCGTTTTATTGCGAAATACCTATTGCCACCTTCCAGCTCCATCATCATATTGGTCACCGTATATGATCAAAGTACTTGTTAGTACGAATTAAACTAGCCCTACATCGATGGGGCTGTGTCATTTAATTGCGGAATTTCAATGGCCACTTTTCAGTGCTAGCATCAGAACAACTCTATGCCATCATATATTGCATTGTAACGCGATATTTATATGTATGCATCAGCAAAATTGGAAACCGCGAACTGGGTCAAATTTAACTTGAAATGCAAGATTCATAATAGATTCACCAGTTTTGAGTGAGTCATCATACATCTTAAAAATAGCGCTCCAGGACAAGTTAAACTAAATAAATGCGTGATATCATTATAATCATCGATAATAACTATATGCTATGAACTTTTTAAGTTGTGGTCATAGCTTTTTTAGCCTTTCAATACACAAAAATCGGTGCATTTTAGGGCCGAAAAACTGGTGCCATTTCGTCGCGCCGCCGTTGGTCGCGTCCTTACAACCTAGCTATATACAATCTATGTCAATGTTAGCCGCGTAACTTATCTACTTACTGCATTATTCTGCACGACTCAACACAACGGTCGTTCTGAGCCGATCAATTTATTCTTCTTAGCTAGTCTGCGAGGAAAGATAAAATGTAAAAGTTCCCGCCATTTTTTCCTCTAAACTTGTAAAGAAGTGATCGTAGAAAATATGTTTTTTTTTTAAATATCTATATATATCTAAAATTGGAATTTCAAATGTGTTACAGTATTAAACTGTATTTAATGTAACTGTATGTATGACTATATGACTTTTAGGATCAAACACTATCTTAAGTTACAATAAAAACAGGTAAGTAGGTACGTCATTACTATTATTAATTCTGTAACCTAACAATAAAAATGTCAAGTGGTAGTTTTAAGCATTGATAATTTACCTTAGTGTAAATAACTGCTACTGTAAATGAAACTGACCGAATCCAGAAGCAACGGATGGTTTTCGAAATTCACTTAAAAAGATATAGATGCGCTAAAATACGGTTTCAATACTCATTCACTCAACCGATTAATAACCAATAGCAAAAATGAATCAGACATTGACTTATTACATTGGAAATAGTACAATTTCCTCTCCACGCAGAGCACTTATATCCCAAACTAAATTTCGTATCAACTTCACCCAGTTATCCCCGAATTCCATTTACAAAACATGCCACAAAAACCGACCGTTACATTTTTCCCGCGCGACCTAAGCGCCACCTATCGCAGTCCCCGAATTTTCGTGAAACTGTCGACATTGCACGCACGAATCGCTTTCTAATTTTCCATCATTGTTTGAGCGAAATCAGTATTTGATTGCTTTTGTGCCCACCTCCGTTCCGACGGAAGATTTCGACTCGGCGAACTTATATTAAAATTTTAATTAATCATCTGTAGGTATCTAAAGTTCTCATTTGGAACAATTTTCTTGGAAATTGGCTTTTGTTGGATTTTATGACGTGGAGTGTTTTGTTGTAGTCGGGAAGTTCACAATCTCTTACTGTCTTCATTAAATAAAGCCAGTGAATCAATTATGTTTGATGGCCTTTTGTGATCTAACTATAGCGATAAGAGAGAACGTTTTTAATGCATTTACATAATTCCTGTTTTGTAAAAGATTATTTTCATAATGCATGCATTGTATATTATGGACGATGCTTATGCTAGGTGGTTAGACGGGCGTAAAAGATAATAAGTCAAGCGCAAAACAGATTTCCGTACCATCGTCTTGAATCCTTAAATACTGTACAAAACTATATTTGCATGAAATTATATTATGTTTCTTGTTCGATTAAACTTTTTTAACACGCTTTTATTAGCTCACCTGTATGTTTGCTTGCTTGTTTGTAACCGACTTCTTTGAACTTAATTTTGACCCACTTTGAACGGTCAGATTTAATTCAAACTTTGTAGAACTATCAAGAACCGATGACAATACAATAACTCGATAAGTTTATCTCTAAAAAGTGGAAAATAAATATAGTTAAAAAAATAAATAAAAAAACACGCTTTAATGAGCAATCGAACTAAAAATAAATTAAACCAAAAAGCGTGTGGGGTGCTCGACAAATGAAAAATTGGCACAAGCACCCCACACGCTTTTTGGTTTAATTTATTTTTCGTTTTTTAGTTCGATTGCTCATTAAAGCGTGTTTTTTAGTTTTTTTTAACTATATTTATTTATTACTATAGACACAAAAAGAAGATACATAACCTTAGGACATTTTAAGATCTAGCTACAACGGCTCAATGGATAAAGTCTGCTGATCGGCAAGACGACTTTATGTCCTCCAAATACGTCTTTTGTAATAAAAACTAGCGACCCGCCCCGGCTTCGCACTCTATCTATTAAAAAAACCGCATCAAATCCGTTGCGTAGTTTTAAAGATTTAAGCATACAAAGGGACATAGGGGCAGAAAAAGCGACTTTGTTTTATACTATGTAGTAAGTGATTAACATTGACGTAAAATAATTATTGATTTAAGTCTGCAAAGTCTCAATCGAACTGAATTATGTACAGAGTTCCATTTTGCTGCCCTCAACAACAACACGAAGCACCCTGCTTTTACAAACACAACCTTAAATACACACAAGTAGGGTTTCCAGGTCGCTAAACCTAATAGCCAGACAGGCCAGCCAGTTTGACCGGACATTTGGGTAGAAAGGCCGGACACCCTACTATTGAGGAGTTATTTCAGGAGCTCATTATTTGTGTCATTATTAATAGGTACGACAAAAAATTGTATGTTATAATATCAGGCTTTTTTAATTATTCTCTTGTTAAATTCTAGTTAAATAATAAAAAAAAATGAAATGAACAACACTGACAGAGCGCAGGGGGCGTGCGACGGGCGGCACTTTGGCCTACGTGAGCGACCGACTGTCTACTTTCGTTGCCTGCGCTTGGCCACGTTCGGCGTTCTCTCGTTTGCGAAATGTAAGGCGCACATTAGACGCTTATTCATGCATGATGGTTTTCCATCAAACAAAGGGATGGAACTCGAAAGGTGAATTGAATCGACTTATTTCTAAACAAATCATATTTTTTTATTTTAAGCAAGTATCGAAAATAAAAGAAATCAGTTGATTCAATTGTTACATCGTAAATCATCGCAAAATTCTTGATTTAGGTAAAAAAAGTATGATGATTTTGTTTGATGGAAACCATCATGTATGAATAAGCGTCTAATGTGTGCCTAAAAACCTAGTAAAAGCCGGACAAGCCGGACTCCGTTTATTTTGGCCGGACACATTATTATGTCCGGTTTTATCCGGATGCCTGGCAACGCTACACAGAAGCAAGACCCGTCACGTCATGCCATGTCGATTTGCGTCCCCGATGTTTGGTCACCACTGGGTAACGTCATTTGTAACAGAAGTCTTTGTGCATGTCTGATGTGGTTGCATTTGCTGTTTGTGCTCTTTGAAGGGCTTTGACTGTATTGTGGTCTATTATTTATATCTTAGAATATGTAGTAGTACTTATACTTAATAATTAAAATACTATTAAACGAGCAATATAATATATATATTATATATCCATATATATATATGGACCCTAGCTATCGCCATTAGTACATACACACTAATGACGAGTGAAACTGCGGGGAACAGCTAGTCCATACTTCCATACTTCCATACTAATATTATAAATGCGAAAGTCTGTCTGTCTGTCTGTCTGTCTGTCTGTCACCTCTTCACGGCTAAACTGCTGGACCGATTGTGATGAAATTTGGTAGGGATGTAGTTAACGACCTGAGGTCAAACATAGGCTACTTTTGGGCGCGATATAACCGACTCCCACGCGGGGCGAAGCCGCGGGGAACAGCTAGTATTATATATATATAACTATAGTACTAATGGCGATAGCTAGGGTCCAGGTCTGTAGTAGTACTTTAGGCCTCTAAACTTCGCGTATTTATTTTCAAATGATTTCAACTGCGAATTTTTGACAGGCTTTCTAATTTTTGAAATCCTAGCTGACATTATATATCTTTAGTCCAAACCTCTATAGGGTTGTAGTCGTTTACTATAGCTAAAACTCAAGGACGATTCTTTAGCAGACACGATGGATTATGGAAATGATACTTAACAGCCTAACGAAGCATATGCCTAATTAAATACCGCTGTCATCTTAACTACCATGAGCCATTTTGTAATTTCAACAACATGATAAGATTATCCATATCCATACTTCCATACTTCCATATCCATACTAATACTATAAATGCGAAAGTCTGTCTGTCTGTCTGTCTGTCTGTCTGTCTGTCTGTCTGTCTGTCTGTCTGTCTGTCACCTCTTCACGGCTAAACTGCTGGACCGATTGTGATGAAATTTGGTAGGGATGTAGTTAATGACCTGAGGTCAAACATAGGCTACTTTTGGGCGCGATATAACCGAGTCCCACGCGGGGCGGAGCCGCGGGGAACAGCTAGTAATAATTATAAAGCAATTGATAAATATATAGTTTCCTATAGTTACAAATTGCTATATTGCTTAAAACGGCCACTTTTAGCTGTTTTGCAATTTGTAACTATATGAAACTATAATTTAAAATTATTAAAATTAACTTCAGATCCAGAACATTAATTACATAACACGGATTTTTAATAACTTGTGTTTTCAGCGAATAATGATTTTTGTTGATGGTGGCGCTAGTTTTTACCAAAGTCTCGTCTTAAACCGTTAAATCCCCTCGTCATATAGAGGACTGTACCGCAGAAGCTAGCCAGTCACCTCAATAATGCCACTCGATCGGAAATCCTTGTGGCCGACTATTTACATACCCATTCCATTCCCTTCTCTCTACCCTCCAAACTAGCTGTAATCTATCAAGCGTATTTAATTCAGATCAGTGTCAGTAGCAGTACGTACTACGTGTCATAGATTTTAAAAAAAAAATTGCGATGACGTATTTACTAAAAACTCGACCGTCGCACCTGATTAAACTTTATTGAGCGCTTTCCTACCAGTGACAACCCATTGTTCTGTTTGCAAACACCAACTTAATTATTCACTTCAACTGCACCTTATTTTAAAGGCATTAAGTTAGTTTCTTCTTTGACAAAAAATTTGGTAGGGTTGGCACTAACGGGTTCGCTTCAAAGAATTAAGGGGTATGCTCTAATTTTACTATCCGTCGCCTCTGACGTGCTCAATCTAAAAATACTGTTGGAAAAAGTGTAATTTGATTTGGAGAATTATTTCTGATTATTTTGTTGACTCTCCTGTTTGATAACAGTACTCGCTGTGAGTAATCTGAGAATCGGATTATTCAAAGCTCTATATGAAAGTGGGTAATGCAAATAACGTTTCGGCTAGTTACGATGCTATTTGTTCATATATAATATCACAAAATAAAGTTTCATACATTATCTAAGAGATAATTTTAAAGTTCAACATACATTTTTAGAAGATAATTTAAGGGAGTATGCAGGGCTGTTGAGAAGCTCGATAGCCTAGCGCAGCGTGCGTGTTCGTGTGCGTCCTGCGACGGCGAGTGCGCGGCCAGGTTTGGATTGGTCGCCATTAGCGACATTTCTATTTTGAGCTCCTCCGTGCTTTGGAAGGTACGTTCGTTCCGAAGGTCAAGCCGTTGGTCCCGGCTGTTTTCGGTAGATGTCAGTCGTTAGGTTATGTCAGATGTCTTAAGGCAGCCTGAAAAATCTGACAGCGTTGGCCAATAACACATCCGGATCATGTTTCTGTGGGTCTGGTTTCCCTGTAAAAAGGGTACGGAGGTCAGACAGCAGTCGCTCCGCCAAATAAGGACCATGATTAATAGCGTACCCTGGGCTCTGAAGCATAAGCCAAAGATGCAACCGGGAAACACGCTCGGACGAGAAGTGTGCAGGGCTGTTAAAAAAATAATACACGTATTAGAATAGCCCCAAAGCGTTTCCCGTGAGCCTTTTTTACAGGATAACGACCAATAAGATAATTATTTTGTAGTGACGTTTTTGGAGAAAATGCTGCAGTGGAGTTTGTGGCGCCGCCGCTTTTTCTCCACTTGCGCTTTGGAAGTGGTCGTGTTTAAACTTAAAATAAGTAAAAATTGATGTAAATAAGTGATAAGAATATCCTATATTGAAAACTAGGCGACCCGCCCCGGCTTCGCATGGGCATAAAAACATTCTTCTTGAATCACTATCTATTAAAAAAAAAACATCAAAATCCGTTGCGTAGTTTTAAAGATTTAACCATACAAAGGAACATAGGGACAGAGAAAGGGACTTTGTTTTATACTGTGTAGTGATAAACAACTTGAATTTAAACATTTTAATAAGATATACAAATATAGATTCATTATAATTAGCAAGTAAAATGAGCACAATTAAATGCATAACATGTAAAAGATGGTTGTTTGATGGACAGTTTGAATGGGAATGAAGTCCGACATTGTAATCATATCCCTGGGATCCCGGGTCACGAACCAGGATAACGGGCGGTCACAAGACATACATGGCTATCTCTAATCTGTAGCTAAGCCCGCATAATAATTGATACGCATTAAGGTTGTGATATCACATAACACAACATATTATTAAGAACTATATGAATATGATGAACTTATGAAGAATACCGTGTATTTAGTTTTTTTTTTTACTACTGCGAATACTTTATTCGATTACTTACAATAATATACACAAAGAAAAAAATACAAAAAACTAACAGAAAAAAATACTATACCGTGTGGTATTCATTTTGAAAATAAACCATTATTGTCATAGTTGGTCCCACTTTGCATTCCTTGTTCGACCCGTTGTTTTTTATAAGTAATTTTCTTTCTAAATAATATAGTTTTTTGTACAGTCACAATAAAATATTATTTTTATCAAATATCAACTATTTAAAATAACCGATTTTATCTTTCCGATATAGTTGACATAATATTATTATAATAACACTTTTTGGCCGCTTTTAGAGAGCAGGTAAGTTATGCAGTTGACGTCACTGGTATTTTAGGAGAGAAGGTACAAAAATTTCTATCTAACCCTTGTTTTATTGCGTCCTTTGTTTGTTTGCTTGTGTACTCATTTAGCCAATAGCATTACTTTCCGTTATCAGTGAAACCGGCTTCTGCTAGCTCCCGAGATGGAAAGTGCATTGGCATTATTATTAGATATTCACTCGTCACCTGGTCAAAGTGTGTATAAATGAAAATTGACAGAGCTTGTTACAGGTAAGTCAATATTTTTATGTGAAGTGTTATTGATTAGAGTTCATTACTTCCTAAATAATTAAAAAGCAAATATTATTATCAAAAGAATTAATTAAGTTATAATCCTAGGCTCTTTAACTTAACAATCATAATAATATAATGGGAATATTAATCATTTATGTTTTAATTTCAGTTATACAATTGAAAGTTTACCGTCGACCTCACAGGAGCCAATCCCATTCATAGAATCCCGAAGAGGACAACCTATTTTGTTATATGGTGGTTATGAACACACACAAAAACGAAAAAATCAAAACGGTTCAATAATTTGGAGATGTGTGAACAGAAAGTGCCGTGGTGGTATGGTTGTTGTTATTTTTTATTATTATTTTTATGTAAGTTTATTGAAGATCCAATTTTGTAAATATTGAGTTTTTTATATGATTTGATTGTATATCATAATTTTTTTAATGTTTAATATTCATATATTTCCTTCAGAATTATTGTTTTGAAAAAAATATGCCCATCGGTATTTTAATTTCGGCAAGTTAAGGCGTTGATTTTTACCCAGTTGTTATTTTTTATTTTATTATTATTATGGGTCAAATTATTATTATGGGTTTATTGTGGGTCAAATTTGTAAATATTGATATTTTTTTCTGATTGTGAATCATATATTTTTTATGTGTTAATTCCTATTTCATTGAAATATTGCTTTGAAAAAATAATTATTTTAATTTCGAAGATTTAGACGTTAATTTTTACCTTGTTATTTTTTTATATATAAGTTTATTGTTGATGTAATTTGTATATGTTGACTTTAAATTCTTGTTTTGTATAATTATCACAGTATTTTATTAGTAGGTACTTAATGCTTGTATGTACTTATTGTTGATTTTGTTTTAAAAAATATGTCTTTGAAATTTTTACAAATATATGCTTTTTTATGTTTGTTTTTTTTTTAGCTTTTTGTTTTGATATTGTATTGTTACTTCGTAAGTACTTTTAGTAATTAACAACATCATTACATAACTATTGTTTATTAAATATTTGACTTTTTAATATTTAAAGTGTAGTAAGTAATGAAAAGAATAATTATTAAACCATTTCTGTGATTTTGATTGTGATACTGAACAATAAATATTTTTTACGGGTCAAGATTTATTTTATTACTTTTATCAAATTATTTGTTCAAAATACTTTTTTGTTAGCTGTCCCTTTAAAGTACCTACTTGTGAACTGGGACAAACCGGGAATATAAAAGTGACTGGGACAAACGAAACATATTTTAAAATGTGGGACAAAATATCAGGACGAACGAAGAATAAACCAAATTTTCACTTTACAAAGATTTTATTTGTTCAAGAGCAAATAAAATCAATTTCAAACTACTCAATAACGTGATCCATTACCCATTTATCGTGCAAACAGTTCGACAAGAGAGTCTAGGTCCAAGATATTAAAAGTTTGCTTATACTGTAATTGTGGGCTGATCAATCGGCAAAGTTGCGAAGTCCCATTATAAAAGTCTTTAAGAGTCGAAGATAAAATTCCATTTCAATATCGTCGGATTAACTTTGAGATTGAATTGGAAGATAAACGAGGAACTAATTGAGAGGCTTTTGAAAACGTGAGTTAGATTGGCAAGTTTAGATAGCTGTTGAAATGGAGCCATGATGTCCATGATATATCATCATGGTCATGATGACAAGCCTTTGATCAAGCTTTATCAAACAATCGACAACAAATCATTCAAGCAGCATGGCATAGGATTTTGTATGTTTTTTTTTAGTTGCCTTACTATCCGCCAGGGGCGCTGTACAGCCTTGTCATACAAAAGCGCTAACGCAGTCGCTAGGGTCTGCATTTATAAAATCTCATACAAGTGGTATAGGAGTAAATAAGTTTGTGTCACACCAGCTGATCAGCGCCTCATGTGTACTTTGTAAAAATGAAATTTAAATATAAATAAATATATAGGGACAAATCTTATAGATTGAGTTAGCCCCAAAGTAAGTTCGAGACTTGTGTTACGGGATACTAACTCAACGATAATATATTTTCATAACAAATACATATATAGATAAACATCCAAGACCCAGATCAATCAGAAAAATATCATTTTTCATCTTGAACTGACCGGGGATCGAGCCCAGGACTCCTGAGTAGCGGTCAAGCATGTTAACCATTACGCCACTGAGGTTGTAAAATCATATAAAAAGAAAATAGTAAAACATAAAGTATTCTGTCAAAGTATAAGGTACAAGCTTAGGTATCTGAATTTACCTTATATTCTCGTATCGCGTCGTTACAGAAGCCGATTTGTCAAATGTATGGAAATCAATTTAGTCACGTAGAAAATATGACATCGTCGATTTCTCTTGTGTGCAACGAGGATATTGTGTCAGTACAGTGAGCCACATAATGCATACCACTTTACCCATAAAGTTCAGTACTATTTGGGATAATATATACTAGCTGGCGACTGTGGCTGTGGCCCGCGAGGTATATTACACAAAAAAGTAACCTGTTATTTCTCAAATCTTAAACTATCCCCATACTAAATTTTAGCAAAATTCGCCCAGCGGTTGAAGCCTTATTGAGTAACAAACTTTACAATTAGAAAAACAAAAGTGAAACCGGAAGTACTGAATAATAGTAGATACTGAATACTAAGATGATGAGTAAGATTTTTGTTCCAAAAAAAACTATAGTCTAGGACAGTTTCCCCTAGGAAATTTATTAAAATTTTACAAAAAAACTGGGACAAGTGAAACTAAATAAAATCAGATAAAAACGAACTTGTCCATGTAAGTTTAATTACTCATCCCATTTTAGCAACGAAATAAAGCTTAATTTCAGCCACTGTCATAATCGTGTGTTCAATTCAAACCACAGAGAAATTGTGAATTTGAAATGAAATTAGAAATTGAAATTCTCATAGCAAAATTTTTCCATGCTCTATGGTTCAAATATTTGTCGTTCGTTAAAATGTAGAAAATTCATCCGCGTGGAAAAGTTTCAGGCGGTTTTAAAGAAAACCAGCACACAAACGTTAGGGATTGAAATTATCAAGTAATTTAATAAAAAGACGATAAGTCGAATGGACATCGTTGAGGTTAAGAGCGTTTCGTGATCCAGAAATTCTGTACATTTAGGAATCATTTATCTAACTAATACCCGCAGGCATTGAGTACTTATTTGAAGGTGTTAAAGATTGTAAGTATTTCACTCTTATCGAGTGTCATCTTCATTCATTAAAACGCATTTTTTTCTAAGCATAAGCGGAATGTCTCGGCGTTTCCGTTTCAATTATGGCAAATTTTAATTTATTTTTGAGGAGACTGGGTTTAATACAAAATCCTGCTATTCAGATAATCATTTTAGAATTCCATGTTCTATTTAAATATTTTTAAGAACCCAAAATTGGGATTAATTTATGGCGTTTGTTCTGGCAGTTAAATAAGTTCTTTATTTAAATTTAATTCTTCATGAAATTTGTACATATTTGTTTTGACTATGTCTGAGAAAAGTTCCTTTCAGCTTGAAATAAAAATAAATAAATATATGTATATTCAAGTCACGCATGCACGAAGCGTTTCTAGCCCTAGTTTTGCTCCCTTGCGCCACGAGCGGCCAGATAAAAGGAAATAAGTTTAAACGAGAAAAGTTGGAGTGGCGGACAGGGCGGTGACGCGTCACAGTTTGAACCTACCTCAGAAAAGGAGGGTTTCAAATAGAAAATATTTAGCTCTATGTCAAGAGGATTGTGTACCTCATGTTCACCCTCTAAACCTTTGATTGACCTCTAAAGCTTTGATTGTTTATTACGAAGTTTCAGTAGTCAAGTACAAAGCGCTATTGTTCGTCTTCATTTCAGAACCTTGCCACTTTCTTTTCTTTTCTGACTATTTGCCATCTGATTTGTTTCATTTCATTTGTATATAGGATTGGCAATATAGAGCGATGCAGTTCGTCTTTTAAGTCGTTAAACTGAGGGGTATAATTTAAGAAGTCTAGTTTTAAAAGTAACCTGCTTCTTGTGTAATAAATGTCCAAAGTATGCTTATTAACCATGGTTTTAGATATGTTGCACTGTATGTTATTAACTAGCTGTTGCCTGAGGTTCCGCTTCCGTGGGAATTCTGGGATAAAATATAAGCTAGGTGTTGTTCGAGAGTCTAAGCAATCTCCATTTCAAATTTCAGCCAAATCTGTTCAGCCGTTTCCCTGCGAAAGAGTAACAAACATACACTCTCACAAACTTTCGCCTTTATAATATTAGTGTGATTATCAGCTCTATACTCAAAATAACAATTTACCTCACTTCTCAGACAGATAATCATTCTAAAATACTTCCAAAACAAAGTATAATTGCTACCTAAAATCGATATCCAATTATCCCTCTATTAAGTCATCAATTAATACGTTACGTAAGTCTCAGTTTCGGTTTCATGTATTATAATTATGTGAACGAAATGGGTGAGACGAGGACGTCGCCACGGTGGGGCAGGGTGGGGCAGGGTGGGGCATCTGTGTTTCATTAATTTGGCTATTGAGTACATAAATAAGACAGAAATGATATTGATCTTCCATGCTGGTCTGAGAGAAAAAGAAAAACATAGAATGTACCAGCTGCTTCTCTTCCCGCGCAAGCCGTAAAAGTCGTCTGAGGGAATCGCCGAATGGGGAAATCATGACATAGGCGATCCGGCTAGCAACCCATCACTATTGATTTCCTGTTTCAACTACCATTATGCTAAACGTGGCCTAAGGTCTTATGGCCCTAGGCTCTGTCTACCCCGCATGGGATAAAGACGTGATTATATGTATGTATGTAAATGATATTGCGTAGATCACAAAATAGGCTAACGCCCTTTTTGAAAGTAATCTTTAAAAAGAAGTAACCAAAGCCATCATTCCCATTGTGGCCGTATGCCTGTTTGCCTACTAAACGCTAGACTAGAAGTGTCAATAATAAATAATGGAAATAATGTCTATAAATCTAAATTCTCTCTATGTAAATAGTGTAATTAATGTAATTCATTTTATGTAATTAATGTGCAGTAAAGTGTTTTGCATTGTATATAAGGTGAATTTAAATCAACTGTAAATATTTTAAGGGCAGATTCAGACCACTAAACTGAACAATTTTTCTAAATAAACTTATGACGAAATACGAAAAAATTTTTTTGACCTTCCAGACAAATTGAGAATCAGCTGATCTAGTTTACTATGGAGAGTTTCACTCTCCATAGTAAACTATGATAATAAAATTTCATATTTCGATATGTTTATTTGGAAAAGTTGTTCAGTATATAGTGGTCTGTATCTGCCCTTAAAATATTTGCAGTTGATTTTTGTCCACCTTGTATAATGAAAATGTGACAAAAAAAAAATTGGTTGCCTGTAAAGTCGGTATACGGGCGAAAGTTTTACGTGACAACGACTTTGAGTCTGTCTCTCTCGCTCTTAGGGGACGCGTGCCTCTCACTCGCTCTCATTGTGAGCGCATCGTAACGTTACCGAGCGTTACACTTTTTCATAAGTGACTCCCAGCCGCAACCTAATTTAAGACGTTGTCACGTCAATAGTATAAAAATCCTGTATAATAATTATTAACAAAGTTGCTTTATTAACGACACAATATACAAATATTTATTTAATATATTATAGTCCGTTTGTCTCTCTATCTGCCTGTTACGCTCTAACTGCTATACCGCTGGCCCGATTTTGATAAAATTTGGTATTGATATAGTTAAGGACAAGGGGTCAAACATAGGCTACTTTTGAGCACGATATAACTAAGTCCCACACTGGCAGAGCCGCGGGAAACTAGTAAGTAATAATGAAATTTAATATATTAGAGACAAAAATAAATACGCGGTCACTAGGGATTCTTACTTCATATTCAGAGGTTTAAAGCGGTTTTGTGTAGTGTATTAGTGGTCTCATAAAATATGTAGGTGATAACACAAAGTTGATGTTAGGTGAGCTGGTATAAATTATGAGCGGAAGTTACGACCGCGCCATAGTGTGCCCTTAATAAATAAATAGTTCTTTGGGACCGCGTATACTATCGACTTGGGGAAATATGGATTCATTTTAAATTGATGCAATAATCTCGTCATATTTTATTTATTTATTTAACCTTTATTACACTCTAAAACAAACACAGTGGACTTAATGCAACAAAGCATTTTCTGCCAGTCAAACCTTCGGGCTAAACAGAGAATCGTATAGGGTAGTGCCATATAATAATAAAAGAAACCTGAGACTGTGGGAGTAAAAATAAAATAATAAACTATAAAACAGATTACGGTATATAACGGATATACCTACTTAGAAAACCCATTGTAAATGTTGTTGGTCTTCCTATCAATAAATAAATAAATAGATAAATTAGAACCATCTTAGTAGACTTATGCAGTCTCCAACAATATGACATAGATGTGCGTAAGTCAAATAATAACAATATTATAATAATAAATCATTTATTTCAGGCTACAAAATATTTTTACAATATTGTTGACTCATAGAATAAATATCCTATAGTCTAGTATATATATATAACAATATTATAATTAAAACCAAAGTTTCTGGCAGTTCAATTAAAATGTGCGTAAGTTTATATTGTATGTAGTCATTCGCATATGTAATTAAGTAGGTGCAGGAAAGTTTCGGGACTTCTCAGAGCGCACGCGCCGTTCTCAAAGAGATACGAACTATAAGTTGTTTCCCGCTGTTCCACCGGCGTGGGATTATTCTTATCATCATCAATTAACAAGGGTATGCATGGTCGATTGAATGTGACACCTACACGAAATGAATGAGCGAATCATAAACTAAGGGTTTCTAGTTATGCCATTAGATAGCATGTTAATTCTTAGCAAAGAACTTTTACATACATCTGATGTACAGTGAGCTGCAGAGAAATATGAACCCCTTTCAATAGTGATACTTGTAGCATGAGGGTCAGATTTCTCTGCAGCCGACTGTACGTACATACTCAGTACTTTATCGTTTGAAATGCTATAACTACGTTGCTAATTTCTAGCATTTGTTAATAATAAGCATACGAGACAACTCACGATTTAGTTTGTAGCATATGTCATCTAAGCGTTATCCCGGTTGCCTCGGGAGCCCAGGTCCGCTAAAATTCACGAGGCACTGTTTAAGACACAGAACTCATAAGACATTTGTAAAATTCAACATACTCGTTATTTTTATAAAAGTTATTTGTTGATTAAATCCGTTACTCGTCGGACTGAGGTACAATTTTCAAGTTCCAAGGTTGCTACAATAATTCAACAGAGGTGTTCTAATCTTCTACACGGTTGAAACCCCTTATATTTCAGTAAAAAATATCTTTACGTCACAGATTTAAAAAAAAAATGCCTATGGCGCGATTTGAAATTCGTTGCTTTATCATAGATTTAAAAAAATATATTGCCTCGTTGAGTGAGACCGCGCGCGATTAGATTTTCTTTGCTATATGTACTGACATAAAAATAATATTTGTATGTCAAAGGTCAATATAATCAGTCAAAGGTCTGCAGTTGTATGCTTATGTATTTTTTAATATCTATTTTCTATTTGCCTTCACTAGTTTTGTAAACATATTTGCTTTCGCAAATGTCTTTGTAGCATCTTTTGTTCAGTGTCGCGAGGTGCAAACAATTCTCAAAAGAATTCTTCGGAAGTATAATCAATGAGTACCTTTCTTTTTTCGGGGAGCTAATGGCGTGCGCTTTGTGGAACTAAAAAACCTTCCACGCCGTTACTAGTGTGATGTCGTGATGTTACATTTTTTTTTTTTTTTATTAACAAGCTCTAGTTTTTGATGGAAATATTTGTCTTTTGTATCAAAACATCGTATGGAGTTAAGGAACTCAGTAAATATTTATGCATGTAATTAAAATTACTAAGTGTGTCAGTGTGAATGTGAACACTTTCATTCACGTAACAGGCGAACAAAGGATTTACGGAGGTCAAAATTTCTTTGAACAATGAAATGATAGGGTACTTTTTTATACAAATAGTTTGGCAAACAAGCATACGGCTCGAGTAGGATATACAATTGCCATAGCTATAGCCTATTAATACAATATTTATAGCCATTTTGTGTTGAGTCTGTTTTACCGACTAGAATGTCCAAGCAGACTGATGCCTAGGGTATGCCGGACGTAGGAGTAAATTATAAATGTCAAAGGGGGGGGGGGGGGGTTCCTTTTTAGCTCACCTTCTGTCGTGTCTTAGCTGCCCTGTCTCCTGGACAATAGGGGACTCGAACGAGACGAACGACCGGGCGGTGGAGGTGACAAAGTCAAATACAGAATACATATAGCCAACAAAAATTAGTAGTCGTTAAACGAAGCTCCGAAGAACTCTAACACTAAGGTATGCACGGTCGATTGACGACTCGAAACTGTCATCTACTCGAAAATTATAAATAGGTAGCCATTACGCTCTAGTTTGTTTTCATGTTAAATAAATAGAATAAGTATATAATTCATAGTTTCATAAAAGCGGAGAGTCACAAATTAACAGGAAATGAGATAAATCTCAATGAAACTGCTGCGGCGCGTCCTATAAATAATATTTTATTTACGATCTGAACACAGCGTAAACAGGAACGGAAAGTCCATTTTTTATAATAAGTTATCTGATAAAACTTGCATTCTCAACTCTTTCGCATCTATGCATTCTCCCGGTTGACAGCTGGTCGCTGCAGAGCGCAGGGTTCGCTTTCATCAATCAAATTATTTATGAAACATAGGTATTATTTACAGTCGGGGGTAAATAAACCTAGCCCCTGAGGGGTGGGTGTATCTCTATGATAAGTACGTTACGGTTACTTTTATCTGCCTGCTTCCGTGGTTTGCTATTAGACCCGGTGGTTGTGGGTTCGATTCTTTCAAATATTTTTTTTTTACAATAGTTCGATATTTTAGTTGTTTTCAGTTTGGTTAGGACATTGCAGGCCTAAATCACCGGATTGTCTGATAATAAGATGATTCCGTGCTTCGAAAGGCATGTTATGCCGTTGGTACCGGCTGCCATCTGGTAGTTGTTAAAGGAACCACGTCCGGAGCCGAGAGGGTTATTCCGAAGAACTCTGAAACCAGGGTGTGCATGATCGATTGACCGTGTCACCTACACGAAATGATGATATTAGATTATTCTTAAAAGTTTATCTTGCCCTTTCATTTATTTACTCACATTTATTTTATTACATAGGTATTATGTATGTTGTAGGTAGATATTGTACTAGTAATTTTCATTCCATACATCGTGCGTCGGGTCTATCAAATCGTAAGTCACTACGACCCAATCAGAGTAAACCTTGAGTAAACCTATCAAACATGCATAGACAGCCCACTAGTAATAAGATTTTGGTATAGTGCACTGCATATATGAACTGATAAGAAAGGTTTTTGGTAGGTTATAATCGTCACATGGATAATTACTTATTCTGTCGGCTTCGTATTTGTCAAGTGTCCATATTATGTTGATAATTCCAAAAAATAATATATTCAGGTAAATAAACACTGAAATCCATATCCATACTTCCATACTAATATTATAAATGCGAAAGTCTGTCTGTCTGTCTGACACCTCTTCACGGCTAAACTGCTGGAGCGATTGTGATGAAATTTGGTAGGGATGTATTTAACGATCTGAGGTCAAACATAGGCTACTTTTGGGCGCAATATAACCGAGTCCCACGCGGGGCGAAGCCGCGGGGAACAGCTAGTATTAAATATATAAAAACCACTATTATACATCGACGTCGGCTCGACTTAACGCGACTCGACAGGAAGTGAACAAATCCATATATAATCGTATGCATCCCGTCTCGTAAAATCGAAAGGTTGGTAGAGCCATAGGAGATAGAGGATGGTTCAAAATTGCTAACATTTGGCCTTCTTAAATTAATTCACTCCGAGAGTGCCAGCAAAAGACAAAACAGGAGGAAAACTTTCGCCATACGGTAGAAAGAGAGGGAGATCTCCTACGCCTAGCCGGCGCCGGCGGCGGTCTACTCTCCCTCCGTTTCACGAATTTTCGTTCAGGTCATGTGTACAAGATGTAAGAGTAACTTTAGTTACTTTCTTAGTTGTATGTACCACTTTGACGACCTCCGTGGCGTAATGGTTAACATGCCTGACCGCTACTCAGGAGGTCCTGGGTTCGATCCCCGGTCAGGTCAAGATGAAAAATAATCTTTTTCTGATGGACCTGGGTCTTGGATGTTTATCTATATATGTATTTGTTATAAAATATAGTATCGTTGAGTTAGTATCCCATAACACAAGTCTCAAACTTACTTTGGGGCTAACTCAATGTGTGCGATTTGTCCCTATATATTTATTTATTTATATTTAGTTACTATCCTTATCCGGTATACTTTATTATGTGCCCCACTATACATACAGATATTGTAGGCCTATATCTTGCAAACTGTACATGTAGCAGGATTGGCGGTGTCCATAACTCCATATACGCAGGCCTGGTTTGATTAAAATTTATCGAGCTAAATCCTCGTTCGCCCTACTGTAACGCAGACAAATTATTTCTAATACACTGCTTCGGGCCTGTATGTCGCTCGTATTTAGATGGGAAATTAACTCCGCAGAAACAAGTCAGGGCTACAGAATTTATATTGGCAGTAATTTTGCGCGGATTATCTTATAATCAAAATCATTTATTTTACAAGATTACATATAAACGAAATTACAATATATAATATTACTAGCTGTTCCCCGCGGCTTCGCCCCACGTGGGACTCGGTTATATTGCGCCCAAAAGTAGCCTATGTTTGACCTCAGATCGTTAACTATATCCCTACCAAATTTCATCACAATCGGTCCAGCAGTTTAGCCGTGAAGAGGTGACAGACAGACAGACAGACTTTCGCATTTATAATATTAGTATGGAAGTATGGATATGGAAGAATGGATATCTGGATTATTTTGTCTCTCAAATATAAAAAAACTAGCTGTTCCCCGCGGCTTCGCCCCGCGTGGGACTCGGTTATATCGCGCCCAAAAGTAGCCTATGTTAGACCTCAGTTCGTTAACTACATCCCTACCAAATTTCATCACAATCGGTCCAGCAGTTTAGCCGTGAAAAGGTGACAGACAGACAGACAGACAGACTTTCGCATTTACAATATTAGTATGGATAAATAAAGATTTTTTTTTATTGAGACGAATGAATTACAACAAAAACAAACAAAATCTTTTTTTTTTACAAGAGTCAGTTCGGTGTAATCGGTTTGCATGCTTGTTTGCGTGCCTGCTGTTATGTGGCTTCGGAAAAACGCTTTGATCTGAGTGAGGACTGATACCTACACATCCTGATCAAGATCTAATTGGCTTGGTATTCCTGTAAAGAACTAGCTGGTCCCCGCTCGTTGTGTTTATGTATATGTACTTATAACCATCAACAATTGTTAGACTGTCATATGCAGAAGGAATTTTTGAAATCGAACCACGAGTTCTAAATTTATAAGCATTCAAACAAAGAAACTTCTTAGCTTTATAAAAAACTAGCGACCCGCTCCAGCTTCGCATGGACATAAAAACCATCCTCTTGAAACACTCTATCTTTAAAGTCTCTAGTTAGTACTCTTGTTTTAAAGATTTAATCGTACTCGTGCATAGGGACATAGGGGCAGGACTTTGTTTCATACTATGTAGTGATGAAGAACCGCTCGACCGATTTTGTGCATACTTCACATAAACCATCTACTAAATAGTCCGAACAAAGGCTAAACATTTAGATAGGTGAGCCCGTTCTTGAGTTAAAAAATTACAACGAAAAGTGGCATTGATATGATTGATTGATGATGATTGATTACGCAGTAGATTGAAGATTGAAAAGGAGAGCAGTCGCAAAATTGTTAAATTGTAACCAGTATTGCCATATCTGCACAGCACCACGATAAAAAAAAGACGTAACTTGGGCTCTAAAACGTAATATGAAAATCCAAGTGGGAAACACACTCGGAAGAAGAAAATGGAAGTTGAACTAAAAACAAAGCGATGTAAACGGTTCATCGAAATCAAATGGTTTATGCTCAGGCAATCCCAGTATATGCTAATGCAATGTTAGCACGGGCCCGCTCTCCGGACACGACGGTATGTTTGTGTGTCTAGAAGGAAGCAGACGGCATACGAACCATGTTTGATTGTATGTTAGTTCAATGATGTGTGTTTCGACCACTTACTAGGTGGATAGATACTGAAAGTGACCTTTATTTATATGTGCGGTTTCGGTTCACCAACCCAATTCCGTGTCGATAATCGCGTGTAGTGACTCCCTTGGTTTACCTCATAAATGTTCTTCGTTTCTAGATATAGACTCTATAATCACTTTGACCCATAGAACTAGGAACGCGGCTCGCAATTTTTTTTTTTTAAATCTATTCTTGGCCAGTATTTGGCTACCTCCACCGCGCGGTCTTTCGCCTCGTTCAGGTCCCAGACAGGGCAGCTAGGACACGACCGAAGGTGAGCCATCGACTACACCGCGCAGTCACGCAGGCTGCTATCAGAGAAACCCACCTTTTTTTTGTTAACGGAGGGGAAATGCATTTACGCACAGAGTGTGGGACTCCCAGGCCTAGTGCCCGGACTACCCACTAAAACCCCTCCGGCGTTTCCGCGCATAGCCGTTGAGGGCGCCATGGGGTCGCGTTAGCATTCTACCACGACGCCCTCCAGCCTTTCGGCCTTTCGGCCCCCTCAAATGCGCTGGGCAAAAGCCCAGCGCTCCCTAACGATGGCCGCCCTCTGTGAAATAGATATTCCACAGAAGGAGGACTTCACCTCGGGGTGGGGCATCCGCTCACCATCTACTAAAAGATGGGGGGAGTGCCCCACAGTTTGCAGGACATTGGCCGACAGTCAATAAGACCCTGAATATCAGGGAGTTATTAACTGCCGCCCAGGGTGCACCGTCCCAAATCACTTGTCAACCCGCTCTCTCAGCGGATCCGTTTGGATCAAGCGAGAACGCAAAGTTTTCAAGTGACTGGGCACTTGAGGAGGTTTCCCGCACTTAGCAACTCTCCTGATATGTTCCTGATAAATAAATAAATATTATACTAAATTGGTGGTCTACGTCGATGTAGGTCTATGATTCTAGTCCTAGAAAATGGAATACAGTCTAAATTGATTCAGGTGACACTGTGATTGTTACTGGATAGAGTCCGTAGTAACTTGTACAGTGGACCACATTGAAAAGTGTACCCTTTTGTCCTTTCAACAAGGAAGGTTATACTTGGTGTCCCAACAAGAGCCTAGTTCTTAACACGTTCGCGGACGTTTTTGAAAACACAATAGAAGTTTTATTGTTATAACTGCTATAGCAGTCGTGTGTCCGCTGTCGTGTTAATAATGATGATGTGACTAACAATTAATAAAAAAAAAAAATTCTATCCCCCGGTAGTTCTTAACAAAATAAGTTATACTATAAGCGTTCAAACAAACAAATTCTTCAGCTTATTATATTAGGTACTTGCTGCGTGAGAATTCCGGGAATAAATATAGCCTATGTGTTATGCCAGAGTCTATATGCAATCTCTATTCCAAATTTCAGCCAAATCTGTTGAGCCGTTTTCCTGTGAAAGAGAAAATCACCTCCATAAATTTTGATTAAGGGAATCACCACAGCGCGACTGCTGAGCACCCGACCAGACTATATCCCATATGGTAAACGAATGCCCACTTCGCCGTTTTCCAGGTGGAATGAGGGAGCTTCACAATCTTACGCCTGCCGCTGTCAACTAGCTTAGGAATTTGAATATAGACATCTGATCCATGCAGAACGAATGCCATACGCAATGTTGTACGATAGATTTCGCAACACAAAAACAATAGTTACATGAACAGAGCACGGAAAAATTTTGCTTCAGAAAAATACTAATAATAAATAAATCACAGATTTATTGAATTAGCCAATTATTTTAAATAAAATATTATATTTAATGACGAATTAATGGCGTCACTATGGCTTTTGCGGTCTATTCCTTTGCTTCGTTCGGTAAAAAAAAAAACAAATGTCATTGTCTTGTTGGTTTTGGTTGTCATAAAATTTTCACTCCTACCCAATAGGGTAAACGTATTACGTATGTACGTAATAACGTACATACGTAATACATTGAATTCTACAGCGTAATCTCAAATCCGACCTAGGATCAGTTACCTGAGGGAGCGTAACAAAGTTCAATGAATGGGAAATTATGAATGGTCCCGAATCGCTGACTCCGCTCAACCAAACATGCGTATATTTCCAATGCGTAGCCTCAATTAAAATTAGCTGACTGCTCGAGATGAAAATTGGATCATATTTGTATGTAAATAAAATATTAATTTGAATATGGGAAAGAGGGTTTGATATATTAACGATTTTTATGGATTTATAATTTTTGTTCACGAAAAAGCATAGAATTAGGAAATCGTGAGGCATTTTCTAAAATCTATGCGCAAAAGTTAGTTTAATATACTAAATATGCTTTGATACCTACCTGGAACATATGTCCTTTTATTTTTATTTCAATAATGTTTTTCATAAAAACATAAACGTCAGAGGGCTGCCTTAAAATGCTTCGCCAGTGCGTGTTGGCAAATCTACCTTTCCCTAAGCTGAACAATTGAAGTAGTGAAGAATCCATAAATAAAAAAAAATTATGGTAGAGACCGCGATTTCATATTCTATTATCTATCCGCGACAAAACATATTTTAGTTAAAATGGACTAAGCGAACGTTTCTTGATGCGGGCGTAAGTATCAATATCACTACCTCGCGAACCTCATCCGTAAACCCCCTTTTCGTTTTTTTTATTACTCTATATAGAGTATATATAGGTATTTCTTAATCTGTTAATTTTTTCCATAGTATATTCTCAAAAGGGTTTTTTTTTTATTTTTTTATTTTGCCATATTATCCTATTTTGGTCAGACGGTCATAATAAACAGTCATATATAAAAAAAAAAAAAACCGAAAACGAATTCAAAGCGCAAAGTTGTAAAAGAACAAGTACCATGCGGCCAGTGGTATAAGCATAGAACTAGACGCAATTTTTTTTTTTTATCTATGGGTATAAGCAATATAACAAATAGCAAACATCCCCCATTTTTGCCCCCATTTTCCGCCCAATCGAAAAACGCTCTCGACAAAAAATTGCAAATAAATCAAGGAACACGTGTGTCAAGTTTCATTAAGATCCGTTCGTAAACAACGTCACAGAAAACTTTCCCCCTTTTTTCCCCCCTTTTCCCTCCAATCAAAAAAAACTCTCGACAAAAAATTGCAAATAAATCAAGGAACACGTGTACCAAGTTTCATTAAGATCCGTTCAGAAATGCGACCTCTAGCCCGGAACAAACAGACAGACAGACAGACAGACATCCGGACAAAAGCAAAATTTGCCAGTCTCGAAATGGAGACTCTCGCTCGCTTCGCTCGCTCGGTCAATTATTAAAGTTTTAAGTGACATGAGATTGCTACTAACCTTCATGTTCATGTCTCTACACATGCATTAAAAAAAAAAAGTTGCGGGATTCGAACTTTTTTGTCTTTACAGTTAAAGCAGCCACATACAGTCCTTCATTAAACTATACGGGATATCCGGCTTTGCCTTTGCCTCACCTCCGGCTTCTGTGTGTAATAGAATAAGATCAATATTACGTCTCAGAAGAACATGTCTTATAAAATGCCATACAGTATTTTTAAGTCAATAAATACTTACCCTCGTATTAAGAAACGTTTGCTAAGCCCATGTTAGCTAAAAGGTGTTGCGTCTCGTTCTTTCACATGAAGTGTCAGGTAAGAGAAAAAGAGGCAAAACATATTTTAGTTAAAATGTGCTTAAACATTTCTTAATACGGGGGTTAGCTACTTACTTATCCTATTGAACTGATGTTCCCAATAAAGGCGGTCGATCGCTGTCAACAAATTCACTTCCGGAACAGTCTGTAACTCGCTGATCGAAACTTTACTTTTAGTTTGCTAAATGAAGCCACGAGTTCAGGTTCAGACGTAGTTTGGAGATACTTTCGGTCTTTTATCTCTAAGTTATATGCTCTCGAATCAATCTGGCTTTTTCCCATTCATTCATAAAACGTTTTCAGTGAAATATTTTTGTTCTCTTTACTGATTTTCATATGGAAAGAACAAGGAGTATACAAAATATTATAGATTAAAAAAAAATGCGCTCAAACATGCGTTCCAAGTTCTATGCAAAATATACAGTGTCAGGGTGAACATCGTGGCCATTGGAATAGTAGATAGTTAACTACATAAAAAAATCTAATCAAATAAAAAATTAAAATCGCAGAGAGAAAAAATATATCCAAATATTGAACGTCATGAAACAATTTATTTTTTTAATCAGAATATAAGTGGCCAGTACTTAATTCAAACGAAGAAGTACACAATAATTCTGGACAGTTTAAAGCAAAGAAATACAAATCCGCGCGGGATACTTTTTTTTTTTAAATCAATGGTTTAAAGGATATCATTTGGATACTCACTGATCAGGACAGAGAAATGGGGAGAATATTTAGTCTACATCATTTTTTTTGGTAGGCAAATGTTGAAAGGAAAAAAAAAGGATCTAATATGAGTGGATAAGTTAAGAATCGTCGCGGAAATCCATATAAAGCTATCCTGTGACGTCACAGTGCCATATTAAAAGTGCAGCAAACAGGAAGCCAGCCAATATTGAAGTTCCAAACTGTATTCGATTGCACAGTTGGCAACTGTACCTTCAGTGAAAACAGATAAACATATTGGTTCATGTCAGAATTTTATTGTGGAGTAGATAGACGGTTAGTTTTATTGACCTAGGTGCATATTCTGAAGATTTTGACTAAGTATTCGGATTATCTTTTTCACATCTAAGCACTTTCCGGCATGTGTTCTCAGCTGTTTGCTTGGAGACTAGTGTACGTTGCATTATATATAAAAGCGAAATGTGAGAAAATTGTGGAGGAGGCCACTACTCATAATAGGTTGTAGTGTCGAGTAAGTAAGTAATTAACTCATTTGTAACTTAACCCTTTACCAGTCCTTTACCGAATATTTTTTAGGCTCAAAGTTACATCCTTATTCCCGTGGATGAGGTGAAAGACGACTAAAAAATTTGGGAAAAATGTATAATTTCAAGCCTGAGAAAATAGGACAGTTTCTATAACAAAAAACAAACGTTCGTAGGTAGCTACGGTCATATGACTATCAAAAGGATAGACTACGGTAAAACCCTTTCCAAAAGCCTATTGAAAAGAATAAAATAAAATTAGACTAAGATGCCTAGAGAAATAATTAAAAATAAATTATTAACTTAGAATCATAGAAACCCCGCGTTTAAAAGAGTACTTTCAAAAGGAACATCTTTTTATTGAGTCTTGAACCACGAGTAGATTACGCAAACGACGCAACTTGTAAACTCGGCGCCCAAATAAGACATCGCGAAACTTTTTAAACAGTCATTTAGCGGCAACGACATTGCGGAACTTTGGCTGAGTGGTTCCGGATAAAGGTTAGAACATTCCTTATTCTCCCGTGGGTGTCGTAAGAGGCGACTAAAGGATCAACAGAGCTAAATTCTTTGTTTATTTCCGACTTGTGGCAGATCCCACGCATACTACAAGCCCACGAGGCATTGCCTTAAAAGTTAAATTTTAGGCAAGTGATTGGTAATAGAAATACCGTTGTAATAAGTTAATTTTATATGTACCAGAATTTGCTCGTAGCTTCGCCCCGGTGGACTTCCCTCGGGAACAGTGCTATTTCCTGGGATGAAAGGTCCTATCTCTTTCTCCAGGTTGTAAGCTACCTCTCCACCAATTTTTAGCAAATCAGTTCAGCCGTTTATGAGTTACAAATAGTGTAACTGTCGCAGTATGATAGATAAAGCCGTAATATAGTTATAACCCTAGGTATATGATTATATGCCGTAACATAGTTATACGAAAGCAATTCATGACTATCTTACTAGGAACATAATTATAATACGGTTCTAGTTTAGTGATATGGTTATATTACTGGATTAAGTTTAGTAACTTAACGTTTAGTGCCTTAAAACTAAGTTTTCCACCAGTGTTTGTTACCAGTGATGACATGAGTTTGTGGTCCCTTATTATAGGCCTCATAAGTTAAGCTCAAGGTCGCCCAAAGAGCCATGGAGAGGGCTATGCTCGGTGTTCCCTAGGAGACCGAATCAGAAATGAGGAGATCCGTAGGAGAACAAAGGTTGCCGACATAGCCTAGCGGATTAGCTTTTTGAAGTGGCAGTGGGCGCGCAACGAACCGATGGCCGATGGGGCAGAAAGGTTCTGGAATGGCGACCACACACCGGTAAGTGCAGCATCGGACACCCACCGACCAGATGGTCAGATGACCTAAGGAAGGTCGCAGGCAGGCGCTGGATCTAGGCCGCTTTCAACCGGTCATTTTGGAAATCCTAGGGGGGGTCTTTGTCCAGCAGAAACAGTATTGTGACTAATTGCAACCTTAATTTTGTAATAAAAATAAAAACCAATATAATTAGTATTGTTTTCTTTGATTCTCTGGCAGATTTATAACCATCTGACTAGATTAGTTTAGTCAGATAAACATATTACTAGATTGCAACCGTATAATAATTATATTCCTAGTAAGATAGTTATAAATCTCTTTCATATATCTATGTTACGGTATATAATTATATCACTAGGAATATGACTATATCACGGCTTTATCTATCTTACTGCGACAGTTATACGAAAGAGATTAATTACTATCTTACTAGGAATATAATTATAATACGGTTGCAATCTAGTAATATGTTTATCTGACTAAACTAATCTAGTGAGATGATTATAATTCTGCCAGAGAATCAAAGAAAACGATACTTACGAGTATATATCGGTTTTTATTTTTATAATAAACTTTTTCCGTTGCTGCGCTTACCGTATCACCATTCAAGAACTTTTCTGCCCCATCGACCATCGGTCCGTCGCGCTATGTGCCCCGCCCACTGCCACATCCAAGAGCTAATCCGCTGGCCTATGCCAGCAACCTATGTTCTCCTACGGATCCACTCTTTTCTGATTTGGTCTCGTAGGGAAACGCACCGAGCATAGCCCTCTCCGTGGCTCTTTGGGCGACCTTGAGCTTTCTTATGAAGCCCATAGTAAGGGAACACGTTTCGAATCCATATGTCATCACTGGTAACAGACAATGGTCGAAGACCTTAGTTTTAAGGCACTGAGGTATTTCAGACAAGAAAACATTGTGGAGCTTCTCGAATGCTGCCCATCCGAGTTGGATTCGACGAGAGACCTCATCCTTGAAGCTGGAGCTGTCAGCCTGGATCAACTGACCCAAGCGTCTTTTAGTAATGTATTAGTTTTTTTTACAGAAATATTTTAAATAACCTTGGCCACCAAATGGCAATAAATTTTGGCATATTTCACTTAGCAACAACTCTTCATTTGGTACAGGATCATTCAAAGTAATGTTTGAAAGCTGTATTGCATTTCTGGGTAACCAATCTTTTAGAATATCAACTGAAGTTCCAATTTTACTAAACTTAATCCAGTAATATAACCATATCACTAAACTAGAATCGTATTATAATTATGTTCCTAGTAAGATAGTCATGAATTGCCTTCGTATAACTATGTTACGGCATATAATCATATACCTAGGGTTATAACTATATTACGGCTTTATCTATCATACTGCGACATAACTATGTTACGGTACATAATTATATCCCTAGGGATATAACTATATCACGGCTTTATCTATCGTACTGCGACATACCTACCTATACAGATTAGAAACTAATGTAACTTCTATTTGACTAATGTTACGCAATCTTATGCCATTATTGCATGTCAGTATGTCAGTGGTAAAAATATCATCATCATTTCAGCCGTTGGTTGTCGACTGCTGGTCATAGGCTTCCCCCAAAGATTTCCAGAATGACCGGATGAAAGCGGCCTGCATCCAGCGCTTGCCTGTGACCTTCTTCAGGTCATCTGACCATCGGATGCACACACACCCACCAGGTCGGTTGGTGTCCGATGTTGCGCTTGCCGGTGCGTGGTCACCATTCAAGAATCTTTCTGCCCTATTGGCCATCAGTTCTTCATGCCCCGCCTACTGCCACTCCAAAGAGCTAATCTGCTGGGCTAAGGCAACCTATAGTTCTCCAAAAAAAAAAAAATAGTATTGGATTAAGTTTACCACTCATTCATTCAATGCCAAATCTTATTTTGGTAAAATTCATATTTCACGTATTAGCAGACTTTACGACTTGGCATGCAAGATCTCTCGGGATGATGTCATCGTAGGAATTGGCATGGCAGCGTTACATTCTTATCTGGCGAAGCATTTGCTGAAAAATGCACACCCAATGCACTTGCAACGATTGCGGAAACAGACTCACTGCTAAATTACTCTCGAAATGAAGAAAAGCTGAATAAACACTCGTTTCGGTTTGTTTTCTGTCTTCTGTCATCAATCATCATTTGTCTTTCACGTGTCCGCGACTTCTCCTCCTCCTCAAAAGATGGCGGCTGATAATCAGTGCTAGACCATTAGACATCCCTACATGTCTAGTGTAATGTTCAACCGACCATGCACTACCTGCATTTTGCATAGATGTATTACATATTTTTGTTTTATAAATCTATTAAATATTTGTGATAATGGTATCTAAGTTCTATTGTTAGTTTCTGTAAGTGAAAACTTGTAATTAGCCATATTTACTTCTACCGTAAGTTCTATTATTGTAAATTTAGCTGTCAGTTTTCCATAAATATAAAAATGAAATAAAATAAAAATAAAATACTGACCTGCCCCACTTCTTGAGATATTTGTCAAATTTCGTGTATGATTGTTTGTTATCTTTGTCCTTCTTTGTTGATTTATATGTGTGATAAATGTCTTAATAAATATCTATTCTATTTTAAAAGGCTTTGATAAAGTATCCAGAATTTTAAAAAAACAGATGAATGTAGTAGTCCTTGCGAACTGAGGGTTCGTTACCAAAAAAATTACCAAATTACTTTAAAGTTACTAAAAGAAATTACAAAAGACTTTTATTTAATTTTTAATTAATAATTTGTAATAAATTTAGTTTTATTATTCCAGCTTATGTGCTAAATAACATTGCTTCTTAAAACCAACGGAAAGTCACCCATAGACTTTAATTTCTTTAAATAGCAAAATATTCGAAAATTCAAGTACTTATTGATATAACTACAATCTGCAAAGTTAGCAGAAGTCGCATAACAAAGACAATTAATAAAGATATTTCTTGATCAGTTTACGAAATACACATAAAGAAAAGAAGTGGTCTATTCTAAATTATATTAGACGGCGTTTAATACGACTACACTTTGCTAATGTACTAAGACAGTTGCGTAAACAAAGACAGACTTAGTTAAATTTCACAGAATTACAGTTTCATTCCATTCTAGATTTTTCTCAAAGCGCTTGCGTCTCGCTGCGACCTATTTCTGAAATTAAATTGTGTTGCTTTACTTTAACCGAGTGTTAAAACTGTAAAATATAAATGTTTTATTTATTGCTTCTTATCGAGTGATTAAAAAATTTAATCGACAGTCGGCCTTATATAAATCAAGTCAGATTCAGTGAGGTATATATTTGAATTAATAAATTCAGAGTTTTTTTTAAATAATTACTTGGATAGTCAACTCGTTCCCTAAGATGTTTCGTTTAGAACCCTACAATTTAACTTTCTTTTGTTATATAGTATATTCTTAACACTAATTGACGTCATTGATTACTCATATTATGTTTACTTCCACTTTTAAGAGAAGGTAGAGAAGAAGAGGCGCCACAAACTCCACTGAAGCAAGTGCAGAAGTACAAAAATATAAGCAACTAGCAGTCCACCCCGGCTTCGTCCGTGTTACATAAATAGTCTATATCACTCAGGGTGAATGTAGCTTCCCAATGGTGAAAGAATTTTTGAAATCGGCACAGTAGTTTTTGAGTTTATTATTACAAACATATACACAAAAATACAAATCTATCCTCTTTAGTATATTAGTATAGATTGAGCACCACAAAACGAAACTACTCAGTATATGTAAAGGCTTTTATAAAGGGTAAAATACGAACAGCCCTATTTTTCAATTACCCTTTGCGACCTGAGTATATATAACATTCCTAATCCATCCTCCCGAATCTCCTGTAATGTTCCCTTCTGCCACAGGCCTAAAGTGCTACAGACGGACCGTCGTTGAATTAAGGGCCAGCGCAGATATGACGAAGCGCAGCGTAGAGCAATTTTCCATTGTCAAACTATTATCGGCTTTGTTGTTTTTGAAATAATATTCAAAATTGAATACTACTTTTCGGATGTAGTCGTTTTAATGCGCTCCGGAATTAAGTATTGTCTTAATCGATTTTGGATATTATTTCAAAGACAACAAAGCCGATAATAGTTTGACAATGGAAAATTTTATGAAGCCGAAAATAGCCGCTTATGTAATGACGATTGGCGCTAGCGTCACAAGTTGGTTTATCTGTGTGAGTGAAAGCCGTATATGACAAAAAAACTGCCATAGTTTGCATGTTTCACTCCTGTTGTATATAAGACAAAGTCTGGAGCTTTTACAAGTCTGTGTCTTCTGAATGTTTACTTCGCAGGCACGCACACACCATAAATTTCTTTGCGGTGAGTGCTGTAATTGCGCTGGCCCAGATAAACCTCATTTGCACAGCCTTTTTACCCGACTACGCAAAAGGACAGTGCAAAGAATCTTATAATATCGGAAATAAGCCCAGCGAATTTGTACGCTTATTCATAACCAGACAACCACAGAATTTAGAAATATTAACAAGAAGTGGCATAGCGCACGAAAAACGTGTCACTAGTTTGGCTTGCAAGCCAACGTTTCACACAGAAAAAATGGGCGGGGGAATTTGATTGCATCATTTATAGCCACTGTAATTGGTCGATAATATTAGGTAGCTTTGTTTTAAACAACGTAATACATTTATAAGGTGTGGTGTGGTTTACATGGGTTTACATGTATTAATTGAAGATAAGAAGAGAGACGCTGCCACACTGATCCTGGAACTGAATCCGCGTCAAAACATTTCTATTCGGACAATTTCTCTGTTCTGTGCAGACAACCCTGCACATCATAGTATCATGACGCCACTACCACTTGAATGACAAATAATGAGCTCTTTTTATATCTCTCATCGCAGCGCTTTTTCCGGTTGCTTCCTCACCTGACTGCTTCGGAGCCTAAGGTTCGCTTTCCTGCTTGTTCTCCTCTACTTCGCTCGGTCTTTGGCAAACTTTGTTGTGAGACTATTAGATTGTTTACTTTAAAGGGTGCTTTCATCTAAGTGAAATTCCAGTTGTTTCACAGCTGATCGCTGCAGAGCTCCCGGCCTACTTTCCTGCTCTTTTTTTCACTGCAAAACACGGTCTTCAGCATCGGTATTTATATAAAGACTACAAGACTATTTTCCCCTGTAACTTTTTTGCGCCGCACAGTTTTCCTGTTTCTCCTAATGCTTGACTGGTATAGAATGCTTTCAGCATGAGGTCCGCCAAATGTATAAGTATTTTGTACTTATGGAACAATAAAGTTTTAATAAATAAATAAGCCATTCGACAAATAACGATCAGAGGCTGGCCAGACCATAAAGAATAAGCCTGAAGACCAGGTCGGTCCCAGCTGCCAATTTTTGTTTAAAACTTTAAATCCTACTAATATTACAAACGTGAAAGTTTGTATAATATATGGATGTTTATTACTGTTTCACCGGAAGATGGCTGAACCAATTTGGCTGAAATTTGGAATGACGATTGTTTAAACACTATAGGCTTTTTTTTTATCGCGGAATTCGCACGGGAGCGGAGCCCCGGGCAACAGCTAGTTATATATAAATGAGATATAGAATACAAACCAATTTGCTATTCATAAGGTGTTCACACACCTGCGACTAATTAGCTGATAAATTAGTCGCGTCGCGTCGCGAGCGATACATTATGTTTGCGGAGGTACTCGTTAGTTAACGCGATTGTCATACATACATCTGTTCATTATGAAGTGCCTTAGTAATAGTAGGCTATGGAAGAATCAAGTTAATTTAAAAAAAATTGATAATTTAATTGGACAGCGATGTGGAGGAATTATTAGACGCACGATCGCATTCACATCGCATTAGTGCTTAGATAGATGTAAGTATTTTTATTGTTTTTAATTTTAAGATTAGTTTTAAATCTTATTGTGTATATGTATTGATTTATTGTTAATATATGTTCATAATACCTGAATAAATAATTTAAAAATGAAATATTTTATTTTATTAAATCTAATTGTCTCTGTTAGAGATTTTTTTGCAAGTAGCACTGTTTTACTTATGTTTGATTCTATTCAAAATCTTGTATGATATGTAACTGTATAGTTGCATAGGTACTAAAACGAATGCTTTGTGTCGTAGTTCATAGCTTTGCATTTATCTTTGCATCGTAGCTTGTAGCGATACTTCGTAGCTCGTAGCCTTGCATCGTAGCTTGTAGCATTACTTCGTAGCTCGTAGCCTTGCTTCGCAGCTCGCAGCTTTACGTGGTAGCTTGTAGCTTTGCGTCGTAGCTAGTACCTTTGCGACTTAACTAGTGGCTTTGCGTCGTAGCGTATCATTAATTCATAGCAATTTTGTAGTTATATAAGAATCGTCAGAGTCCGATAAAATGACCTTGTAAACCACATTTTATGAATAAAACTGAGTCTTCCATCTATTAAGATTCCACGTCACACACTCGAGAGAAATTCCGATGAACCGACAATCGTATAGAAATTGAAATTGTTATGTTAATTGTGCAAACTAGAGGTGATTGTGACGCGGATCAGTCGTCTAACTAGTCGGCAGGCAGGTAACGTGTTTATGTAATCAAATCGAATTATCATTCGGCTGATTGTATGATAGTCTAATGATATATGCCCTAATTGAATGAGTTCATTCATTCATATATTAAGGGCTTCAAGGTAAAACCGCATCTTGGTCCCTGAAGTAGTTCTTTAACGACTGGTAGCCTGGGCAAAGATTCAAAGTGCTTTCTGAAGCATGTCCCAAATATGAGACTTTCCGCCATTGAACAGTAAGCATTAGCGAGTGTTTTAGCCAATTTGTTCCAGAGCTGTGATATTAGTTACCTTGTAAGCCAGCTAACGTCGTATTACCTCAATAAAGACAATGTTTAGTAAAGCAATTAAATAATTGGAAACTGGTCATCAGTTACTGATTGAAACGAAACTATCACCCTTTTTCAATTACTTAGTTCTTTTTGCTTAAGCTTATCAATTTTGCTTGCCTAATAGATTTTTTTTTAATACAATTTATTATAAAAATATTTGAAATACCTGAGCAAGCTTCACGACATGTGAACTTGAAGAATGTCATAATTAGGGACGGTCGGTTTCGTCCTATCTCGGCGTTTCTCGCAAAAATTCCGAGCTCCGCCATCTCGGATTTAAATTAAAATGGCTGCCGTACATACTCGCACATGTAAATTGAAAATAGTTGGCCATCGCTGAAGGCTCGCTTGTTGTATAGTAAAAAGATCTATGATTAAAATGGTCACTGTTATTAAACACACGCTACGCCCGACAGGGTTCATATTGTACCTACTTAAAAAGGACAGTGACTTCAGTGTATACTATCTAGTTATAACTGTTATTGTACAATGTGAATGCAATAAATAAATTGAAATTGAAATTGAAAAAAGTTAATTTTTATATTGTAACATATTCAAAATCGAAGGAGGGAAAATCTTTAAAATATAGACTAACGACCCGCCCCGGCTTCGCATGGGCATAAAAACCTTCCTCTTGAATTACTCTATCTATTAAAAAAATCCGCATCAAAATCCGTTGCGTAGTTTTAAAGATTTAAGCATACAAAGGGACATAGGGACAAAGAAAGCGACTTGGTATTATACTATGTAGTGGTAGTGATATGAATTAAACTGAGAAAAGAATTAAGGTATGATTCACGCGTGCTTCACCTATTTTTAAAGTTGACGATGTAATTTTAAATCAATAAGCTATTACCGACTATGAGGTCATCTTTGCTTATGTTTTGATCAGTTCTAGGAGCCATAGATATTATAGTAAGCCTCACAGAGAGGGCACAAATTCTATGTTAATATCAATAATCTGCGATGTTTGCAACTTGTTTAACCTGCCACAGCCGCCCCTTAGATAAATTGAAATAGGCAGTGCATTATGATTTTTTTTTGCCGAAAATGTCTTTGACTAAGTGACAGTTAAATGTAGGTTGTTACGAAAACTCGGTCAAACAAAATTGCGTGAAAATTGTGAAAGAACCGCTCTGTATCCTTCGTGTCACTAAAAGCGAGGCTTATCAACGTTGATTTTGTACTTATCTGATCCGTAATTGCGGCTTTTAAAGCAATTAAATAAAGAGAGAGGCGAAATTCGTTCATTAAATAAATGTGTCGCTTCTTGCTCCCACAATACTGGGTATTTTGGGACCGATTAATGCGGGAACATTAGTGAATTAAGGGGTTTTTGATAAATGTAATTCAAGTACTTACTGTTGAGTCACAGTGGGAATTTCAGATTAATTCATGGGTCATCATCATTTTGTGTAGGTGACACGGTCAATCGAACATGCACACCCAGGTCTTTGGAACCTCCTCTCGGCCTCGGACGTGGTTCCTTTAACGACTACCAGATAGCAGCCGGGACCAACGGCTTAACGTGCCTTCCGAAGCACGAAATCATCTTTATTATCAGACAATCAGGTGATTCACATAATACAACAAAGTATGCTTCCCATGAAAATAGAACCCACGACCCCCGGACTTACAGGCGCTTTCATAATTTGACGGCGGCGGCAGTTATAATTCATAAAGTAAGCCATATCTAAAAGCATGCCCTGCCAACCATAAATCTATCTCACCTTGGCGCTATCCCGGTTGTTTCCTCAGCTGACTGCTTCGGAGCCCGTCCGCCTTCCTGCTCTTTCTTCTCAACTTTTCACGGTCTTCGTTATCCTTAGTTGTGAGACTATTAGCACGCATATTGTTTACCGCAACGTCGAGCCAGTTCTTCTTAGGCTTTCCCCATCTACTCGACCCTGAAGCATAGCTAGACACTTGTTCCCAACGAGCCCCCTTTGCCAACCAAGTATATTATATCATTAGATATTTGAAATGCAGATGCTAAGGACTGCGTTAACAATTTTTTATGCCATGGACAGTAAACGAGACAACAATAACAGTTAATTGCTATCTACGTCGAGAGGCGTTACTGCCAGCGAAAGTGTTAATAAAAAAATGCGTAACCATGCATTCAGATAAACGATTCAAGTATATTAATATTTTTTTCGTATTATAAATATTCAATCATCAACACTCATGGTAAAAACAGAGAAATATAAACAGTTTCGCACGAGGAAGCACTTTAAATAAATATGTCGTCATCAACAATGATTCAGAAGGGCGGTTGATATACGTTAGCCCAAGAATCAAAATGTCGAAGTACAGAAGTATCACTCGAATATCCTGTAACGTGTAATATTAACTGTTAAAACGACACACCGCCGGCGGCGCCGAGCGGCCTTCAATACTCAATACTTTATTGCACCTTAAATTACATGCAGATAATACAATTATAATACTCCATACTTAAACAGATTAGCTGATTCTCAATTTGTATGGGACGTCAAATTTTTTTTTCGTATTACGGTATTAGATTATTTGGAAAAGTTGTTCATTTAGTGGTCTGAATCTGCCCTTAAAATATTTGCAGTTGATTTGACTACCTTATATAAAAACATGATTGCTCTTCTTTTCTATCTTTATTTCGTGGGAAAGATACTCTTGTGACCGCAAGGGCCTTGATGTAGTGTTATTGGCCCGCCACCCTTGCCAAATGAATGGCCACCAACCTAGATATGACAAATGGTCAGTAATATACCATGCTGGATGCGGGGAATGATTTCTGCTGGGCGGCGCCGGCTCTAGACTTTGAGAGATATTGTCCTTAAGGGCCCGTGAGTCAACGCCTTCATTTCACGTTAATTATATTTTGGTTTAATGTAAACATAAAAAAATTGCCTAGATCGCGCGAATTTTATACGTCTTCTAGCTTTTGCCCGCGGCTTTGCCCGCTTGAAATTCCTTTGGGAATTTCCCCGAGATGAAAGGTACCCTTTGTCCTTCATCTGGTTCTATGCTTCCTCCCCACCCAGCCGTTATTGAGTTATAAATTGTGTAACTAACACAACTTTCTTTAATATATATATAGAAGATGTATGTAATAATTTACAATTGAAAAATCTACTTGTATTGCAAATATCTAATTTGGCAACACTTCTATCGAGCCTATCAAAGGTGCGATTGAAATTTCATTTTGAGCTTCTTCTTATTGAGTCAAATGGCTATAAACTACACGATATTGAATTAGTCAAATACTTTACCTTTATTGCTCGTTGATTTGCTATATTTAAATCCTAAATGAAATAATTTCTTCCATTTTAAAATTTTGCCACCCATTGCCACTTGGCACCTGGTGGCTTACCTCCATCTCTTAAAACCATGCAAGATCCAGTGAGTCAGCGAGACAGCGCAATACATGATGTGAGGCGACATCTCGCTTACTCACAGGATCTTGCATGGTTTTAAGAGACGGTAGTAACCCCCCTGGAGCGACTGCTCCTCTCGCACTGCAGGGCCGGCGCTGCTGCTGGGTTAATAGAGGAAATATAAAAGTAGCGCAATGTTACGTCGCGTTACTTCATTTTGTATGTAGAGGCAGTAAGGATTGATAATTCATCATAATTAATTTAAAATTTTGCACTACCCCTTACCTTTTACCTTTTTTTGGTCGACTGGTAGATAAAGGCTTTAAGTCCGCCGTTAACAATTGTGTAATAAAGTTAAATAAATAAATACAAAGTAGGCATTTAAATGGACGCATGCAACTTCCAACCGGTCATTCTGTAAATCCTTGGGGGAAGCCTATGTCCAGCTTTGGACAGCTTGCTGCTGAAATGATCATGATGAGGCATTTATTATATATTCTGTCTATAGGCATATATATATATATATTTTATTGTCTGTTTTTTTTAAGTAGTTTTGAAAACGGCAGTACTTAACGAGTCTGTACATGAATTTCGGAGGCGGATATTTTTTTAAATATAGGTTTGAGAAACAAACTCCAAACATCTCTACGGGGCTATCTCAATCTATGTGATTTGTCCGTATATATTTATATTTTTATATTTATATATCTCTGGCTGTTTTGAGAAAGATTTTAATCGAATAATCTCTAGCTATTCAACCTAACTGGTTATTCCGTTGACGCTCTACCTATATGGTGTAGACTTCAGTGGTTTCTGCTATCATACATATATGCATGCAATCTGATATCATATTCAAGATCTCTAGAAACCCTAACATCTTAAACATCTGTCATAGCCAGATATGAATATGTAGATCCCTCTATTTATCTAGTATACCGAAAGCTATTCCAATCCAATCTCTATCTATATAGAGATTATAAGAGTTAGTTATATGCTAAAGAAAAACTAATATATGTCTTATGTCTATTGTGAATGAAGCTATTTTGTGTTCAATAAAGTATTTGTTATAATCTGTTATTTTACTGACAAAAAGAACTAGTTAAAAAATAAACAAAAAATAAATACATAGGTTAATTTCTCAAAGCTGTTAATTTTCGCGAAGTGAGTTAAAAACACTTAAAAGTAATGCGAAGCTCCTACGTGCAATCTAAACGAACGATATCATTTAAACTTTGAAAACAAGATCTCGGAAGCAGTTAGCAAAATCACCAAACAGCCGTCTGAACATACATACAGACACTTTAAAAATAACCGTTATCTACCCGGTTACAGAAGTTTCGGATTCGGACCCATTTGCCCCATTCGTCAACCTCAGAGCCCTATTGGTTATTATAAGAGGCTGTCACATAAGGTCCTGGGTTCGATCTCCGGTCAGGTCGACATGGAAAATGATTTTTCTCAGATTGATCTACAAAAATATTGTATCGTTGAGTTGGTATCCCATAACAAAAGTTTCGAATTTATTTTGGGGCTTTCCCAAATTTTTTGTTAAGTTTCAATATTCACGTATATAGTTTTGTTAAGTTTCAAAATATGCATTTACTTAAAACCTATAGGAATCTATAGTCATAAATTAAATAATCGAAGTTGAAGAAGATTTGAGTGGACGTGTAGTAAATGTTACATCTTTCGGCTAAAATTATAAAAAAAAAATAATAAAGATGAAACATATGAGAGGCGTGAGTCAAAAACCGAAGTTGCGAACTTGAAAAGTGGAATACTGAATAGTATGTATTATTTTTTGCCAAAATAACTAAAAAATAAAATAAAATAATATATCTCTTCTCTACTACAAAAAAAATAAAAAAGCAATACAGATAAGGCAAGTGTGATGAGTACGTGCAAATCTCAAGTTGCAAACTTGGAAAGTGGTGAGTTACTGAATGGTTACGTAAGCTAAGTGATATGTACCCGTAACTTTTTGCTACTCGCCTCGTTGGAGACTTTGCCGACAGATGTTCTGAGTACTTCTCTTCATTACAAAGATAGACATGAAACAGTCTTTGAATTAATGTTCACATTTGTAAAGTTACCGGCTTCGTTTAATCACAGACTACAGAGTATGATTTTACGGAGTGGTTCCTTCGAAGGAAATATTTAAGTACTTTATAATATAACTTTGAATAAAATATTGAAACAAAAACCTGGGAGACAATTTGTTATAATTACCCAATTAAAAATTACAAGAGATATAAACCTATAAATAAAAAAAATATTTCCTGCAAGAAAATGTTTTGATTATGTAACTATACATTTTTACGTTAATAAAACATGAAATATATGTTTACGATATGCAATATGCAAAAAATCAGTTCCTTGGTTTGACTCGTCTTGATAGAATTTAATGTCTTTTATTTCGCTATTTTTTAAACTCCTGCTGTCACTACATAAAAACTATGAAACTGATATGTTCTCTCATTTAGTGTCAGTACAAATGTTAAGATACTGGCCCGTTTAGTTACCAGAGCCCACTCGACTTGCCTGCTCGACTAATGTGAACAAGAGTATATACCACTCATAGACGCGCCATTATCCCAAGCAACACTAATCTTTTAAATACGTCTCGTAAACCGTTCACTATAAACTAAGATTTAAAATAAATCCGATTCGCTACAGTTGGATACAATTATTTTATTGCATAGATTTCTATAAAGACTGTAAGTGGCAGTAAAACGTTAATTATTGAAAGAATTAGTTACAATTTACAATGGAATAAGAGCATCGTGTTATTTCTAAGAAAATCTGCCAGAGCACTATTAAGAAATTGAGAAAGTTTTTGCGGTTATTTATTATTATAGGTGATTTTATTGAATTGTAATAATAACTTTCGTGTTCATTTTCTTCGACCATAAATTCTCAATATGGCGCTCCTGATTGTCAGTCTGTAAGTACGTATATAGATACTTGTATTTAAATGTTACAAAGGACAAACAATAAAGTTTTCAGTTAATCAATACGAAAAAAAAGTAAAACTAAACTAATGCAATATGTAATGGAAGTAATAATATAAAATTATTATTTATATAATAATAATAAATATATAGGTAACTAGCTTTCGTTCGCGGTTTCGACCGCGTGAATTTCGCACGGGAACAGTTTCTGGGATAAAAGCTATCCTATGTCCTTCTCAATACTTCTATCTATGTGTATGCGAAATTTCAGAACGATTGGTGCAGTACATAGGGCGTGAAAGAGTAACAAACAAACAAACAAACAATCTCGTTCACTCATCATTAAGTTAGGACATAAGGGTATAAAAAAGGAGGAGAAATATGATTTTACTGTAGCTGAATTCTGCCTCTAGCGTGCGCCAATTTATAGTTCTCGCGGGCATAAGGTCAACTTGCAAACAAGCGCATACAAATCATCCTAATGACTTCCTGCGCATCGTCCCCGTAATCTTTATTAGAGAAACTTTTCACGGTATTAGTCCCAAGTTCCTCGTTTACATCTTCAAGCCCACAGATTAGGTAGAAATAGAGTAATCAACTATTGGAACGACGTTCCTTTTCACACGCGTGGCGACAAGGCTAGCCCAGAACATATGACCCACCACGGCGCTAGTGGAGGGGGGCATTTAACGCAGAGATTTAACAGGACACAGTTTCAGAACGAACGTCGTTCCAATAATTAATATCTCATTGTAAATAAATTCTGTATAGAAATAGAAACATTTATTTATAGATGCAAAAAAGGTGCGATGTGTTGTCTAACTCATAGTTAGTCTGTGTTGCAGTTACTCTTACTGCTTTTGAAGGTTAGGCTTATAATCGTAAAAGTTTCCGTGTTGTCGTGATGTATATTTACTTGGAAAATGATGCTTTACAACATTTTTTTAGCTGGATACGTTTCCTGTAAGGTCTTAATTTTTTTTATCTTTTTTGGTCCTAATTTAGTCAAGTCTAGTCAAGATAGTCTAGTCAGAAGACACTGCACTAATCTTGGAGATTTTGGTGACAAAAAACGAAGTCACCACTTCCCAACACACGCTTGTTTACGTTAAAACGCAATATCTCAGTTTTTCTCCTTTCATGAAGCACTATTAGACATTTATAACATCATTTCGTGTAGATGACACGGTCAATCGAACATGCATACCCTGGTATCAAAGTTTTACGGACAGCCTCTCGGCCTCTGACGTTGTTCCTTTAACGACTACCAGATGGTAGCCGGGATCAACGGCTTAACGTGCCTTCCGAAGCACGAAATTATCTTCATTATCAGACAGTCAGGTGATTCAGACTGCAATCTCCTGACTAAACGGGAAACAACTAAACAAAGTATGCTTCCTTTGGGAGTCCAACCTACGACCCACTTGACCACACGGAGGCAGTTAGACATCACTATCACTACATAGTATAAAACAAAGTCACTTTCTCTGTCCCTATGTCCCTTTGTATGCTTAAATCTTTAAAACTACTCAACGGATTTTCATGCGGTTTTTATAATAGATAGGGTGATTCAAGAGGAAGGTTTTTATGCCCATGCGAAGTCGGGGCGGGTCGCTAGTTTATAATAATTATGCCTTATTTTAAGACCAGACCATTCTGAGGTTAACCCTCCTTGGAAAAGCTGTTCGAAGTTAAATCCACGACCACACCATTCGGGCAAATTCACGAGTGACTGATGAACGAATTTCAGTACCCGAATGGAATCATATTTGTCCTTTTATCATTTATTAACTTTTACTACGAACAAATACATTGGACTTAACAACGTAAGAATTTATCACAATTAACTCTATTATTATCAAATGTGTAAACTAAATGGATGTAATGGCGTAGGGGCAAACAGCACGAGCGAAGAGTTCCGCAAATTAATGAATGGGCGTGCTGCCGCATAATGCGACGTCTCGCCGTCATTTATCTTTACATTTCACTGTTTTATAGGTTACTTTTAATACTATGCCATTTTTAAAAATATTTTGATAGCTATTTGCAGCTTTCACTGGGCCACAATCTACACTGGCCTATATGGAGATCACTGAACAGGCTTCGGGTAGGCGTCGGTAGATTTCAGGAGTTGCGGAAGAGGTGGGGGTTTTCTGATGACGATAGGTGTCGCTGCGGGAGTAAACAAACCAGGGCAGACTTGCTGTCATGCCCCACCTTAGCTGGATCCTTGTTCAGTGGATGACTTGGTTGAGGCAAATCGGAAGGCCATTGAGGTGGCCTAGCACTGGATTAATCATATCTTGTAATTTGTCGTTGACACGAAAAGAAGATGAATTGGCAGTGAAGATCATGTATTATAAATTTGAACGTGGAAAATCAAATCAAATCAATCAAATTAAATCTATTTATTGTGGAAATTGGAGAGAGTAGAGTTGGTATTCTTTGTATTAGGTTATTGACGTAAGGTCTACAAAAAAAGTTGGTATTCTAAGTATTTGGTATCTTACGTATTTTTTAAAGTAGTTAGTATTTTCCGAAAACCAATTGTGGTGTTTCGCAAACTTGGTATATCACGGATATGGTAGTATGAGTATTCGGTAATGGTCAAAATGTGCCCCTCATCGAGGATCCCATACGAGTTAATGCATGATTTGTTTTTAAAATGTATGTAAAATTTTATCTTTTGCGGCCTTCATAACTTGTTCAGGCCGTTGGTTCTGATTGTCTGTCCGACCACAGGCTATATAACGGTTGCTACGTCAGCTTTGGTCGGAGAGGATTTACGATTGTCGGTCTCATTTTATTTCGTTAATGTTTGTTTTAATCGAAGTTTTACATACCACATTAAACGTTGCCGTGGTAATGGGCTTTTGAATGCATTGTTTCATTGATAGTTATTATATTACCTTATTAGTAAGGCAGAGCTGTTTTAGAGTTAAAATTTTTGTCGCATCTAATCTCGTCGTGTGGTTTCAGAGTTCCGGCTCGGTTCTATTATGCTCTCCTGCGTAACCAACGGCTTAACATGCCTTATTAAGTTAAAGCATGTTAAGCCTTTGGTTCTATTGGTTATTGCTAAATGGTAGTTTAGGCCTGGCTATCTTTGTTAGGTGCCTATAGACAGACTAAAAGTCTAGCAATGTTGGATCATGTCTTCGTTTGACTGGTTTTCCTTTAAAATTGATTGCGGAGGTCAAAAAGCAGTCACTTCATTGTAATAACTAATTTATATAAAATAATAGTACTGTCAAATCTAGGACCATGTTTGGAGCTTATCTTAACTTTGAAAGCGTGTGTAATAATGCGTAACCTGAGATAACTAGGGTGTAAAATTGGGAGTAATATTATTTTAAGCTAGATATATATACTAAACGGCTTATTTTAATTTACGAAATCATTTATTAATAACAACACCAAAATACATTTCATTTACAAAAACCGAGCCACGAAAACCTCGTTGGGTTTATCTGGGCTCCGGTCATACATGCATTTGCTTTGAGAAACTTTCTAAGTTGATATTTAAATGGCATTGCAATTTTCTTATACTAATTTTGCAATTCAGTTGGTGAATAAGCAATCAATGCGTTGATTAAGAGTCATAGCCTGGTTGGAAGGCGCATAATGAGAGGTTTATGTTGGATATGCAGAAAGCAGGCAATAGCTACAATAAATAAATAAGACACAAAACATATTTCACTTAGATACGGCCTTCCATATGCCCGTACCAGACGCCAGACCTCGTGACTAATCCGCTTGCGTCGAATTATCTCGTATCTCGCACGCCCTAATCTACGCTCTAATCCGGATACGTGATCCCGGACTAGACCACTATAAATACACGTCTAGTGGGTTTGTTCATGAAATTCAATCTGCACGCAGTACACTATCGTTTTGTGGATACAAAAATCTGCTTCATGATTGAGATATTTGACGCAAAACTAAACGAGGATAGTATTATTTGCAAAGGTTGACGTTAGAATGTTGATTGTTGTTTAGCATTAAGACCGCTATTGTACTTTACAATTGTTTGTACATTAAAAGAAACAGTTATTACGAATAAGATATATTAAACAATCTCAATCGTCATGCGACTATATACAAGGTGGACACAAATCAACTGCAAATATTTTAAGGGCAGATACAGACCATTATACTGAACAACTTTTCCAAATAAACTTATATCGAAATATGAAATTTTATTTTTCACTCTGCATACTAAACTAGATCAGCTGATTCTCAATATGTATGGGAGGTCAAAATTTTTTTTTCGTATTTCGACATAAGTTTATTTAGGAAAGTTGTTCAGTTTAGTAATCTGAATCTGCCCTTAAAATATTTGCAGTTGATTTAAATTCACCTTATATACTAGGTGTTTCGTTTTCACTCGTTTTTATTGGTTGGTTTGTACTATAACCTATAACGTTTCTCAAGAATCAGGCTATTATAATGCAGAAAGAATTTTCCAAATACATCCAGTGGTTCTCAAGTTATACTAATAAGCGTTCAAACAAAACTTCAGCTTTATAACATTAGTATAGATAGTATAGATATGGATGGTGTGGTCCACCATTTGTACACTATCACTACATAGTATAAAACAAAGTCGTTTTCTCTGTCCCTATGTCCCTTTGTATGCTTAAATCTTTAAAACTACGCAACGGATTTTGATGCGGTTTTTTAATAGATAGAGTGATTCAAGAGGAAGGTTTTTATGCCCATGCGAAGCCGGGGCGGGTCCCTAGTTTTTAATAAAAAGTTTAAAAAATAAAAATTTTACTAACGAAACATATTTATTAATTGTTTAAAATCACAATAGACAAAACCTACGTCAATTTTAGTCTAGCTTCGGACAAAGCTGAGCCCAATGATTACCATAAGTCCGTAATTCCTTCCCGCAAGCAATAAGCAGTGCCAATAAAACGACGCGTTGTAACGCATCGGTTTCCGGTCCCATACGCGGCCCGGGTCACTCCGCTTTGCTCCCGGGGTTAGACACTTAATAAATAATATATAGACAAATAATTAAGTATTATATTTTAGCTTTATTTTAGTTTTAATTAAGTTTTATTTAAGTTTTAATTTTAGTTTTATTTTAATATTTATGTAATTGGTATAATATATTTGTTTAAAATTCAATTAAAAGGAATGTGATAAAATAGTAAAAAAACAAATTAAATAAGTATTTGATTTTTTTTGTCAGTTATTTGTATTGTTTTTAATATATATTATTGTAAATATGTTAACAAATATAAATTGTTTCGTTGTTGCCAAAAATAAATTAATACAGTCATGTTAAATAATTAAATAATTATACATGATCGAGCGAAGTTTTCAAGGCTCTTTGTTATATTGTGAATAAATAAACAAAAACGTATGTTAGTCAGTTTGACATTAGTGAAACTGGCAAATAAGGAAATTGGCAACAGAAACTGTCTAATGAGTAAACTGGTGAATTAGTGAAATTAACGAGCAAGGAAAATTATCAGTAATACGCTAACACACTAGGAAAAGTAACAATGTAATGTCTGCAAAAAAATGTATTATATTCGAGCTTATATAAGTCGACATAGAGCCAAAAATGTAATTGCGTTTGCATCCAGTGCTATATTTTTATTTTATTATTAATATAATAGCTATTTACACTACGTGGGTCTATACATAAGGCTTAAGAAGAACTGTCCTACGTCCCGTATACGGTGCGTTTTACGGCCACAGTTATAGTAATCCGACGCATATTTACTTTTATTGCTCTCCCAGTATTTCTTCGAGACCGAATTGCTGACTTGGAGCCTTTTTTGTCCTTGCTATATTGCTAGCAATTATGTTTGTTTGTTTAATATGTGGCTCGTAAACTATGTTCAGGCTATTGAGTACCATGCTTATTTGTTTTATTTTGTGTGATAATTAAAGGTTTTTTTTTTGAATTTTTGGTTGTTTAACTATATGATGTTTTGTCACGAATATGATTGCAAATCTAGTGGTATAAGATAGGAATATGATTATCTATAAGTATAATTTGAAGCATGGTATGGTTACATACAAACAACGGCAACAAACTCTAAGGAAAAAATCAATCCTACACGAAATGATGATTTCGTGTAGATGAGACGGTCAATTGACCATGCATGCCCTGGTGTCAGAGTTCTTTGGAACCGCCGCTCGGCCTCTGACGTGGTTCCTTTAACGACTTCCAGATGCATGGTAGCCGGGACTAAGCCGGGTTATTCAAGCTGGCAATGTCCTAACCAAACTGGAAACAACTAAAAAAGTAAGCTTCCGGTGGGAATCGAACCCACGACCCCCGGGTCTATAAGCAAACGCCGACTAAGCCGGGTTATTCAAGCTGGCAATGTCCTAACCAAACTGGAAACAACTAAAAAAAGTAAGCTTCCGGTGGGAATCGAACCCACGACCCCCGGGTCTATAAGCAAACGCCTTAACCACTGAACCACGGAGGAAGTTGGAGAAAAAAATCAATGATTCAATTAAAAGACGCCCTATCTTATCTCAGACGTTCTGTCTGTCTGTCCAACTACAAATGGCGAGCCCAGTCGACTGTGAACTGGAGATTTGGCTTCTAGAGTTATTGCTTGAGATTGTGACTCATTACTTGGACTTCTAGATAGGACATCCTGTTTTGTAATAGCCTCTGAAGCGTAGTAATGTAGTGGGATACTTAAGAAATAAAGGATAAGATTGGATGTTAAAATATAAACACAATTAAAGTTATTGAGGGAGTGCTATATTTCGTTGCCATTTTAGGGATCATATGTACCAGTACCCTCATTTTTAGTGCCTCTTTGTAGAAGGTGAAAATGATTATTTACGATTATTTTTTCAAATATTGAAAATTGTTATTATAAACGTTAAATTTCTGTTCCTCTAGCATGAGATTTTGTAATCGCAGACGCTAACGACTGCGTTAGGATTTTGTCTTTGATTATTTATTCTCAATCAAAGGATTTTGTATGAAGTTTTTTAGTTGCAAAGATAATCTAGATGATAGTGATGATTCAAAAATCTAGACCATAAACTCTGATTTCTCAACCGATTTGCGTGATCCAGGTCCCAAAGCATAAATGCTGATTTATATAAGTAGGTTAGTGATAAAATACTTTACGACAGAGTTCCGATTTGGCTGTGTCTGATCACTAATCTACTACCTACATCGTAGTAGTCGGGTAAAAAATAAAGAGAGCATAGAAATATCATTTTTTTTTTTAAATTAAGTGTATACTCAGGAGACCGAAGAGCTGGCAGCTTCCTCGGAGTCTAGCTATTCAAAGGGGGAAGGCTGCCAGTATCTTCGCAACCTTGCCTAAAGGGACTCCTTTTAATAATATATTTTAGTTGTAATATTATAATTTTTAAGGTTTTTTTTTAGTTTTTGGCTTAAAATCGTATGTTATTTTTTTCCTTTTATATTTATAATAATATACTTCATAAATAGGTAATATATTAATATGAATAAATTAGATGTGTTTTTTTTTCTTATAATAGAATATCTTGTAGCGTTCCCAGGTAAATTGTTTTAGAACACCTTATTAGGCCTTTTGATTATATATTTTGTAAAAAGTCCTATTTTGTGACATGGCGTGTCCTATCTTTGACACTGATTTGCTTAGTTAGAAATAATTGTATATGTTTTAAGTTTCATAAAAGTTGTTCCAGTAAAATCTTAAACAGCCTTATTAAACCTGAAAGTCTTTATTAATAACATTGAAATTAATCTTATTTTTTATCTTAAAAATATGCAGTGCGTGTGTTAAAATATTAACATTGACCCATCTTAATTTTAGGCTCCCTCTCCGCGTACCACTATGCGTTCCCAATCTGTAACTTCGTTATTTGGTACCATAATCACCCGTACCACGGGTCGGGTGGCGTCAACGTTTTACGACTCCCTTTACGATTCCACTTAAGAGTCTACTTCACTCAATGAAATATGACACGACAACTGTTGCATGTCAATGTGTAGTTTCATGTGAGTATTGTTAGTTACTGTTAGTGTATTTACTTGATTACGACTTTAGTATCCTTCCTTCCTACTAACATTATAAACGCGAATGTTTGTAAGGATGTTTGTTACTCTTTTACAGCAAATCGGCTGAACTGATTTGGCTGAAATCTGGAATGGAGATTGCTTACAACACAAAATAGATTTGGTGGTATTTGGTATTACAATGAAAAGCGGCATTCCCCGAGTGCCGCAATTTTTTTTTTTTTTTATTTATTTACTAAAACTTTATTGTTCCATAAGTACAAAATACTTACACAATTGGCGGTCTTAACACGTTCGCGGACGTTTTTGAAAACACAATAGACGTTGTTATAACTGCTATAGCATTCGTGTGTCGGCCAAAGTGTTAATGCTAAAAGCATTCTCTACCAGTCAACTATTGGGAGAAACAGAAAAACTGTGCGGCGCAAAAAAGTAACAGGTAAAATACTATTTTTTATTGTGTTGTACCAAATAAAGGTTTTTTATTTCTATCTATCTTATTATGATGATATATAATTATCAATAAGTTAAATAAGGTTTACCTGCTGTATGAGCCATCAGCGTGGCGCAGCAACCAATCAGAATCCAGCAAATTATTGACTGAAAGCAGCAATATGTAATAATGAGGCCTTAGAGGTCAATCACCGCGCAACGGGGCTTCATTGTAGCGCGGGTTCGCTGGTATTAATTAAAATATCCCAGCGGGTTATACCCGGGTTACTAATAACAAAACCTGGTATAGGTACGGGTATGATCTTTGAAGCGCAGTGAAAATGTCTTAAAGAGTCGAAGTCTAATGATGTTTTAAAAAAAATATCAGCGGACCCAGGGCTCCGAAGCAATTAGCTGAGGAAGAAACCGGGAAAATGCTAAGATACGAGACAAATAATAAAAAATTTGAATCGTCGAATAGTATAATGAACTACATTAAAAAAGAGCCGTACTTCTTAATTCTATGGTCAAAACTGTTTAATCATTTAGGTAGGTATGTTTTTTTAACCTATATACTAGCAGCGTATCGGAACGATCACTGCTGAGAAGTACTCTACTCTTTTGCCAAATGAAATCAGTTCTGTATTAGTTCCCACTGTACCTGAAGGGCTTAGCCTTTTTTTCATTTTCAAACCAGAAGAATTTAATTCGAACCAGAGTTGTTTATTGACATAGGTCAAAATAAATTGTTGTTGAAAAATAGTTTTCAAAAATAAATTTCATTTTATATTTATCTCTGTAAAACAAAAAAGTGGTTTTCTCTACATATAGGGCGTAGAAGAAAACAATAATCCTTTAATAATACTAGCTCAAACCTGACTGAATATGGAAGTGCTACATTTTGTCGTAGCCTTGCTACGCCGCCTTAATCGTACTACGCCGTAGCGACCGTAGCTCTAATTTTCGATTTAATAATTCCAGCATCGAATAGAGGTCTAAATTTTCTTCCACCTTTGTCCGACTGGTAGAAATTCCGCCAACAGTTGAACCAAGATTTGGAATAAAGTTATTCCTCTATCTTTCTGCATTACTTATTTAGTTGATTGTTAAAAAAGCCTTTTTATTTTCCTTTTATTCTGCCGTAATGTTTAATTAATTAATTATAATTCTAGGAAGAAGACATATAACATGAGTTATAAGACATTTTTGTCTCTGCCAATTTATAGTGTTGTATTTTCTATAATTACTTATAATCTCGAGAGATTGTATTAAGGTGATACCTCGGTGAACACTAGCGCCACCGTCATTTAAAAATCATTACTCACTGAAAACACAAGTTATCAAAAATCCCTCTGCTTTAATTATGGTTCTGGAACTGAAGTTAATTTTAATCATATTCAATTATTAAATTATAGTTCCATATAGTTACAAATTGCAAAACTGCTAAAATAGCCGTTTTAAGCAATAATGCAATTTGTAACTATAGGGAATTATAATTTAATAATTGAATATGAATAAAATTAACTTCAGATCCAGAACCTTAATTACAGCAGAGGGATTTTTGATAACTTGTGTTTTCAGTGAGTAATGATTTTTAAATGACGGTGGCGCTAGTGTTCACCGAGGTATCACCTTAATACAATCTCTCGAGATTATAAGTAATTATAGAAAATACAACACTATAAATTGGCAGAGACAAAAATGTCTTATAACTCATGTTATATGTCTTCTTCCTAGAATTATAATTAATTAATTAAACTTTACGGCAGAATAAAAGGAAAATAAAAAGGCTTTTTTAACAATCAACTAAATAAGTAATGCAGAAAGATAGAGGAATAACTTTATTCCAAATCTTGGTTCAACTGTTGGCGGAATTTCTACCAGTCGGACAAAGGTGGAAGAAAATTTAGACCTCTATTCGATGCTGGAATTATGATACAGATACAAAAATAATATCATCGAAATATGTAATATAAAAGATCCAGGGTAACCTTGGGCTTACACTGTTTACGTTCCGTCAAAATTATCCAAGTTATACACTTCAGAATTTTGTAATACAATGTAAAGTTGCGCGAAATGTATTGCGAACTGTCAAATTAGGGAATTCTTAACTTTTACAGGAACTTCGAGCTATTTTCGACTCTGTTCCTTTAGGATAAAGTCAAATTAGGCTTGTTTGTTTGAGTAAATCTCGACGGAAAGGAAATCAGTTGCGTAAGAAAGTTGAAACAGTGCCATCAAGTTGCAAAGCAACAGATGTTAGGCTCGCTTAATGAAATAAGGAACAGCGGAGGCCTGTTTTCGAGACAAAGGGTCCAAATTCAATTTTGTAATGTTATTTTGAGTAATGGCTCTTAGATTGATGATTAAAGTGTATCCGTATAATCAAAGGGCTTCAATGTAATTTTTTGTATGTAAATATAAATTCGGTCAAGTGCGAGTCGGATTTGCAAAGCAATGGTCGTTACCTCATCGACTGTAAAAGTGAAAAAAAATACCAGTGGCACTCTGTGGGAATAACAATGAAAGTGTGTATTTTTGAGGAGTCGGTAAAAGTAAAAAAGTTTGTTTGTTTGCTTGTAAAAAACTTTATTGCACAAAATTATCAAAAATACAATTACAAGATAAATGCAAGGGCGGACTTATCCCATGAAGAGATCTCCTCCAGCCAACCGGAGGCAGGTAACAAGGATACAATTATAAAATAGATGGTGGTAGAAAGAAAGTTAGTGAAAGTGAAAAAGCGAGTTAGTTTTTTTTTTTTAGAAATCATTTTATTTCATAATTACAATAAAACAATATTAAAATAAACTTATAAATAAAAAAATTCCTCAAACGCGCCACATCCAGGCAGTGTGCACAGAATACTAGCAGCATTTCCCCGCTGGATTGCTAGGCTTATACGCTTAGCAAAGAAATTACCCGCTTTAGGATCACCAGTAGCCTCGATGAGACGCGTTGAGATGTCAATGTTGAAAAATTGAGATGTTAGAATTATGCAAAAAATGTTTGTTGATTAACTCATTGCAGTTTGAGCTAAACCGTCAAATTTGTTTACTCAAAACACGTCACGCAAACGTCACAAACTGTGCGATATTTCAGCAGGAATCTAAACTCGGAAAGACCGTTTATTAAACAAGTCCAAAGCGAGACAATCACCGCGGCACAAACAAGTCGACATGTTATGTTTGCCGTAAACAAACAGACAAACATGTAGCACGGCTTGCGTACGGAGCAGACCGCAACGATTCGGCCTGGGCGCGCTCCTGTTACATCTTCAGATTTGACCCTAAATTATATGATAATATGTCCGCTCAAAATGTTCGGACATCAATAAAAACTATGCTGCATCTCTTAGAATAAAATAGAATAAGAAATATATTTATCGAACCATTTTATTTACAAATTATTGTGATGGTATCACTCAGCCACCCACCATCGAACTAGGATTAATTTAATGTCTATTTTAAGAAGTATTTAACATATTCGTTCGTTATTCTTTCGATTGAGTTTTAGCATGACATTATCATTTTACGATTTTTGTAGTTGCTTGCGTGTCTATCATATTGTTTATCGTTAATAGGCGAGCGTGTTAGACGAAAGTGATGAGTGTAGAGAAAGCGATGGAGGTCTGTAACGATCGTAGCCAATAAAAAATCTCTAGTCTCTGCCTACCCCTGCTGGTGACAGGCGTGATGATATGTCTATCTTATTGTTCATAGGGTATATCTAAAGAAACGTTATCGTTTGATGTCACGTTACAAGAAACGTTATCGTTGTCTCTAGTGGTCACGAAGTAACATTCTCATATCTGAATAATTTTTCGTTAATTCAGAACATTTTAACTTGTAAAAAAATATTCTTTTACCATGAAAGGTAGAGTCATCAATTTATCGGATTTATAATCACGGGTACAAGAAGAACCTACTTCGAGCTCCGGCCTCGATGTTTACTTACAAAACTACAAACATAACCTTACATCCATCACCACCTTTATACCTATCTACTTACGGTATAAAATACCAATTTCAAAGTATTATCAACTTTGTTTCTGCAGTAGACAAGTCGAATTTACAAGCGGTTACTGCTTCACGCCTAGCAAGATGGAATCTTTGTTTGTATTGGAGGAAATTCTCTTTTTTCCAGGGTGCAAATGTGTTTTCCGAATAGTCTAGTTTACTCAGTTTAAGCGATTGCTCTTTTTAGCTCGTAAGCGCATCTTCCGAGCTGTTGGAGGGAAAATAGGAAAGTAAGAACGTGCTAACAGCTTTTTCTTTGAAACTGATCGCAAAAATTGACCAAGCAAATAGACTGGTTTGAATTGGCGTAGGATAAAGACGTATAATGAAACTTGTTACTTATTTTTGATTTTGTACAATATTTTTTATACTTAATATTTAATTTCTCTTAAATTATTATGCGCAAGAAATAGGTCAAAGAGATACGAATTCATAGAAGTATGAAATCGCGCGCGGTCTCTACATTTTTTTTTGAATCTACTAGAACAAAATATATGGGATTGACATGAGTCGAGCTAAATCACGTGGTCAATTGTTTGTGTATGATAATGTAAATTGTGACTTTGCTAAACCTCCTGTTCCGCTTATCGCAATAAAGTTTTTATTGAAAAAAAAAAAAATTGAAAATGTCACTGGATAAAAATATTGGAACTCGAAAATAGTTGACGTCAATAAGTGATACGAATGTCCTATATTGAGAATAAACAATTTGAATTTGAATATGAGTTACTAAACAAAGGGATTTTTAATCACAAAATGAACATACAATGAACATATTGTCAATATTTGATAGGTATCGATTAGTGGATTCATCGACAGGATGACTACAGGAAAACAATGAAATATGCACAGGGTACACGAAATTATCCGAACATTTCAACTTCAAAACAAGGCATTAGTAGTACGGTGAGCAACTGCACTGGAATTATAAAGTAGAGTAGCGTTGTATAAATATCGTTTGATTGATTGTCAATAGTTGACATCGATAACAATATCAATAGAACTATTAACAAACGATGATTATAGCCAATAGTTATAGTTTTGCAATACTACTGAAGGAAACTATCCATAGTATGGATCGTGTTATTTAGATATTATAAGGCACCGACTTCAAAAAAGTAAGAGGTTTCTCAATTAATTAGTAACTATCGATAGTATCGATATTTAAGGATATTTCTATGAAAAACTATTTATAGCTAAATGACTATCAATAGATAAATTTATTGGGCTATATTCGGCATAGATATTCCACTAAGAACAACATCGATTTACAATACTATCGATGGTCCTATCGAAATTGTTACTATTTTTCAAGGCCACAATCGTATCAACACTACTGATATGTTATACTATTGCTTGCAACGTTATTTACAAACAGTTGTACCAAATCCGTTGCGGTATGCCAACGTACCGGTATTGTAGTACGCTACGTAGCGGTGTACCACACTATTATACGCCCACTTTATGTCCAAAATTTGTAGGACACGCATAATTTAACAATTACATTTTGTTAATTCAAATGCAATTGCTTTTTGTTTTCCAATGCAGGAGACTGTTTCTGGCAGGTTTTTATTCTTTAAAAAGTTCATAGATTTAAGAAATCGCAGTATTTGGAGTGCTATTTTTGAGATGTATGACTCACCTAAAACCGGTGAGTCGAATGATTATCGTTCGTTTTCGAATGATTTTCATGCGACATAACCGGTTACTCGAACGATACTCATTCGACTCACCGGTTTTGGGTGAGTCATACATCTTAAAAATAGCACTCCTAGCCGCGATGTCATGAAATATGAAATCGCGGACTATTTTTTTAATTGTATAGCACAAAAGTCGATCTTAATGCTATCAACTTTAGGTCAAGTAGATATCTTAATGTGGGTTAATTATAAGATAATAAATTTTCATTAACTACATATAAACACACGAAGCTTCAGATTTGGATCTTTATTGTGATTATTGGTAGTTTTTTTTAAAGAATGTATTACATATAAATATTTATGTAAAAACTAGGTGCTTAGATATAGTTTTCATACTTTTGTTTTGATCATTCTACTACCAAATAGGCAGTTACTGAATTTTACTCATACTTTTTGAGTGGGCTAAATATGTCAAATTATTCAAGTAGTATGTTTGGAAGATATATTAAATACTAGCTGTTGCCCGCGGTCCAGCAGTTTAGCCGTGAAGAGGTGACAGACAGACAGACAGATAGACAGACTTTCGCATTTATAATATTAGTATGGATATGGAAGTATGGATTTTATTTAAGATATCATGATATCGGGATTTTCCTGCACAGTGTAATCTATATCAGTAAAATGACTTCAGTATCTCCATTACTTAGTTCCATATCACCTGAAAGCCGTAACATCGACCTGTAAATAAACTGAGTGCTAGGTGCGCTGTGATGGAGCGAGAGTGTCGGGCGTACAATCGCGTAGAAAATACTTCGAAAGTATTTGGTTGTTCATATGTTCTTGCTGGATTATTCGAGTTTTAAACTGAAAACTTTTTTTATTTGCGTTAAGATTTTTTTAAGATGGAACTATTGAATTAGCTATACCATCACCGAAACTTCAAAAAATTCACATGTAATTTTTTCACTTTACATGCCGGCAATCCCTCGGTGTTACAGTTTTTTATAATGGAAAGGCAGACAATGACTTCAGTCATGCAGATAGCGACAATGAGTTATGTAAGTTCCGCAGGTATATGAATTTAGTAAATAAATGGTGTAGAGTAATGTAAGCTAACATACTTAGAACACTGATATGGTTTAAAGTGTTAGTACAATAAAGTTATTACAAACAAGTAAATAATTAGTTTTGATTTACTAATAGTATTTGTTATAAAATATAGTATCGTTTAGTTAGTATCCCATAACACAAGTCTCGAACTTACTTTGGGGCTAACTCATCCTGTGTGATTTGTCCCTTTATATTTATACTAGCTGTTCCCCGCGGCTTCGCCCCGCGTGGGACTCGGTTATATCGCGCCCAAAAGTAGCCTATGTTTGACCTCAGGTCGTTAACTACATCCCTACTAAATTTCATCACAATCGGTCCAGCAGTTTAGCCGTGAAGAGGTGACAGACAGACAGACAGACAGACAGACTTTCGCATTTATAATATTAGTATGGATATGGATTTTACGAATGAATTAAGAATGTGAACAAAATTTATATAATACTTTTTTCGTCGAGTGTACCGGTGAGCGCGTTATGACTGCAATATTTCTAATAGAGGCGATCCAATCTGCGGAAAGCTAGCCGTATTGCCTGTATGGGATCTGTACAAATTGCATTAACTTTGTTTGTTTTCCATCACACGGCTTTATTCATAACTAACTTTAAGTCCAATCATTCTCGAGATTTAGCTAGATTAACGAACAGCAATTGATTTAATAGATTAAGTAAGGATAGATGTACTCTACTGGTGTGAGAGCAAAGTAAAGAAGAAAAATTAATAGATGTAATTTTTGTTGGTTTTATGTAATAATTAGCTAAAATACTGACTTTTTCTCATGGGTTTCTGAAGAAACAGTGAAATTATTGGAATAGAATAGAACTTTATGAGATCTGTACAAATTGCATTAACTTTGTTTGTTTTCCATCACACGGCTTAATTCATAACTAACTTTAAGTCCAGTTAATTGCGAGTTTTAGCGAGACTAACAAACATCAATTGATTAACATATATAGATTATTAAGGGTAGAAGTACTCTACTAGTGTGAGAGCAAAGGAAAGAAGAAGAATTTATAGACGTAATTTTTGTTGATTTTATGTAATAATTAGCTAAAATACTGATTTCTCATGGGTTTCTGAAGAAACAGTGAAATTATTGGAATAGAATAGAACTTTATTTGCGTTTGTATAAGGTAAAGATGAACAAATAGATAAAAATGATCCTTTACACAGCCACAAACTTAAAACATGCAAATTTTCAACAATACATCTACAAAGTATACATTTATGAAATTAAGTTTCATTAAATAGTAGTAATTATTTAAAGTGGCAGTCAATATGATTGGCATCGAGAAGCGTCAGATGTTACATTTACTCAGGTTTCAGTGATATTTGATGAAGATCTGAAAACATGTTTTATTTTGTATTCTTACCCCCTTATTAATAAAATATAACAAACGTTTATTAATCCCATTTTAACTAAAATATGTTTTAGCCCTGTCTCTATTATCGTGATTTACTATGAATTAAGGAGCCAAAGAATATTTTAGTTAAACAGGCATAAAAAAAGTTCGTTAATTTTTATGAATAATGGGGTAAATGTTTAGTGAAGTCTCTACATTTTTACAAAAAATGTTTACTTTTGAATTATGAACGTTTTTTTTTTAATTTTGACGAATAAGGCGCCTTATGCATATAAATCTCTAGAAAAAAAGTGAGAGGAAGGTTTTGAAGAAAGTTAAATGAGTATTGATTTATAACTAACATTCTTCCATGCTGGTCTGGAAGAAAAAGAAAATCATAGAATGTCTGGTACATTCTATGCTTCTCTTCCCACGCAAGCCGTAAAAGTCGACTGAGGGAATCATCGGCGAATGGGGAATCATGACATAGGCGATGCGGCTAGCAACCCATCACTATTGATTTCCTGTTTCAACTACCATCATGCTAAACGTGGTCAAGGATCTTATGGTCCTAGGCTCTGTCTACCCCGAATGGGATAAAGACGTGATTATATGTATGTATGTAACTTACATCGTCCAAATCCAATTTGGAAACCGCAAACTAAAGTAGTCCGACCATGAAAATATTCAAACAAAATTACATGTTCATAAATATTTTATTCCTATTTCTCGTACGCAATTACTGTAAAATTGATTCAACGGCGTCATACTAGCGCAAAATATCCTATGCATTCCGAAGTGATTCAATAACTGGCCGTCCAATCCCTCTTATATGTAATTTTATGGCTATTACTCTACAGGGGCGTCTGCTTTGGCAATTTGGTCACCCTAACCAGCCGTGCCACAGTGCAAAAAAATTACACACAAATTTTTGTTCACTGCTTTTTGATTGCCATTTCTATATGGTAGCTTTTTAGACTGTGGCGTTTGAGTAGACATTATAGGGAGTTTCTGAAAAGTGATTTGTCGGTAGCCTCAGGCACAGGAAGAGAAGTTAATTGCTGTCGAGTAGGTATCATGGATCCGACCAATGGGACGGCCCTGTGATATTGAATCACCGGTTAACAACATAGGTATAACCTGGCTATCCCTGGTAATAATTTTACGGTACTTGAATTGATTAATTAGCGTTTATTTGCGGTTTCGTATATCCAATTAATTAAGTATTTGTAGGCTAAAATGGTAGTTTAAAAATGAAGTAACAGGCCATTGTTCTGTGTTTGTGTTTTTGAATTGGTATATAAATAAATATAAATTTAAATTAACCAATAAAACCTTTCACAGGAGCGTTGAGCATTGCGACAACGGTAGGTACCGTACCGTATACCTCAAATATACTAAATTGTGCCACTGTTTTATTTTTTTACAACCATTAACAAAAGAAAAATTAATGTTTTTTTTTTTTAAATATAAAAATTGCATGTGTATTGATCATGTATGCGAAGTTTCACGAAGGGTGGTGCAGTAGAGAAAGTGTGTAGAGGTAACAAACATACAAACAAATGTACAAACTTATTATCGTATTTATATTATATGTCGACTTATGTACTATGACTATGATATTACACTTTACCTACACATATATTTTTAAGACAGTACAATCTATACTAATATAATAAAGATGAATTGTTTGTTTGTTTGACCGCTTATAACAGAACTACTAACTGGTTGGATTTGGTAAAGTCTCTCTGCATATAATAGCCTGACTCTTAGGAAAAGTTATTGGCCATATAACATACTCACCACGAACGAGTGAAACCGCGAAGAATTGCTAGTTTTAGAACAATCACGACTTGACATTGTACACGTATGTTAGCGCCCGGTAACATCACGTGACAGATATCTCCCCACTACAGGTAAACCCCTCTTGGCAGTAGTAGTGTCGGGGTGAGTATTAGTGTAACGCTCTCTTCTCCTTGGGTTCGCCGAGCGGTGCAGACGTGTATTGTGCTCTAGTGATTTAACATGACCTTTATTAGTATTTGATATTGATATGATATTGCTGTTGATAATTTTAATATGTGTTCAAATGTAACTGTAGATTAACATAGGTAGGCACGGACGAGGGATTGGTACGCTTCAGGCTGGATCCAGTGATAGGAGCGGGGTTGGTGCTCCTATCTTTACCGTGATTAGTGCCAAAGCTTAGACACGAATGGGTAATTCGGTCGGATAGCTAATACGTATTTTTAAAACAAGAGAAATTTTAAATCTCGCGAGCTTTGTTCCCGTTCCTTCAATTTTAGAACAGAAATGTAATCGAATACAGAACAAATCGGTTCGTCTCGAGTATTCACAAGTACCGCACATCGATATTTCGTATCACGCGCGCAATATGTGTCGACCTCGTCCAACTCGGGGTTGCCACTTCAACATTCAATTTCACACACACACACCCTGGCACACCCAAATAATATTTAACTTCTATCTTACTTATATTTAAAAGTGGAAGGTTATCTTATTCTCTTACTAGCGACCTGCCCCAGCTTCGCATGGGCATAAAATCTCTTCTTCTTGAATCACTGTCTGTAAAAAAAAAACGCATCAAAATCCGTTGCGAAGTTTTAAAGATTTAAGCATACATAGGGACAGAGAAAGCGACTTTGTTTTATACTATGTAGTGATTAGGTTGCTTTCTCAATTAAGCAACTATATATTTGTCAAATTCTCATGACGCACATAATATGTGGCCATAGCCAAGCATCTATAGAGGTTAAATTTGGCTTATCAACATGGCCATTTTGTAACAACGCCGGATCAACAAAAAGTGATCATAAAACTGAGATTCATCCCACAAAGAACTATGCTATCGCCACGCTTGTTGGTCAGAAATTAGTATCTAAGCGCTTTTCCGATTGCGACCTCAGTTAGTAGCTTCAGATGCCATGGTTTGCTAAAAAAACTACTGGGGACTTTTAATAATGATTTGAATTTACAAATAATTTGGATTGATTACTTTTGGGTATGCTTATTTATAGATTACTTCACTCACCCATTTAATTCATTGTAACAATTATTTTGTTTAGTAAATTAACTGTCAATAAAACATTAGATATGGCCTTTACAAATCAAAATAACATTACTAAAACGTTGCCTTTTGTTGTCCTGTTTTTTTTGTCTATAAGTATAATTTGTGTACAAAAAAGATATGACACAGATATACACAAACAACTACGACGCAATTCGTAACTTTGTAACATTTATTTAAACTAGGGTTGCCACTCCACAGACATTGAATTTCCTGAGTACATCGTGCGTCCCAGTCATGAAATATCCTCGTTGTCAAAGTGCGGAAAAGGCCGTAAGTTATGCGTATCGCATGAACCTTTGTGAGCGGCGAAACTGCGATACCTTTGCGAGCTTGATGACTTTTTAGAGGTCCAGCAACTGAAGTTTATTTATAGTTAACCAGTGTGTTGTTCGTAAACGTACTGGTATTTATGCAGCTGTATTAAAAAAGCAAAAAATGGAGTTCACAGGTTTCTAAAAACCTTTTATTATATAGTCACCGTAAGAAAATTTTGAAGTTACACTTGCAAACAACACAAAACCTATTTCACAATAAACAAAACTTTATCACACCGCATTGAACATTAAAACCAGGTACGTTTAAGTAAAAAATTATAAAAACACACTTTTCCATACCACACACTAAAATAGTACAGACATAGGGCGTATAAAAACACACTTTTCCAAGCCACCAAGCATTACATTTGAGAATACCAAAGCGCAAAGTCAATTTGTAAGCGATGCCCGTCACGTACCTAATAATGTTTACGGGATAATACTTTTACCTGGGCGGAAATTATATTGTGTCCCGTATTAAATTAACGAACGTCTTGATGCTCCCGCCTTTTTGGGGTTCCGTACTTAAACAATACCATTTAGTTTTCTTTTATTCATGGATCGTAAACTACTCATTGATACGATTTTTGTACAAATCCAATAGTAAGTTAGTTATATTATATACTAGCTGTGCCTGCGACTTCGCCCGATTCGAACTGTAATTATTTTACATTTTACCTGAATTCTCGCAATAAAATCAAATAATTTCACACAACAAATAATAATGTCTTTATATATTCTGTGATTTGGGTTCGGAATCTCAAAAAAGGCAAAGTCCTCTCAACTCTCTTATCATAATCATACTCGCCAATTTCGGGAACTCCTAATATCTTTCTGTTTTAAGAGGTTCTGCAATGGCCAGGTGGTCTTTCATAAGTAAAGAAGACCAGCAGGTGGGAACTGCCTGTGTGATGTATCCCCTCGGACCAAGGTCCACCTTTTGACGTGCTCGGCAATACAGCATGCCCCGATACCCGCACAATGGAGGACCTGCGGGGTTACTACCATCCCTTAAAACTGTGCAAGATCCAGAGAGTAAGGGAGATGTCGCCTTACATTATGTATTGCGCTGTCTCGCTTACTCACTGGAACTTGCATGGTTTTTAGAGATGATAGTAGGCCACCTGCACAAGGCTACTAAAAACGCTGGAATGGTGGCTCTGCTTAGGGCTTCAGTAGGGTATTAAAGTACTCGTATTTAAGTAGGTGATTCACGTAATACCAAGACGAAGAAGTCTGTGATTTTGTCGCAGTATTTTGTGCGGAATTCTCTTTTTAAATATAATCGTGCTTGGTATATTTTTTTTTATTCTTAGGCACGTGCCAAACCGCCGGACCATTAGGCTACCCGCACACTTGATTAATGGACAACGTTACTTATTTTATTCAGTAACATGGCCGGCGTTCATTTTATATTTTGAAGAACCAAATTTTTTTGAGATGGAATTGTTAAAATCGTGCGATCTCTTTTTCGAAAGGATGATACCGCTTACTTCAGGCAACATATACGTGAACAAAGAATAGGTAAACTAAAATTCCTTACAAAATCCTTACGCGGTCGCCAGCATCTTCGTTTATAAAATCTACTGATGTGAAGACTTGTAGAACAGATGTTTTGTTTATATTGCACTACAATCAAAGACTATTCCAATAGGTAGAACTTGATGCAAGGCATTGTCTACCAATAACTTTAAGGATATGCAGTTATTATGCATGTTCGTAAATTTCCTGATGTAGTCACATTTAGAGCTGCAATCAGCTCTAAATATGCTTGTCACTCTAAAAAAAAGTTTATTAATCCGTTTTATGTGTCTTGCACAGATTTCTAAATAGGTCATACAGAAAAATCCATACTAATATTATAAATGCGAAAGTCTGTCTGTCTGTCACCTCTTCACGGCTAAACTGCTGGACCGATTGTGATGAAATTTGGTAGGGATGTAGTTAACGACCTGGGGTCAAACATAGGCTATTTTTGGGTGCGATATAACCGAGTCCCACGCAGGGCGGAGCCGCGGGGAACAGCTAGTAATAAATAATTCTTTTATGGGCATCGTTTATAAAACCGTAGTCAGTAATCGTATTCATTTATTTATGACATATCGAATAGTTCATGCATTAGATCTACATATATTACATGCAAATAGATTTCATCTAAAAGCAAAAATATGTGGATTCGTGCAACTGTATGCAATAAGGTACATAATGTTGTTTGCAGATTTGTGAAACGCGAATAGGGAACGTGCCTGTCGCCTGTTTGGTCCACCATACGTTCGATTTTTTTATTTTTTAACCCAAGTGGAAACAACAACAAATACAGAACAAATTTTCAACGACATGTTGGCAACTAACACACTGGATAGGCAAGTGAAGGCGTCGATAAAGATTGAAGAAGGCTTCGAAAACTCGTCTGGCATGAATTGTTTAGTGTTGCGACTCGATAATCAACTATCGATAAGTTGAAAAAAAGCTATTATATTAAAATTGATAAAGAATTGATAAATTATATTAAAATTAAGGCTTTTTGATTAAATCTATCGATAGTTCGGCAACACTAGAATTATTTGGTCACAATTATTCTTAGAGCATTAACCGGAGTGGCCACCACAAGCGACCCCTTTGCCAAAAGTATAAATTTGACTCAAATTTTTCAAATTGACGTTTTTAGAGAAAATGATGCAGTGCTTTATGGTGTCGCTTCTTCTCTACTTGCGCTGTGGAAGTGGTAGTAACACGTAAACTTACCATACGTAATAAATGACGTTAATAAGTAAGAATAAGAAAAAATACTTTAATTTCATGAGCCCGCTTTGGTTTGAGAGGTTTGGAAAGAAATGGAGGAGACTGTGGCGACACTAACGCCACAACAAAAAAACTACCAAAGACGCACAACAGATGGCGTTAAAAGCACGAAAATCGAACCTGCATACAAAACAGCAAAATTACTATGAAAGTCTAAATCGCGCTATCAAAGTTTCTACGGATTGGAGTATATACAACCTCCGACAAGACATCGTTGGAGCCGCGGTTCCACAGGCATAACATCCGGCCTGGCGGGAAGATTATTCCCTTTGTGGCGGTCGAGCATAACACTTTCGCTCCCGTCACATACTCCAAAAGACCTTTGCCCAGCAGTGGACAAAATAGGTTAATAAAAATATAAAAGAGGCCGCCGCCAATCTGCTTGTACTCGTTTGCGTGTGTTGGATAATTTTGTCAAGTGTGTGCGTAGCGACGTGATCGAATAATGTATAAGTGTAACACACAGAAATATTTAGAAATTCAAAAATATTCCTGCGCAGAAATGGAAGACTTTTAACGTAGAAATAAGTCCGCTTGGCGTTTCCAGTTTCTTCCTTTCTTTCTCCGTCGTTGGCCGCTCCCAGTTCCTCAACTGTACATATCATGAGATGATCCATAGACTGCACAGCCCCGCAATCACTAAGGTTGTTAGTCGAAAATCCCCACTTTAACCTGTTCTCCTGGCATCTCCCAACACCAGCCCGTAGTCTGTTTAAGGACTTCCAAACTGTTCAGGGGAGATCGCCACCAGGTGGGAGCGTTTGTGGTTGGGTTAGTCCGGGTTAATAAAATAGGATACGTCGTTATATTATTTACCTGATCAGATCACATTAAATCCGATCCAATTTTCCGCCATAACAAACTCATGTAAAGTAAATTAAATCCAATACTGGAAATGGACATACAATTTTCATATAACCAATACGTTATTAGAATTCGTACGAAAATACTATAAATTACGAGAGTACAGAGTTTACACCTGATACTTTATTCTACTGAAACATGTATAATCATAATTTTTTATGTTTAGTCTAAATTTTGTTCCGACACAAATAAAAAGTTACAAGTCGGTATGTATCTGTGATATGTATACTTATTTAATACTAGAAATTGCCAGTGCCTAAGCCCGTTTTACTCTATATGTAGATACTCCATTACATCTCGCTAAAACTGCCAAAATGTAGTCATTTTATTCTCCAAGACTCAACTATCTCCGGTTGCTAAAGAAGTTTCTTTTTTTATGAATTTTTCTAAACCTTATTTTGAAAACTCTTTTGCATATATGCATACATCTAAGGGAAGGGTATAAGCACAATAAGACGACCGCAGGGAATAGTTAGATATGGCGATACTGGTTATAACTCAAAGTAACAGCCCTCAAGCATATGCTTCATATATCGTGGGTTCAGAAAGTGACTAATATCGAAGTCCTTCGAAGAATGGGCAAAAAGTTGGACGTGCTGAATTGTGTCAAAGAGAGAAAGCTGCAATACTTCGTACACGTCATGAGAGGGAAAAGATACCGTACTCTACAGATCGTATTGCAAGAGAAAATCCAAGTTAAACGTAAACACGGAAGGAGAAAAACCTCTTGGCTAAAGGATTTAAGAGATTGGTTTCATTTGAGTACCAGGACGCTCTTTCGTGCAGCAGCTTCAAAAGTTAGGATAGCCATGATGGTCGCCAATCTTCGTTAAGATGCGGCACTATAACAAGAAGTCAAACCGCTGTAACAGTTCATTAAAAAAACGACCAATAGGATCATAGATTTTTCAATGTTGTTGAAGGTAAGATCTGTACCCACTTCATTTTGTGTTAGGGCGCCCTCACACTGGTAACAGTATTAGCATCACGTATTCAATATTTAGCCGATCGAGATCAAAGGGCGCGCGTACATGCACGGATGTTCCCAGCAGATATGACGGCTTTTTATATCAATTCTTATTCATAGGTCCAAGTTCGCGATTTGAAAACTGATGCGTTGGTTATTTGACGAGTTCGGAGGTTGAAGATTTATTGTAAGACTTTTGGTATGGGAGATATTAGGAGTATATCACGCGTATTTACCCATCTCTTGTTGTGTTTTTCTTGATCTATGAGCTGTACTAAACAAGACCTTATGTCAGTGACAGAAAGTGGAAAAAAGTGAAAATATCTGGTATTCCTTTATAGGCCTCTTGCGACGTCCATAACAGGACTGTTGTCGTTTCTTAAGCTTCTCAAATGATTGTGTTTTCACAGACTCTATACAAACGAATCCGTTGACAGAAGCTAGTCTTACTAAACGATCGCGATTACCTATGCACGAATTGAATGCAAGCTGTGGTAGATCTTAAATTTGCTTTACAATAGCCTTTGTAGTCCCTCCATTGTCGCTGAAATAGTTTGGGCACAGATAATATATAATAGTTACTTCGGTTTGGGCAACTGAGCCTCTAATCAATAATTTCAATTGTCTTTATTCCTGCTGTTTGTAGCTTATAACTAGATTTACAAAAAATAAAACTGTGACTTATTTTACAAGAAGTTTTTATAGCAAATAACTAGACAGATGATATGATTTACGAATGAACGTAAGCCTTGCTAAAAAGCTAAAAATAAGTTTTTTTTTTAAATACATACATATAATCACGCCTGTCTCCCGTAGGGGTAGGCAGAGACTAGAGATTTCCATTGGCTACGATCCTTACATACCTCTCTCGCCTCCTCCACACTCATCACTCTCTTAATACACGCTCGCCGATTTCGGGCACTCCTAATGTCTCCCTTTTTCAAAAGGTCTGCGATTTGATCGCCGCTCCCAGCCAACTCTGCTTTGTATTTTTTTTAAATAATATTAAGTAGGCAAACAGGCATACGGCCCACCTGATGGGAAGCGGTATCCGCAGCCTATGAGTCGCCCGCGACACTGCGAGTGCATTGCCCAATCTTTTTACGCCCTTCTTAAAGACTACCCCCATGTTGTAGTCACTTGGGAAAACCATGGCAGCGAGTTTATGTTGAGCAGATTATACTGGTCAATAAGGTTTATGGTTTGTTTTATAAATTCAAATTCAAATTCAAATTGTTTATTTTCAATATAGGATATTCTTATCACTTATTGACGTCAATTGTTACTTATTTTAAGTTTACCACCACTTCCAAAGCGCAAGTGGAGAAGAAGTGGCGCCACAAACTCGACATCAGCATTTTCTTCAAAAACGTCAATTCACAAAATTTGAGTCAAATCAGACGAGTTTACATTTGTCACATGTATTCAAAAAGAAATATAACTCATATCTCTATTTAGTTTGTGATATAACTCAAAAGTCATGTCTGAAGAACTAACGTGTTTTATTGTGATATAGTTAAATAAATATTATTCAGGACTGCGCAAAGAGCGGAGGACTCGATTTTTCCTTCAGGTTATGGGCGTATAATTCCGTGCCTGAATAAAATTTATAAAAAGTGGAGTGCGAAAATTTTTCAAAAACAAAATGACAGACGATACGCCTGTTGGGTCCGTGTTTGGGATCAAGAAGCTGCAAGGTGCGAATGATTTCGCCAATTGGAAATTCCAAGTAAGAAATTATCTTGAATGTAAGGATTGGTGGCAAGCCGTAGAGGCAAATGAAATCAGTTTAGCACTAAAAGAGGCTGATAGAAAAGCGCGCACTACGATGTGTCTCCTCGTAGAGCCAACTTGTTTTGCTCATGTATACAATGCAAAAACAGCGCATGAAGTATGGCACAATCTGTGTAGAGCATATGAAGATAAAGGCTGGGGACGACGTATATCACTACAGCGTAAAATATGGTCATGTAAGCTTGAAAACTTTGAAAGTATGGAAAAGTACATAACAAAAGTAGTGACCTTAGCTCAACAACTCAATGATATCGACGCGAACATTTCAGACGAGTGGATAATTTCCATTTTATTAGCTGGCTTGACATCAGATTACAACCCGATGATTATGGCTATAGATAATAGTGGAAAAGAAATGACTTTGGAGCAGATCAAAACAAAACTGCTACAGGAAGCTAATAGACAAGCTGATGTAATCACCGGAACTGGTGAGCAGGCCCTTCTCACATCATCCAGAAAGGTAGACAAAAACCTTGCTCGAAAGAAACCAGTGTATAAGTGTTTTAAGTGCCATGAAGATCTTTTTGAACTACCTATTTGTATATTAAAGCGGGCGACAGAAAAATAAATATTATCCAATCGGTCAAGCATGTTAAGTTATAGCGAGACTAACGAACAGCTATTCATTTTTTATAAATAAAAAGAACATATTCTATATTTGAAAAAATTCAACTCCCAAATAATGAAAATACCTACAAAACAAAAATATATAAGCACAGAAAACGAATTTTAAATCTATTTTCAGCCAGCATTTAGCGCTCTCTGTACGAAACGAACTCCCATTTCAACGCCACTTAGCTCAGCCGTCCAAATCTAAAATTCAAACAACTCATGCATGTGGAATTCGACGCAGTATTTTTTAGAATCTCATATTCTTCTATGATACAGCCAAAGAGTTCGTTAGCTACATGAAAAGCAGCATTAGTGACTTGAAAGGATAATCCTACGAACTTTTTGAAGTAAAAAGATGCCAAGTCCGGTATTTTTGTCGAGCTTTAACTTTTTTTATGTAACTATGAATGCAAGATTGGGTCTCAATTTTTCATTCCGATGAATTACACTGTTGTGCCATAGTGGAAACTTGTATAATGTTTTTTACTTTGATATAAATTTTATTGCAATTTTGATCTAATCTAACATGCGATATGCAACCAAATTAAATAATAGATTTTTTAGTTAGCTTTGTACACAAGATATGACACTATCTACTTATAAGTGAAATTAAGACTGCAAGAAAGAAGCCTCCACGTGTGACGCATAGAAATCCAAAAACGTCCGGGGCATCCTCAGCAACAATTTGTGCGGACGACGGTCTAGTCCGCACAAATCCTTTCGCCACGTACTTGAATCATCAAGAAGAAGTAAAACTACTGAAAAGTTGAAGAGATACAAGGACCTATTTGAAACTATAATAAAAAAATATTAAAAAATTAAAAAGTTTGACATAGCAGCTTCAGTCATAAGTCCTGTAAAAGCTTTTAAATTAAACTATGCGATTATACAGAACGTGCAACCGACGAACCCAAATGAACGTTAGATATTATTGGAGTATTCTTGTGCACGACTTGGCTATCACACACGGTGTACCTAGTTTTGAAATTAGAGGTACGTGCACATACATTAAGCCAGTGGTCGGGAGCAGCAATCCTTTTCAGCTTTTTAAGAGCTCATTGGAAGTAAAAAGCTGTAATGAACAGACAAGACCAGCCAATTTATTCTTGGCAATGGAAAAATGAAAAAATATTCGGTCATATTTAAAAAGTTTTATGTAGGTTATATATATGTGTGTACATATTGCACTCACGTCAGAGGCCGAGAGCGGTCCCAATGAACTCTGACACCAGGGTGTGCATGGTCTATTGACCTTGTCACCTACATGAAAATGACAATGTTCTTAGAATTAAACCCTTTTTTGTGCGATATATTGTATTTCGTGCAACAAATACATAAAACATCAAGTAAATAAATGGATAAGTCCGCCATTGTCTTCTTATTTTAATAATGTTCCTTTTACTATGTATTTTAAAGCAATAAAGATATTACAAACAAACATAAATTTATATATAAAATGTCAATTTCATTTCTGGAATTGAAGTAGGCACCAGCAAGACTGATCGGGTTCATTTTCTCGAACGTTACTCAGACGTATCCTAGTGCACAGATCCATACGAAACGTATATGCAAGTTTTATTTTCGAACGGAAAATATTAGTATAGTTCGGTCTGAAATTCGTCTGGCTTGCCAGTGGAAATTTCTAAATTTAAAATGGATAGAATATTTTACGCAGAAAGCAAACAAATGGACACTTTCCGTAGTGAGGAAGATAAAGCCGTAAATTGCTTGACAGGAGACCGTAGATAGGACATCGACAGCCGGGCCATACCATATGCGCGCTGGAGCGACTTCGTCCCTAAAATTGGAGGCCGTACTTGGAGAAGAGCACAAGATGATCCGGTTTAGGTTCATCCATTCCAGGACGTAAGCCTCTTAAAATGCACGCCACTCTAATCAAGAGGCGATTCCGAAGAGCTCTGACACCAAGGTGTGTATGGTCGATTGACCGATCAATGATGATCTGCATGTAACGTCGTATCGTAAAGTAGTATCGTCGATGCTTTAGAGAGTAAAACCAACCGGATTAGCCCTTTGCTCTGCTTGTACTTGTGTGAGTGTATTTTTTGCTTGTGTTGGATAATTTAATCAGGCGAAAATGAGGGTTAAGGCAAAGGGTTAAGGTTAAAAGAAGGAAGCTAGTAATGAAATCAATAAGTATAGTCACGCAATCACATTAACACAATCAACTCAAGCAAACACGACACTTCGAGTCAACTCGAAACGGTAATAAGTTTTCGTATGCATAAATGGACCTCATTCGACTAACAATGGGATTTTTTACTCCCGACCGGGACTCCTTTATTTTCCGTCTCTCAGCTTTCATTTCACTTGCAAATGTTTCATTCTTTATGAATTTACCGCGACTTAGGAGCAAAAAGGTTCCCCGGAATCAAACTTATACAAATATTTGAAGTGAAAAGTTTTTAAAAGTGGAATATTTTTTTTCGGCTTCTCAATTTCGAAACTCCATTGAGAGGGTTACTTTACACTTAAGTAATAAAAAAATTGGGACACGAATTTCGTATTCCTTTCGGTTTCCGATTTCGAAGTCGGTATCCCGTAACTTATTCATAACTTGTTATAAATTTAGAAGTGTAAATTCAGGTATTTCGGTCATTTAGTTACCCTTTATCGTGTGAGTCAGCAATATGAGGTCAGGTTAGGGAAGGCACTCTTAGCAGGCTGGATGCTAAGAGTGCCTTTCCCAACCTGACCTCATATTGCCATCTTACCATGTAGAGATGAAGTGCATAGTCTATGAAGACTTTAGTAAGTGATAGGTAGAAAGACTATGCACGCCTCTCGGCCTCTGACGTGGTTCCTATAAAGACTACCAAAAGGCAACCGGGACCAACGGCTTAACGTGTCTCATGAAGCACGGAATCATCTTTATTATTAGACAATTAGATGATTAATCCTGCAACTGGAAACAGTTAAACAAAGTATGCTTCTGGGGAAATCGGACCCACCACCCCCGGGTCGACAGGCAAACGCCTTAACCACTTGACCACGGAGGCAGTTGTGTATTCTATAAAGGCTTCAGGACTGCTTTGTAAGATGATGAAGGTGATGAAAAAGTGGTGAAAGTGGAGATGGCGCTAGTGTCACGTCAACATCGTATCTACTGTTTATTAAATTTTAAAAATACTACTTCTACTATCTCAGTCCGGAAATAGACATAAATCAATGACTTATAGTGTCCGTGAAGTGAACAAGTGTTATCTTGGCTATAACTTAAATAATAAGACCTAAAAATATAGTAATAGTCACACCAATATCAAAAAAGTACCAGTGTAAAGTATAACTCATATAATCTATATTTTTCTAGTGAAGTAGATACTTGACTAATATTTAATCATTGCGGTTAAAAATAATACAAAAATTAACAATATTTTAATAAAAATAAAAACCCTGTGGTGGTGTATGTAAAATAAATGTGTTGGGTATAACAATCTGCTTATTCAAACTCCAAATTCCTAATACTGAGATTTATCATTAGAACCAATACAAATTTTTGTCAACTACAGTATAGAAGCGTTGGTCGAGTGGTAGCATTTTAAGCATTTGACTGGGATGAGGTCTTATGGTTCAATTCCCAGCACAACAAACAAAAAATTTTTATGTGATAAAATTGTTTGTTTTTCAAAAAAAAAATAATATCATCTTTTACCGGACCGTAAGTTTGCACGCTACGACAAATAGAGGGCGCTACCAGTAACTTGATTGAACAAAAACATCTTTAACCAATATGGAAAATGTGACATTACGAAAGCATCAATTAGTACGTTCCAAATCGGTAGAATCGATGAATAAAAATGAATCACTAAATAGTACATTATCTGAAGAAAATATTTTGGGCAGAAGCTTAGACCTATCAACCAATCTTCAAAGTATTCATATGAATGAGATGAAATCGGAAATAGCCCGGTTAAAGTGTGAACTGATAAGTAACCAAAACGAGTTAGATAGAGTTATATTGGAAAATGTAGACCTAAAGAAACAAAACTTACAACTAATTCAAGATAATAATGTCTTAAAAAATTTATGTAGAAGCCCAATATCCTCCGTAAGAAAACACATCTGTTCAAGTCGAAAAAAAAACCTTAGACGCAGGTTAACAGACAGTTTTATGGAAAGCCCATCAGAAAACAATCAAGAAAATAAATTACACAATGATTTAGACAATTTAGAACTGACCCAGAGAGAAAAAATAAAAACATCGGAAGAAAACTCAATACAACCTCAAAATAAAATGTCTTTAGAAAGTGTTACCAACCAGGCGAAGAGTAAAAATGATCATCGAAAGGAAAACCATAGGATCTTCATCTTTGGAGGTCAACAGTGCAGCGGTTTGGCGCTTGCAATGACAAAATTTAGGTTACGTACTCCATATAAAAATTATAAGTTTATATCAATTGTAAAGCCTAATGCCAAGACTGAAGATATTCTCGTTAGTTGTAAAATGTATGATATTTCTGTTAATGATAGGATTATTATAGGTGTCGGTGAACATGATACGAATCCAATAAAAATCATGACTGAATTAAGTAATTTTTTGAAAACATTGACTTCCCCTATATTTGTTCTTAAGATTGTTAAAAATATCAGTTTGAACGAATGGAAATTAAACAATATGATTCAAAACATTTGTAACCAATTTGTAAATTGCAGATTTATTAATTTCAATGATGACTCATCTTATGAGTCGTTTCAAAATGTACTACTATGTAGCAAAATAAGCTCTGTTTTGGATGAAGTTGATTATTATGAGCAATTTTTACCTTTTATGTTGAGACCAAGACATGTGCGTTCAGGGTTGAGGAGTAGGCTAATTAATGTTACACGCAGAAATAACGGTATTGGTTGCAATCAAAAAGAAATGAAAAATAATAGGCTTACAATGGAGCAGGGTACGCAAACCGATTTGATAGTCAACCCTGTAGTGTTAGAGACCTCACATGGAGAGAGCTATTTTTTTCGTGCCTCAAAATGTAGATGGAATTTTCTTTAGGATCTTGCACCAAAATATTGCGGGCTTGATAAGCAAAGCTAAACTGTTTGAAATCTCACTGTTGGAACTCTCTACGCAAGGCAAAGCTCCTGATGTGATTTGTGTAACCGAACACTTTGTCTCTAAAGAAAATGAAAGCATGGTGAACATCCAAGGGTACCAATTAGCAGCTATATACAGAAGAAAAAATACAAAAGATAATAGAAACAGAGGTGGTACTTGTATCTTAATAAAAAATGGGATTGAGAATAATAGATTGGATTATGACGATATTACCATGGAAACAACGTTTGAATGTTGTGGGGTACACATTCCTAAGCTAAAAATTTTAATTATTTGTCTTTACCGAACCCCTGATTCAAAGGTGGATATATTTCTTAATAAATTAGAAATTCTACTAACAAGACTACGTAATAAATCCACTAACGCAAAAATTATAATTGCCGGTGACTTAAATATAAATACTTTAAATAAAGGCAGTAGTACTCAGAAATTTCTGGATTTAGTTAGTAATTTTAACCTAATTTTACATATTAAAGAACCCACTAGACAGGAATCATGTATTGATCATATTATTAGTAATGTTATAGACGGCAAGGGAGAGGTAGTGCATTTAAACTTATCCGATCATAACACGGGTCAAATGATGAGCTTTTCTATCACACAAAAGCTGGAGGTAGAGGATTCCTATTATCTGTACCAAAGAGATTACTGCCTTGAAAATATAAAAAAGTTTAAGGAGTGTATGGAGAGCCTTTCTTTCTCCGAAGTATACAATGAATCTGATCTTAATTTGGCTTACTGTAATTTTCAAAATTTAATCTCGTTATTTTATAATTTGTGCTTTCCCATAATAAGAGTTAAAATTTCCACAAAGGTCCAGAAAAAGAAATGGATAAGTAAAGGTCTTCGTGTGAGCTGTAAGACAAAAAGAGCTCTTCGTTACAAGTATTACTCGAATAAATCTAGTAAAAACTTAATGAAATACAAAGATTATAGTAAACTATTACGGAGATGTATTAATTTATCTGTTAAAAATTATAATCACAGGTATATCGAAAATTCAAAAAATAAATGTAAAGCTTCATGGAATTTGATTAAAACTGAAACGGAAATAACTAAAAAGCTAGAATTCATAAATAATATTAAATTTAATAAACAAACCATAACTGACCCAGGTGCAATAGCTAATATTTTCAATGAATATTTAATAAACTTAACTAACAGACATAATGTAACACAATCTACATGCAGGGCTAGCAATTGTTATAGTATATTCCTTAAACCCATTAATGAGGATGACATTTATAGAATTATAATGTCCTTAAAAAACACGAATGCTGTGGGGTGGGACGACATATCGACGAAAGTTCTTAAGGCATGTTCTAAACAATTGGCCTCTGTGTTAACATGCCTGATCAACCTATCTTTTTCAGAAGGATGTTTTCCCACTCTACTTAAAAAATCTATCGTAAAACCAATTTTTAAAAAAGGCGATAAAACTGATATTGGCAATTTCCGACCCATTACGTTAAACTCTATTATTTCTAAAGTTTTTGAAATTGCATTTCAAGCTCAGGTCCTAGATTTTTTGAATAAACATAAAATTTTAAGAGAGGAGCAGCACGGCTTTAGAAAAGGCAAGTCTACAACCCTCGCCGCTTTCAACCTTATATCCCAAATCGTTGATAGTATGGACGATGGGAATTCAACAACAGTAGTATTTTTTGACATGACCAGAGCATTTGATCTAGTATCCCATGATCGACTTCTAGAAAATCTTGAGAAATATGGTATCAGAGGTCCTGCGCTGATGTGGATAAAGTCCTACTTAAATGATCGATCACAATGTGTCCAAATAGCCAACCTTAACAAGGATAAGGAGGTTAATACATTTAAATCTTCTTCTAAAGTAAATAAATTTGGAGTTCCACAGGGCAGTGTACTGGGTCCATTACTATTTAACATCTATATTAATGACCTACCAGAAATAACACCCCAACCTTGTATTTTATACGCCGATGATATATCTATTATTATAAAATCTGAAAATAAAACTGAAATTGAAAATATAATTGACTTAGTAACTGAATGGCTTGAAAATAATAATTTACAAGTAAATTTGTCAAAAACTAATATAATTCAATTCAAATATTATCAATCAAATCGTAATCAATTAATATTAAATTATAATGATCAAATTATTTCGGACGTAAATAAAACAACTTTCTTGGGTCTTGTACTGGATAAGCATTGTGATTGGAAAGCTCATGTTGAACAAGTTTGGAAGAAACTGAATAGATTCGTGTATGTTCTATATCGGCTGTCCAAAACATCATCTCAAAGCACAGTGTTGTCTGCGTATCACGGCTATGTGAGCTCTGTTCTTAAGTACGGTCTAATTTTGTGGGGGAACTCGACAGAGGTAAACAAGGTATTCCTTGTACAGAAGAAGTGCATAAGAGCTATGTGTGGAATAGCCCCATGGCAATCTTGCAGGCCCCTGTTCAAGAAACTTGGTCTTCTCACTCTGCCCTGCTTGTACATTCTTGAAATTAGTAAATTTGTCAAATTAAACCCAGAATTATTCGTAAGAGCTAGAGACATATATCCTAGGAATACTAGAAATCCGGATAGGCTAGTTTTACCGAAAGTTCCTCGAACGGCTTTATACCACAAAAGCTGTTACGCAATGTGCATCAAAGTATTTAATGCCCTTCCTACAGATATCAAGACACTTCCAATCAAAAAATTTGTAAATAAAATTAAGGAAGTACTTATTGAGGGTTGTTACTACTCAGTGAATGAGTTCTTGGTAAGAAACAATGTATAAAGTCTGGAACATGTTTTGGATTATTTTTTGACATTATTATTTTATTACGTGCAATGCTAATTTAATTAATTTGTCCACTTATTATAATTTTAATTATGACTGATATATCATAAACACAGTATTATGTTGCTACATCAATGTATTGCCGTTCCGTTTGACGCAGAATTGATGTTTGTTATCGGTAAGAGCACCGTTCGGATTACTGCCGCGCGTCATATGGCCGAACGCGTGACACGTTTTTTAGCGTTCCGTCCCTATCATGATTATCTGGTAAGTCTTTACGCGAATCTTCACAGGGGATGTAGTTTGGATGGGCTTAAACTGAACCATGGTTATAGAAAATCGTATAACTGCCAGCATTATAATTACTGTGTATTTGTAACAGTGACATATACATTCTATTGACTTTTATATTTAACAATTTGACGATGAAACTGAAAATGTAATTGAATTATAGATCTTAATTAAAATCTACAAGAAAGAATATATTTGCATGCTATTTTGGAAGCAAAACATGTAACAGCACATACTTATCTACTGTAACATCTTGTACTACCATGTTTTAAAGCAAATAAAATGATTTGATTTGATTTGATTTGAAATAAAAAATAAAACTGAATAAACTTTTTATCCAAACGAGTGGACATTACTTGTACAATTTTTCGCGATTCTAACATTCAAAACGAGGTTTCCTGTGTAACCGGACATTCTCGCAGATATTTTAAAGGATTTCGTGAAATGTGAACACTCTGGAGTGCCGTATGTGTCGTCGCCAGCGTCGGAAGTCGCTGGTCTGTTTATTTTACGAAAGGATTTTTCTTAAAGTAATGTTATTTACTAGAGGCTAGCCTTATAAGTTGGAGTAGAAAATGTTTCTTTGTAGGTTCTGTTTATCATCATCATATCGTGTGGGTAACAAGGTCAATTGACCACACACACCCTGGTGACAGAGTTCTGTTCTGACGTGGTTCCTTCAACGACTACCATGTGGCAGCCGATACCAACGGCTTAACGTGCCTTCCGAAGCACGGAATCATCTTTATTATGAGACAATCAGGTGATTCAAGCCTGCAATGTCCTAACCAAACTTGAAACAACTAAACAAAGTATGCTTACCGTGAGAAGCGAACCCACGACCCCCGGTGCTACAAGCAAACGCCCTAACAGTTATGATAAATAATACATGACTGTTGGGAGGAACTCGACAGCCTATTGTGCATGTTAGTAACGTGGATTGGTCGCCTCGTTCATTCTGTCACCACATGCTCAAAGGACCTTCAGTTCCTGTTTCTACTTCGTAGGAAGTAAATACGTAGAAGCATGCAATACTTTCAAGAAACAAAAATTCTGACTCCGACTCTCAGACAAACATATTTTCTCCTCGAAATCCAACCATTCATTTTCGTGAGACGAAAACGGAATATAGTTATTAAAAACATATCTCGCACTAAGCAACCTGTCCGGAACAAATTGTTATTAAATCCACCGCTGGGATAAATAATGTGCCCAAGTTTTGTACAGACGGTTTAAACTTCTTTTACTTAGAGTTAGTGTGACTATACAGCGCGTTTGTGGGTTGGAACTTGGTAATGTCTTTTTGGGGTTTTGTAGTCATAGAGTAGAAGTGAGAAGCCTACAATAGTATCTACGATAACGCTCTTTTTAATACAATTACAATATTACGGCCCACAAAATAAAAAATAATTCATATACCAGTACCCCTAGTATAAGATTTTACAAACGCAGACGCTATTGACTGAGTTAGCGATTTTGTAGGACAAACCTGTACAGCGCCACTGGCGGATAGTAAGGTAAATTAGAATTTCTATACAAAATCTAATGCAGTTGCTAGCGTCCGCGTTTATAAAATCTCATACTAGGGGTAGTGGTATTAATAATTTTCACGAATATCTGCGACAACGAGCTATTAGGCATTGATTACCGTGTCTCTTTTCAACACAGCTGATAAAAAAGTGCAATGTGAGTATGAAGTTTAAAAATATCACCATAAGGTTTTAAAAAAATAGCTATGACGCCATTTATAATTTATAAATGAACAAAAACGTCGTTTGATCTAGTTGTGATCCATGGAAAAAAAATATATAAAGCTAAAAAATAAAAACCCATTATATAAGTATACTACTACTATACTGAACCTTTTTCATAAAATAACGGTTATGAGATTACTAGACTTCATATAATAAGCCGCAACATGCGTAAGCATAATGTTGTAGGTAATCATTAAACTTTTATGGCTTATTATCGTGAATGTAACTAGTTAGGAACAGGAAACTTGTTATAACACATATTAATGCGTTAAGCAAAAACTTTGGGTCTCTTTTGGATATATAATACGGTTATATAATAGAGGGTTTATATAATTATATTTTTTTATCGGTGAATGGGAGAATCATAACAAAGGCGATGTGGCTAGCAGCCCATCACTATTGATTTCTTGTTTCAACTGTAATCGTTCTAAACGTGGTCTAAGGTCTTATGGCCCTAGGCTCTGTCTACCCCGTATGGGATAAAGACGTGACTATATGTATGTATATTTTTTTCCGTACATCATGTTTTTGTATCTATTAGGGAAAATATGGCTTCAGCCAAAGCATTCCCCTCCTATAAAGATATCCAGAATTACCTATTGGAAGTGGCCTGCATCCAGCACTTACCTGGGGAAAAACCCCCTCTTTTAGGTCGTCAGACATCTGGTCAGTGGATGTCTAACGCTGCGCTTGAGCAATGCTTAGTCCAGGTATTTGTTCACAAGTCGACTGCCTGGTGCTTTCGCGGTTACGTCATACTATTATCTATTCTGTATTCAGGGCAAAGTCTAAGTCAGTAAGAATTGAGAAATATGTAGGTATTTGAAGACAAAACTCGACATTCACACAGAGCATGGAATCCTCATATCGCTAGCGTACAATTTTTTTCCATCCCCTGTGGACGTACAGAGCTGCTACGCTTGCTCTACAAAAAACAAAAGACGTATGTTATAATACCTCTACCTTCTTTTCGCAATAAAGGAATCTGCACCGGGCGGGGCCGCGCGGCGAGCTATGTCTGTGGCCGACATTCTATTCAATTTATTACAGTCTTTTGTGTGTCGTGTATCTGCTTTGAAAGAAATGAGGGGTTTATTTAATTCTACTTGAAATAGTGGAGACTGTGGCCCTATTAGATGATTTTACTTATCAGTAGTAATCTTACTCAATATTATAAATGCGAGTTTGAATGGATGTTTGTTACTCTCTCACAGGAAAACGGCTAAACCGATTTGGCTGAAACTCTGAATAGAGATTTCTTAGACCCTAAAACAACACATAGGCTATATTTGACGACCTCCGTGGCGTAATGGTTAACATGCCTGACCGCTACCCAGGAGGTCCCGGGTTCGATCCCCGGTCAGGTCAAGATGAAAAATGATCTTTTTCTGATTGACCTGGGTCTTGGATGTTTATCTATGTATATATGTATTTGTTATAAAATATAGTATCGTTGAGTTAGTATCCCATAACACAAGTCTCGAACTTACTTTGGGGCTAACTCAATCTGTGTGATTTGTCCCTATATATTTATTTATTTATATTTAAAAAAAAAATTATCCCGGAATCGCGAGGGTGTGCATGGTCAGATGATCGTGACACCTACACGAAATGATGATGATCCCTGAATTTCACGGGTGCAGAGCCCCAGGCTATTTCTTCATAAAATACAAGAATTTACATGTATTTCTAATAAGCTGTTCTACGCCCGTGATGTTGATAAATTATATAATCTATTATAGCAACAGCAGAAATAATTAATAAAATCCGTTTAGTGGTTCCGTAAAGTACCCCGTGACAAACTCACAAACTTACCATCACTTCCTTTTTATCACCATCTTCGTCGTCGATGACTCCCAATTTTTGCGAGCCCATTACGCTGCCGCTTGTGTAGAACCCTTAACCCCTATAAGTTTCCTTGGTTTTCTTCTACTATTTGTGGCAGGGCATACTAATTTATGAATTTATAGGTGGTATAGATGAATGAGCTTGAGATTGTCCCACTGATGGGCAAAGGTCTCCCCCATCTCCTTCCAAACCTCTATCTTTTCCGCCATATCCAGCCACCGGCTCTCGAATCTTCTCAGGTCGTCACTCCAGCTTATCTTATCTTATCTAAAATTTGATCTTAAGTCAGGAAACGTTGGAACATGGCCTTTTTTTAACAACTCTGTTTCAAATATATGTTTACAAAATGTATTTGATTTGAAAACAAAACGCTGAAAAAATTCTAAACAACAATTCGCTATAGTTAGTGTAACATTGAAACACTGTCATCAATATAACATCGCCCCAAGGTAGCACTAACTAAACGTTGTTTCAAACTAAACTAGAGCGTTTTGTTTCTAAACAATCCAACAAAATTCTCGAATACAAACACGACTGGTTCTATGGTCGTTCAAAAACGCAATTGCTTGGTGACTCGACTAAACGCGAACAATAGTAGACACATTGCTAGTTGGTAATGCGCAGTGGACGAGCAATTTTCGCTGAATTATTGCATATAGTCGCTTTGGAGGTCGGTTCGCTTTGGTTCGATTTGTTTTGGTCCGAATGCCTGTAGCAGTACGGATAAAACAAATCGAATCAATAAAAGAAAAGAAAATTTTAATATTTTCATATAAAATAATGCAACTCAAAAGATTGCGTTTCTCTATGATAATATATTTGATGATTTCTGAAGTTTTATGATTGCCTAGTACGAACGAGTACAATGACACTTCTTTTTTAAATAAATATGGCGTAAAAACGATTGTACTGAGAACTATTGTTAACTAGAATTATGAATTATAGAAATTTCTTTTCTTGGTTCGGCGTCAATAATTGATAATATTTATAAGCAAGTCATTTAAACCTACATTTTCTAAAACAGACTGGTAACAACGTGTATTGGTAAATAAAGCTTTTATCTATCTATCTACTTAAAAAATATCTTTGAATATAAAATCCATATCCCCGCATCGTCAGCGTAGAAGCTAGACGTTTAGACCACAGAGGGAATCAAACTCAATAAGTTACAAAAGGAATACACCCTGCGACTACGGCACTCGATAAATTATAACGAGTCAGAGCAACAATGATTGCCGATATATGCGATGAGATTGCCGGTCTGTTTGTATGTCTGCTGAGCTGGGTTAATCATACAAAAATGAATAGTTAGGATTGTGATAGTGCATTTTAGCAACATTTGCATTTGCCCGGGGCTCCGCTCCTGGGGATTCCAGGATAAACTATAGCCTATATGTTGTTCCAAGGTCTAAGCAATCTCTATTTCAAATTTAATCTAAATCGGTTCAGCCATTTTCCTGTGAAAGAGTAACAAACATCCATACAAACTTTCGTGTTTATGATAATAGTAGGAGTAGGATTTGTTCGGAAAGTATGTTAAGCCAGGCTGTTTTTCTGAAGAACGAATGTGCTTGTAGCGCAAATAGTCTCTTAAACTGCTATTAGTGTGCTATAATAATAATATCAGTTTATTTCAGACATTTAGTCCATTTGGTTAGTAAACAATAGTGCTTAACCTAGTGTTAGTAACACATTTCACAAAAATGAAATAATATTGCCATTCAATATCGCTCAATCCCATTTGAGATTAAATATTTATTCGTGTTAGGAAAATTATATTTAATCCTTCTATCTTTGTCTTTAAAACGAAAACAGATGCAAAGAAACCTCGAGCGTCGAAGATAGCCAAGTACTAATCAAAGTCAACATAGATTAAATAAGTCTATATAAATATATTCTTTTATATACTAGCCACATTTAAGCTTTCTGCTTTACCCGAAGGTTGACTGATGATTTTAGCATTAAGTTTATTGTGCTTTACAAAAAACTTAGCTCCGTAGCATAGCACGACGAACCGATAACTGATTGGGCAGAAAGGTTCTCGAATGGCGACCACGCACCGGCAAGCGCAGCATCGGCCCCCACCGAACAGATGGTCAGATGACCTAAAGAAGGTCGCAGGCAGGTGCTGGATGCAACTGGTCATTTTTAAAATAATTTATGTCCAGCTTTAGAAAGCCTGCGGCTGAAATGACGATGATTGTGCTTTACATTTGTTATTTGGTAAAATATATACGTCAAATAAATAAACACACATTATGACTTGAGTAGAAGTCGAACACTCTCAGTAATAAAGCAAGCAAACCCGCTGAAAACTCCCTATATAACCTGTTTAAAAGTTAAATGGCTAACGACGCAATAAATCACTTTTTGTCGCGTATCTCGGTGATGGATTATCGAATATGGTGCAATCATGAGTTTAAAATTCACTGACAATTTCCATTTTGTCGCCCCTTTGTTTGTTCGAAAATGGCCGATGTGTTATTAATGTTCTTGTTATTATTTTTCAGGAGTTCCGATAGGAATCGACTCTTTCTTTTTCATGTTTTTTATTTTCATTACGTCAGTGAGACAGTTTTGTGTTATTGTAACTACTGTTGGCAGTTAATGATTGATTGAATTAAAAAAAAGTGCTTTTTGTTCAGCTTAAGAATATACCACTTCCTGCCCAGATCTTGTAAAGCAACTCATCATCATTTCGTGTAGGTGAAATGGTCAATCGACTATGCATACCCTGGTGTCAGAGTTCTTCGAAACTGCCTCTTGTCCTCTGACGTGTTTCTTTTAATGACAATCAAACGGAAGGAAGGCGGAACGAAGGGGGGGGGGGGGGGGAGGTTTCAGACTTTTTATGACTTCAGACGCGAATATTTTACAAACTATTGGAATAATCAAAAAAACTGTTAAAAGAGCCTCAATATCATTAACAAAGACCTATCCAACAATACTATACAAGGCTATGTTTACAGTAGGTATGTAAGTTCCTTATATTTAGATTTATGCCAGCTATTTCCTGCGTCACATCCCTCCTGGTAAAGAAGTTTCAAGGGCAAACAACTGTTCTATTATTTATTGATATTCAGATGTGATGGAAGTCTCTACTGCAATATAAAAAGAAGATAGAAACACCCGGAAGAGGCTTCACCGAAAAAAGCACAGCCTTTAAATTTAAGATAGACTGTAATATATTTCATGACTATGACTATCGATTTTTTTTATATTTAAGCTATTCTTGAATAGCTTAAATAAAAAAAATAGACTACTTTTTTTTAAATACTGACGAACAAAAATAAAAAATATTTTACACTAAAGTATACCATATACCACTAGGGTTTTTTTAGTTTATTTCACTTAGTGAATTTTGTGTCAGAACAAAAAAAAAATATTTTCTTTGAAAAGTACAAATGCTTTAAAATCACAATCTTAAATGAATAGGATAGTATTTTAAACAAAAACTTTAATAGTACTCGTAGCTATCAAGCACCGCCGCGAAAGTTAAGAAATAAGCTCTCGGAGCCGCGCCGAGAAAAGCTAAGATTTTTAAACTTTCGTCATAAAGGATTTTGTAACGCTTTATGAATATGAAAATGTTATCCATAAAATTTATTCAACTATTTTTAAGCGTTGTAAAGTGGCTGAGACTCGAGACACACGCCTTTTAAAACGTATAAAACTTTAAACTTGTACCGTAACTTTTAAAGTTTGAGGAGAGTTCATATTCAGTTAGGAGGACTTAGGAAAATGTGGGGTAAACAAAATGTTTTCAAGCAGTTGCTGTTTTATTATTGAGATAGACATCTTTAAAAAGAAAATAATACGTAAATTAAGTATACTTGAATATAGTAGTAACAAATCGGAAGAAATATATATTGTTGACAATGAATAAAGTTCATTGAGGTCTAATTGGGCTTTTAACTATGTGTTAGCTCTACAAAACCATTGGCACTAACTACTGAGATCCTTAGGCTCGGATATTCGAAAAACAAATGATTCACTCAAATTGCCCGCCGGACCATCTGTTCCATGGTGGTTACTGCTAATGATTTCATTCGTGAAGAAACAAGTCGTTGCAAATCGTTTGAATTAGTTCAAAATGAGGTATCAGAAATAAAAAAAAACAATAAAATCATTCTACTGCCAATTTACGAGTGCTACAGATTTCAAAAATAGATCTCCTGAATCTGCCGTACTTTTTCAACTACTTTATTTCCTTTCTAGACCTATGCTCAAAGGCTTTCAGAACACCTCCACCGTATCTTTGTAATCTGATCCAAGTGTTGTTAAGAAAGTTGCGAGACACCTTGAAGTGGAAATCAAGGCAATACTGTCGCATTGGGATTTGTTAGCAGCTGTCGATGGAGACGGAGCGCTTGTTTAAGTTTGCAGGTCGCCTCTCGCGCAAATAGCCAACTTGTAACGTTCCTGAACAACAGGCACTATGGACTTGAGATATTTTTTAATAGTTTTGATGTTTGCAGTGTGGTTGAGGAGCTCGATAGCCTAGCGAGCGATGCGTGTTCGTAACTGGAATTGATAGCCGCTAGTGGTATTTCTATCTTTGAAAGGCAGGTTAAGTCGCTCTCGCCTATTATCGCTAAAGAGCAGACTTTAGGCTGTGCTGTGTGTGAAATTTCTCATCTGTCAGCTCTGTCAGCGTTGCTCACTAACATTTCCAGATCATATTAAGTTTTACCACTAAATCTAGAATCATGTTCAAGGCGTCCTTAGACTCTATATCGTGAGCTAAAGATGCAACTGGAAAATCCGCTAGGATGAATATAATAAGTTATACATTACGTCGTGTTATTTTTCTCACTAGTGTAACAAAGCGGTGCGAAAATAATGTCAAAATCTCCCAAGTCTTTAGTTCCATAGGCCCCTCTGTACCAAGTCGTCCAGTCAGGACGCACACGTGCCCTGACTGCGATGCGAATCTAATTTCCTAAAGCATTGTCTTCGCTATCATAGCGTTGGTAAAAGCTACACGTCATCTCGTATTACAAAGTTGCTCTGCTCTTTGTGTTGCTGGATTTTATCTCCTTACAACAGCCATTTTTCTACCCACTGTTCAACATTATGCATTCTATATTCAAAATAGTTACCTTTGATACGCCTAGTTTGTCAGACAAGGTGTGTTAGGAATTTTTAACTGTCACGTTTTGAAACATCTATAATTTTATTAAAGAGGAAGACTTTGTAAGTTTGTGAGTTACCAGAAAACCAGAGAGTATAATCAGCCACAATGCTTAGCGTTTGTGGACTATGAAACATCGATTGAGACGTGAGCTGTGCCTTGAATCTCTCCAGCGGTGCCGCAGTGACCATCGTTACGTCGAGGTGTTGACGTTTTATACAATAACGCTACCTACAGAGCACGAGGGCTATTTCACTGCAGAAAGAAGTGAGACAGGGAGACGTCATTTCTCCGAAACTGTTCACCACTGCTCTGGAAGATGCCCTCAAGCTTCTGGAATGGGAAGGACTTGGCATCAACATCAATGGCAACACAGCCAAATATGATGATGAGTTACCACGGGCGGGTATATCAGCAGTAGTTAGTATGATAGTAACAAATGGGTTTTTGTGTATATTTTAATGTTATTTTTTCATTATTATATTTAAAAACATAAAAAATTGATAAAAAGTAGGTAAATAAAGGCTGACTTCAATAATAATAATTTCTGTCCACCATTTGGTACTGCTATACAAAGAACTACAAAATTTTAATATACTTGTATTAGGTGTATCACAAGACAATAAAATGAATAACTGTGTTCGATCGTATTTAAATGTATAGAAATAGATGAGGATTTCTTCATCAATCGTGGTCCACTTCACAATATTGTATTGACTTCGTCTATAAACGTCCAGTCGGTAATTGAATTTCGGTGTCGCCGAATTCCGTGAAATAATTACGACGCCCGATACACTGTGGCCTATAGATCTGAGAAAGAAGTAGACATGCTATGCTGAAGAGATATTTTCGAAGTGAAAACTACTTTAGGCATAACAATTTCATTTTTGAGATGGAAAAAACCATTGCGCTCGCGACACCGTCACAAAACTACACGTAATTTTTTTCACTTTTGTCGGCACTCCCGAATCTTTTGCATGAGAGAAAAGTGTTCTATAATTACATTGCTTATGGCAAGCTGCAATCTAAATTCATTTTATAGAACAGTTTCAAAATGTATAATCGCATTCTATTTTCAAACCTTCTCTGTTTTCGCGAATATATTTTTTGGAAATTTAAAAAGTTGGGTTAGGTACTTATATCTTACAACATCAAGCGAAATGACTTTCTACGCTCAGTATACCTATCTTGTTTGTTTTACGAACGAATCTCTATCAGTCTTCTTATACAATTAACCAATTTTTATGGACATAGGCTCCGTGTTCGTGAGTTATTGGTATTTGGCTCGCAAATCTCTCTGTTTCTGTGATCCACGCCCAGCTCAACATTATAATTAGTGTTGACTAATAGAGGCAGGCCCCTTCATGACGGGTTATTTATTACCAAATGTGGCAGATTTGTTTCAGTCAGAGGAGTGATTGCAGTTTGTGATGTTCTGGACTTGTAAATGCGCAATGATTGCGTACGATTATTGTATTCGTTTGGATTTCTATATCATTTTCCCTTATTTTATCTCTCTTTCATTCTTTTTTATTTTAGTGGTTACTAGATAATAATAATGTCAATAAGTCCATTTTAGTACGTGATATTTTTACTTCTTCACGAGTCTCTTAAGGCTCCTACATACTATGCCGGGGCTTGTGCCTCACGGGTAACCCAAGGCATCGAATTTAATATTGAAATTTTCCGGGTATTCTAAAACTATTCTTTGGGCAAGCCGATGGCAATGCCACTAGCATAGTGTGTAGCAGCCATAACTATGCTTTTATTACATCAAAGAATTAAATTGTACTGTGTTGTGTTCGAATTCAAATACAATAAGTAGAATAATTACAAAATCTAATTGCGCGAAAGTCAAGATGGGTTTTTGTTCAGAAATGGTTTTGAAACAGCATTTTACTTTCATATCAATAAAAAGTTTGTAACAGAGGACTTTGAAAATCTTGAAGCAACTTTCCTCAATAAGAGAAATAAATGTTCAAGTGAACGAGTTTTGTTGAATGAAGACATCGGAAAGTTATTTTTATGGCGGCCCTCACGTCTCGGCTTTATGTTTATTAGCTGGAATGTTACGGCAATAATCTGCCTTCTAATTTACACTAGATTATTTTAGGTTGATTTTATAATAAGTATCCTTTTTAGGGTTCCGTACATCCGTCTGTCCGTCCGTCCGTCTGTCACAGCCAATTTTCTCCGAGCCTACTGGACCAAAACAGATGAAATTTGGTAGGATGGCGTAATCATGTGATCCAAACACAGATGTGCAAAGTAGAAGATATATTTTTAAAATAAGAGACATTTTCGGGAGACAACTTATTTCATTTCATTTGTACATACGATTTTTGGAACAAAATGCACAAATGTAGCCATTTCTGCCAAACAGGCCATACACCGAGCCCAGAATAGATCTGCCTACTCTTGAACTACCTGCTCTGGATTCTTTACAAGTCTGGTGGTCACGACCCAAAACTATATACTTTGAAGGGTGACGGTAGCAGGAGGGATTTGTCGGAGACTCTTTCTCTGACAAATTGTAATATACCTAATATTAAAGGATAAGGTATAATTTTCTGTGCCCCTAGTATGAGTTTTTCTGAACGCAGACGCTAGCGACTGCGTTAGGATTTTGCATGGAATTTCTTAGCTGCCTTACTATCCGCCAGAGGCGCTGTACAGGTTTGCCATACTAAATCGCTAACGCAGTCGCTAGCGACTGCATTAAGAAAAACTCATACTAGGGGCACTGTAACAAACACCAGCACGTCTAGGTAGTACTAAGTTAAGTATTGCATACATTAATGTCGCGTATTTTAGAAGACTATTTCTCCATTGGTGTTTAAGTTTTTATAAACCGCCTCTCAGCCTCTAACGTGGTTTTCTTCACCGACTTAAAGATGAAAGCAGTCAGAATAAAAGGTGATTATTTAAACAGGCTAAAGAAGAAAATTGCGTATAAACTCCACACAAAAATGTTAAAATGTTTACTAAATCTCTGCAAAAACGATTTAAATGTGTGTAAACGCTGGACAAAAGCCAGTATAAGGCTTTCTAACACGTCGGTAGCTGGCACCCAGCCAGCGCTGAAGTCCATAAAATAACTAATTAAACCGGTAATTACCGGTTCGCGCACGTGCCGCCAATCCATCAGGCACGTTGACACCGCAACCCCGCAATAAGGTGCCGTTTATTTTACCCTTTAGGTTAACCGAACGTACTTAAATAAGCTATTTGTTACGGCTATTTATTGCTTAGAATTTTTGGTGATGTTTTTGAAAAATTAAATAAATTCTTTATAACAGTATCAAAAAGACTATAACAAAATCAATACTTACTTATTTCGCTAGTTTAGCGACCCGAAGTGGATTTTGGCCTTCGAAACGAGAGCGCCACAGTTTTCTATTCTGCACGAGATGGTTCTCCAGTTTACAGCGCTCATCTCACGCAGGTCAGCCTGCACTACGTAGTACTATTACTCATTCTGTGTCTGCACACCAGCGCTCCGATATCTACGGCGGCCAACTGACAAACAAAATATATCATCATCATCATTATAAATTTAAGAGTTATGCTCTTAATGATTTCTTATGTTTTCGCGATTGTTACACATTAAATTATGCTCTTGTCCGTGGAGTTCCTTCCATTTTTGTCTATCTTAAGCAAGTTCATTTATTTCTTGATACGACACGAGGTTTGTTTTCTCTTTTATTTGTTTTATATAACTGTGCCTTGGTCTACCCCCTTCTTCCTTCTATCTTTTCTTCAATGATGTTCTTCATCAAATCATCGTGTCGTATCAAGTGTCCCAACATGTATATAAAAAAACATATATAAGAATTAATCCGCATTACGCTTTGTCCAAATTATTAGGGTAGCAAAAACATTTATTGGTTTGTTCACCTTTTAAGAAAAAAAATAACTATGAAGTTTGCTTTGATTATTAATAATCAAAGGAAGTTTGGTATGATTTATTTATTATGTTTTATTAGATTCGAGTGGCAACTATTAAAATGATGACATATCTGAAACATACTCTATTACTGGCAGTGGAACTGGCTAAGAAATTTTGTATGAGTATTCGTAGTTACGCGTACTTATAACATAAGCTAAAAAAGGCACGCATATAAGTACAAGCAGTATGACCGGTGGTTATATACCTTTGACAGAGGGGGTGGTTATATACCTTTGCTCTGCCCGAAGCATATATTCCAAAAGAATAATTCTTACTAGAAAGAAAACCACGTCAAATTCAACTTACTAAATAATGTTTCCCATATCTTATTCTATACATAATCCTTGGGGTTATTAGGCAAATGTCCGAACAACTGGGCCTTAAAAATGTTTCTTTTAACGTAAAAAAACCTTCTTAATTGAAGAACAAAGTCAGGTTTAATTTAAAATCGTACAAAAACATGTATGAAATTGTGGAATCAGGAGCGGAATATCAAAGGCTAATCTGGCCGGACTACAGAGTAGATACAAATAAAGTCCAAGAACTTTCTTTTATTATAGTTCTAACATTTTAGTTCAGTAGGTATTTGAATCACATGATGAAGCAGCAGCAGCGTGTGCACAGTCGATTTACCTTGTAATTCACACTTTTTTCAACACTATAAATTGAAATCTTTAAAATAATAGGTTATTTTTCACTCAGTGTAAATGTAATAATGATGTGTGGTATATACAACAAATTAGGGTTCTTCTGGCATAGTTTAAGGGCTAACACTGAAAACCCTTTAAGGACATTGAAGTCAAGTCATTATTTTCTGTACTTATAATGCATCTTATGATCATAAGATGTATCCGATCCGACTATCGACATCCTCATGGATGTCGATAGTCCTTCATGAATGCCTTAAGCAACCATGGGCGTGGTATATATACATGAGCTCCTCCTTACATTCGAAGGCATCTAAAGCCGTAGGTTCCTGCTCTTTTCGCTAGGTGATAGTCTTAATCGTAAAGCTCAGTCAAATACCTCAATGCAAATACACTGGCTAAGCAAAAGAATATCAATCTCATTGCTTTTACTCTGTTTATTAACTCCTCTATCCCAGAACCCTTATTACAATACTGTGTAATTACAAATGGACAAAAAAAGGGTGACTCCATAATTTTGGTGTAATCAGTCCAGCGTCACTCGCTCCCGTTGACCTTTGTCCTTTAATGAAGGATCGTTTTTTGGCCAGGGGCGTCTTTGTCACCACGTAGTGTTATGGATTTGGTACAAGAATCAAGAGAGGACGATTTTCAACACATGTGCTCGTAAAGTGGCACTTGCATTCATTGTATTTAGGTCTATAGTGTCTTGAGTGGCATTTGCATATTTTTTTTTATCTATTAATATATTATCTATTAATAAATTGAAGCTCTATTTCTCAATCTATAATAATATTTTGCTTGAATATATAAGTGTACAGCTGGATCATTGGGGCAAGGTTATTTTTTCTCTCGTGATATACCTTTTCAACTGCGACCACTCTACTGTTTACCAAACGTATAAACAAATTAAATCATTTACCAACGTCAGAAAGATTCAAAATTCAATACACGGCAATTAGATACATTGTATGTTCATACAGAATGTTCCGGATTAATATTCCCTGCGCTAACCTTACTCAAAATACGATATCAAGAGCAACCCTCTAACCTCAGTGGCATGTGAGACATTTGCATACTGAGTTGCTTCAGTATGCATGCATTGAATGAAGGATCCTCGCACTGATTCAATTTATTACTACTATGAAGAAGTGATGAATATCTTTTCAAATTTGAATCGTGTACATTAAATACACGATTCACAAGCGGATTCCATGGAAAGAAGCATTTTGAAATATAAAAAAAACAAATGAAGAAAAACCAATATTAATGATTTGATGACTGGCCACATTGCAAGGTCAAAAGAGAAAAGGTGGGCATTAGAATCTACAAAGTGGTTGAAAAAATATTGAAAAAAGAGAAGAAAGAAAGTTGGTAAAAAGCCTTAAGAAAGACCAAAATAGCGATGGGTCGATGTTATATGGGCAGGTACAAACTGGATTAACTCTTTTTTAAATTAGCATATTTAAAAAGGATATCAGCTAGCCAGCTTGGCGGTCGCTCTTTATATTGCCGGAATCTCAATAGAATATTCTAGAGTTCTCTCGTTTCGGTACCTAGCCAAGATTCACATCGGGTCGCTGAGCCAGCAGAGAAAGATTTTGAGGTATTTTTGTGCAAAGAGAAAGTAGTGTGTTTTTGTTGAATTATTACTCATATAAGCTAACAACGTTGTATATATTAATATTGGCAGCTAATTAGCTATCTCTTCAGCGCAGCGCTTGGGCCGAGCGTCAAACACAAGGGCCCTTTGTGGCGCTAATTACGGCTTATTGCAACAAAGCGCGTCTAGACATTTTGATTGCAGGTGTGTACTCATTGGCCTTTGAGGTGTAGAAAATACCGTTGAGATTATAAACAGGGGATGTGGTAGTCAGCATAGTCTTAGTATTTATCACTGTGCTTCGAAGTCCGGAAATTTATTAAACGTTATGTAGAAATAGCGCATCGTTATATTTAAGCGACAAGTATATTATAAAAAGTTTATTACCTGTTATGTACATTTCCACTTTACATAAATATTTAATTTGATTTCACCCCATGACGTAATAATACAGAATACAACTGTGGTTAATGGTTGCAAGACGGATATAATAACCACTTCATTTGGCCGAACGCTAAGAGACTTCTTCGCCGTCATAGAAGTAATCGTAATTTCAATGCTGGCAGCACTGACTTTGAGTGCTAGCAACAATAAAAAAAAAAACTATTCTTGTTCTGTGAGTCTTTCGCGCGCTTCTCAATTTTGTGGTGTATTTTAATAATTCGAGGTTCCGCTTTCGCTGAAGTGTTGTGTGTGTATTTCCAAAAGAACTAGACTCCTTACCCCTGGCTAGCAAGGAAAATAAACTAAAACAGCAGTCCTATGGTGAAATTGATGAGACGACAAAAGACGCAAGCTGAAGGCCCGCGTGGTTTAAAGGTACCGTCTTAAATCTTCTTATCATTACCTATAATAAACTTTTTATAATATACTTGTCGCTTAATATAACGATGCGCTTTTCAGCGTTCTTTTTACACGACGCGACCTATCGCGTCATGTAAAAAGAACGCTGGCTGTTGAGCTGCGTAGTAGACGATTTATCGATGAATGCGGTGAGCGCGGTGCGGGCGGGTGTGGTCCGGCGCACGCGATTGGTTCGTTGGCTCCCCGTGTTCCGCAAGTTTACCCCTCCTCTCTCCTGCAGCGTTCTTTTTATATGACGCGACCTATAAGTACCTAATGATTTCAAGTTAATGTCAAATGAAAAATTCTCAATTCTTAAAATTTAATTTACAAACTGTTCGAGGTTAGGTCTGGTAACAAAGTTCATAAACTCAAATTTACGAAGTTGCAAACTGAACCAAACGTAGAAAATAACTACGACATATCTCATAGAAGTGAGTGAACTTTACTGCACCTTACGTTTTCTAGAAGTGGGACCACATGAGTAAACAACGGAGAGCGAGGAAAGAGAAGCGACGTTGGCTTATTTATACACCGGTGAAATCATCACTTATGAAGCAGTTTGTGGGCATCTCCAGATTCCCAGCGTATACTGAGAGGTAGCCATTGTCTTGCAAGTTGATCATTTAATAATTTTCTTCTTTGATCTTCTTCTCTCCATACTCGAGGAATCCACCAGTGCACAACGCTCTCATACAAGTGCAGTTACGTGTGGATACTAAGAGGTACTTAGAGTTGTCTATACTCCAAGCGCCGTAAGTAGTGCCAGTCTACCATATCCTATCTTAGCGCTTTCCCTTAGCTGGTTTGTTCACAGTTCAAAGTTGGCTTTCTTGTATTTGTATAAGGCACCACAACTTGTCTTAATTTTAATTTAGTATCAAGCTAGCATTTACAGCCGCTAAGAGTTTAAAACTTCTACTCTATTCCTGTATCTACTCATGTGGCGAAAAGCCTTACCAAGTGAGACTTAATATTACAAAGGTAATGAGCTAGGATTCCGCTTCGAGTCGTTTCATAGTAACTGTTATATGTGAACTTGGAAACTTGATATGACTGTTTAATTACAAGGAAATCTTTTAATTAAATATTATTTTTACAGACGACATATTTTTTTTTGCTTTTATTGTATTGCCAATTAAGTATCGGCATGTAACTTGCGCACATCTCTATTCACCTCGACAATTCACAGCGATATCTGTCATGGCCTCCTGGCCGTATAAATTTATAGGTCAATTAAAAATAATGTTAAACATTTAAAAAGTTATCAAGGCAAAATCAATGTCGTTGTTACTTCTAAATGGGAATGGAACTGTCATACAAATCACATTAGAAGCAGGCCGCGCAGACGAAACACAGCTGGCTGGAAGTTTAATTAAATCTAAGATTTGAAAACATCTGGCTTAACTTGCCGACTTTGGGTCCTCTTGTTTGCTCAACTGTGTCATTACATAGTAAACACAATATGTACTTATATAGAGAATCGTTTCCTTTGATAGGACTTTGAAAACTCTCAACTGTGACATTATATATGATGCCATAGGAGGAGAGATTCTACAGACTTTTTGTCTGGCTTAACATTGCGGCGCAGAATATGTGTGTGAGGTTCGACCACTAAGAATGCCGAAGACCAGGCGAAGTGGAGTAAAAATATTGTGAAAGCGGATCCTAGGTTATGAAACAACAAGTTTAGGAAACAAAGCGCTATAAAAATAATTTATAAGACCTATAACGGGTTAGGGACAACTCGTCAGAATTATATTGTTTTCGAAGTTCAAATTCGGGCGAGTTGTCTCCTAAATAGAATTAATATATGAAAAAGAGGTAAAGTACTCTCTCTGAGTGTAAAAAAATATTCCTGAAAAAATAAAGCACGTCACCTATTGCTAGAATTCGTGCAATAAACTTCTTAGGCCGTCCGGGACGACATATGAATATAAGATTCGGGACCCACTTTTATGGCGTTCCACTTTTAGCTGGAGTAAGGAGGTGCGTGTTTCAGGGATTTTTTTTCTCTACTGACATTTTTATGATTGCAATTGTATGTTACTTTCTAGATGACAGGATGAGAACGAATTTTATGTGAGTGAAACAAACAAAAGACAAGCAGACCTCTTTATCTTCATCGTTTCGTGTAGGTGACATGGACAATCTACCATGCACATTTTAGTGTCAGAGTTCTTCGGAACTGCCTCTCAGCTTCTGACGTAGTTCTCTTAACGACTACTAGATGGCAGCCGAGACCAGCGGGTAATGTGCCTTCCGAAGCAGACCTCATGAAAAAGGAAGATATTAGAAGTAACCGAAGTCAGCGAGCGTGTATGAAAGAGAACGAAGACTGTGGAGGAAGCAAGGGATGTATTTAAAGATCGTAGTCAATGGAAAATTCTAGTCTCTGCCTACCCCTGCTGGAGACAGGCGTGATGATATGTATGTATAAAAATTAAATTTAGGAAGAAATTGATGAGCTAAATAGCCTAGCGGGGCGTGCGTGTTTGTACGATAGTGTGAGTCGAGCAACGGAGGGCGCGGTCTAGATTAAATTGGTTGCCATAAGTGGCATTTTTTTTATCATATTTTGTGCTTTATTTTAAAAAAATCGCCCTGGCTAACGTAAACCCTCTCTGGGAATGCTATTGCTGGTGAAATCTGTGACCTGACGGAAAGAGATACAAGTTATTGAGTGTTCTGTTCCCTGAGTCCTTACTTATAACACCCAAGTCTTTATGGATTTCACCAAACGATAAGAAGCACCCTATTCCTAAGTCAGAAATTACATCTTAACTAAATCACGAACTTCTATTTTTCATGCAACTAAAAATATTGCCTTTAGTTTCTAAAAGGCTAAAAAGCATTATAAGCATTTAATATTTATGTTAAGCCCAGTATGATAATCGACAATATTGACTGTATATTATTCCTACCAATAATTCACAATAACTACCATTCATAAGCCACAGTAGCTAGCTCGGCTTATGGCATAGATGATAAACACTATGGCCCATAATAGTCTACTAAACTATGAAGTATGCAATAGAAAATAAGATGTGAGTTTTAAATATTTATAACCAACTAGCTTTTGCCAGCGGCTTCGCCCGCGTGGTTTTCCCTCGGGAACAGTGTTTTTTCCAGGGATGAAAGGTGTCCTATATCCTTCTCAGTACTTCTAACTATGTGTATACGAAATTTCAGGAAAATTGATTCAGTAGATAGAGCGTGAAAGCGTAACAAACAAACAAACTCACTTTCGCATTCACAATATTCGTTGGGATAACCATTTTAGTGTTGGGTAGGACATACAAGAGGCGGTACATTTGTCCCGTACATGACTTACAAATGTAAGAGTGCCTCAACATTAAAAAGTGTACTACTTCAAATCTTATGACGCGGCTGTCGCGGTCCTCACTAAAGTGTACTGCTTCAAATTTTGTGCCGTGGCAGTCGCAGGACGTAAAAGAGGTGGTACATTTGTCCCGTTTATGACTTACAAATGTAAGAGCGGCTCAACATTTAGTACATTTTAAAAGTGTACTACATTCAAATCTTATGACGCGGTTATCGCGTTCCTCACTGAAGTATAGGTACTGCGTCTTATGTAGCGGCAGTCGTGTTCCTCGCTCCACTCTCCGTCGCAACGAGAGGGAGCGAGACACCCATACTAGGTACAGCGAGCGAGAGTGAAATATGTTGCCATTGCTAAGTAGGTATTGTGAGGAGCGCTGCGCATCTTCAACAAAACAAAACACTGTCGCGCGCGTCGTCATATGGGACGAGTTTGATGAGCAAGTGGGTGTTATAATGCAAAACATCAATCCGACTGCAGGAGGTATCATTCAAGTCGATAAATACCTCGAGGAAACCTGCTGCCAAGATCCCAAGATCCTGCCAAATGATTGTTGGCTAAAAAAGACGCCTTTAAAATGGCTGTGCATGGTTGCCACTTCTGTTTCTTCTGAGCGCACCTTAAGTAAGTCATAACCGACAGAAGAAACAGACTAAGTGGCAACAAAGTTGCACAAATATTATTTTTACATTCAAATATGTAATTTTCATAGCATGTGCACTTTTTTAATTTTTTGTTTGATTTTTTAAATAACCTTCTTAAAAATTAATAATAAATGATAATCATTTCATATTACTTTGCGACATTGAATATTTTATTAATGTCATCTATCAGAGTTCAGACTGCAATACCATCAAATGTCATATTTGTAATTATACTAATACAAACCCAGGTACTAGTACAAACTCAGGTACTGGTACAAAATCTAGTACTGGTACAAAATCAAGTACTGGTACTATTAATTATATGTGTTAGTACAAATCGCTGAGCTTCAGTACGCCTCGCCTTATTTGAAGTAGTACACTGTATTGGCTCATAGCAGAAAAGTGGCTACTCTTACAAACTCTTTTTTAAGTCGTGTCCTACCCAACACTAAACCATTTAAAGAATAACTGAAGTTAAAATTTATATATTTTTAAATTTTTGTTTGTCTGTCTGTATGTTTGTACGCACATCTTGCAAAACTGACTAAGATAGCGCAGTGCCTTAAAGTGTCTTGGTCTCCGATACTTCTTGCGATTTTGCACCAATTGTTGCTATTTACCAACACCGAGGTTCCGTAGGTTCTGCAGTACATCGCCCCAGCAGTACCTAGGTTAAAATACTTACTTACTCTCACTGAAAACACAAGCTATCACAGAAACCCTCTGCTGTAATTATGGTTCTGGATCTGAAGTTAATTTTAATCATATTAAATTATAGTTCCATATAGTTACAAATTGCAAAACTGCTAAAAGTGGCCGTTTTAAGCAATAATGCACTTTGTAACTATAGGGAATTATAATTTAATAATTAAATATGTTTAAATTAACTTCAGATCCAGGACCTTAATTACAGCAGAGGGATTTTTAATAACTTGTGTATTTAGTGAGTAATGATTTTTAAATGACGGTGGCGCTAGTGTTCACCGAGGTATCACCTTAATGCGATGGCTCAGGGGCCCAAAGTGGATCTTTGCCTTCAAAACCAGAGTGATGACCACAATACAATAAAATATTTTTATTTGCCGCATACAAAATAATATTACAATCAAAAGCTATAAAGCAACGGAGTACTTATTGCCACATTGCTAAGTACTCTTTATGTTATTATTTAATCGATATATAATTATTATTTGGCATCATCTTTTATTTCATATTTTGACACTACTATCTATTTGTAATTTTAAAGGTTTACTGGTAAGAATAATGGTATAGTACTACACTAAGTTTATCTAACTTAGCTCTTGGCTCAATAAAATTATTAAGTAAATAAATATTTTTTTCCAGCCAATCTTTGAGCAGAGGAAAAAGAGACAGAAAAATTTATTACACCACCAATTTCAGATTACTTTATTTTTCACCGTTTTCAAAAAAGGCCTTTTTGCGTTGAAATCTCTTGATATAAAAAGAAAATGAAGTGTATACCATTACCAAATACTTCGTGTATCGACACATTGAATTTCTATGACTTCCTAAAAATAAAAAACACCGACACCTTAGGCCATTTGCACCACCCCATTCCTTCTACCAAGTACAAAACGTTAGCAGACCAAAATAAGTAGACCTCCAATTTTAAACCCATCCCCATTTTTTTTACATTTATGGTAGCGAAAGGGGAAAGCGGCGGCTCAAGATAGCCTGGACGGTAATCTTGAGACGTGGAATTCGAAAAATTCAATTTCCTAACTGCGAATTTAGTACAGAATGCAAGAAATAACTGGCTTTCAGTTGGAAAGTTCCCCAGGGATAGGAGGGAATGTAAAACATAGAGAATGGGGTGAAATTACACGCAGCGTATTCGGTATATGAAAGACATTTACAATATTCTTCTTTTCTATCCTACAATGGAGAAGAGGGGTGTTATAAATTTGATATGATTTTAACTACGATTAACAAAATCGGTCCAGCATTTTGACAATCATCAGTACATGTACCATGAGTTGGTGGCAACATTCGCGTCCAGAATTTGACTTACTACACATTACAATAGATGGCGCTAGGAGTTAAAATCACTACAATGTAAGTTTTTGATTTTTTTATTTGGGATACTAACTTGTCGTTGGTACATTTTATTGCAAATATCCAAAATATAATTGAAATTGGAAAATGAGCATTTTCTATATTACTCTGGCAATCAGAATCATATAGAATCATCAGATACACTTCATGGAGATCATCTGAAGGAAGAAGGAATAATTGATACGCTGAGATTAAAAAAGTATAAAGTAGAGTAGAGCAAGCAACCAACATAGATTCGGAAATTAAAAAAACTTAAAAACAAAAGGAAAAGAAAATTTTTGACTCGTGGTCTCACCAATATTGTCCTACCGGTCTCTTATTTCCACTAGGTAAAGCATAGATTAAAAACAAATTCTTTGAGGTTAGGGTTCGTATTCCAGAAAACAGATTCAGAAATTCAAAAACTTAAAAACAAAATAAAGAACGCAATCGTAGTCGTGTCTTGAGGTAAAAACGCCACCGATAGGGCGAGAACAGAAGGGTGTCACATTCAATAGAGGGCAACCGATCAGATGTTCAAAGATAAAAGTGAAATGTTAAGCTGTGTTCACACTCGTGAAAACACTCCAATTTTTCATTACCGTACCTTTCTTTTTCTAGTTCCTTTGAATATGATTTATTTTTATTGATATTTGCCACTTCTTTTTTGCTTAGAGGTACTTGGCATAGGATGCATGGGGAATTGAAAGTGGTAGGGTTTTACGGTCTTATCCTGGCAACACCATCGGTTGCATTACATTGCGGGGAGGGGCAGCGTTCGATGGATATGCAGCGGCGGCCATTTATTTTTCGACTTTCGTCTAACGCCTAAGTCATTTTGACCTTTCTGTGAAAGACGCAATAAATTCTGTTTTCTTATTCAACACCTCTGACAATCAGCATCAGCATCATCAGGGGTCAGGGTTGCTGTCGTGCCTCAACTGCCCTTTCTCATGTACAAAGTGAGATCTGGCTGTAGCCTCTGATTCAGCAGTGAATGATGAATCCGACTGGGCCAAATTCATGTAGATTTTAGCCATTGACACGATAGAAGATGGGATATTGATTGTAAATACTTTTATTTTTATTTTTAAATGTCCATAGCACCATAAGATCAAATCAATTACCAAGCGAAGTCAAACAAACTTTCTGTCCCTCTCTGGCATCAGCGTTATCCTTGTTGCAGTCACATAACTTTTTCTTTTTTTTTCTCCTTGCGCATTTCGAAAACGTGGCACCATTTGTATTGATCGTACTTATATTGTCGGCGTTAATGCAGATATATTTCACATCTACTTTCTTTAAACATCAGCCTAAAAAAATCTTTTCTTGAGAAACCCTTGGATAAATGTTACTTTGTAGACTAGCTCAAAGTTATACGCAAACAAACAAGTAAACAAACTTCAGCATTACCTTCTATCTATATAAAAGAAAGTCGTGTTAGTTACACAATTTTTAACTCAAGAACGGCTAAACTGAACTATATTTAGCTAAAATTGGTGGGGTAACTCCCCACCTGCTTAGAACCAGATGAAGGACATAGGGTACCTTTCATCCCGGGAAAAAGCACTATTCCCTAGGAAAGTTTAAGCGGGCGAAAGCTAGAAGATAGAACTGTTAGCGCCCGGTAACATCACGTGACAGGTATCGCCCCACTACAGGTAAACCCCTCTTGGCAGTAGTAGTGTCGGGGTGAGTATGAGTGTAACGCTCTCTTCTCCTTGGGTTCGCCGAGCGGTGCAGACGTGTATTGTGCTCTAGTGATTTAACATGGCCTTTATTAGTATTTGATATTGATATGATATTGTTGTTGATAATTTTAATATGTGTTGAAATGTAACTGTAGATTAACATAGTTAGGCACGGACGAGGGATTGGTACGCTTCAGGCTGGATCCCAGTGATAGGAGCGGGGTTGGTGCTCCTATCTTTACCGTGATTAGTGCCAAAGCTTAGACACGAATGCGTAATTCGGTCGGATAGCTAATAGAACCAACTGCTAAACGCAAAGAAGTTCGAATCCGCGCGCGGTCTCTCTACTGACGCAATTTTTTTTTAAATCTATGGCTAAACGTAAACAAAGCGTATGCCACGTAACCATGCATTTGCTATTTATTATTAGTAGTGATCATATTTCGTCGACATAACAATTTAAATGCTTACTAAGAACTTCAACATGAAAACGCTTAAAATATGAAATTATAGCAATGTAAACTTATGTAGTTAATTTAGTTACATAGATGTACATTTTTTTAAATATTAGTAAACACTATTGCACCAATTATATAAATAAAAAATAAGTTGACATAATAATACAAAACTTTATGGACACAAATTTACAATTATTATACAATCTTAAGAACTATCAATATACACACTTAAAGTTAATATATATACTAAAAAAGAAAACAATAACTATATACAAAACTTAAAGTAAAAATGGTTCCTGCGGCATGGTAGAGAAATAAATTTTCTTATGGATTAAAATAAATCGAACTGTATTTAAAACTTTAGACACGTGACAGTTATCATACTCTTTAAAACTAAGGAGCTTATTGCAAATTAAATATGTCTGTACTGATGTCGTTAGTTTAAAAATTGTATCATATTCGTACATATTTATGTGCCCCTCTGTATATGTCTGAGTGGCCTACTTACCTACCCAGTGATATCAATGCCTTTTTCACCCTTCAACTTATGAAATATCCTGTTTCAAAAGACATAACACTCTGGGTTCCATTGACTGAGCATCGGGTTTATTCACACTATAATAATGTCGCCAATGTCGCCACTCTCGTCACCCGTCACGGATTCTTCGTGACATGGAAACAAACCTACACTTAAGTTCAATGAAATAAATCGCAAGAAGTAACGTGAATATGTAACTGCTGAAAAAAATCCAAGCCAATGTAAAGCGGCTTGAATATGTCGCGAGATTTTCCTTTCGTGAAAATGTTAATACAATTACGTTTTCAAAAATCATTCTAGTTCATTTCCTCAGCTCTATATAACTTTAAGAATACTGCACAAGTTTTGATATACAATTTAACTTGTCATGAATGAGTTTCAAGGTAAAATGTCATAGAATTAAGAAAATGCGGCCCGGCTTAATTTGTTTTTTTATGTTTGGCAAGTTATACCTTTTGTACAATTATCTGTAATTATGTGTGCGATAAATAAATTAATAAAATGTTTTTAAAGATATGTAATTTTTTTTTATGACTGAATCGCCTGCTTAACGCCAAAAGCAATGAATGTGTCAAAAAATGCCTTGCCGCTGTCGGCTTATTCAGCCATGAGCGAAGATGTGGCATACACAATAACTGAAAGTGTATTATGACTAAATACAGCCGCTGCGAGAATCATCCGTAAATCTACTGTGATTTTCTTGTATGGTATTCTAAAAACTCTGTTGATAATTCGAATCTATACTAGTGCTACCCTGCGAGCGTGTCATATGAACTAGATTGGACGTGAGATTTTGTATGAGATGACGTAAGATATGGCATTCAGTTAGGTAATTTCCCCGTCAGCTCGAAGGTCACTTTCACATGTCATTTTGAACCTTATGCGAAGTTTGAGTGATAGCGACGTGAGAAGCGAGTTGTTGTTTGAAATTTATACCCCCGTATTAAGAATGGTTTGTTAAGCCCATTTTAACTAAAATATGTTTTGTCTCTTTTTCTCTTACCTGACACTTCACGTGAAAGAAAGAGACGCAACATATTTAAGCTAACATGGGCTTAAAAAGCTTATCTTAATACGGGGAGAATCGACAGGCTAATGATGACGAATCAAAATTCATTTTTCGTCAATGTTTATTCTAACTCCATTAACTCTATGTCGACATTGGCGATCTGCAACAGACGTCGGGTGAACGAACTCCAATTGCATAGAATACGATACAGTGCATGTGCAGTATCACATTGAAATATTAGGTTAGAAATATTCGTATTGTATTTTGAGCGAAAAGTTCGGCAACGCGCTCGCAATGCTCCTGGTATTGCAGGCGTCTCATAGGCTGCGGTTACCGCTTCCCATCAGGTGGGCCGTACGCCTGTTTGCCTACTTAATAGTATAAAAAAAGAGACAGGGTGGCCTTTTAAAAAGCAAAAGAAAAATCATATGATAACTATATAAAAATCTTACAAAAAGTCCAGTCCCGCGGGACTGGACTTTCCCGCGGGAAATCATTACCCTGAGGTAACTCTACCTCAGGGTAATGATTTCCCGGTACTCACTGGGCACTCGCCCAGAAGACTAGCAGCATTGTCACGTTGGATGTAAATGATCAACTGATGACTTACCTCAATAGTCTAGGTGTTTGCATTTCGATGTAGTGTTCGTGGGTTGGATTCCCATGGCTTTTTTGGCTTTTACGATATCTACAAAGAATGGTATAAGTTTGAGACTAAAACTACAAAGCTTAAACAACTCGTTACTTTCTAGTACAAATTAACACGAGAACTCGACCCCAGTCATAATCCCGACTAATTCCCATAAATCCACATCAACCCCCGTTAAAGTGACATAAGTTGCACCCTAGCTCCCTCTATAAACATGCACAAAATTTGGAACACAAAATACTAATTTGGCTACTCTTATCTCCTAAGAGCAATGCGTTTAAATCATAACGCACCCTTCTAAGCTGAATATGCATGAATTAATATAAGTTTAAGAGGTCAAGCTTTGCATGATGTGACGTAAAACAAGTAAAACGAAATTCCGTAACACTTTGATAATTTTAATAATGACATTTCAGTATTTATAACATATCAAATTGAAATTACATGTGAATAGGTCCCTACGAGATTGCTAGTATTAATATATCCCTAAGTATGTATTCCTGGTACGATTGTTTCACTAAGATAAACCTAAATATCAGTAGATAAGTGTCATTCAAATCATTTCAACAACGTACATTTTTTTTTACCATTTGTGTTTATCAAGGGTTGATGTTATTTCACGTCTGAGAATATATCTGTATATTGCGCATTTTTTATTTAATTGGGTTTAACATTTTTGTAAAGAGTTAAATAGTTTATTTGAATACTTATTGATATTTTTATTTACGAGGAGAGGAGGGGGGAAAGTACAGTAAGTGTGTAAGTACAACAACTAACAAATTTTTGTTCCACTGTATCATGGGCGGATTTATTCCATTCGCTAGTTCTATTTTTGAAGGATTTACGTAAAGTTGTCATTTTTCCTTAAAAAAAATGAGCAAAAAGAATATCTACAAAGGTTTTATTCCATTTTTCGTATTTACTCATGCGCTAAGTCACACGTAATTACCGTATCGCTGTATGCAAATGGGCAAATTCTCTGCGGAGCTCAGACCTATATTAATATTGTGATGGCCGGATAAACGCTGAATAGCTGGGCTATATGAACATTTGTGTATATTATAACAGGAAACCTATTATACAAATAGCAATCATCATCGTATTATGGCCATTATTAAACAATGGTCCTTTTTTTATTTACGCCAAAATGAAGTACAAATTCGAAAAAAAGTTAAGCCTAGATTTTAAGAAATGCCTGGCGTCAAAGACTAATTCTATGTCAAAACGTCACGCTGGCCAGTGGGTACTGGCGAGTTTTGAACTGAGGAATAGGCCGAATTTTCTAAATTCTGTGAGTTTACTAGAGAGCTCTGCTAGGTTATTACAAATAACATTATCCATAGATAATTTAAACATTTATTTGGTACATCCAATTACCACCAGGGGGCATAGCCAACGTCACAATAGCGAAACGTTAACGAAGTACGACAAGAACAAAATGTATGGGATTGATATAAGATTAACCACGTGATTTACCGCAGCTTATGTTAATCCCATACATTTTGTTCTTGTCGACATTCTTTAGCATTTTGAAATTGTCATTTGGCTATGGGTGCTGGATTCGAACTAACAATATGGACGTCAGGTATAAGTCCAGAAATTACGTAAAATCGTCAAAAATGGTGTAAAGGTTAGGAACTCCGAACCCAGAGAAAAGGCAAGGAGAAAAGAAGTAGGTGCGATTTAAATAATATTAGAGTTTTATTTTTTATCCCAGTTTTATTTATTAATTTAATGTCATTTGATTTGAAAAAATATATTGTACATGTATATTGCGAAGTTTAGCTACCGGCATGAATTTAACCCATTTTGGGTTACTTACCCAAGGATAGTTGACGTCAAGCCTGTAGTTGATTCTGTCCACAATGGATAGAAATGAGACCTTATCACTAGGATCCTGCTGTCCGCATAACCGATCTATTTTCTCCTAGTGATTGACTGGTAGATGCTCTTAGCTAATGCCAAAATTAGTTTTTACTTGTGGAATAATTAAGATGTACGTACTGCTGATGGGCAAAAGCCTCCCCGTTCACTTTCCATATATTTCTAGCTATAGCACATTCTCGCCAGTCTTTATGGGGAGCCTGTATATTTCGTAATTATTATTAAATAAAGAAATTAAATAAAAATGCTAAGAGGCTATTTATTAAGAACTGACTCGTAATTATTCTGTTCCAGTTAAGTAAAAATAAGTAGGTAAGGATATTATTTTTAAACGCCTGATAAATACAAAATAAAGCTTATTAAATTACTTTTTGGTTTTTCGGGCACATTTGTACACAATTTCATTTGACACGTGTTTGAACTTTAACCATTTTCCGTGGAAATTCTTCGGTGACTCGTACAGAATTTAGGTGTTTGGTAGACTGAGCAATTTTTAGTTGCATGGTTTGACAATAAAAATAAAGTTTTTATAATAAAAAAAAATGTATAATGACTTTGTCATGAGATAAATTTGTCTGTTTTCTTCTAATAGTTGGCTAGGAGAGAATGTTTTTAGTAACAATTGGCGGACTTCATGTCAGCCAATTGTTAAGGTATTTTTAGTTGTGGTTCAATAAAGTTAAATAAATTGAAATGGTTTTGTGAATAGCTTAAAGAGGTGGGAGCCAAGAGTCTTCTTTCTACTCTATCTTCTCCACCTTGCAAGGTTTTAAATATGAGTTTGTTCATACATATCAGCCAGAACTATTTTAAGCTAGATTTTTATGAGCTTATACACTTTATTAATGCTACGGTGAAGGCGACATGAAGGCCTGACATTTATCCCGAGCCAGTTTAGCCAAACGCCATTTTTGACACTGCAGGTAGCCTACAACGACATCGATTTCGTGTAGTCGAATTACCAAATCACACATAACAAGTCGAGTGATGCAGCAACAAAGTTTTCCTCGTGTGCATAACCCATTGCGAGTATATCCGTAGAGAGTGAGAAACGTGCGAGTGGTGCGTGCGTTCATTACGTATTCCCCTAAGTAAACACGGTTTTCAATATTAGCCCCGAAACATATGGCTTTCTGTAAGGCGTGTTATATTAAACTGAGGTGTTCGGTTACACGATTTTAAGTATTCAGCATGCGGGATTTTGTTAATGCTAATTTTAAACTAAGTATACGCGATTACGAATTAACGATTTCTGCAATACTGCCTAATAAGCTGTGCTATTTGAGAATTTATATGCTTCTCTTTATCAACTTATTATAAAACCTAAATTTTGACATCATGTTTCAGACATTTTTTAATAAAAAGGATATTGACCTTTTGACAAAAAAAACTTAATGTCTCCAAAGATTTTATTTTGATTTTCATGCCTGAAAAATATTAATGGATAGTACACCAAGGATTTCATGTTAACAGCTTGGATAGATCAAAGCATTTTTTTATTTGACCAAAAATTTTTTTTATTACCACTGATCGATGGAAATATGGATGGACTACAAAATGATTAATGATAACGGTTAGACTAGTGAAAAAAAATACCTAAAAAAATAATTATAAAAAACAAAAACAAATAAATATAGCAAAAATATGTGATTTCCTCCATTACAGGCCGGAAACATGACGTAACAAATAAACATACAACACCACAGATAAAATACGATTGACTGGGAATTGCTAAATGAGGTGACACGCGTTGTAATTATCATAAGCGATGATTTATTATCTGTGTATGGTAAAAACAGTGCGATTAATGTGATAAAGATGTTTTTTTTTTCTAATCGAGTGTGTTAGTGGCCAGCACTGATATTAGAGGACTATTTTTGATAAAAATTACACCTAAATTGATTGATCGAATGATTTTCGTTTGTTTTATTGGATAAGTCGTATGAAAATCATTCGAAAATCAACGATAATCATTTGGCTCACCGATTTTGCCTATGTCCTAGATTTTACTACGGATGGCTCGACGATCCTAAGTGGATCTTGGTCTTTGACACAAGAGGCTAGAACAAGAAGCTAGTATACCAATATATATTGCATCTCGATAAATCCATACTAATATTATAAATGCGAAAGTCTGTCTGTCTGTCTGTCACCTCTTCACGGCTAAACTGCTGGACCGATTGTGATGAAATTTGGTAGGGATGTAGTTAACGACCTGAGGTCAAACATAGGCTACTTTTAGGCGCGATATAACCGAGTCCCACGCGGGGCGAAGCCGCGGGGAACAGCTAGTAAATAAATATACACACAATCCTCCTTTTCTGTCGCTGCTGTACCACCACGCGATCGAAACAAGAAACTAACGTGATTATTTGCTTTGTTCTATAAAATACAAGTAACATTGTAAGCTTAACAAGAGACCAAATAGGTATCAAACTTATTTAACAGCATCCGGCACTCTCCTGTCCATATCGTTAACACAGACTTAAAAGAACTACAGACGGATCGTGGTCGAAATAAAAATGACGCTCGAAAATAGCCGTGAGTGTAACGGGGTTATGATGATGTGTCGTTGCCGGGAATATTGGAAAAATTACCGGAAATATTCCAGGATTTGCCAAATGACTACGGCAACTTTGGAATAGTTTCCGAATTCCTTAGTAAAATTGGGAATATTTCCGTAAATTTCCATAGGAAATATTCCCGTAAACTGTAAATTGTCAGCCGGCACATCACTAGTATTGAGTGTGTAAAGGTAATTGGCTCTATCGTTATATATTTTTTTGTGTATAGGCCCTATAAGATAAACCAACCAGCCATAGTTTGCAGGCTTCACTAGTGTTGTATGTGTGAGTACGTCTGGAGGTTTCAGAAGTCTGTGATAGTTAGCTGCTATCAAACTTTGGTATTGGCCTGTACACTGTAGACTAAGTAACTTTATATGTTACCATTCTATGCAATAACCTCATTTATTTACTAGTACTTAGTACAAGCATCTGTGTACCTACGCATAACATTTAGAATGTATCTAGTCATCATAATAATTTCTAGCCCTTTGAAGTGACGCAATTTTTTTTTGAATCTATGCCACAACTTTATTTTATGTTAAACTTAACACTTTCACGGACAGTAAATAAAATAATAATAACAGTTAATTGTTATCTACGTCGAGGCGTTACTGAAAGCGAAAGTGTTAATACATACGGTAAATGAAAAGCTGTTGTTTTGGCTACTGTTACTCAATATGTATAGACAGTAAGCTGGAGACTAGCGGAAAATAGTCCAGCAAATTGAGCTCCGAAGTAACCAGGTAAGATCGGAAATAAAAAAGCTTGGTACCTACACATGGATTAAAAAATATATTTTTGTTATACGAAACGATGGTGAAAGTTGAACATACCATAGGTATAATAAAACAACAGGAAAAACTAGTGCTAAAACAAAATTAATAGACAGGTAACCTGTAGAAAAAACTCAAACTTCATTACAGTATTCCTCCTTCACAGTATAAAGTCACGGGCATACACTCACCCACAACAATGCTAGTGCCGAGTTTCAAAGCGCATAAAACTCCAGAGAATGTAATAGTTACCAGCGGGTAGTGTCATAAAGTCATACACAATGAATATCGGATCCCGATCACAGTTTCTAATAAAGTTTCGCCGTCGGTGAGGAAATTAAAATCCTTTGCTGCCGTGGTGTAAAACATTGTATGAAGGGTTTAAAATATTATGAACTTGGAGAGCTAAAGAGTTACCTCTAGCTCTCCAAGCCAGGCCCAGCCAGGGCCTTGATTCTGTAAGCTCTCATTTTAAACTTCGAATCTGAATCCGCTGTGTTTCTTGATTGGCATTCTAATAACTCGATAATAATTCCAATCTACACTAGCGCTACCCTTGTGAGCGTGGCAGCGAGATGAACTAGATTGCACGTGAGATTTTGTATGAGATGATGAAAGATGCGGCATTCTGTTAGCTAATTTTCCCGTCACTTCGAAGATCACTTCTCACTTGTCATTTTGAACCTTATGCGATATGTGAGTGATAGCCACGTGAGAAGCGAGTTGTTGTTTGAAATTTATAGAATCGGCAGGCAGTTTACTTTATTTTACCGATGTGCTTCTTTTTTATTGCTTTTGGTGCCACTTCATTAATGAAGATTAGCTAGCCTTAAATCTAGCCTTATCCATAGCCTACTGTTCTAATACCAGTACACTGGCGGATGTTCCTAGGACATGACCTTTTGTGTCCTCCCACTCTTCGCTTTCCGGTAGTTTTTCCTATCATGATGGTCTGCAGAAGATATGACCAAGATAAGAGCTTTTTCTTATACAATTACCTTGTTCAATAAGCTATGGTGACCACCGCGCTCGTGATTCCTTGACAACGCTGCCAACTCACACGAGTTAGTAGCGAGATAGCGCTATAGATGTTGTAAGACTTCGGGACTGCTAAAACAGTTGCTTGTAACCCCTGATGTTCAGTTCTGTAAACAAAAGTTCATTAGAGCCTCAATGAACGTTATGGACGGACACATATCCGATACTATCACGACAGTCGTTGCATTTAATTACATTCTATAAAGTTTTATCTATTTTCCCGACTTGTTGCGCTGAGCGATATTAGCTTTTATTGTCTGCTCTTGCAATACAATATTTTTTTATTGCACCAGTAAAAATATACAATCAAACGTGATTTATACAAAAGGTGGCCTTATCGCTTATATGCGTTATGTTTTTATCAAGTTATTTGTGTCGTACTCATGTCTTCTCAAGAAAGAAAGAAAATTTATTCCTATGTGTGAAATACATCATCCGACTAATATTATAAATGCGAAAGTGAGTTTGTATATTTGTTTGTTTGTTACCTCTTCACGCCCTTTCTACTGAACCAATCTTCCTGAAATTTCGCATACCTATAGCTGGCTAGGAGTATTGAGAAGGACATAGGGTACCTTTCATCCCGGGAAAAAGGACTGTTCCCGAGGGAATCTCACGCGGGTGAAGCCGCCGGCGAAAGCTATAAGATCATAACAATGTATGATGTAGTTAGCCTGCAAGCAAGTTTACTAATGTTTTTATAAATTAATCTCAATAATTTAGGATTTTTCGTCACGTCAATGTAAATAAACTAATATTATAAATGCGAAAGTCTGTCTGTCTGTCTGTCACCTCTTCACGGCTAAACTGCTGGACTGATTGTGATCAACTTTGGTAGGGATGTAGTTAACGACCTGAGGTCAAACATAGGCTACTTTTGGGCGCGATATAACCGAGTCCCACGCGGGGCGAAGCCGCGGGGAACAGCAATTTTTTTATAAAATAATATTTTTATAAAAATTAAGTAAATGTAGAGCAAGAGCTTTAGCTTTTTTCATTCATGTGTTTTTAAGACTAAAAACATTTTTAGTTGAACCATTTTTTTTATAGTTATTAAGACTGTAAAAACATTTTTCGTTGAACCATTCTGTTGTAGTTATTTTAAACCTCTTTTCATTTAATGGTTTTATATTATTTGGTAGCTTATTCAATATTTTAATGCACATATATTATACTACGTTTCTTAAAAATATATCAGAGTGGTCTCCTTTTGAGCCGGAGATCACATGGCATACTACAAATGATTGTGGTACATTTACTTTTTGCGATTTCGATCAAAGGACAGAAGTCTAAGTATTACCATTCACATGTGTTAGTAATGTGGTCGACTTTGACCTGTCTCGATACGGTAACCAGCCAGTCCAGTTATGTACGGCGACATGGGAATTATGATCAGTTTAAAGTAAACTGTATTTCAAGTGATTAAGATCGGTTTAGGATGTATTAATATATTTTTGGCAACAACTTGAACTGCCATTGCCAGTGCAAAAATAAAGACACACAGTCATCTTGAAAAATAATTGACAGATAGATACCTAACTTTTTGAGTGACATCTTATTATTAGGCACAGTAAATAAATATAAAATTATTAAAACAATCGTAATACCATAGAATTACGAAATCGCGCGCCGTCTTTCACGCCCGGCAAATTTTTAATCTCTGAATCGTACATAATAAACCACATATCTATAAGAACATACTGAAATTTCGCATAAAAATATTAATTATGATGACGTATCATATCCAATGATATAAGACCTTGGATGTTAGAAGACACCACAATAACACACGAAACAAATTCTTAGGTCCATTAGGTTTTAAGGTTCTAAAAAAGTCGTTGATAGCAAAGAGAGCTATTAGTCCATACTATCCATACTAATATTATAAATGCGAAAGTTTGTTTGTCTTTCTGTCTGTCTGTCACCTCTTCACGGCTAAACTGCTGGTCCGATTGTGATGAAGTTTGGTAGGGATGTAGCTAACGACCTGAGGTCAAACATAGGCTAATTTTGGGCGCGATATAACCGAGTCCCACGCGGGGCAGAGCCGCGGGGAACAGCTAGTAGTTATATATATATATATACGCAACCTGCTGGGCAAATGCCTCCTTTTTTTTTCATACGTCTATGTCATTCTTTCAATCTTTTTCGAAGGCCCATATTGATGGAAAGATGACTTAAGGGTCTTCGAAAAAGATACATACAAGACATAAATAAATGCAATACCGGCTACACCTAATCCAACAAACAGTTTTAAAATATAGCTTAGAAATGTTTACCTCAAGTATCGCCACAAGGTAATCCAGTAAGTTAATGCGAAATTGAAGTCTATTTCGAAACAAGAGCCCTTTGCAACATTCGGTTGAATGAACTCTATGTTGCTGTTAACACGTTAATTTTGTACTTTAATCAGTGCAATAATTAAAATTATGAATTTATTTTATTGTTTATTGAAGTATTATTTTAAGGCTGCTACCAGCGCTAGGGACCTTGAAATTACTGAAAAATTAATTTATCTTTCTGTAAGTGAGGTTATCAGAATTCCTCGCGCTACTTTTTTGCCATCCTTAAGTTACATTGAACCTCGAAAGTCTTTGAAATACTATCCGCTTTAGAAACTATTAAACCAAAATCAACTGTACAATCTTGGCTACTGCCAAGATTGTACAGTTGATTTTGGTAAGGGCTTCCCAATCAAAATCATTGTTTACTAACAATGATTTTGATTGGGATGCCCTCTAAGTATTACGGATCTAAGTAAAACGTATTATATTCCTATAATTGAAGAGAAAATAGGTGAACCAGGTAGTACAGAGTACCTTGAACCACAGACTAAAAACATGCAACAATGACGCGGTCAGCTACCCGCGAAAATGAAAGCGTGCTGTAAGTACTTAATCGTCGATTGTATCATAAGTAGCAATAGTTATGTCGGGTTACGTATGTTTTAGTGCGGTAATTAGTTTAACTATGGATTCCGTCCGTACACGATTTAGTTTCACTGTTGTATTTTTTTGGTAACGTGTACTAGCCTTTTGAGACCAATTTTTCAACGATTATTGTTGGATGGTACTTAATGTAATTTAGCCAAGTTTTAGTTACGTGGTAAAGTCAGATGGCTAAGTTATGTGGTAGAATTTTTATTAAGCAGTTAGCGCTTAACAAAAAACGACGATGCATATCACTTACTTAATCGACACAATGCCATTTCCACTCACGCTTGTTAATAAAAAATTAGCGAAAGAGACACTAATATTTTAGCCTCATGCAAAGTTGGACCTCTTCACTATACGTAGAATAGCCTAGAAGTGAATAAAGTAATGCAATATGCCTTGATTTAGGAAATGGCAACCTAGCCTCGCGATTACATATATTTCTATGGTAATATGAATTTATATGAATGAATATACAACTGTATTAAATTTTAAATATTATTTACATTGACTAAAGAACCAATAGATATATACCAACATAGTTGGCCACATAGAAACATATGCCAACTTAACGCGTTCGCGGACGTTTTTTAAAACACAATAGAATTTTTATTGATATAACTGCTATAGCAGTGTTAAGTCCGCCAACGTGTTAAGTGTTATTTTAAAGAAAAAAAGCGTTTTTTTTACCACATTGGTATGTTTGGTATGATTTTCAATGTGGCCCACTATACTTCGACCCGGGATATTTCAACAACTGCCGACAGTCGACAATTACGGTGTCTTTCACAACACGCACCGGACGGCTCTAATGAACGTTGCATGTGGTTGTAACTACTCATTGTTATAGTGCTGGGCGACACTAAGGTAAACTAATAAGCAGGGTGATGTTTAGGACGTTTACCTTACTGTGTCACCAGTTTTGGTCAACTGGTTTCAAAGCTGTTTTCTGTCAAATGTCTGAGATTTTTATATTTTTTAGAAAAATGAATGCAAACACTCATACAAAAGTATATTTTCAAAAAATTTAAAGATTTCGCCCATCTTTATTTTAAGCATTTTTGTAATACATTGCATAATGAACTTCGCGCGATTTAATAGTTTGAATAAATGCAGCTAATGGCTAGTGGCTAGTATAAAACAACTAGTTGGAGGTCATCTAGAAAAACGTTGAGATGAAATTAAGTTTACCTTTTACCCATCATAGCCTGGAAAAACATCAAAAACAAAAATAAAGTCTTTGTTTCATGAAAATGATTTTTTTCTTTCACACTGTCCACTTTTCAGATGTGCTTTGAACATTTAATAAAAAAAATGTCTTTGTCATAGGTTATAATTCAGCGATAACAGACTGTAAAATTAAATTAACTCTTTCGGGAATAGCCTAGCCTCAATTCGATGAAGCTGATGACTGTGATCAATTTTATTTTTTTTTTAATTATTAAATCATTGATGAGCATATTGACTGCAATGAGGGCGTTAAAATTCAAAAATATGTTCCATTCACATTCAAAATTACCGATTATAAGCCTTTCCTCTACTAATATTTCCGTATTAAAGAAAAGTCTTAAGCATAAAGTAACTAGTCTTAATTATTGCATATGAATTACCACCAATCGACGGTAACCCTTCCATTTTAGTGGGGCGGCGTGCGTGTGCGCAGTATAACTTTACTTTTACTATCAACCGGCCGCTGTGTGTACAGACTAACGAAATGTGTGGTGAAATGGGAAAAGCGGTGTTGAGGGCGCTCACGGGAGCGCTACTCTGTGGTTTGGTGTCCGATGCAGCATATTTACAGGTGAATATATTAATTTAAATTATGACGACTATTAAATAAATATATATATATAGGGACAAATCACACAGATCAAGTTAGCCCCAAAGTAAGTTCGAGACTTGTGTTATGGGATACTAACTCAACGATACTATATTTTAAAACAAATACATATATAGATAAACATCCAAGACCCAGGCCAATCAGAAAAACATCATTTTTCATCTTGACCTGACCGGGGATCGAACCCGGGACCTCCTGAGTAGCGGTCAGGCATGTTAACCATTACGTAATGGACTATTGCGTTTCTTGACAAATCGGAACAAGAACAAGCTTGACCGAAATTAAAAAATCTATTCTTGGTGGTCTATTCTTCAGCGGGATTCTAGACATTCCCACTTAAAACTTGAAGACTGCTTTTGTAGTTGTTATAAAAAAGATAATGTTATTCTTCGTAGACCTCTTTCTTTTAAAAACTCCTGCAAGAAGAGATGGACGGAGGCTTAGCAATAGGGTTTCGTTTAATCACTTTTTAAGAAACCCTAAAAAAGTAAGAGTAAGAGATCCCTTTCTGGGATAAATCTGCCATTGTATTTCTATTTTATTTCTATGCTTTTTGTATATATTCAGCAAACTAATTTAGACTAAGATCCTGTACAGTTTGTATCAGTATATATATATATATACTATGTCCGTAACCCCGTACCCAACCACATAACATACAAACAAGACCATAGGGACAAACATTGACCGTTTGTTTGTCCAACAATATTTGTTTGTTTTGTAGTGCCCATGAGGTAGCTTCGCGTATTACGTATCTTTTTTGTATTTCTACCAATTTACAAGGTGTCTCTATAATAGGTCCGGGCTCTACATCCATACTTAATCCATACTAATATTATAAATGCGAAAGTCTGTCTGTCTGTCACCTCTTCACGGCTAAACTGCTGGACCGATTGTGATGAAATTTGGTAGGGATGTAGTTAACGACCTGAGGTCAAACATAGGCTACTTTTAGGCGCGATACAACCGAGTCCCACGCGGGGCGAAGCCGCGGGGAACAGCTAGTATTACATATGCGAATGTCTCTCTGTCTATCTGTTAAACTTTCACGGCTTAAGCATATCGATTTAGAGGAAATTTGATATGGAAATAGTTTAAGATCGGAGGTCAAACATAGGCTACTGTTTGGCGTGATATAAATAAGTACCATGCGGGCGGAGCCGCGGGCAACAACTAGTAAAATATAAAAGGGTCCCAGCGTTTGAAATTTCTGAAGTTTGTCCAACAGCAGCGGTCCTTTTTTGTTTTACTTTGACTCGCTTTTCGAACAAATAATACAAGAGATTAAATATTACTACGATTTAACAATAAGATTCAATCTTACTTATTTTGCTTTCTACTCACTCCACACGCTCGTCAATTAGATAATTTTTATAAACTAAGTAAGAAATATCTAAACAGGAAGAGATCTGAATCTCATGCTCTCTTAGAAATCTTAAAATGCTTTTCATAAATTGTATTCTTAAGTTATTCCTAATATAAAGGATCCCGGCACGCTGAAGGACTTGTACAGTACAAAGCTACATACTGATAACCCTGTAAAGGTGGCCTAGTTTTTGGGCATCCAAGAATATTTAAGGCGAACGTCGCCACGCTAAGAAGAAGAGGAATATAAATATAAATAAATATGCCTTTTCACAAAAATAGTTTCATATGTTACAATTTACGTTATTTTTCTAAAGTAATACAGGTACTCCATATAAATTATGAATAGAAGCCAGTAGAGCAGTTTGTCCAAAAGTTACAAATTAAATAAAACATGCAAAGCGAAATTGCATAAATAATATTAATTTGCTTTGTCCCAGGTTAGAGCTAAAACATTTTTCAAAACTGCAAAGCACTTGCAATGAACCGTCAAAACTGAATGTTTGCCCAAACACATTGACGCATAAAATTCAATTATTAATATGTATTAAAATTTCATAAACGTCCACTCTCAACAAGCGAACTTCAAACAGGACAAATTTGATGCGAACATAGACATTTAGTAAATAATGGACACGCTACTGTGCTACTTTCTGGTTTATAGTTATTTAAGTTGAACAAAATGTTGTAATACTAGATAGTGTGTATAAAGTCAATTTAGGATGTAACTTCAAAATTTAAGTTTAAAATTAATAAAATAAATAAAAACCTTTTAATCATATTTACACCTATAAAAATGAAGTCTGATTATAAGGTGGAAACTATTATAGTATGACATGAATGAATGACATGTCATGAGATTTAGCAAGAGCAAGTGCAAGTTTTATGAAAACTTACTAAGTTGCATGACCAGAAAATAAAAATAGTTATCAATATAGGCTAAAAGCGTTAGACGTATTATTTCTGTATCTGTTTCAAGTTAAACTACAATCTGACTGTACTAAAAACTTTATAATTTAAGTTAAATTCTTCATTAAAATGAATGTTTCGTCGTTCAGTAAATCATCCGCAAAATGCTTCGTCAAAATATAAATAAAAAATCGCAACATGTTTTGTCAAAATAAATATTTTATGTAATTAATTAATTTACGGAAATAATATTTTTTGCAAATATTTAATTAAAGATGGCGCCTGTGTGTTATGACCAATTATTGGCTAGTCTATTCGATTGCCTTTAGTTGTCTATGACATCCAGTGAAACGTTCTATTAGCTAACAAATAGAGAAATTCCGACAAACAAAGGCCACCGTAATTCGAAGTTCCCGCCAATCCATAATTCACAAAGCGCCAAGTTTTGATATAATTGGTGTTTAAACTAGAATTATTGCAATAAAAGGGACGGCGACCTTACAATATCTAGTAGCTCCCCCTCATAAGGGAACACTAACTTTTGCAATTTTCCTTTCTCCAGAGTTTCCCTTGAGCCCTTCAAAGGCGAATTACTGTTGGTTAAATTTACTCTCATTTTCGTCGGAGAGGCCTGTTTTTTAGTTTTATTTCTTTGATCAAGATCCTCAAAGTGGAAATTGTTTGAAACTTGGCCCTGGCACAAAATTGGTATTCAGTAGTAATTTCACAAATTCGCACCTTGCGCCCGGCACCTTTTTTGCCTAATAAGTAATACTCTTTCCTTTTAGTCTCCGAGTTCAGATCCCGTTTACTCAAAATCTTCTCAACGATCAAACACTCTCTTGATGTAAACAAGAAAATTTTGTTTGTTACATTTTTCTTAAAAATGTTTATAAAATACTCCTACATTCGATAAAGACTCCCAGTTACACTAACTTAAGCTTCTGAGCCTGGATGCTTTAATCAATTCAAATATAAATCTAGAGTTTGTATGATTATTTCAACTTAAATAAACTTACTAAATTAAACATAATCTCTCAACTTAGCGCTTTCCCGATTGCTTCCTCGGCTGACGTATTTGGAGACCAGGGTCCGCTTTAGCCTTTTCTCTTACACTTCGCCCGGTCTTCGTCAAATCGTTATAATCTGTCATTGTCATATTTTTACTCTAGTAAAAATAACCTAAATACTTTGTTTCAACGCGGAGTGACGTCATCGCTGTATGTATCTTTAAAATTAAATAAAAAATTATTTACAATTTTAAGAATTTTTTCTTTCAAATTGTATCTCTTAAATGGTCTATTTTATCGAAAAAACACATAAAAATCACTATCATATTTTTTTGGACTAGCCATTAAGCTAGACTTATTAGGCAAACTTTTTTTTAATTAAACATAATGGATGGGTGAAATCACGGGGAAGAGCTAGTAAAATTCGTTGAAAGACAAATGCAGCTTTCGTTTTATGACGGGATGCATAAGATATCAAGCTGCCAAGTTTGAAATAGTTAGCCTGCCGAATGTTCCATTAGCGTTGGGCATTTGTAGCTAGCAAATGAAATACCAAAGGGTACTTCTTTACATTTCTTTTAGCACAGAAGTACCCTTTGGTATTCATTTGCTAGCTAAAAATACACGCTAACGCTTTTATAATTAGTGACTGACTGACAATGTTATTGCGGGAGTGTTCATAGTCTATGGCTCGTCTTTTGTTATGTCCCAAGTCGTAACTGCTTAGAGTTCCGTGTATTTGAGGATCTAGAAGCGTCTAACGAGAAAGCAATTAAGTCATAACTAATTATTTTTGACTATGTACACGTGATGTACAACCTTATGTCAGGTTTGAAAACGCCTTCGACGTACGAGTAGTTTCTTTAACGACTGCTAGATGGCAGCTTAGTGCTTATCCTTCACCAGAAGGATAGATTTCAAATTTGTAAGACTCTAGTCGACTGTTATCAATACATATCTATAATACTGTAGGTTTACTGGATGAAAAAAAGTCAACGGTTCTGGCTAACACAAAGTTTTTTTAAACTTGAAAACTACTGGTCTGATTTCAAAAGTTTATTTCTGCGTATGATAGCCATATCCTTGGAGAAGGTTATAGGCTATAAAATACCTACAAAAGGCGAAATGATATAGATCGCCCCGGATTCCCATGGGCATAAAAACCTTCCTCTTGAATCACTCTATCTCTTTAAAAAAACCGCATCAAAATCCGTTGCGTAGTTTTAAAGATTAAAGCTAAGCATACAAAGGAAAATAGGAACAGAGAAAGCGACTTTGTTTTATTCTATGTAGTGACTATATATTTATTCACTACAAAGAATTATAGTTTCTATGGTTTCATGAAGTCAACAACGTCATATTTTCTCTCATGTCTTTATCAATGCATAGGTACTATAAATTTATGTTAATTAAAACCGAAAAACGAAGGTTTTGTAAGGAAAATTTGGTTTGAAATACGAAGGTTTTGTCTTATTTTAATTTAAGATCAAAACTGCGGCATACAGCTATTTTAAAATAAAGTTTAATAAATATACAAATACGCAAATCATTTGAGTCAATGAACTTTATCGAATGGTGAAAATAAAAGGAAATAATCGCAGTGTCGGTAACTGAGAGCGTTTGAGAATAATCTGTTTTACTTAATTTTTTCATTGAACGTTTAACTGAGAATTTAAAGCCAAACTTGCATTCGACAGCTTCAGTTTTTTTTATAAACTGATCTTGGCAGTTTTTAAAAATATGAAAAAGTAAATGATGGTGTTAAAATCAATATTTAATAGGGGCGTGTGATATATATATATATTTATTGTTTCATTTCTATTTCTAGTACTGTCTTTTTATGTAAAATTTTACACTTATACATGCCATATCTAATTAATCATACGTAACGTAACTCTCTTTCACTGATCTTTCTTTTAAACGTCACTGTTTAAGTTCATTTATTTATTTTAGGAATAAAGTGCCACTTTGTTGTAAGTTTACCAGTTAACATTCTATACTTTATTAATTCTGTGATTCTCTAAGTCTATAAAAAGTTACCTTCCGTCCACCGCATTGGGCGAGCCTTCGAGTTCGGAACTTGCACCACATGAGTAGTAAACGGAGCAGAGCTTAAACAACTGCGAGAAGTCACTGCGAATTGTTGAATTGTCATATACCGAGCATAAAAACGAGAAGAACCGTGCTTGGTGTGGTATCCTAGCCTATCAGATTGCGGTGCAATGCCGTCAATGGCTCGCCTTCTGTTGTGCCCTAGTTGCCGCTCTTGCTAGTACGAAAAAACGTTCTAGACGGTCGAGTTGATCTAGTACTATTAATTATACTTCCACTTCTACAGCACTATTGGCGAAAATTCAACGTCGATAATTCTTAAGCAGCATTTTATTCGAAACGTCAATTAGCTGTACAGCGCCCCTGGCAGATAGTAAGGCAACTTAGAAATTTCATACAAAATTCTAACGCAGTAGCTAGCGCCTGCGTTTATTAAATCTCATACTAGGGGTATTTGTCGCAACACGCTTGTTTGCCACCCTTATTGATGTTTGAACTTTAAACAGTCGTATGAAATTTCACTCTATTCCATTTTTTGCTCATGTGCGTGATCGGAACTTGCACTTTGCCGCATGCCCATGCGCAACCGCCCGGGCGGCCATGACAGCGGAGCATTGCCCCCTCTCACTTGTGTTTCGTAATGTTTGCAAGTATACTTTAATGACTATATGTGATTGAGATATTTGTCATTGGTACTTTAAATTGTTTGGCTTATCTCTTATTACTATTTTTATTAAATTTTATTTTATATTTTTACTTGCGACCCGCCCCGGCTTCGCATGGGCATAAAAACCTTCCTCTTGAATCACTTTATATATTAAAAAAAACCGCATCAAAATCCGTTGCGTATTTTTAAAGATTTGAGCATACATATAGATATAGGGATAGAATACGCGACTTTGTTTTATACTATGTAGTGATTAAGGAGGATAGCCTGACTAAATGGTCAGATAACCTGTAGAAGGTCGCTGGCCACTCCCGACTTCAATCCTTGTAAAGTTCTTTGTCCAACAGTGGACTGCCTGCGGATAAAACGATTTTTTTTACAATTTAGTGAACAAACCAACATACGAATCACCTGATGTTAAGTGATTATCGTAGCCTATGGACAACATTAGGAGTATCACATGCACATTGCCGACCCTTGAGGAATGATGGTTATATGAACTACGTAACAGAATGCCGGTCAAGTTCAATGATTGCGTAAGTGCTCGCTTTTTGTTGCTCTGAATTTCGCAAAGTAAAAGTTTTTAAACAAGTACTGATACAAAACGAGCTTTGGTTATTTGTTAAGACTTCGTACTAATAGACTGCGGTCATTATGTCTTGAACATACTTAAGAATATAAGACAAACTTGTGGCTCTATGGAACAATAAGTACCATTGTGGCTCAACTAACTCAAAAAGATAATTAGATAGAATAGAATAGTCACTCGGGGATAGTAATATGGGTTTCCTACGGTAAAAGAATTTTTAAATCGGTTTCGTAACCTATTCAATGCAAACAAACCTTTCCTATTTATAATAAATATTACCAGCGACCCGCCCCGGCTTCGCATGGGCATAAAAACCTTCCACTTGAATCACTATCTATTAGAAAAAAACCCCATTATAATCCGTTGCGTAGTTTTAAACATTTAAGCATACATAGCGACATAGAGACAAAGAAAGCGACTTTATTATATACTATGGAGTGATAGTGATAGTGAAGATGACCCAAAAATATTTTTTTAAACATTTATTATTATTGCTGGTATCTTAGTTATTTTTGAAACAAGAGCTAATCTTTATCATTTTACATGGTGTATGATAATACAATAATAACGTATAATATTGTTTAAGCATCGCATCATTTGTTTCGGAATAAAAATTCACTATATACTGGACAGGTTAATGTATTTTGAAGGAAATCGCACGTGCGTTATTAAGGTTATTGTGACGTAGTTTATGTGGGATGACTGTACATCGTATCCCTCCCGCGATTGAGTACGGAAATAAAATAACAATAGCAGAAATCAAATCTCTCTATTGTTTTTTACACAGTTTTATAAGTTTTAAAGTATATATATAGATCGTAGTGGAAGTAGTACTAAACATTGAGAGGACTTAAATTAACTATATGATAAATCCAAGGTTTATAGACAAAATTTTTGTTTTATTATATAAAAAAAAAAATCAGCAAAATTGCTAGGCAACCAAAAGCGGCCTGAAGCTCTATTGTAGGTAATATAAAACCTTCAACAATAAGATCTTCATAATATAATTATTTTGTGTCATTGTGGCCTGTCTTAAGACGTACAAATTGTACGTCTTAGGATTAAAATTATTGTACGGTACAATAATTTTAAAAAATCATTTATATTTTGAGCGTGAATAAACGAATTCAAAATTATGAAATTAAGTGATCAAAAGCATCCAATTAAATAAATAAATATTTTAAATATATTAATTCATATTTATTAATCAAAACTATCATTTTAAATTCTTGTACAGTATAATAACATTTTTCAATCAAAAGCAATTTTAATTTGTTGGAAAAAAATTTTAGACCTACAGTTAGAAAAAAAAAACCTTTACAAAAAATCTCAATCGCATTCGCAAGCTATAAACTTTCTACAGACTTCGGCCATCAAAAAATCTAAATCCTCTTTTTAGCTCCAGAGTTAAAGGCACTCACAGAATTGATAATTATTAACTTGTAAACTACGTAATACATTTCTAATAAGGTGTGGTGTGGTTTACATGTATTAATTGAAGATAAGAAGAGAGAATACGCTGCCACACTGATCCAAGAACTGATTCCGCGCCAAAACATTTCTATTGGGATAATTTCTCTGTTTTGTGTAGGCACTCAAACATGCAAATAAAATTTTAAGCTTTATTTTATAAGTAAAGTCTAAGCCCCTTATTTATAAAAAATAACAAACGTAGGCCCGTTTTAACTAAAATGTGTTTTGGCTCTTTCTTTTACGATAAATTTCGGTAAGAGAGAAAGGGCCAAAACATATTTTAGTTAAAATGGGCTTAACAAACGTTTGTTTATTTATATGAAAAAATGAATATACTATGGGTAATAGTAAAAATATATATTAAGTATTCAAAATTAAATATATATACTTTCTCTTCCAGCAATATGACCCATACCAGCAATACGAGCCACAAGTCTACAGGAAACCATTGAGAGAACACGAGAAGCCTCAGGATCTGCGGAATGTCCCTGGTATACCAGGGGTGGACTACCCGATATACCATGAAGTACCAGAAACGAGGTTCTCGTGTGCTCATGTGCCAGTACACCCTGGAATGTACGCCAATGTCGAAACTGGATGTCAGGTAAAAAAAATCCTGCTACCTACTTTCTACATATATCATCACGCCTGTCTCCCGTAGAGGTAGGCAGAGACTAGAGATTTCCATTGGCTACGATCTTTACATACCTCTCTCGCTTCCTCCACACTCATCATTCTCGTCATACACGCTCGCCGATTTCGGGTACTCCTAAAATGTCTCCCTTTTTCAAAAGGTCCTACTTTCTCATAATTAGTTCTCATTATTTATCGCGGGCTTTGAGCGCGGCGATCGAATCAAGAAATTCCGTAACGAAAATAAAACCTAACTCCCCCCACTCCGCCTACCATGTAGTTTGGCCTAGCGTTTTTACTTATGCATAAGTTGATAAAAAATACAATAGCTTTACCGCGGCAGTCCTCGAGTGAGTTTTTTTAGTTGTAGTGTATTGCGTATTCAAAATTAAAAAGTACAAAAATATTTTTTTTTGTCTTAAAACGAAACCGACTCCAATTATTCAACTAAAAAAACCGGTCAAGTGCGAGTGGAACTCGTAATGAAAAGGCAAAGACTTAAAACGTCACGCTGGATAGAGCACGTTTGCGTTTTTTTATGGTTCCGTACCTCAAAAAGCAAAAACGGAACCCTTATAAGATGACTTTGTTGCATTCCGTCTGTCTGTTTATTTTTTTTTAATGGTTAGAAGGGTTAAATCATGCAATGAAACCATAACAGTGGATAGAACTGACCAATCATCTTTCACTTTAAATGGGAGATTATTAAAAGAAAAAAAAAAAACGGAAAAGCCGGCTTACCTGAATCTACTTGAAATTGATTAAAACATAAAACGCTTTGATCCCCTTAAAAGTCCATCAGTCATGTATAATTTCCTGCATTTAAAACTGTCATAGCGAGCATACGATTTGGCAGCGCGCCAATTCGCACGGTAATCTGCGTCGCTTAAATACTTGTTCAAAATGTCAGGCAAACAAGTAATAGTATCCGAATATCTGCTAAGTGAAGTACTAAAGATATATTTTAGTAAAACAGCAATGGGCAGTCATCTTGTCATGATCATTGATTGGTCTGGGGGCTTAGCCAAAGTCACAATCGCAAAACGGACAAGAACAAAAATGTATGGGATTGACATAAGATTGACCACGTGATTTACCGCAGCTTATGTCAATCCCATACATTTTGTTCTTGTCGACATTCGTTAGCGTTTTGAAATTATCACTTGGCTACGGGTGCAGGGTCCGCTTTAGCTTTTTCTCTTATTATAATCTGTCATTGACATATTTTTATTCTAGTAAAAATAACCTAAATACTTTGTTTTTGAAATTGTCACTTTGGCTACGGGGGCTGTTCTAAAAAGGGTAACGTAGGGCAGACGGCAGTCGCTCCATTTTAATAATCAGTGCCGCCAAATCAGGACCTAGATTAAAAGCGTACCCTAAGGCTCTGAAGCGTAAGCTGAAGATTCAATCAGGAAATACGCTCGGATGAAGAAGACATAAAATGTGACTGGTAGACTTAAAGCCAAGGACTTTTCTACCAGTCAATCGACCAGTGGTGCAGATAAAGTTAAAGTTTGTGTTATATCCATACTTCCATACTATCCATACTAATATTATAAAAGTGAAAGTCTGTCTGTCTGTCTGTCACCTCTTCACGGCTAAACTGTTGGACCGATTGTAATGAAATTTGGTAGGCATGTAGTTAACGATCTGAGGTCAAACATAGGCTACTTTTGGGCGCGATATAACCGAGTCCCACGCGGGGCGAAGCCGCGGGGAACAGCTAGTAATAAAATAAAACGAGCGAGTAGCATTCGTACACGAATCCCTTTGTGTACGAATGCTACTATCGTCAAAATATCAACTTTCATGTATAGGAATTCTTAAATTTATTTTATTCAACTTTTTATTATTTCATGTGAAAATGTCAAGTATCTAACTATCGCGGTTCATGAGATAAATAGACGGATGAACAACATATAATAGGGTCCCGTTAAGGTGATACCTCGGTGAACACTAGCGCCACCGTCATTTAAAAATCATTACTCACTGAAAACACACGTTATCAAAAATCCCTCTGCTGTAATTATGATTCTGGATCTGAAGTTAATTTTAATCATATTCAATTATTAAATTATAGTTCCATATAGTTACAAATTGCAAAACTGTTAAAAGTGGCCGTTTTAAGCAATTATGCAATTTGTAACTTTAGGGAATTATAATTTAAGAATTTAATATGCTTAAAATTAACTTCAGATCCAGAACCTTAATTACAGCAGAGGGATTTTTAATAACTTGTGTTTTCAGTGAGTAATGATTTTTAAATGACGGTGGCGCTAGTGTTCACCGAGGTATCACCTTAACGTTTTGGATACTGAAGTAAAATTTGAATAACCCTAAAACTACAAAATAACACATATAATTAGCATGCTTTTAGCTTACTTTGGATTTGAAGCTTTATGGATTAAAAAAAGGCCAGTTTGCAAATTGTTCTGACGAATAGAATCCAGAACCTCAAGATTAGTAGACTAGCTAGTCCATTTAGTCATGAAGGTCATATCTTAAAAACAATTAAGAAAATGTCGCAAAACATTTAAAAATCATCGCAGATAACTGTAGCTTGGTGCGAAATGAAACAAGGGTGGCTGTAATGGGGCTGTATTTAGACCTTTTTGCTTTAATCGTTACTGTTATGGGAAGTTATGACGGTTCTCATCGGGGTGAAAAGTTGCCAGAATTGTTCTGGAGCCGCGCGGAATATCTATAACTATGGATGGCTAATTTAATACTGTAATTAATATAGGATAAGATAATATGGATTTCTATGGCTGTTACGTTTGTGTGTGTCAAGCGATAACGAGCGCGGCTTCTCTTGGATTGGTCGCCATTAGTGATATTTCTGTCTCAACATAAAATTGGTCCGAGTGGCAGGACAGAAAATGCGGCATGAAACATGGCGGACATGTCATATCTAAAAATATCTCACCTACATCGTGCCTACAACTTGATTGACGCACATTTAATTACAATAATTTCAAAAGAAAATGGGCTTTTTACCTAGTTTACCGTTAATATACCTCATGTGTGGCTACGAAACAATGACAGTTGCTTAAAGAGATTTTATTCCTTTTAAAATAAAGATGCGGGTATATTACAATTGATTTGTTTTATTTTAATAACATATGGACTAAGTAATTCCAGATTATACTCTACCAGCATCGGAAATTTTATCAGGTTTCGTTCAGTTGCCAAAGTGTGAAAGAGTTTAACCATATTATACATACAGTTGTATCCATACCATGACAAATCTTTTTGTTTATTATAAGTTTTATAGTATAGGATTGATACAATAAAATTTGTTGCTTAGTAATCTAATTTGCCTACTAGCGTAAAAATACATTATGTTGTTCACTACTAATTTACGGTTTATGTAGATTTTGGATGATCGGAAGACAGCATTTCGGTGTTTTATTAGCGGTTCCATCTTAAAAGTAAGATAATAGTCCGTAGCTTGTTAAATAGGTAGTTATTATGTCGTATTTTGCGGTGTTGTTGTATTTTTAAATATCGCTTGTTAGTAAAAGAACACACGGCTTGCTAAAACAAGTGTCATCTCGGTAAATTAAACATTCTATTAATACTTTAATCTTTTTTATATACTTATTTTAACATGCTGGTCTGGGAGAAAAATAGAAACATAGAATGTACCAGCTGCTTCTCTTCCCGCGCAAGCCGTAAAAGTCGTCTGAGGGAATCGCCGAATGGGGAAATCATGACTGATGATGATCACTATTGATTTCCTGTTTCAATTACCATTATGCTAAACGTGGCCTAAGGTCTTATGGCTCTAGGCTCTGTCTACCCCGTATGGGATAAAGACGTGATTATATGTATGTATGTATTTTAACCGATAAACTACTCAGTAGTTTGGCAAAAACAATATCGTAATTAGCCTGTAAGCTATGAGAAATAAATAAATAAATAAAATCCATTATGTGCTGTATCGCTGATTTCGTAGCCCCAATCTCAAGCTTTGTGATGTAAACGCGATTGTGGAACGGAGTCGTGACTGCCAGTCGTGAATTTAATCTGTCCTCTCATTTGGAGTAGAATTATTTATCATAACCATAGACTGTGCCGGAGTAATTAGTGACTTCAGTACAATGCATAAGACATTAAGTAATGAGGGAGTCTCGCTGTATAACGGTTACTGGCGCTTTTGCGTTTGGTTAATTGATTGTTTTCTTCATATGTTTGTTTAAGGACTTTAATTTGGGAATAGAAACAAATATGTATATTAGAATGAAGTACTTTAAGAATTTACAACTCTTATTGATGGCAGTTAGACTATTGATCTTCTTTCAAACCTTTCTTAGTTCCGCCGTTTCATTCAATTTTTAATTAACTATCTCTACATTAGGTCAGTTGTTTAGAACGTAATGTAGACAAAATCATGAAAGTTAGGTGACGATTTTGCCTAAATGAGAGTTGTTATATAATAATACCTACCACGAAAGCACAGGGTTCACTCCATGTCAGATTTTTCATGGGGTATCCACTTGCCTTTCTTTCGATAATGAGCTAGAATCCCAACAACAAGATATAGATTAAATTAAAAAGATGGTAGAAATAGATAATTAAAAATTAAACGGAACGGCGGAACTTAGAAAAGTTTCAAATAAGATGAGGCAGGCATTTGCTCAGCAGTGTGACAATATAGGATAATTATTTCCAATTAAACTAAACAAACTGAAAAAAATCCAGGTTAACATTTTTTTATGCTTAAAGAGTTTAACATAGGATTGACAAATAAAATGTTATATTGTTAAGGCAAGTTAACAAGAGAAAATTTAGGAAATAATATTAAAAGTTTATATTAATAAATACCTATTATAAACAAAAAAGCTTAAATGTGAAGGAAACCTGAGTATAATGAGACATTTCAAAATAAGAGGACATAAATCTATCCAAGCTAAATACATTTCATAAGTTATCTAAATTTGGGTGAAATATGCAACTGACTGCAAAAAGCACTAAATTATTAATTGTCTGACCGAAGCTCAATTGAAAAGGCTTTATTGATTTCACTTTTAGTGTGATATTAAAGTGAATGAGCAGTATTGAATGATTAATTGGTCAAATGAGCAGTTTTGTACTAATAAACAATACATTATCTGATAATTAAACCGATGATGATTATCGGTTGACTATAAAGCCTTTTTAGCGGTTTAGGTCAATAAGTCTCCTTTTACACGACACGACACTTACAGAAAAGGAAATATTGTCTTTTATTGACGCAGAAGAGTCGATTGATGTCGAAAATTATTGAGTACTAGCAAACCATCCTGAATTCGCCCGTGGCTATATAACCATGACCTTAGGAATTGTATGGCTTTCTAGCAGTAAAATAATTTTTCAGTCCAGCAGTTTCGAAGCATATTTGATGCAAACAATCAAATCTTTCCTCTATAATGTTAGTATAGATTATTTTAAAATTTGAGGTATCCTTTTACTTACTTACGGAGAAGTGTTAGCGCCCGGTAACATCACGTGACAGATATCTCCCAACTACAGGTAAACCCCTCTTGGCAGTAGTAGTGTCGGGGTGAGTATGAGTGTAACGCTCTCTTCTCCTTGGGTTCGCCGAGCGGTGCAGACGTGTATTGTGCTCTAGTGATTTAACATGGCCTTTATTAGTAATAATAATAAAAAGCTGTTGATAATTTTAATATGTGTTCAAAGTGTAACTGTAGATTAACATAGGTAGGCACGGACGAGGGATTGGTACGCTTCAGGCTGGATCCCAGTGATAGGAGCGGGGTTGGTGCTCCTATCTTTACTGTGATTAGTGCCAAAGCTTAGACACGGATGGGTAATTCGGTCCTAGCTAATAGAAGTTACTTCATATTTTTAAAATATTATCTTTTATTAATTTACACATTCACCCAACAAAAGAACTACCTTCCATTTACATCTTATTAAAGTTGCAAAAACAAAATTTGTTTTTTTCTAGACATTGGGATTGTATCCATTGATACGTTAGTTTAAAAATCTAAAATAATTATAGCATCAAAGGTGGTACCAGGGTGTGCATGGTTGATTGAGCGTGACACCTATATGAAATGTTGATGATCGCATCAAATAAATCATCTATTATCAATGCGTTATTATAAATAATATATAGTACTACTAGCTGTTCCCCGCGGCTTCGCCCCGCGTGGGACTCGGTTATATCGCGCCCAAAAGTAGCCTATGTTTGACCTCAGGTCGCTAACTACATCCCTACCAAATTTCATCACAATCGGTCCAGCAGTTTAGCCATGAAGAGGTGACAGACAGACAGACAGACAGATAGACAGACAGACTTTCGCATTAATAATATTAGTATGGAAGTATGGATAAAAAGCTGAAATGTTTTGTTTGTTTGTTTTTTTGTACGCTTATAATTTTAGAACTACTGGTCCGATTTGAAAAATTATTTCTGCCTATGACAGCCTGATACTTGGAGAAGGTTATAGGCTTACATGCATCAAAAGGCGAGTGAAGCAGCAGGGAACAGCTAGTGATAAATAGAGATAAATTATCGTAAATATTAGGATTGCGCTCGGTTTTTCTCAGGTATTAATGGCTAAACGAATGAAGCTTCTTTTAAACTTTTACTCACCTAATATGCACATGATTTCTTTAATGTATAGGTAATTATAATTTTTAATTAATATAGTTGTATAGGAACCAATTATAGTTTTGGAGGTAGGCGCTGACATTCGCGACACAGTTTTTTTTTAACTACTGCGTGCGTCGTCGTATAACATTGTTCTTTTGTCAATTTTGTCGTTGATGTTCCCAATTTTCAAATCAAGGAATACCTATTCAAGACAAAAAATATAGCGCTTTTAACTATTGGTGTGTTGAAAACGATCCAGTTTCCAATAAAGCTCTGTTAGAACTTAACATGAACTATTTTTAAGTCCATCTTCGTAACAGGACATTGGAAGAGCAACAGTTTGACTTATCTTAGTAGTACTGTTTGAAATTTTAAAGCCGATTACCGAGGGTATAGTTGCCTAGGTAGTCTACTCTAAAATGTATTTGTACGAGGAATATACTATTTTACTAGTAGTTGCCCACGGCTTCGTAGCATAGGACTCGGCATATCACTCCCAAAAGTAGCCGTTATTTGATTCCTTCTGTTCTTGTCCTGGACTATATCTTTACCAAACTTCATCAACAGACAGACAGTTTTTGCATTTGTTTATATAATATTTAGTGAGAAATTATAGATTTGAGTTTTGGACTGTAAGAAAGGACATAGATATATAGTCTTTAAAGGGTATATAGTTTTTAATGTTTTATGGATGGACCAGGTATGATTGAAAAAAAATAATCAAATTATGGAAAGATTAAAAAAAAACAAATTTTTAAATAAATCTAAATTAGTTTTGTATAAAAGATGAAATTCATTTCAAATATCAAAAGGTATATACGATTTTGTACAAGTTGTTAAAACATTAACCTTATAGACAGGTGAAATTATATATTACTAACAATCCACCCTGGCTTCGCCCATGGCTTCGTACATACATAGCCTATGTCAATCGAGCTTTCCAGCAGTGAAATATTTTTTCAAATTGGTCCAAACCCTATTCGGTACAAACATACAGACAAAAATACAAATCTTTCCTCTTTATAATGTAAGTATATACCTAGGCAGATATAGTTGAGGGATTTTGATCTAAAATTTAATTTCTGGTGACAACATTTGCACGGAAAATTCATACAATTGATGACAAACCACGTGACAAACTAACAAATGTGATTTAAATAAATAATCAATAATTAATTTTGGTTGGTCGTCAGCATACTCCATGGGGTGCATGGCGATTTATTGTATTGTCTTAGAGGAGATCAATATACAGCCCAAGCTACATATTCAATAGTTCAAAGAGGTTTTTGTAATAGACGATGTAAATTAGGTTTATATAAGTAGATCTCTTCTAGGCAGTAGAATACAAATATTCAAAAACTAACCCCCTTCATACCCCTATTTATAAAATTTAACAAACCCTTGTTAAGCCCGTTTTAACTAAAATATGTTTTGGCACTTTCTCTTTTATCGAAATTTACTGTGAAAGAAAGAGCCAAAACACATTTTAGTTAAAACGGGATTAACAAATATTTGTTAATTTTTATGAATAAGGGGGGTAAATGTTGAAAAACTGACAAAAATTACAATTGTAAGAATCTTGGGCTCTCTTTATATCTCTTCTGTGACCCCGAGGGCCACTAAATAATTATTCGTGCGGCAAATGGTAACAAAGGGGTCGGACGGAGTCGGGAGGCGAACGTTGTTTTGAAATTCCCTGATTTCATATTTATGCCCGCTCTGACTTATTGGCTTTGTTTGCAACGTGAATTAGTGGCCATATTTGGAATAGATGATGTTAGTTAATTATTTTTGGAATTGTCTATTACACAATGCATTATATAAACCAACTCCAATTTTAATCACTATCACTACATAGTAACAAAGTCGCTTTCTCTGTCCCTATATCCCTTTGTATGCTTAAATCTTTAAAACTACGTAATGGATTTCAATGCGGTTTTTTTAATAGATAGAGTGATTAAAGAGGAAGGTTTTTATGGCCATGCGAAGCCGGAGCGGGTCGCTAGTTTAGAATAAATAAATATACAGGGACAAAACACACAGATTGAGTTAGCCACAAAGTAAGTTCGAGACTTGTGTTATGTTATACTAACTTAATTGCATCTAGACAACAATATGTATAATTATGTTTATTTATTTAGTTTATTTCCCATTGTCGGGCAAATGTCTCCCATTTTTGTTGCAATACATCTCGGTTCTTATAAATACAACAATAATTGTATACGGATTTGACCAAAAAATCTATTTTATAAACTATATGTTGGCAAAAACACCCAAAAATTCAAACACATTGGTCCGTGTGACACAGACAAACAACAGTTAATTCATCTGCCGAGTGCATACATAGTTCAACCTGGATGTAAACATAACTTTGCATTACTAGATAAAGGGAAGTTATGTGGACAAAGGCTAATCTAGATCGATATCAGGGATCCTTCATAAGTTAAGAAATGCACCGAATTGGAACTTTACACCGATCGTTTTCACTAGATGAGCCTTTATTTGAATTGATGATTCCATTTTTGAAAAGGGCGTCTAAAATCACAATATCAGCAATAACACGGATGATTTCCATGGTACAAGCTGAATCCCGCTAATTTGTCTGTATTTTTTAAAAAAGCTTCGTGATCTACTCAAAAATAAACCATCTCTTTTCTCAAGAAAAAGACAAAACATTTCTGAATTTCTTTGTACCTCTGTTGTTGACCGGTGATGCATTCTACTAAACAGTTCAAACGGTTGCCTATAAAAAAATGCCTATTCTTATGTCTTAAGTAATAATCTCATGAAAAAAAATAAGATCGCGATTTACTGAACGCTATAAAGCAATAGTTTGGAATACAACTAAAATAATTTTTATATGGTAAGGAGTACCTAAGGGAACATTATTTATTGTTCTATACCGACACCCAAGGAAAAGAGGGGATTAATTCCTAAACCAAAGGCGCCGAATACAACTTTGTCCCGTTCGGCGTCCGAGACACTTGGTCCGTGGCGCCCTGAAGCAATAGGCCTCTTCACAGATATTTCGAAGAGGCTTATTGATAAAACGGGAGATCGAGGAGCTGGCACTTTCCTCGGCCAAAGCATTAATTTGGCTATCCAACGAGAAATACTGCCAGCGTCTTCGGTACAATGCTGCAGGGACCATTTTTATTTTAAGTTTTGTATTATTATGTCAACATATTTATTTAATATAATTATAAAACGATTGTAATGCGTGTTGATGGACTCGCCTCCAAGAATGCCAAAGACGAAGTAATCGAAGTAGCCTAGCAGACCCTGGGCTTCGAAGCTGAGGATGCAATCGAGGGGTTATCGTAAACTTGCCACATAGTTAATTCGTCACGTTTTTAAAACTCCATACATTCAAAGTTAATTCGTCACATGCATAAAAAAGTATTAGTTAACTCGTCACAGGTAGGTATGCGTTATAGTTAATTTGCCACAATTAGCAAAGTACCGACAGCAAGCAAAGTGATTTATTTATTTAGTGGTTTAAATCTACGCTAATATGAAAAATGCCGAAGAGTTTGTTTATTTGGTTTTATGACATGACGACAGGTTAGATTTACAAAAAAAAACCACTCTTGTAAAGATGAAGGTATGTACCATGGGCGGAACTGAAGCGGACAACAAGTTAAATACATTTATTTACTACAAATGTCTAAAGTATTCAACTACATACAGGGGTTTATTTATTTGAATTTAATGATGGCCAAATTATATAATTTAATTTTCTATATTACTCAATTTTATTTTTCTATTGTCATGTGATCTATGTATTGGAATGCAATGTATGAATTATTATTGAATAAATTAATGATCACTTGATCAATTCAAATAGGACATCATTTTTTTTTTAGCTGCAAAATGTTGATAGTTATCTTGAGTTCATTCATACCCTAGGAGGCTGTTGGTGCTTTTTAAATAATCCTTTATATGAGGATGAGAAAATTTACAATCAGACAGCTAGGTAGCACTCCTGCACATGCTTTTATCTCTCTCGCTCGCTGCAACTATCTCTTTCTAAATGTAACAACTAACCCTTTCGGTCAATGCATTCTTGTTATCAGTCCAGTGACTCACATGACCTTGCGAGAGGGTGGTGACGTGTTTTGCAAAATTACTGTGCAATTTTAAATGTTGTAATTTGTGCATCTTTGAAAAAATGGATAATCAGCCGGGAACAAGTACGGGAGGACATGGTGTAAGTATTTTTAAATTTAATTCTATACAAAAAAAAATATGTGCTATTTGTTTATTATTTTATCTCTCAAATGCTCTTATATAAAAGGAGTTCGATTTTAATAACAGTTATTAAACAATGATTTTATTTAATTTAACTTTAGATAGCCTATGGTTTTAAAACAAAATTAATACTTAACTGACCCCTCATTATTTTCACAGCAATGTCAATTTAATCAAGTGTTTATTTAATTGATTCTAGTAATTATAATCTGCAAGTTAAACTGCACTAGATCTAATACGAACTATTAATTATAATTAAATAAATATTTGAATAAAAGAGTCACATTTCTTATTTTATTTATTAGCAAAGGTACAGTTTAAAACTTTAGATATAATTTTAAATCATACCGTTTTATGCTGCTTGTCTTAACTAGACATGACGCATGACAAACTTTAAACAAAATGGCCGACGGCTCAGACGCCAGCGGTGGTGTGATTAATCATACATTGTGAAATTTGACATGTATTATGCTTATTGTTTTCTGTAGACAAACACAGTTACAAATTTCTATACTATACCCGTTTAGTTTTAAAGCATGTAGTAATTTTTATGGTGATTTTATAAAATGCTGACTATTTCCCGTGACTTCAATTGCGGCATTTATTTCCGTTGTTGTTAAGAGTAAAGAGTATTCTTATATTGAAAGAGTTATCAAATTCCGTCCAGTAGCTTTTTTTCCTCTTTATAGTATTAAGTATAGATAAATTTATGATACTATTTCAACACCTTTTCAGGTCACATTTACGAAAACTGAAAGGGGACGGAGAATGCTTGTGAGAGGTGGTTATATGTACACCTTTCATCGGGAAACTAAGCTTGGAACTGTTTGGAGATGTACGAATCGTGCATGCAGTGCAAGTATAAAAATTTCGGAGAATCATAGCGTTCGAGTTTTGCATGAAGCGGCTCATAAGTGTAAACCAAATGTAGTGAAAACAGAGATTATCAAGACAAAGAATCTTTGTAAAGAAGCAGCAGCAAACACCAGCACACCTATGCCTCAACTATTTGAAGAAGTTTTTCAACCAAAAAAAGACGCGGGTTACGATTTATTAAGTGCCTTACCGAAATTTAAACACTTTTCAAGATCACTTTATATCGTAAGGAATCGTGAATTAAACGTACCCAAAACACATTTTGCTAAATGTGAAGATGTAATAATCCCGTTCAAATATACAGATTGTTTTTTATTATTTGATGACGACAGTGATCCTGAGAACAGAATAATAGCTTTCTGTACTGAGACAGCTCGTGAAGCTGTAAGAAATATTCGAACATATTTTTCGGATGGAACTTTTTCAAGCTGCTGTAAACCATTTTATCAGCTTTACTGCATACATGGTGATGTGAGAAGTGACGAAAACTTTACAAACGTAGTTCCTCTCATATACGTTCTAATGCCTAATAAGCAAGAACGGGCTTATGAGCGACTTTTTATTGCTCTCAAGAAAAATTTGCCATATTGGAACCCGGTGACAATGATTGTCGATTTTGAAATTGCAGTTATCAACGTCATAAAAAAAATGTTTCCACATATTAAACTACAAGGATGTAACTTCCACTTCAAACAAGCATTGGCTAAAAAAGCTCACGCCTTAAATATGAACAGCATCAACGAAAAGAGACACTTGGCTTTGTGTGCTGCATTGGCGCATGTAAAGCTAGAAGACATTGAAGACGGTTGGTTGTGGATTATGGAAGATGCGCCACAGAGTGAAACAGTAACAACATTTAATGATTATTTCGTATCCCAGTGGTTAGAAAATAAAAATATACAATTTATTTGGAATATACATGGTTCTCGTCATAGGACAATAAATCTCGCAGAAGCATGGCATAAGCGTTTGAACAATATGATGCCTCAAAAAAAACCTAGAATGCTTCAGTTTCTGGAAACACTCAAAAAGGAAGCTGATTATGTAGATACTAAAATAAAAAAATTGAATCTAGCCATACCATCAAACTTAAGAACGCGCAGGTCAATTGCATATGACAGGGAGTTAAAAACTCTTTTAGAAAATTATAATAACATGCCCCTGTCTGAATTTATATTGAAAATTTCTTATATGCAGCATTTTAAAGAAATGTAACATGGATGTAGTTAATTCTACATTTAAGATTTAAATTAATAATTTTAATGTATGATTTCAAAGGAAAACTAATGTTATAAACAAAAAGCAATATCTTTACTTTATATAATAAAAGTTCTTTTTACTATTGTTTTATTGTAGGTTGTTCTAATTTGTTACATAGATGTAGTTAATCCTATACTTAAGTTTTAAATTACGACTTTAATCTTTGATTTTAGGGGAAGGCAAGTGATGAATTATGACAAAAAATACTGTGATTTTATCTGTGATTCATTAAGTAGATATATTTTGTTTTTTTTTTTATGTTATACACGTAAGGTATATCAATAAGGTAGGTAGGTAGTAGGTAGGTTGTGCATGTTACCTAGGCAAATCAGCCGCTTTCTATTTATAAAGAGAACTGTGATTTTTACAAATTGTTACATAATATTTTAAATAAAACAGCTGTAAATTTTGAGAACCTTCCTAGAAATTAACAGCAAATTTATTTTTGTTTGCTTCTTCTTTGGTTATATTTGTACGTAATATTTAAGTAAATCATTCAGATAGAACTGTGATTTTTGTAATAGATGTAGGTAAGGTTAATATCCCAAAACTGTGATGAAAGAAATAAATGTTGTTATTTAAATTTTTGTTTAATTTTCTTGCTGTCTGTACAAAAATAATCAGTGTGACGAATTTACTATACTAAATATTAGACTGTGACGAATTAACTATAAAAAAATAAAAGTGTGGCAAGTTTACGCATACTTTTTTTCGTGACGAATTAACTTTGTGGCAAGTTTACGATAACCCCAATCGAGAAAGCATTAGGATAAAGAAGATGCATTAATAAATCCTTTATGTCTTTGCTAGTCTTTGTTTGCACTTCTACTCTTTTGTCATGCATTTCTTTTCGTCATTCACCGGTTGACTGTAAGAGATCCCTTCCTGGGATAAGTCCGCCATTGTTTTCCAATTGTAATAAAATTGTATCCCAACTAATATTTTGAATGCGAAAGTGAGTTTGTACGTTTGTTTGTTACCTTTTCACGCCCTATCCACTGAACCAATCTACCTGAAATTTTGCATACACATAGCTAAGAGTATTGAGAAGGGCATAGGGTACCTTTTATCTCGGAAAAAGCACTATTCTCGAGGGAATTTATGCGGGCGAAGCCGCGAGCAAAAGCTAGTTTACTAGGTAATTTAAAACAAAAAAGATTTTTTTCTATATATAAATTGCGAGCTCATCTAGTAGTCAGACATGCGCGGTTGTTATGGCCGGCCAATTTCCACAAATTGAATAAGTTTGTAGACATTGTTGAGGGAGCGTGACTAACCTCAAAGGATCTCTTCGTACGAATCTAATCCGTAGTTATTATTACCGTCACGTTATATTTCCTTAATGTTAATATAACTTTGTGAAGGTGTTCTATTGTTCAAACAATCGTAATGGTATGATTAGTTTTTGTTGACTTTGTACTATAAAAATTGAAAAAGGTTTTTCTAAAAGATGGAGAAAGAAGAAAAATAGGTACGTTAAATAGAGAAGTTAGCAGTGAACAATTTAAAAAAAAACATTTAAGAAACAGTGAGAGTAAAATTTACGCATGAAGAGTTCTGTACAACTACACACTTAGTGCGCGAGTCCTACTCGCACTTGGTCGGTTTTATTTTAATATACTTTTAAACACATTGAACTATACAAAAATAACTTATATAAAAGCTTATATTAACCATTTTTTGTTGGTAGTACTTGGGAACTATGAGGTCAACAACAAGCTGCCTCATTGCACTTAAGCCAGCTTAGGGTACCGCTCCCGCTTAGCTTGCCGCTCGACGCCTGTTGCACTTGCGGCTTACGGTGAACCGAGCTGTTTACCTACAATACCTACTTACAAATACAGAAGACTATAGGTAGATTATAGAATTAGGAAATCACGCGCGGACTCTTGTCAATTTTTTTTTAAATCTTTGCGGTAAATATTTCTCTACTTCTGGCTGTGTCAGCAAACATTACGTGACAGGTTTTTCTCCACTACAGATAGGCCTCTCTTAGCGGTGGTAGTGTCAAGGTCAGTATCAGTGTTACGCTCACTTCTATTTAGATCGGTCAAGCAGTGCGGAGGTGTCTTTGTGCTTTGATGATTTAACATGACCTATATTTATCTTATTTTATATTAAATATGGGTCCTAAATTAAAGGAAGCACGTCGAACCTTTGGGTCCTTTTGTACTTACCCCATCCCTTACTCACCCACACTGGGATTTCTGAAGAAGGACTGCATGAGCTTCAGAACATCACCTGGTGCGAAGTGCCTATAGTCCTCCAGGTCAGGGTACGCTGCTCCAAAGAGGTCCATTCGCTTACTGGCCAGTGAGTCACAGCAACACAAAATGTGGCTCATGGACTCCTCTGCTTTTGCACATGCCCTACATTCGGGGCTTTTGACAAGTTTCAGTTTATTATTTGGCCTATTAAGTATTATTTGGCCTATATTTATTGTTGAGAATAATAATGTGTGTTCATTTATTTATAGTGTAACTTTAAATTAACATAGGCCTGGATGAGGGATTGGTACGCTTAAGGCTGGATCCCAGTGATAGGAGCACCATCTCTATTGTAATCAGTTTCAAAAGCTTAGACGCGAATGGGTGAATCCATATGAGCTGATAGCTGGTAGACGCAGCCTGCGGCTTTGAGTCCGTCCTTTACAAAAATATGTAATTCCCATATTTCCAGCCAGATATGCTTTGGCATTTTCATCCTGTTTTTCCATGAATAATTTTCAAGATTTAATTCTTAGTTCATTAGTTTTAAATCAATCAAATAAAGTTAAAAAAATAGTATATAATGTTGTTGGAGAAGGATGGAAATATTAATATGATAGCTGTTTCAAAAACAAACAATAATTGTGGTTTCCTAAAGCCTGCTTAGTAAGATACCACGGGGAAATCGCCAAGACAAAAGGAAATTTGACTACTAATTTTTAAATTTGTTAACAAATTAGCTACTTAAGTAGAAAATAAAACCATGATATTAAATACAAAAAGATTGGAAACTTATTAAGAACTTTAAAAGCTTATAAGGTTTGCTACGTAACTTTGTAGACAGTTTTATCACTTTTGTACATGCTCTCTTTGCCATGGAACTTCGGTTAGCTTTTGTTCGACAACTTTCAATACGTTTTTGACTTACGTGCTGAGCAGAATGTTCGAATCTTGGTGCGAGGCCAAAATCTGGTGTGGAGCTTACAATAAATAAAATACTTTTTTATTTAGAAGCCTCGTAACCACAGTTCTACTTGCTTACAAGTAACAAAAATATAATATTTGCCAGATTTCTCTACAACTCGTCGTTGTAGTTTTAACCTGCATTGATTCACTTAAATCGTAAACTTATGTCGTTGCCCAGATCTCAATCAAGATAATGTACTATAGTAAGTTTTTTTTAAATAAATAATTATTAGTTAATAGAGTTGTTTGTATTACATTAAGTACTTTTACTATAAAAATTGCTGGTGCTTTTAATAATTTTTGTATAAATCATATTAAATAATACCCTTACGTCGTCGTCGACAACGCCCGCGTTTGCAAATTTCTTGGTAGAAGCAAAGGAAATTCCCTTCCGACCATTTCTAACTTTCGGGCTATTTCAATCACTGTTACTTCTCCGTCGTCTCTGTCTCCGTTCTCGCCATCATTTCGTGTAGGTGACACGGTCAATCGACTGTGTACACTCTGGTGTCAGACTTCTTCGAAACCGCCTTTCAGTCTCTGATGTGGTTTAACGACTACCAGATGACAGCCGGGACCAACGGCTTAACGTATTTTTTCTGGCTAAATTAATAATATGAAATTTAATATTTTTTGATTCCAGGCGTATCACGTTTGCCATGATGGGCGTGAAGGTCACCAGGGTGCGTCATTCCTGTGTACCAACGGGACTCTGTTCGACCAGACCAAGTTTGCTTGCGACTGGTGGTACAACGTCGACTGCTCACAGGCTATTGAACATTACAAGTAAGATTACATCACGGAGGATTACATAGAGTGGAGCTGGCCTCACCACTCCCTCCACCTCCCATGGCTCTACCAACCTCTCGGTTATACGAGCCGAATCTTGGGAGAGTGCGCTGTACTTGCATTTCGCATCTCTTTCCAGTCGCACCTGCTTGATCTCCCTACAAGTTCTCTATAGTGTCGCCTATCTATGCAATCATTTCAATTTAATAACTCTCCTCCTTTTTTAAGGGGCTTACGTTCACACGTACGCCTCGCTTGCCTTCTTCTCGGCCTGAGGCCAGCTTCTGTCTTCTATGTCTTTGAGTTTGTATCAGTTTCAGTTTATCTCTTCGTCTTCTTTGTCTTCTTGTAGCAGTATTCTTGATGTGCTCCTACTTTTCAAGTTATGCCCCTCTAGAGGCCGCTTTGGATTTTATGCTACCGATGCGAGAATCCTTTTAGCCGCGTAAAGTGGAGTTGGCCTATTGATCTCGCATCATTTCAGCCGCACGCTGTCCACTGTTGGACATAGGCTTTCCTCAAGGATTTCTATAATGACCGGTTAGAAGCGGCCTGCACCCAGCGCCTGCCTGCGACCTTCTTCATGTCATCCGACCATCTGGTCGGTGGGTGTCTGATGCTGCGCTTGCCGATGCGTGGTCGCCATTCGAGGAGAACTTTTCTGCCCTATCGGCCATCGGTTCGTCGTGCTATGTGCCCCGCCCACTACCACTTTAAAGAGCTAATTCTTGAGCTAGTTCAGCGACATTGGTTCTCCTACGGATCTCCTCATTTCTGATTCGGTCTCGTAGATCTCTTCCTTAGAAACACAGTGCCTCGCGTTAAGGCCTCGGCTTTGATTAAACCAGTGCTTATTAGGTTAATTCACCTCTTCTATGTAGTTTCTCTGTGGATTATGTTTACAAAGACTATGGAAATAGCTTCTTTTTTGTGCACTAACACTAAAGAGACGCTTGTGTCTGTATGATCATCAAAGAGTTCCTGTGCATGTGTGCATGCACGAGACATGTTTGACCAAACAATGTCCGCTCGCTACTGTATACTATTGATACGTTTCTTTTTTTATTGGTATTAGTACGTACCACATAGAATATATTAGTACTACAACAATGAAAGGGGAGAACCCTGACATATGCCTATGGCTTAAAAGGGCCCTCCGACCATTTTTTGTACATAAATATACTTAAATGAATTTTTGATTATGATTCTTTGATTTTGTTGAAAATTGTTCATTTTGTTTTGTAACTTGACAATGAAACATATATAAACACAAATACACACGCCAAACACATAACACTTCCCAATTCAGGAGCAAAATAATCGAATGTCACACTGCCCAAAGCCCAAACTAATATATCTGTTATTTCCAGACTGAACGCTGATCCACTGAAAAACCCGTACGTGCCAAAACCAAAACCAGAAGAGCTGGAACATCACGGATTGCCCCACGGGATCTACTACAAGAAACTTTAATTGGCAGTTAATTGGTTTTACTCGTCACCAGTAAATTATTACCTTCGTTTCTTTATTCTATTTCGAATTCGAACGTTCCAGTTCTAAATTAATTTAAGAGCAATTTAAAAATGTTATTTAAATAATATTTTTTCACTGATTATACACCATGTAAAAATCGCAAAAATTTATATGGAAATTGATTAAGCGTTATTTGCCGCCTTTTAAATATTAAAAAGCGATTAAAATACATAGTTTATTTCAAATATATAATATATTTATTATAAATATGAAAGATACTGTGTATTAATTTAGTTTTACAAATATAATATCACTAAGTCTGAATGTAAATTTTGTGTTATTAACTTGATTGGAATGTTGATAATTTTTTTTAGCCTTTGTAGCTATAAGAGATATTTCCAATCTTTTCGGTTCATATTTAGAAATATCTTACCATTAGTTTAATTTTGATAACCTGGATTTTCATTTAACGTTTTTGTGATTCGTGTTTTTTTTATTTTTAATATGTTTTCTATCAAACCTATTGATTTTTTATAAAAATAGCTAATAGCAATTCTTTTCTATATATCAGATTTAAGAGACTATAGCATCCATTTAGTTCAAGAAATTCCTATCGCTTTAATTCTTTGTCTGAATGTAAATAAACCGTTTTCAACTTGATTGGTACTTAGCCGAAATTACTCAGCCTTACTTTTTATCATCAGATTCTATAAGTTTTGGTGTGCCACTTTAGTTTATAGTGTTAGATTGGTGAAACTGGTAGTGTACAGAATTAAATTTTACTTTTGTACAATAAAAAATAAGCAAAAGTTTTGTTTCTTATTTATTTAAAACCAATAGTCCAGCCTCTTCAACTATATATTATTATTTTTGAAATAGTACAAACTCTTCGAAATCTGATTTAAAAAGCCTATTTTTGTTTGTTTTGTCCTAAAATGTAACTTAAATTTTTGAAACATGTGACTGACTCATTGATTCAATATGATTTTACCAATTGTCTCACATTTTTTCAAGACGATTTCGGGTTTTCGATTATTTATCTTTTGTTCTTGCGAATGTGATTACTGATACACAATGCCCAATTTTGTTAATACGAATGTGTTTTTAAATTTAAATAATAATGTACTATTTTAAAAATGATCGTGTGAAGATTTAAATATTGTCACTAGAGGTGCGTTGTCAAAGCAAAGAAGTATTAAATATTGTGCACTTTAAAAAGTTAAAATATGGCTGGAATAATGTATATTGCACGAGTTTCATAAAATGTCATTTCAATCTAACAACATAACCTCAAAACAAAGTGTACAAAGTCCCCTCACCGTCACCTAATCCCTCTCAGATTATCAATATTTAATGCGACTCTGCTTGAAATTAGATATAAACGAATCGCGGTGTACCCCGTGTACCGTGGTCCACATAAAAAAGTATACCGATTTACTTTTCACTTACACCTATGGTTGTATACTTTTATATGTAGATTACTGTACTCGTAGTCCGGCCAAACGACACTATTGGGTGCTGTAAAACCGTAACTCGGTCTCAAATCCGCCAGATATAATGCCGCCTAAATTAAATATGAAATCCCGAATTAGGTACATGATGAGCAAAACAACATTTTGAACCTGGTTTTATTAGCTCTTCTGGGAATCGGGATTTTGGACGATTAAATGGGAGAATATGCTGGTTTTAACAACAAACTAACAATTTTGAATATATTCGTGTACAGAAATTTTCTGTACTGCGCATCATATTTATTTAGTGACTGTTTATGGAAGAAAATATCTAAACTAACCCCCGTATTATGAAACGTTTTTGAGGCCCATGTTAGCTAAAATGTGTTGCGTCTCTTTCTTTCACGTGAAGTGTCAGGTAAGAGAAAAAGAGACAAAACATATTGTAGTTAAAATAGGCTTAACAAACGCTTCTTAATACGGGGGTTAGTGTTTAACACATGCAATTTCACAACAAAGAAAAACGCTGAAAAATATTGTCAATTTTGTGCGGAAGAGTTTAGACAGGGTATAGTAGCAGGAAGTGCTAGTGTGGAGATCTAAATACACATATACTCGTATTATAAAATTTCTATCTAGTATGTACATTATATTTTTAACTAGCGACCCGCCCCGGCTTCGCATGAGCATAAAAACCTTCCTCTTGAATCACTCTATGTATTAAAAAAACCGCATCAAAATCCGTTGCGTAGTTTTAAAGATTTAAACATACAAAGGGACATAGGGACAGAGAAAGCGACTTTGTTTTATACTATGTAGTGAAGTTTACAAAATGCATTTTGTAAAGTTTCATTCTATCCACATCGTTTAATTTTATTTCAAAACAAGCAAAAATCTTTCTTCTCATTACAGTTTCTTTTCTACAGTTTACAAAATAACTTAAATAGAAAACTACATTCCAATTTCCAACATTATTTATACGAAAAAGTACTGTTGGCATAAACACAATATACCGTTTTAGTTTTAATAAATTTTGTACTATTTGCGTTTCGATAAACGTAACATATTCTCTGAATCGTATGTAATTTTAACAAAAATGAGATTGGGAATGTGGAAATTTATTTTAAACTTAAGCTGTTTTACAGTTTTTAGAGTTTCGTGCCTAAAGGGTAAAAACGGAACTCTATCACTAAGACTCTCTCTCACAAACCATAATAGCTAAACAGTTAACATTTCACAGATTATGTACCTATTTCTGTTGCCGCTATAACAATAAAAGCTAAGCATAAAACATATAATATCACGAGTGGAAGAAACCGTTGGAAAAAGAAAGTTATAAGCTAGTATAGCATTCTATACTCTGTGGTATAGGATACGAAAGCTCAAGGTCGCCCAAAGAGCCATGGAGAGAGCTATGCTCGGCGTTTCTCTACGAAACCGAATCAGAAATGAGGAGATCCGTAAAAGAACAAAGGTTGCTGACGTATCCCAGCATTCCCAGCGGACTAGCTCTTTGAAGTGGCAGTGGGCAGTGGCACATAGCGCGATGAACCGATGGCCGATGGGGCAGTAAGGTTCTCGAATGGCGACCACGCACCAGTAAGCACAGCATCGGACACCCACCGAACAGATGGTCAGATGACCTGAAGAAGATCACAGGCAAGCGATCACAGGCAAGCGTTGGATGCAGGCCGCTTCCAACCGGTCATTTTGGAAATCCTTGGGGGAGGCCTATGTCCAGTAGTGGACAGCCTGCGGCTGAAAAGAAGATCATGATGACTCTGTGGTTATAAGTAAGATATAGAAAAAAAATAACGAATTCAGTAATGAAAGTACATTTCGTTCACAAGATTACCATAAACGAAACTGCGTCCAGTGACGCGTGGCAAAAATTTAATTCAATTTATTAAAATACTTCGCCCAACACCATTTTCGAGAAAGGATATATACGAGATTTTTCCAATATAAAATCATTATTCATTTTAAAAGTTTAATTACTATTTTACGTACTTATTTTTCGAATTCCCTCAGTGATGTTAGTGTAATTAATTTGAGCAAACCTATTTCTAATTAAATAATTAGTTATGAAACATTCTTTCTTCTTTTTTTGGCGCCACTTTATGACTCAAGATTAGCTGTAAGCTCCTTAAATTAAGTTTTATCAATGGCGAGTCGGAACAACTGTTACACTTATCTTATACCAGTCCACTGGCGGATGGGCATGAAATATTAACAGACGGTAGTACAGTGGGCTGCAGAGAAATCTGACCCCCATGCCACAAGTATCACTATTGAAAAGGGGTCAGATTTTTCTGAAGCCCACTGTACTTATTACTACATGGTGGAACCATCCACAATAATTCTATAGTAACTTCTTCAACCGAGCTCCAAATCAGCTCAGCTTAGGCTCATGATACTAGATACCCAAAATTGTCTCACCCAAACAAACATCCAAAATCGGTAGGTAAGTCGAATGATTAATGTACGTTCTCGAATGATTTCCATGAGACATAACCGGTGACTCGAACGATAATCATTCAACTCACCGTTTTTGGATGAGTCCCACTGAACTGATATTACATTTTACAGCTTGAAATGGCCACCACTAGCTTACATTTCTATCTGGTACTTCTCCTTGCTCACCGTGCTTTGGAAAATAGTTAGTTCTGCCTGAAAAGTCTGATTGTGTTGGCCTGGTTTCTCTGTCTTTACAGAGAGGTTACAGAGGTCAGACGGCAGTAGCTCCATTATAATAACCAGATACCGCCAAATCTAAAACCTCAATAAAAATCGGACCTTAGGTCCTAAGATGTAAGCTGAAAATGCAACAAACAAATACGCATAGATGATGGCGAATGACAAAAGATAGCTCAAGGCAAAACATGTACCTACATAAAGTAAGAAATTCACTTCCTCACTTTAGTCTAGTCATACGAGAAAACCCCTGAGGAACGCTCGAGGCAACGTCGTGTTATGCTTTTTGATACACAGAAAGTGTTTCACATCCGTCATACAATGGCTGGTAATGACTGTCTTAGAGGTAAAATGGACCTAGTTTCCCAAGAGATTGCAACATGAGGTATTTAGATAAGTGGGTGAAATTTTAGCTTGTGTGGCTCTGTTCCATGCAACAGGAGTAAAAATATGTAGGTAAGCACTAGAAGTGTAGTAGTCCAAATAAACATCACTACATATTATAAAATAAAGTCGCTTTCCCTGTCCCTATGTCCCTTTGTATGCTTAAATCTTTAAAACTACGCAACGAATTTTGATGCGGTGTTTTCAATAGATAGAGTGATTCAAGAGGAAGGTTTTTATGCCCATGCGAAGCCGGGTTGCTAGTTATTTATATACTTGAGATTTTTTACTTATACAAATAAAATAATAAATAAATATATAGGGACAAATCACACAGATTGAGCTAGCCCCAAAGTAAGTTCGAGACTTGTGTTATGGGAAACTAACTCAACGATACTATATTTTATAACAAATACATGTATAGATAAACATCCAAGACCCAGGTCAATCAGAAAAAGATCATTTTTCATCTTGACCTGACCGGGGATCGAACCCGGGACCTCCTGAGTAGCGGTCAGGCATGTTAACCATTACGCCACGGAGGTCGTCAATTATTACAGTTATACAGTAACGTTGGAAAAATATAATTGTAACGCGTTTGGATCATTTGATATATAAAGGTGCTCCAGGTTTTACTTCTATTCCGAGGGAATTTCGGAAAATTAATACAAGGAAATTCAAATCTTTGTTTGTTGTTTTCCAATATCTACGGGGCAAAAATTGTTTTTTTTGAACGTCTGTCAGTGATGGGGCAGCGACCCAAAATGAGCCTTGGCCTTCAAAAATAAGGATCTCCTTTTCAAAATACCTATTATTAGTCGAAGTTTCACTTTATGACTCAAGATTAGCTGTAAGCTCCTTAAATTAAGTTTTATCAATGGCGAGTCGGTTATTAGTCGAAGTTTTAGGTTAATTTTTATACTTTTTCCAAATACCGATTTTAAAAAATCTTTTAATTTGAAAGCCTATTCTTGGTAAAGGTTAACTATACACACTACTAAAAGGTGAACTCCAAAGTATAGTTAGTATTAATATATTTTCGCAATACGTTACGATTATTTCTACCCAGACCTTACTCTATCCCTGACTTAGCTCGATCCTCTATCCACCTCAAACTGCATTGTTCCCACAGGTGCACAATAAATTTCAGACATAAGGGCAACGCTCCACCAAGTGGTTTATAAGCCCAATAGATCCTCGCTTATCTACAGCGGTGTGCGCGGACCTTTATTTATAGCCCTCCTGAGACCATTCATTTGGTAAGACGCTTTATAGTTGTTTGCTCCCTCCATTTTTATGGGTGGAAGATAAAGTATGGTTTGTTCGTGCTCTCTATTGTTGGGGAATTTCTTAGTAATTTAGGAAAAAGCATAAGTGAGCTATGCTATATAATAAAGTTACAAGCTTGGCTTCGATCGTGCGTTGTTTCAGCGGCAACGAAGAAAATAAGAACCTATAATATAATAATAATAAAGTCATAGTTTTCACGTATAAACCCATAAAAGTATACAGTTGTACAACTTACAAATTCATATATAAAATGATTAAAATAAAAATAAAAAATTGTTAAAATTATAATATAAAATCTGTCAGAAGATATATTTCCTGTTGCTGTCATGGTGTACAGAGAGACAGTATTTTTGTATAGCGTTATCCACATACTAAGCCAATGTGTATCTCAGTATGGAGTATCTCATTCTTAGATGTAGCGGTGTGTACGTGTAACCAAAACGCTGCAATACGTGATCTAATCGCAACACATTAAAATTAAAAAGCATTATCCACATGATTCTATATTTAAATAGGTTACTTTGATAATTTGAGTAAACTTATCTAATTTATGAATGCATTGGTTTACCGCATACCATAGCTCATTTAGCATATCATAATACATTTCTCATCAACTCAAACAATGAGTTTATATATTGATGGTTATGCATGCCTGACTGCAATGTCCCATTAACTGTAGATTACTATGATTCAGAACGTTTCAAATTGATCACAATATACTGCACTAAACTGAAGAGGCTTCGTTCTGTACAATACGTATATTAATAGAGCCGCTTAATCCTGCAGAATTGTGTTGTGGTATAAGCGATAAGCGATAGAAACTGGAAGAATGAGGATGGTATATGGAAAAAACTAGTATAAGAGGCGGATTGTAGCGTCAAATAAAGTAAGAAGTAAGTAAGTATAAGCGATAAGCTTTGGCGTTTTAAATAAGCCTCATTTTTAATACGTAGGTACGGCGAATCAGTGTATCTCTCTGACAACATACGTATTTCCGGTTACATTCAATTTTTGTGTTTTCATGAATAGAGTGAATATGCTACTAATGTTTCAGCGAGCTCTAGACCGCATTTACATTGGCATCAGGTGGGGTCGCGGTCGTGGACAATTGGTATACATTGATTATTATAAAAAAAAAACCTTCAAACAATAAGCGTTTTCACTGAAAAAAATGTTTAACCTAACTACTTCGGCTATTTGAGAAATAACCAAAGTTTGGCAAGATACTTATGAAGTTAACTTGATTTAACAAAATTGATTCAAAAAAAAAAAGACAAAAGTATTGGTTACATATTGAAAAGGGTTATGTAGACACTTTTTTGTGCTAAGTATAGATTGACATATAAGTAAGTTTTTTTCAATGTTGGATATTAAAAAACAAGGACGCAAGTTGTCTAGTTGCAGTGTCAATAGGATTATTACCGGTTTAAGTAGAATGAGATTGCGATTCCTTCTACCTACCACTTCTACTCTACCTCCCTACAATAAACACAAAAAAGATATTACATTTTGAGCGGATAAATGAGCAAATTAACAACGCTATCTCTTATGACTTGTACCCAAAGAAAACAGGAGTAAAGGGTATTAATTTCGCAGGATGCCGCAAAGAGGATGATCTGTAGTAATTAGCTATGCACATTGAAAACAGGCAGTGTAAGAAACGCCGGAGAAATATACTATCTTCATAGATAAGCAAAAAAAATAGATAACTATTGGTGTTTAGCAAATATATATTATTATGCAAACTGTACTAAAATGACTATTATTAATTGACTATATTCTTTGTTATTACAAAGAATATAGTCAATTAATAATTTACATACATACATTTATACATATCATCACGCCTGTCTCCCGTAGGGGTAGGCAGAGACTGGAGATTTCCATTGGCTACGATCCTTACATATGGACAATATATTACTTACATACTGTGATGGCTCAGTGGCCCAAAAAAGAGATTGGCGTTCGACTTAAGAGCACTCCACTGTTCACTACTCAATGCCACCTCCTGCCACTCAACTTCTGAAAAAATGAAAAGTATTTTATTACATTTCCGCATACAACTTGAAGGAAACCAGAAAATGCATATGATCTTTTTAACTTGTCCACTCGTCACTAAAGTGCGATTAGTCCCTCAACCCCCCTCAAACCCCCTCGACGCGACGACACTTTGTTCTTAGGAAAAGATCAATAGGCCAAATCTACTCTATAATTATATATCCTCTGTGAGTGACACTATCAAAATATCACAAGCGTAAATAGGCTACACTAACCGCGCGCTTATTATTCGTGAGCTATTATTACCTGCCAATGAAACCGACAAAATAAAAAAAATCAATTGTTTCTTTATTTTCTATATTTATAAGTAGTCTATTTTGATTTAGGTCTATTATTTACATTCGTTGATGCTTCCAGTCGTCTATTGTTGGGCCATGAAACTGATGTTTGCTAATATCGCACCGAATTCACATGTGAATATGGTAATTCTGAGTATAAGCTTTGTCTGTATTTCCATAATATATTGATTTTGGGTTGGTTTATTTTGTAGGTATTCTTAATTATATAAGGCGGAAGAAATTTAGAATATCGGCGCTTAAATAAGCAATATATCATATTAATATGTCATATATTATTCTGTCTATCGAACTTGAGCATTAAAACATACGCTACTGACAGGCAACCCCCTCTGCCAAAAGGATAAGACCACCGGTCATTCTGCTTGTAATCGTGTGTGTGAATTTTTCTGCTTCTGTTTTATAATGTAAGGATAATATATAATGGAGGTCTGAGATAATATATAGATCGTGGCCAATGGAAATCTCTAGTCTCTGCCAAACCCTGCGTGATGATATCAATACTTCCATATCCATACTAATATTATAAATGCGAAAGTCTGTCTGTCTGTCTGTCTGTCTGTCTGTCACCTCTTCACGGCTAAACTGCTGGACCGATTGTGATGAAATTTGGTATGGATATAGTTATGCACTAGGAGTCAAACATAGCCTTCTTTCGGGCGCGATATAACCGAGGCGCACGCGGGCAGAGCCGCGAGCATCAGCTAGTGTTTTATAATTCTGTCACGTGTGTACGTAGCGAAGTGATCGAATCAAAGAATTTCGAATCGCGCGCGGTCTCTACTGACGCAATTTTTTTCTAGTCTATGAATCGAATAATGCATTTTCATTTACAGAAACATTGTTTTTTTTTTTTTTTATAATAATAGGTGACTGAGCCGAAATAGCCATGCCAGTAGCAAATAATTTATGTTATCATTAATATGGCTTACACACTGAGTTACACATCGTTTAACCCTAATGCCAGCTTGAAAATTAGTTTGTGAGCACCTCGGGTCTATGTCGCCCTGGTAATCCCAGTGGAACAGTCGTACTTAGTTGCAGGTCACAGGTTAACTATCATTAAATTTGATATGTTTATAACATTAATCTAAATTGAGATAAGTAAAGAAATAATTTTGAGGATTTCTCTTTTGATCTATATCTTATCATAGAGTTGATTGTGAACTATAAGTTCTGTTTCATCGGTTGACTGGTAGAGAACGCTCTTAGCATTAAGTTCGCCAGTTGTATAAGAAGCTAACTCTTTGATTATAAATCACTACATAGTATAAAACAAAGTCGCTTTCTCTGTCCCTACGTCCTTTTGTATGTTTAAATCTCTAAAACTACGCAACGGATTTTGATGCGCTTTTTAATAGATAAAGTGATTCAAGAGGAAGGTTTTTATGCACTTGCAAAGCCGGGGCGGGTCGCTAGTAAATAAATAAATCAGTTCTATTCATACGGCAGACATGACTCGCCCAATCTCATTTAAGTTGCGTATTGCGTCCCACATCGGCGATTCCTGTCATGGAACGAAGTGTTGTGGCACCCGGAGGGTGGTTGGCGAAGGAGGGGAAGACCACGGATGCGCTGGAGTGACGACCTGAGAAGGTTAAAAAAACAATAAATTTTGACTTAATGTCATCATCATATAATGTGGGCTATTGGGTCAATTGATCATGAACCTTGCGGTGTCAGTTTTTCGAGACCACATCTCGTCCTTTGTCGTGGTTCCTTTAACGACCACCAGATGGCAGCCAGGAAAAACGGTAAAATGTGATTTAAGCCTGCAGTGTCCTATTATACTGAGAACTACTAATATAAAGTATATTTTCAATAGGATTTGAACTTATAACCTCCGGATTTCACACACCTAGACCACAAGGCAGTCAGTAACGTTAGTTACTTTGTCAGAAGTAACGTTGATTGGGGGTTTTACATTTGTTTAATTTCTCTTCTCTGCAAATATAGTAAATTATGAAATGAATTTACAAACTTATCACTATCAATATACAAAGTATCAAAAACAAAGTCGCTACCCGCTGTCTGTGCCTATGTATACTTAGATCTTTGAAACTACGCAATTTATTTTGATGCGGTTTTTTTTTTAATAGATAGAGTGATTCAAGAGGATAGTTCATATGTATAAAATGTATTATATAGCAATGCACCCGGGCGGATCGCTAGTACAATCTAAAATGAAATTCATTTTGAACAACATTTATTTTTAGCCACTACTTGCTCAGTCAACGATGCAGCTCATTTCCGAACGACAAATTTGAAATGCTATTTCCATTACTAAATAATATTTAGTTGCACTAGAATTTAAGATATTGACTTCAGAGATTGAGTTGCATTGTCTATGACTTCATTGATGTGGTTTTTGAATAAGGTAACTCCCACTTAATAGTCATTTACATTACTTAATATATTTTAATCAAAATATGCCTTATAAATCATCATCATCATATTTTCAGCCGCAGGTTGTCCACTGCTGGACATAGGTCTCTCCCAAGGATTTCCAAAGTGATCGGTTGGAATCAGCCTGCATCCAGAGATTGCCTACGACCTTCTTCAGTTCATCTGACCATCTGGTCGGTGGGTGTCCGATGCTGCGCTTGCCGGTGCGTGGTCGCCATTCAAGAACCTTTCAGCCCCATCGGCCATCGGTTCGTCGCGCTATTTGCCTCGCTTACTGCCACTTCAAAGAGCTTATCCGCTGGGCTATGTCAGCAACCTGTGTTCTCCTACGGATCTCCTCGTTTCCTTATAAATATGTAGAAAAAAGAAAAAAAATATATCATGAAACACAAGACCAAAATTCTTAATTTTTTTTATTTTTATCAGGCAAACACTTTTAATAGATCTGGATTCAGAAGTTCTTTGGCTTGGCATTCAATCAGAAAAACCTGACGTATGAAAGAAAATGTTAAACAGGATGCTTTATCATCATATTGTGTGGGTTTCACGGGCTATTGACCATGCATACCCTGGTCTCAGAAATCTTTGTCACCAGGGTGTGCAAGACCTCTGACGTGGTTTCTTTGACAATCTGTACCAGCGGATTCCGAAGCACGAAGGAGCTCAAGATAGAAAAGTCGCAAGTGGCGATCAATCCAAGCTAGATAGCTCTCGCCGTCGCTTAACAAGCGCTATCGTTACAAACACGCCTAGGCTATCGAACTACTTAAAACGCTGTTATATTGATAATAAAATTAAGTTTGTGTGTAATACCTATCTTTATTGTATAAAACATATATAAACATAGAAAGTTGAACCAATATCCAATGGTGGACTTATCCCATTATAGTGATCTCTTCCAGTCAACCAGCGATTGATTCAGAAACTTTATTTAAGAATGAGCGAGTAGAATAAAATAGATATACATATACTTACAAACACAAAATAATTAACTTAAGTTAGGGTTTTGAGGATATTAATAGCAAATTAGTCAAAATATTGAGACCGAAGGTAAAATATCTACCTTCTATATATACGTCCTTCCTGTATCCTTCTATATATATGTACTATTAGATGAAACGTAATAAAAATATATAATATTTCCAGGAAGCAAGTCAGAAAATATTTCATTCTGCCAATAAACTGAGTCGCAGTAGTTAATTTAGCTCGTTCAGTGCAGTTTTTGCTTTATTTCGACTTGAGCAGTCCCCAGTCAAATTAGATGTTTCTCTACTAAGGACGCTGTTTGTAGAGAAATTATTTTATAGCTATGATATCTCAACGGTGTTTCAGATCTGGAATTTTGATTAGTTCAGAGTGGCTGTAAATTTCCTTTGTCATCTACCTGGAAATAATGAGACAAATTTAAGGCCTTTTGTCTTCTTAAAAACAATACGTTTATTATATTTATTATATTTAGCAATTTTCATAGTTAAAAAAAAATTGCCTCGGTAGAGTGACCGCGCGCGATTCCAAATCTTTTGGTAATTTCAAAATTCCATATTTAGGAGTGTGAGTCGGACTCGCGCCCTAAGAGTTCCGTATCAGCACATAATACTAAAAAGCTTAACAGTTTAATTATTTTATGATTTTTTCTTTCCTTTGATTTGTTTGTAAAAAATAATTTTCGTTATTTATTTATTTTTGTTATTTAGTTATAACATATGAGAGAGTAAGTCAACAAGATAAAAAAAAACTTGGGTACTAGAATAATATTATAACACATACATTAGAGACAGAGAGAGAGGGAGCGAGCGAGAGAAAGACAGAAAGAGAGAAATAGACAGACTTTAAGATATTTAACGAAGAACTTGTATTCTAGAATACTATAACAACACATGCGAGGTATGATAACAAATAACAACCAAACAAGCATATTAATGCATTGTTGAACCTCATCTACAAACAAAATAAACGTTGAGTTTAATGCAAGCAAACAATAACATCACAATAATTTATGTTCAGAACAAATATATTGTTAACAATAAATTACATCAAATTGTATTTAGTATTTAAATTTATATGAAAATGAATTAAATTAATTTTTTAATTAAAATTATAATATATAAAAGTCTGAATGAAAGGTTTCATTCAGACTTTTATATATTGATGTTTAAACAAATAGGTTTGTAAACCTATCACTATAAAGTAGGTATAGATAGATAGATAGATATACTCTTTATTGTACCATTATCATACAAATTATACATGTTGAATACAAATACAAACAATGTGTACAAAGGCGGACTTATCGCTGATGCAATTTCTTCCAGCCAACCTTAGGGTGGATAGGAACAACGTGGAAAAAATGCGGTAGGCGGTACCAAAACAAATATGAAATAAATAATATAATAAACTATGAATGAAAAAAAAACATACACGAATAATCATACACAAATACATATACATACACATACATACATATACATACATACATATACATACATACATATACATAAATATCTATATAAAAATGTACCAGTATATTATAGAACCTAGTGAATGAAAATACTACTATCAGTGACCAGCTTCCACTAATGAGTCATCCTACTAATATATTTACATTTTTGATTTTAATATTATCAATGTATACATTTTTTCATGGCCTGTGTGCAAAAATTCTAAAATAATATATATTTTTTTTGCCTACTTTTAACTTTTATTTTGAACGGCCATCAAAGATCACATACTTTCACATTTATTGTACAATACAATACAAAATATCATTATTGCCCACAAACAGAATATATAAATAACAGAAAAAACTTAACAAATATGGAGCAAAGGCGGACTTATTGCTAAGCAATCACTTCCAAACCTTTGGGTAGTAAAGAGTGATAGTATTACAAGCTGTCTAAGCAATATCCATTCCAAATTTCAGCCAAATCGGTTCAGCCGTCCTGTGAAAGAGTAACAAACATACACACACAAACTTTCGCCTTTATATTATTAGTATGGTTATCTATCGAGGATTTAAATCTTACAAGTTGAAGTTCTCCTCGATGATTAACTATTTCTTATTTCATATTTTACCCGAAGTTCCCGATTCTCCAATCACCCCAATTTTGTAGATAATATTCTCATCGCTTATTTATGATACCAAACTCAGAAACATAAAAATTCACAAATAAAAGCAATATAACGGAAGTTCATCAAGAACAAAACATTGAAAGATAGAACACAAGCGGAAACAGGAAATAATCGCAAACAACCACTTAATTCCTCAAAGACATTGGAACTCGCAAAGAAATCAAGCTGTCTACGAACTTTCCACTTCGAACACTAACAAGAAAACTATTAGCAATTATCAGATGTCGGTGTTTCAATCAATTTGCAACTTGAAAACAAGGCGCTTCAGTAAATACTCCAACTAACTTATCACTGCTTTCATCTACACCCTTAACTACTTTGAAATAAAGTTTAAGATTGACCAAACTGGGAACATTTCAAGTTTGTTTGATCATGGTTTGGGGCGTGACAGCTTAGCAATTTTCATTTATGGTAGTTTTCTTATGTTTTTTGTATCGAATCGTTTTCCGTGACTGGTGTTGGATGTGAGCGATTGTTGACGTAAATGTCTGGCTTTTAAGGATCAAATTTTGATTGAGTTTGCTTTTCCAAATATTGGTATTAGATTAGGTAAATATTTAGAACCTCAACTTTCATAGTGAATGATATTAACCCGTCAGCTCGCTAAATCCAGACACAATAGAAAAACGATTGTTCTGTGGCATATTAATTATGCGCGATCCAAACGGAAGCATTAAATGATAACGTAACCTACAACGAATAAAAAGATAGTTATTTACATGTCTTGCCGGTGTGTATGTTTATTCGTTCGCCGTAAAGAGTAACGTCTATTATGTATAATTTTTTTTATATACCATTTAGTAGGCAAATAGTATTTATGAAATACAGTCATTTTCTTTCTCAACTTAAGCATTTCGACAGTTTTCACGCACTTCTTCCTTTCGAAGGATTTCCAGAACGACTGGTTGGTTGTTCTTTTTCAGGTCATCTGACCATCTGGTCGGTAGGTGTCTGACGCTGCGCTTGTCGGTGCTTGGTCGTCATTCGAGAACCTTTCTGCCCTATCCATCTCATCAGTTATTTGAAAAAATTATTCTCCTGCTTCAGAAGTCTGTTAGTAAGCAGATTAAGTGTGGTGATTTACCCCATTAATCTATGTAGAATATTATTTTAACGTATAATCATAACTTCAGTAGTCACTGCTGGGCATCCCTCTATAACATTTAAGCTATACGTGAGTAAGAGACAAATAAAAACTATTAAAATATAAATTCAGCACTGGTGTTTATTTTCAAAAAATTACAAATAAAATCAGGGTCGTTAGCAGTTCGAGCACAAACTCGGTGTTTAGCAACAAGAGAGGTACCTAACTGGTAGATGTCAGGGAAGAAAGAGCTATCATCTACCAGTCGAGCTATTTAAAAGATATTCGGGACGCGGACGCAGGTGGCGTTGCAGGCGTTGCAGCGTCACACGTCTAAGATGGCAAATCTAAAAGTAAAAAAAAAAATATTAGTAAATAATTAATTTATATATGATGAACTTAAACGAACGATTGACCTGGCACAGTCCTAATCACTATCATCACTTCACTACATAGTATAAAACAAAGTCGCTTTCTCTGTCCCTATATCCGGTATGCTTAAATCTTTAAAAGTACGCAACGCAAACGGATTTTGATGCGGTTTTTTAATAGATAGTGATTTAAGAGGAAGGTTTTTATCATAGATCAAAAAAAAAATTGCGTCACAGCGCGATTCGAATTTCTTTGATTTTTAAGCTTATGCAAAGCCGGGGCGGGTCGCTAGTTTTAAATAAAGTAATAATTTTATGCTGATGGAATTTTCATTCGAAAATCTTGTGGCAATATTTTTGCGTTCAAAAAGACATTACGGGATTACTCTTAAGAAGTGTTTCCAAACTTGTACCTATTTTGTAAATTGCTTTTCTACGTATACTTATAATCTTTTGCGGTTCTTAATAAAAAAGGCGGATAACAGATTCTGGAAGGCTTTAATTTTTTTTATCACGTGGACACGGATGCCTTATTCATAGGTTATGTTAGAATTTTGCATATAATTTTTTTACATAAGGTACAGTATAAATGGGTAGAACTTTATAAAACGGCCGTCTGCTTGGGTAATTGGTTGCAATATCTCTTCTAGATTAGGTTAGGTTAAAACAAGGACGTAACTCATACAAATATCGTACAAAAATACAAAACTAACATTATTTTTTATACTCTTTTTTTTAGCGAGTAGACAATGTCTAATTTATATTTGGGAAGACCAAGACTCCGCCACTGACAAGGCGTTGTCAGTGGCTTCTTATAGGACCCCTCTCGTGCACCTGCCACCTGGGCAAGATAGAAGATGTGCCATGGTCTGGGGAGAGACACCACACCTGCAGGTATCCTCTGAGTTGTACCCCCATCTGTACATTTTGTCCCTGCCGAGTTGGGTCCGGAGTTTGTTTAAGGACTTCCATGTCGGCCATGGCAAATCATGTCCAGGGGAAAGGGTCTTAGTCAGCACTGTAGGAGTGACACGAAACTGAGAGGCATAGCCAGTCAAAGGTTGAGTCTCTTTTACGAAGCTGTATTTTCCAGACAACCTTCTAATATATTAAAACGATTTGAAGACACATTTCCATCCGAAACCACAATGAGTACATTAAACAAAATCCCTTAAAAGTATTTCACCGTTACCGTAACAATTAGCTAACCGCTAATGTAAACGATTTTCCGAAGGGCCGGTCTCAAAGAAGCCTGTAATATAATTCAGTAATTGTATTAAGAAATTTGACGCAAATTTTTTACTTAATTTTACTAAAAACACTTTAAAGTGATGAAGTATTAATATAATTATTTAACAAACAAGCTGTTGCTCGCGGGTTCGCCCGCACGCACAGTGGGCTGCAGAGAAATCTTACCCCCTTTCAATAGCGATATTTGTGGCATGGGGGTCAGATTTCTCTGCAGCCCACTGTACGTACGTGCTCGTAACGTACTCGGTTATATCGCGTTAATAGCTTATGCTCAACTCCCGTTCTTTAACTTACACCGTTTTTGCTATACGTGAGAGTAGGATATAAATAAAAGGTAACTAGCTAGCACTGGTGTTTACTGCCATTGGTACGCCAATCGAATTAGGTTTATTTCTGCTAATGCTGTAAATTTTCTGCTGGCTTGTTTAGTATTTTTCTTTTCAAACAGTTTTTCTCTGCGCTTGAACTGTTATGCACCACAATTTGATCTAGTTATCTTATCCTTAAGATAGCCTGGAAAAGATTGCACTAGCGATAAGGCCGCCTATTTTATATCTTGTCACAGACTGTAATCCATCTATGCATTCCATTGTACAATAAAGTGTTTTTACTTGCTTACATACTTTATTTTAACTTTCTTTTTAAAGGAATAGTATTGAAATATTCTCATTAAACGGGAAACTTTCTACATTGCTGACAAACCCATAACTCATTTAGCTTTCTTTTTAAGAAAATATGAACCACTTAAAACGTTAATTACGAAATAGTGCAATTTGCTCAGCAACGGAGCGTCTCGAACTTTCTCGATGGATATGCAAATTCTAGCAAGTTAATTATTAGGTGCATCAAAAGTTTGTAAATATGCAGTTAACTTATTTCAAGGATGCAAGTAAACTACGTCTCGACCCGCTATTGGTTTTTTATAACATTTTATAGGCAAACAAGCATATTAGACCACCTGATGGGAAGCGGTTACCATTTCCTAAAGACGCCTGCAACACCAAGGGTGTCACGTGAACGTTGCCGACATTTTTTTTTGGTAAACCTTGACGGTAAAGCATCTTTTTAATCTAAGCATGTTTTCCAGTTACATTCTCAGCTTAAGCTTTCGAGCCCAGGATACGCTTCATGGTCCTAGATAAGTCCGTATTTTGTAACCACTGTTTTGCCAGCTTAAGGTGATACCTCGGTGAACACTAGCGCCACCATCATTTAAAAATCATTACTCACTCAAAATACAAGATCAAAATTTAATTTTAATCATATTCAATTATTAAATTATAGTTCCATATAGTTACAAATTGCAAAACTGCTAAAAGTGGCCGTTTTAAGCAATAATGCAATTTGTAACTATGGGGAATTATAATTTAATATGTTTAAAATTAACTTCAGATCCAGAACCTTAATTACAGCAGAGGGATTTTGATAACTTGTGTTTTCAGTGAGTAATGATTTTTAAATGACGGTAATGAACACTAGCGCCACCATCATTTAAAATACATTATTCACTCAAAATACAAGATCAAAAATCCGTGTTATGTAATTAAGGTTCTGGATCTGAAGTTCATTTTAATATTATTAAATTACAATTCCATATAGTTACAAATTGCAAAACTGCTAAAAGTGGCGGTTTTTAGCAATATTGCAATTTGTAACTATAGGGAAATATAATTTAATATGTTTACCTTCTGGGCAACCTACCTCGGGGTAATGATTTGCCGGGCCCAGAGTTTTTGTAAGTATTTTTTCTTTTTTTTATGTAATTAGTTTAGGTTTTTTTTTTTATAATGTAAATACTTTTTTAGTTTCTAGGGTAATTTAAAATTATCTTTACTAATCTTTACGAATATTGTAGTGTGAAATGAATGAATAAATATGTTTAAAATAAACTTTAGATCCAGAACCTGAATATTTTTGAAAACTTGTGTTTTCAGTTAATAATGATTTTTAAATGATGGTGGCGCTAGTGTTCACTGAGGTATCACCTTAAACGGATTTACCCGTTCGCGTTAAAGATTTTGGTACTAATCGTGGTAAGGACGTGGCCCGCATCCAGCGCTTGCCTGCGACCATCTTTAGGTCATCTGATCATGTCGTTGGGTATTCGATGCTACGCATACGGTATGTGGTGGACATTTAAGAACCTTTTTCACCCATAATTGGTTATTTTCTTGCATTTTAGCTTGCATCTTGTATCTATTATTTGAAAAGTAACTAAATGAGAAAAGGAGATATTTATTTATTTAACTTTATTATACAATTGTAAACGGTAAATATTATCTATTTTGTAAGGGAGAGTAACCTAGGTTCTTTGCTCTTAAGTGCCGGGTTAAATAAAACTTATACCCATAGTAAAAGCTTATTAAAAAACGAAACCAGAGTTTTAGGGTATTTTAATTATTAAGACTTTATTCTGTGGCAGCTAGATATAAAATAAAAATACCGATACATACTAAAAATATCTTTTTAATGCTTATTTGATTCTTCGTCAATGGGTATGCAAGCTTACAATCAATGATGCCTTAGACCATGAGAAGTGGATTATAAAATCCAGAAAATCGCCAAGATGCAAGAAACACAGAAGAACTTTTATTCATTATCGAATTATGTTCATTCGACTCAACGGTTTTTCGTATGTCATACGTCGAATGAACATAATTCGAAAATGAAGATAATCATTCGGCTCGCCTGTTTTGTGTATTTCATACATCTAAATATCTATATTAATATTATAAAGAAAAAAAAAATTTTTTTATTTGTTTGCATCGAATAGGCTTCAAAACTATTGGACCAAAGTGAAACATTCTTTCACTGCTACAAAGCCACACTATTCCCGAGTAACATAGGCTATGTATGTACCACGGGTTAAGCCAGGAGGGACAGCTAGTTTAAAAATAAAAAATAAAACACTCCAGAACCGTCACTACTTTATAAAACTACTCGCGCTTAACCAGATTTTTAATTAAATACTTTTCACAAAACTGCTAAAAAGTATTTAACGTTTCTACAGAGGAAATGAAATTGAATTTAGCAGTTGTAACTTGTGACGTGGCAAAAGGAATTAATTAAGATATAATTGTTGAGTATTAAATTGCAGAATTCAGTCCAAGAAGGGTGGTCTGTCTTAAAACTGTACATTGAAAATAACTCGCAGAGAGAAATGCAACTATTTCAAGTTAGTCTGTTGTTGAAATAAGTTGAATTTTAGTAACAAGACTATTATTGTAAGATTGTAACTGTCGAGCTTTTGAGATTCTTTGCATGAATAAGTAAGTTATTAAAAAGGAACAAAAGTGAAATTAGTTTTTTCAACTCATATTTAATTATTTATTCATGATAAATAAGCCACGCTTCATGACTTCGCAAAGCTTTTAATATTACTTATGAAAATTATTAAAAATTTGAAAACACTGACACCAAGTTTTGCATGGCCAATTGACTCTGTAACCCACACGATATAATGATAATGATGATTTAAAAATACTTTGGTATTTTTAATTTTTTATGGTAATTAAGAAATCTCAATTCGTTGAGTGGTTTAGAAGTAAGCGTACAGCTGATATGAGAACAAAACTTCAAATCTTAAATGTATTACAAAATGTGGACCTTTTTCACTCCTCAAACGTTGCTTGGTATGAAAATACCGAACTATTACTACAGATAACCTCAAACATCAGTCACCTGTCGTAACGCCTGCCGGTTTTTGACGTGACAGCGCAATCTCACACGGAGCAGGGGTCAATCATGTGTGTATAGAATTCGAGACTTTGAATTTTCTACCAATTTTCGTGTAGTTTTAGTAAAATTCTCATGTAACATTGGAATGCATTAATTTTATTAAAAATAATTATTGGAAACTAAATAAAGACAAGTATTTACATAATTGAAAAATTCTAAACTAATTACTTAAACTTAAAAAATTAATAAGACACACATACCTACCAAAAAAAACTGTATTATTGTATTCAGTTAGACTTAATAAAACTTATTCTTTGCACCAAATATTTATTACCACATATGCAAAGAAATAAAAGAAGTAGATTATATTAGGGAAGATGCTGGCAACATCTGGATTGCAGTGGCTCAGAATAATGAAGAAGGCGTTGAAAGAAGGCCTATGCCCAGCAGTGGGTTGTAGACAGCAGTTGATGATGATAATGAGGCAATACTGAACAACATACACAAAAAGGTGGCGATATTCGTACAAGCATATCTACCAAACCTGTTAAATTTTATATAAAGTTTATAAAACTCTTAGCTACAGGAGGTAACAATATAACCCATAAGGTTATGTGACCATCAGTGATGACTTGGGTGATGAGAAATTCAATCACTTATTTTTTAACTCTTACTCACGTATTCTTTTATTTTGGTTAAAAGCATAATAAAATATAAGGTGGCAAGAAGTATTTGAAAAAGTTGCCCCAATTTTGGCAACGTTTAGAACGTTTGGGCGAAATATAATTTTTCATCGGAATTCGGTTAAGATCAAACTTCCGTCAGTCACCCGTCAAGTCGAGACACATCGATTGCTTCGTGATTTTCCACTCGACGACGTAATTTAACCATTTTTTTTTACGTGGATTTATACTTTAGAGAGTTTGTACACATCGAGAAACTAGTCTAGTCTAGCATACGATTTTGTAACGATCGTGTATGTCAAGCAACGGTAAAAGCTGGCTTGAATTGGCTTTTTTTATCTCAAAAGCCGTAGCCGTGCTTCAAAAGGCATCGCTGATCTTTTATATTTGTTGTTTATGGTTGTTATCGCTTATTGGTAGTCTGTGTCTGAAGCCTGTATGCAGCTTAAAAAAACTGACAGTATTGGCGACTGATTTTGTTATTAAATTAAAATCGGGCTTCGGTTCTTTCAGCAATTTTTTTAATAAATAACAAAATCAATATTTTTATTTAAAAAACGTATTATCATAAATTTTACAATGACAAGGTGATATGGTAGGACGGTCTGAAATAAATTTTAATAAGAAATAAATTAAATACATACGGTCATTTTACAAACAGATTGCGTTGGCCCAAAGCAAGCTGGGTACAAAACTAAATCCCACCACTGCCACCAAGAATAAAAGAGGTAAGACCAAGACGTCAAAATTTTAATTTGGGTACATTCTAAAGCAACAAACTATAGTACCTAAAGACCAATATTTAAAGAACATTAACTTTCCCATTAGATGTTTTTCACCCAATCCATCACTCCGTCGGACATGACCTTCGGAAGCATTCCTAAACCCCACGTCCGATTACTTACGCCAATCATAATAAGGAAGACGAATCTATTCGAATGTGTATTCCCATTGGCCCTATTGATTTACATCTGTTTTCAACCACATGGACTTATATAAATAAATATATACGGCCAACAATATATAAAGTTTGCATTGAAATTTATTATTTTATCCTTGATTCGCCATTCTAGTATACATAAATTATTCAAATCAATTTATTCATTGAAACAATATACATTGCATCCGAACATTTCTTAAAATTAAACTTCAATTTAAAGTTATTATTATGAAATTCATCATTTCAATAACCATTTTTGTGGATCCAATAGGATCAAACTCCTCACGCCCATTTCCTGGCCAAAATGTTATTACGCGTATCAACAAACTTAAAAGCAGCTTGATTTAAATTGCTTCAAATAGCTGTCATTTTTCAATATCCGTGCCTGAATTGTGTATAGGAGTTCTTTTCAGCATTCTATTGGTTGAACCGAATCCCTGTCTGTAGTACACATTATGGCAATACGCAATCGGTCTCCGTTCAAACATTACGCCTTATTTTCTCTTTTTCATGAGTTTACCACCATTTTCACATTGGAATGCTTTAAATTTAAAATTAATAATTAATGGTATTATTGCGTTTAGTCAGACTTAATAAGTATTATACTTCTACTGTCCTTACAAGCGTCCTCTCTCTCTCACTCGCTGGTTGACCCCCTGTCTGTAGTACACATTATGGCAAAACGCAACACTATGCCTTATTTTCTCTTTTTCATGAGTTTAATGATTGTTGAATTTTTTTATGTTGATGAATGGAAACTGGTATTCTTATGACTTAATTACCTCCGCGGTTAAGGCGTTTGCCTGTAGATCCGGGAGTCGATTCCCACGGAAAACATATTTTGTGTAATTGTTTTCAATTTGGTTATGACATTGCAGGCTTGTATCACCTGATTGATATCACCATCATCATCAGCTGTTTACAACCCACTGCTGGGCATTAGCCTCCCTCTGTCTACGCCATGCATCCCTACTCGAGCCACCGCAATCCAGTTGTTGCCAGCATCCTTCCTAATATCATAGACCCATCTAGCCGCTGGACGTCCAGTACTTCGCTTTCCGTATCTAGGGTACCACTACGTTAAAGCCTTACTCCACCTACCATCGTTTCTTCTAGCCAGGTGTCCTGCCCAGTTCCATTTAAGAGCTGCAACCCTAGAGAGTACGTCGTGAACTTTCGTTCTACGTCGGATCTCCGAGTTGCGAACTCGATCTTGTAATTGAATGCCGAGCATGGCTCGTTCCATGGCCCTTTGTGGAACTGCAACCATATTTCTTTTGTGAGAGTCCATGTCTCGACACCGTAGGTAATTGTGGGCAAGACGCACTGGTTGAAGAGGCGGGTTTTTAGGCATTGATGTATTTTTATGATTGATATCACACGGAATCATCTTTATAATAAGACAGACGGGTAAGTATTTCAAGCCTACAATGTTCTAACCAACTAGAAACAACTAAAAAAAGGATGTAATGTCAGGTTTTTTCTCTGCTTAAGTTAAAAATTGCTCTTTCAGCTTAAAGTTCCTGTCTCATATTGAGGTGTATCTGTTCACCCATACTAATATTATAAATGCGAAAGTCTGTCTGTCTGTCACCTCTTCACGGCTAAACTGCTGGACCAATTGTGATGAAATTTGGTAGGGATGTAGTTAACGACCTGAGGTCAAACATAGGCTACTTTTGGGCGCGATATAACAGAGTCCTGGGCGGGGCGAAGCCGCGGGGAACAGCTAGTTCATAATATATATTTTTACAATATCAGAGCTCAATATTTAAATTTCGCTTAAAATTGTGAAGTTATTATAAAATTTCAGGTTATTCAGCATTTCTGATACAGATACACAATTTTTAATCCCGCCCTGGCATCATACGACACCACCCGCGGCGTGTTACACAAACTGCAAACAACACGCGTACCCATCGCGTCGTGTCGCGCACATATTAATTTCATCTTCATTTCAATATCAACAGGAGTCAAACGCTGTTTGAGACGTGGCGCGTACGATTTTTAGCGTTTGGTTCAAGTAACAAGCTGCTTAGTTTTAAGGGTTTTGAAGCATCATATTTTTTTTTCTGCGGTTTATGACTTGCAAAAGATATTATAAATTATAAGATATTAAATGGATAATAGCGACATTGTGAAGTCAAAGATACAAGTACATCAAATTGCAAACCACTGTTAGCTGGAGTTCCACCCATTACGGTTAGTCCCAGCATGCAAGCTACCAATATTTTGCCTTTGATTATTATTTTGGGCAATTAAATAATTGACCATCATATCAGAGTAGCTGTTAATGTTTATTTAAATATGGTAAACTAGGCTTGATAAAAAAACTGTTTTTGCCGATTGGCACGCATTATTATGCGAGGCCAACCGTAAAAACAGTTTTTTTTTTTTAATATTTTCTTAGCTAACGACCAGAAAATATATTCATCAATCACAGAAAAAAATAATTCAAACAAATTTCATATAACACAAGATCGACGTCAAAGTAAAGACGAATGCTACCTTATTCAACTGAATAAGGTAGTAGATAAGGTATATATAATAGTAGTATAACATTTTTTTGTTACGTCGATCTTGTATTAGATGAAATTTGTTTGGATATTTTTTGTTTTCCCTTTGAGTTCATAGGGACTTTAAACATATTTTCTGTGGTAATGAGTTAAGTGGTTAATGGGGAGGCTTTTACCCAGCCAGGGACATAAACAGATTAAAAAAAAAATTGTCGCTTCATCGTATAATTTACACCACAACTACTTTGACAGGTAGCTGTGTCTTGTACAGGTGCCGTCAATAATTATATGCATGAAATTTGCCACACACGAGAAGTGTATTTAGTCTATGAGTCAGAGTAAATTTACCTTGTTGCGAGAGACAATATTTAGATTTAGTGATAGTTGTAGAATACTAATGTACGTAAGAGTCTAAGTGAATTTAGTGAAATTACATATGACTACATAGTATAAAAAAGTCGCTTTCTCTGTCTCTATATCCCTTTGTATGCTTATATCAATAAAACTACGCAACGTGTTTTGATGCTGTTTTTTTCTAATAGATAGAGTGATTCAAGAGGAAGGTTTTTATGCCCATACAAAGTAAGGGCTAGTCACAGAATAAAATTAAAATTCTGTTAAGACTTACTGAAGGCTCTCTCTCATCTTAGCGCCTACTCAGTGCTTTCTCAGCTGTCTGCTTCGGAGCTTAGGGTCCGATATCTAAAAAAAGCAATGCCATATCATTAGTATGAAAATAAAGTAAACTTTATATTGAAATTATAATTTTTACCCAAAAACAAAAATCCACTTTATATACTGGTGACGTGGTTTTGTAATAATGATACCAAGGCATATTGGTCTTTTAGGGTCAATAAAAAAAAATAAAAATACAAGTGAATTAAGAACTTCTTATTTTTGGAATTTAACAAAAACATACATAATTGGAATTTAAAAAAAACGCAGAAATGTCAGTAATGAGTAACTCTCTAAGTAACCATTCAGTTTCCTTTCAGGTAGTTAACGCAAAAAATTAAGCAAATATGTAATTTAAGATGAAATAATTACTTTCATCAAGATCAGTCAACTAAAAGTCAAATACCACCAAAAGTGTTTTAACCAAATTTCGTATACGTTTTAAATGTAAATCGTGTTTAGTATAGTTTGGTCGGTTCCGGCATAGAGACGGAGCGGCGATGAATACTAATTCCAGGGCCCTCCACACGTGTGTACCATTAGTTCTTGTAGTACAAGTTATAAGCGATTTATGCTTGATATTATTATAAATTATAAAAATTGAGTTACGTTTTTGTATAGTATTCTATTTTTTATTCAAAAATGACCATGCTTAAAACACCTAATACACTAACAGCATTGCCTCACTGACTATCTGGATGGCGTTGATAATATTTAGTACCAGGTAAAAATGTACCTTTATTAAGTACATTGGCCATATTTACTTCTACCGTATGTTCTATCATTGTACCTCTAAAATTAGCTGTAAGTTTTCCATAAATATAAAAATAAAAAATAAAAATAAAAATTTCAGTTAATTTATTTTTGACTCACGCACTCTCGGATTGTTTATTGCAATGTCTTCTCGTCCAAAATACCTCGATGCTTTAAAACTAAGGTATTCGACCAGTTTGTGTTACCAATGATGATATATGGGTCCGAAACGTGGTCCTGAAGAAGTTCGCAGGCAGGCGATGGTTGCAGGCCGCTTTCAACCGGTCATTTTGGAAATCCTTTAGGGAGGCCTATGACCAGCAATGGATATCCTGCAGCTCAAATGATGAATAATGACGCTCGGATTATAAGGTAATTCATGTTTTTTGCTAATTATGCATTGCTTTTAATTTGGGTCACACGTTTACCTACACTCGTCCACTAAGTAGCAAGCATAAGATTACCTACACGCCTTCTCTTATCACTTGCGACACAAACAAGCCATATTGTATTAGCATGATTGCCCAGTTATTAGCATTTATTTAGGTTCGGCTTGCTACAGAGGATGGGATGAATATTCTATTGATATTTGCAAACGGAGTATCTGATGTTTTGATAACAATCGCAGGTAAGTTCTACGTGGCGAGTCTAGGTGCAATAAAGTTGGCCGATAGCCTATTAATGAATTCGGACTGTCCAAGCAGTTTCACCCTAATGTACTTTCTGTCCAAGCAGTTTCACCCTAATGTACTTTCCCAGTTGATATCCTCAGTTCACTCTTATATCTAGGAACCCGGATTCGTCTTGATCATAGTCCAAAGCCAGCTAGATATGGCGGCACTGGTAATTACAAAAAAGCGACTGCCGTCTGAGCCCTGTAAATCTATTTTATAGTGATTGCCACTTTTCTACTTCTATTTCTAATCGGCTTTTGACATTTCTTAAAACTTGAGAGGCTAAGGAACATACATCACTACTGTCTCCCGCAGGGGTAAGAAGAGACTAGTGATTTCCATTGACTACGATTCTTACAAAGCTTCCTCACTTCTTCCATATTTACCACTTTTATCAAACACGCTTGCCGATTCCTGGTACCTACTAATCCCTTTTTAAAGAGAGTTTTGGTTTTCCTCATACGCACCTATCCAGCAAAACAGATCTTACGTAGCACTGATAAAAACAAATCTGCCGATAGATTCTCTAAGATCCGAAACCAGACAAACACCGCTATAACCCTGATATCTATTTTATTAGAGACGTTTTCGTGCCACCTTCTAACACTTTCGAGGTTCCTAAATCTTTATTACTTGTTATTTATGTGAGTTAATACTTAGGTCAGACAAATTGAATTAGAGTAGTTCAGATGTTTTAATGGTGGGAATAAGCAGTCCTTGTATTATGGTAACTATTTTCCATTTGATGTGCCGTATTTTTTTACTTTGCTTATTAGTAAGAAGAGTACAAGTTATTAATAAAAAGTTTGCTTAGCTATGTGAATGATCAATGTCAAAACAAAAAGCTGAGCTCAGTCAGTCAATAGTTTAAAAAAAATTGTATGCAAACAAATTTAACATACAACAAAATAAAACGAACGAAAAGAATTACCGAAAACACCGAATAAACGAAAATGCTGGCACACAAACTTTTAAATTTCGAATTTGACATCGCACAAGCGAACAATTAAAATAAATGGGACAGGCTGACCTAGCTTGTAAATCGCGCTAAAAATGTGTAGTTTTGCATAGAATGCGTCACCTATATGGTGAATGGACTCTGATTGAGATTTGCAATTTGTAAGCGCGGGAATTTGCGCGATTCACGCCGCGTCGTCCCCTAGCATCTGTAATTCTGAATGCAAGATTCTTATAGGATGTAGGCACAATGAGTAACTTCATATTTGATAAAAAATGTCGAAAACAGTATTTAAAAAATGTTTTTTTGCAATCAAGTATTCAGCCGTTCTTGTTATTTTGTAATTGACATTTTAGGCACAAAAATTCAGCTGCCGTCGCCCGTTCTTTTCATTTAATTTTTGTTTTCTACGTGAATAACCGACTGCCAAAATTACGTGCCTAAAAATGTTTAACAACAGGCCAATAATAGATCTTCACAAATAGAACATTAACCGATTGAAGATTGAAATACATAGATGAAAAAATTCTTTGTTGAAATAGGTCTATGTTCAGTGTTTTATTGCTAGATCATCAAAAACTTAGGACACTAAAATATAGCAAAAAAGATTTTTTTTTGGAAATTGTATTTCAGATACCCAACACATTTATTGTAAAGACCATTTATAACTTGCCCCGACCTGGATCTGGTTGTGGAACCCAGAATCTGTAGATTAGTGGACCGCTAACCATAATGCCATGGAGGTCGTCCTTCTTTTGTAGTAGTGATTTGTAATTTTCAACTTTCCCTGACAAGGAGATTTGGGTTTAAACCCAGAACTACCATATTAGTGTACCGCTAACCATAACACTAAGGTTGTCGTTCTATTGCTGAAGAGATTATTCCAAGACTGGATGTAGACACATCCTAACCGTGATGGAGTCACGTCCACAAACGTGCAGACGTGGCTTCTAGAATTTTCGCCAAGACTCGACACGCGGTTAAAAATTCAATGTTTCTGCTTCAAGTAGTCACTCATCATGACTTTGGAACTTGTGAAATGTTTTGACGAAAAATATACATTTTACAATTATGTTCTATCACTGTGACTGTGTGATCTTTTGACAAATCACAGAAATTGTTTGTTCCGTGTAAGCACATGGAGAAATCAAAATTTTCCAGTGAAAGAAGATTATATGCATTCGAAGCCGTAAGATTGCTACCACTGCTCAGTGACCACGGAGATCTTACCACTATTGAAAAGTTTGATGCTATTAACCCCGTATTTAAAAAAAATAGAATATGCGCTGCGTTAGTTTGAAAATAATTCATTTTATTGTCGGATAGGCGATATCTTCATAGTGCATTAAATTTTAAAATCAAGCTTTACCTATTCCACGTTTTCTAAGATTTTTTTCCTCAGGCTTAAGGAAGGAAGTATTTCAAACACCGTTTATTTTATCCGGTGTCAGACAAACCGATCCGTAATCACCGAAGTCGGAAAGGTCAAATTAGTGGGTGTCTACAGCCAGAGCAAAAGAAAGGGTTTCTTTGTATCCTAACGAGGGTCAAGACTCCAGCTTAACTTACAAAGAAACTCTTTGAAAATCTGATTTTTGTCTGGAATTCTTTAGTCTTAATGAGAGGGTAAGGAAGGTTTTTTTTAATGACACAGATTGTGCTAGCCTTTAAAAACGTTTAAATCTTTTACCATAGGATACCAACAATCTTACTTTATAATTAGATGTATGGATAAAAATCTAAGACCTAGGACAGTTTGTGAACGGTAATTTTTCAACTTGCCCTAAAAACTGAATACAGATCCTTCCGTCAAGCGTGTTTACCACTATGTTAAGGAGATTTTTAAAGAATTGAACATCCATTCAGCTTTTAGACACTTGAATCCAGTTATTGGATAACCTCTACCTCGCAAATTATTTCGTTGACCAGTCTACATTATCAGTGATATTTGAGCAAAATTTATTTTACGGTACGTAATAACCGGAGCCTCCACTACTGTTAGTTCCAGCATTTCCGCTACCAGTTGTTTGCTCACGGCATCCTCAGGCACTAAGTCAAGCTGTTGATCGTTCAAATATAAAATCATCCATAAATCATTCAAAATGCATGTCTGTAAAATTTTCCTGTAATAATTAAATACAATGTTCTCGCTTAGCGCCAAGCTGGAGATAATATAATTAAGCAAAGGATTTTAGAGTTCGCAAATTGTATGAGATCTCTTATTTATACGCAACTTGGTCGGGACCCGCTCAGCGAATTTTAATTCTGTAATGCAAAGGCGACCATTATAATTCTGACGTGACTGTATTCTGTAACAGACATTATATTATTTTAATGAATTCAAACTAAAATGTTCATCATCATTCAGATGATTAAAGAAACAAGATGGCCAATCATGGTCTGCCCTCCCAATCTATTTCTAATCTAGCAATTTTAAAGTAGCTAAAATAGAACAACATGTTTCACAATTCACAGAAGAACACAAAACATTGAGCACAGATTATGCTTTACGCTAATTTTTATTACAATAGAATAACAGAATCAGACCTAGGTAACCAATTTAACCGAAAAACTATGGGATTGTTAATGCTGCCTAAAGACAAGCTGCAGCTACCTAACATCTAGTCTAGTCATCTAGCGATAGCAGCCGGGACCAATAACCTGCCTCCCAAAGCACGGAAGAGTTCAAGATAGAAATCAATCAAAAGAAATCAAGTCGCTTGATGCGTGATCGTTACGAACACCCATGGCAAGGCTATCGAGCTCTTCAAATAAATAACTAATCCCCATGAAATAAAAAAAAAACATTTTACAGAATAATCACGGCAAGACAATCGCAGATCTCAAACATAACTCAAAAGTAGTATGCTCTGGCAAGATAACCGTGATCTTTTCATTTCATAACCGAATGGAACTTTTCTCATTTCAACTTATTCTTTTTTTATCTGAGCCAAGTCTCGGCCCGTAAAATTTAGTACTTGATGATCCGCCCTTTAGTACCTTTGAATAAACTGAAGTTTTAAAAGTAGTTGGTTCTTTTATGATTGCTATAAATCGCGTTATCTTGTTTGCGGGAGTGATAAATGATATAGCGTTGTTTGTGTTGACTTTCCAACTGTTTTATAGTCTCTTGCAAATTTTACAGATTTATTGTTTTATCAATTAGCTTCGCTGTTGCCTGTGGACTTGTTCGCATATTTTTTATACTATTGTTTGAACAAATAAGCTCACTTACTTTATCCGCCAGTGTGTTATAACCTCAGCTTATGCTTTGGAGTACAGTACACTTTAATCATGATCTTGATATGGTGGCAGAGGTTATTACACATTATTTACAGGGAAATCAGACCAATAGAATAAAAAAAAAAAACCTACAGCTTACCTGATGGAAAGCGGTTATCGTAGCCTATGTAATACTAATTAATGTCTTAGGTGCCTGTTGAAGTAAATCAATAGTAATATGTGCCGCTGTTCGTCATTGTGCTATACAACTGTATTTTGTACAATAAAGTTTAAATAAATAAACATATTTTAATAAACTTACAACTGAATTACAAAACAAAATGGGTATATGTGAAATGCAAAAAAATTTAAATAATAATGCTTCCGAAGCAAATGCATGTATGATGATTCATCGTAGCCCAGATAAACCTTACAAGGTTTTCGTAATTCGGTTCTTGTTATAAATAAAATTTATTTGTGATATTATGAATAAATTATTTAAAAAAAATGTAACTGCTATATAATGACCTTTCAGGAAATTGCTAGGGTGATAATTACTCAATGGAATTCATCAGAAATAATGTTCGCAAACTAATCCATTCTCTAATTCAATAAATGTGGCTCATTAATCACGGCACGTCAATCTCTGACAAAATCTGGCCGTCTCCAAATCAATAATAAAGTATGCGACACTCTTTCGATACACAACAGTCTTTAACTTTTGTTACCAGAAAAATGTGTCTTGGATCTTTGAAATAAGGTGCTTTTTGGAAAAGACAATATTGAGGTTTATATCATGGGATAATTGATCCATCCATCATATGTTATGGAAGTTCACCTGGCATCAGAAGGATTGATAGGCGACAGATATGTTTCGATATTTCTTCTTCGTAAAATCTTGTCTGAGACTTCAACTCGTTTTTCTGGTTGAACGGCCTAATGTCCTTTGGATCATGATGTTTAGATGATATTTTTATATTCTGCATTCACATACATCCCAAGATTGATGTTCACTGGTGTGATACTAGCACATAAGAATTAACGGCCTCACTGATGAATATGATTGTAATAATGGCGTTTTCAAATTTTCTCTAATCTAAAACCTCAATGTTTAACTGTCTGTCAAGTAAATTTAAAACCATAAACTGATAAAATTGTACAATAACAATGTCGGGCTGATAGCACATTCTACCACTAAAGGCAACTGTAAATTATAAAAAAGTTCTTTATACAAAATCCTTTATTTTTGTTTAAAGTATAAACTCCTAGTAAAAGGATAATGGTTGTACAATCTCACTACCTACTACACTATATCATCATTAAAAAAAGCCGCAACATTTATTCAACGCAAAACCACTCAAACCCAAAACAACATAAGCCATTTTTTCAACTTATCAAAGAAAACACTATTTACAATGTTCAATGAAATGATTCGAGCAAATATCCTATCTTTCAGTGGGTATTAACCGTCGGCCGATCGTATTACAAGGGTCAATCTTTTCAGGGCAACCCCCACATTAGCCTCCTGGCCGCTCAAAGGAAATGGTCGGAGATCTTCACTAATGGACCCATTGATTTTGGGGAATCAAACCGAGCGACGCCCCTCATTCGTCCTGACAGCGAAACTTCACATTACGCGGGTAAGGAAATGTTTTTCAACGTAAGTGTAAACGTTTTTTATTTGGAATCATTTTGATTTGTAATGAATAGGTAGGTATTTGAGTTTATTTCGATAGAGCCAAATGGAAATGAGTAGTTATGAGAGCCCACCCTGTTGCAAAACAGGACCTTCGCTACAAGGAGGATGATAAATAAATAGTTAAGTTTTTAGGGATTCTATTATGTAGACTAATAAGCCAACGGCCCGCCTGATGGAAAGTAATTACCGTAACCTACGGAACTTTTCACATTTTTTAAGACTCCCATGTTGTAGTCACTAAGAAAACCATAGCATGTAGTTATTCCAGTTTTATTTGGGCGCCCAGCTTTAGGACAAATTAGGAGAGCTATAGACTGAGTTTATAGTAGAACAGTAGATGTTACACTAGCAACAGGACATCAATTTAAGTCTGTACCATAGAATCACAAAATAGTTTTTTAATCTACTTGTAAGTGTTTTCTAAGTCATTCGATACATTACTTCTTGATGTTAATATTTCAAATTCTTCATATTTTGTTAACTGTTATACGGTTTAGGAATAAATAATAACAAACTAGTTAGAAAATAGGATAAGTATCTTACTAAGGGGTCTCCCTTAGTAATACTTATCCTATTTTTGATTTGTAACGAACCAGCCATCTGAATCTCTTTCTCTATTCTCTGATTCAAAAGAAGGAGTAAACAATGCTAAGATTTTATCCCTTATCTACCTAGACGACTTTCTACAACAATCTTGATATACTTACTGCAATTGATCAAATTGATCAGCTGAGTCGACATAATCTTGTAACAATGCTTCATTAGAGCCCACCGTTTTGAAACGTCAGTTTGTGGTCGAAAGTGTTTGCGTGTCTTCCTAATGAGAGGATTAATAGGGAATAATATCTACTGTGTATATTAAGCTAAAATTGATAATAGATATAACACTTTATGCCTTTTATCATCTACATTATCTTTGATTGTAGCAATAGATATAGAGAAGAAAAAGCAGAAAAGCGACACTAGGTTTCAAAACAACCGGTTAAAGACGTTACCGGGAAAAAGCTAGAGTGAGAAGGGTTAAGCCTTAGATTATTAAGCCTACTCAGCCATATCTATGTATTTTTAAGTCATTGACAGGAAAAAAAGTGTTCCCTCATACATACTCTTGGATTTTACAATAAACTCCCATTATTGACAAAATAGGCCTTAAACAGTCTTTATATCCAGGTCACTTTTTCTATCCAGATCATGGCTTATGGTAGTTTACATTGCCCAGCTATATCCTCACTCAAGTATCTATTTGAAGTCATCAATTTAAATTGCCAGCTCAATATCTTCTAAGAAGTACCACTTATGTAGAAGAAGTAAATCAACAATATTTTGTATAAAAATTGGTATAATTTGTCTTTATACTAACCAATTTGAACACCTGTTATTTACACTGTATGTTTTCTATCAAAAATAGAAGTCATAAACGAGAAACGAGGAAATAATGTAAAAATTCGCAGTGTAAATTAGATTTTTCATCAATTTTGATTCGATTCATGTGAATCTTATAAAGTTGTTCCGCAAGCCACTTCGTCGCAGCAATCCCTTGATAATTTTCTTGTAATTAAAGCGTTGATGTTTTTTATCTTGACTAGTGCTGGACTATTCTGCTTTGATTACAATTTATTAATTTCTCCAAAAAATACAGAAATCTTAGTCATTTGTTTTGCTCGATAAAATATTATTCGGTGTATTGTTCATTATTCCGACTATGTGTCTGTTCTGCTAGTATTACGTATATCTATTATCATTTCTGCTACAGGCAGGCCGCTCCTAGACATAGACCAAGGATATCTAGAATGACCGCTTGGAAGCGGCCTGCATCCTAATCTTGCCTGCGATTTTCTTCCGACCTGACCTATATGACCACTGACGATTTGGTCAGGTGGGTATCCAATGTGGCACTTACCAGTGCTTGATTTGGTTCACTCTTTGATCTTAGCATTATCAAGTTCTAAGCATTATTCATACTCAGCTGATTACTTCAGAGCCTAAGTTCCGCCAAATTTTTATTTATTTATTGAAATTTATCGTCCCTCAAGTAAATGATATGTATACTGCTTTACCCACATTCAAGCTCTCTGCTTTACCCAAAGGTTGACTGTAAATAATACTTTTATCATTAAGTCCACCATCATCATTATCATCATTTCGTGTAGGTGACACAGCCAATCGACCATGCATACCCTGGTGTCAGAGTAGTCCGCCTATTGTGCTTTACATTTGTATTTCGTATACTAAAGGTTTAATAAATGATACTTATGTATAAAATTCAAATTAATTTATCAATTAAGATGTAAGTGTGCCTACATCGTATATAAACTAGAATACCCTTTAAGTTAATTAATAAAAATGCTTTTAGTATTAAATCCATGAATTTTATACAAGTGTATTATTAATTTAACCTTTAGTATACCTACGTAACCTTGTAACCTTTAGTAAAGTGGCTACTACAGCCTAGTCATCGACATCTGAAATCTTACTGAAGAAATTTTTAACAATTTTTCAAGTCACTCAAAATCCTGTACTTTTTTTTAATTCTATGAGTACATTTCTTTATTTTCTGGGAAACATACCCATCACTATTGCAACTCAACATTTGTATCCAGCTATCCCTCGCAATGATGGGGTTCCTTTCATTTCAGGCAGAACTTTTCCCATTTAAACTTACCCGTTTTTATCTGAAAGCCGCGATTTATAAATATAATTATTTAACGTTTAGATGCCCATTAAACATAAATAAAACAAAATGGTTTACAAATATAAGTTACTAGCTATTGCCCGCGGCTCCGCCCACGTGGAAATCGATTATATCGCGCTCAAATGTAGTATTTTTTGTTCCCTGGCTCTTAACTGTATCCACACAAATTTCATCAAAATCAGTGCAGTGGTTAAGCTGTGAAAGCGTAACACTCAGACAGACTTTCGCATTTATAACATAACTAGCTATTGCTCGCGACACCGCCCGCGTGGGACTCGGTTATATCGCGTCCAAAGGTATAAAGGTCTATTTTTGTCCCCTGGCTCCTAACTATATTAATACCAAATTTCATCAAAATAGGTCCAGTGGTTGAGCCGTGAAAGCGTAACAGATAGACAAGCAGACTTTCGAAGGGGATATGAAAGTATGATTATGGAATTTTTGGTAATTTTATTTTTTGATACATAATATCAATCTAATACATGAATACAAAGATAAAATATCATGATTTAACCATTAAATTACAATGGAAAAGTCCATTTTAAATACGAGAGTACTTAAAATTACTTACATGCGCTTCGTTGGAGACTAGTTTACAAACAAGTATATACTAAGCTTTATTTATTAGTATATGGTTTTCCAGCGGTTTGAACTTGTAATGTGCATTGTACTGCAACTACCTTAATTCCTGTGTTTATTCATTTGATAATGGAGGATTGATTTTGTGGTTTTGGTTTTAAATGTCCACAATTTGTTATTTATTGTTGTAAAATGTGACTAACTAATTAAAAACTCCATAATAAATAGTACCGTTATATCAAGTAGCTTCGACTATGCGTTAGCTGTACCCCTTGTATGAGTTTTTCTTAACGCAGACGCTAGCAACTGCGTTAGGGTTTTGTATGGAATATCTTAGTGGTCTTCCTATCCGCCAGAGGCGCTTTACAGGTTTGTCATACAATGTCGCTAACGCAGTCCCTAGCGCCTGCATTCAGAAAACTTCATACTAGGTGTAATGATGTAATTGGAAAACACGCACTTATGTAGAAGAAAATAAAAGACAAAATGATTTAACCGACAATAAAAAAAAAAAACAAGATTTTATTTTATATTTTTTGGCATTACCTATCCATACCAGATTATCATAGAAAAAGGTAATCACGCGTAGGATCTTTTTTAATTACGAAATTTACAGTTCTTATGTACGGGTTTCTAGTACTTATAGCATATAATTAGGAAATCGCGCCAGGCAATTATTTATTTAATGTATGACTTTTAAAAATTTAATTTATACATTAAAACAATATACATTGCATCCGAATATTTCTTAACACTACTTAAAATAATTATTATAATTGTTATTATTAATTAAATTCACATTCAGTCAACTAAATTACAAAATAATAAACATATCTATTATTATTAATTTATAGTCTACTAGCGACCCGCCCCGGCTTCGCATGGGCATAAAAAACTTCCTCTTGAATCACTCTATCTATTAGAAAAACCACATCAAAATCCGTCGCGTTGTTTTAAAGATTTAAGCATACAAAGGGATATAGGGACAGAGAAAGCGACTTTGTTTTATACTATGTAGTGATAGTGAAGTCAGCGGACGGTCAGCCATGGTCTACGGAACCCTAAAAACCGGCACACACACACTTATACGCATCGAAGCGATAAGGAATGGGGGTAATCCCCGACTACACAGATTTTCCTTTCAATATTCTGCGAGATTCTGAGCAGATAAAAAACTTACCACTTTATATGTAAGCATTCGTACAAGTTCACAAAGTATTCTTTGTAATGCTTACCGGCTATGAAGGTATTATCTCTCTCTCTTTCTTATCATGTCTCGGTTTGTCTTAAGCTTCTTTTGAAACTCAGGGTTAAAACAATATTTTCACAATCAATTGTGTGAAGTTAATCGACCTTCTTGAGAATTATTTGTGGATTCCGCTTCCAGTCGGTCAAAGGGACAAAGTTCTTTATTGCTATTTTAAATTGTTGTTAAAGGAATTTATTTATTTATTTATTAAGGCACGCTTACAGCATTTACATATGGCACATTATATTATAGGTACTTAAATTATTGTAGTATTATCTTATATAATGTAATTGCCAATTAATGGCGAGCACAACATTGGAATAAATCCATACTAATATTATAAATGCGAAAGTCTGTCTGTCTGTCTGTCTGTCTGTCTGTCTGTCTGTCTGTCTGTCACCTCTTCACGGCTAAACTGCTGGACCGATTGTTATGAAATTTGGTAGGGATGTAGTTAACGACCTGAGGTCAAACATAGGGTACTATTACCGAGTCCCACGCGGGGCGGAGCCGCGGGGAACAGCTAGTAATTAATAAATTGTTGTTAAAATATACTTCACTAGCAAACATTTATATAAATACCAAGTTTACAACTTTTTATGCCGTTTTTAGAAAATTGTACGGCACTCTTTGAGCGTGGGTCCAACTCGCTGTTAGCCGGATATATTTTTATCATACTTATTTCAGAAGTAAATACCAAAGGGCACACAGGCATCTTCCGAGTTGCTCCCATTCCTAGCTTTTTATTACTTTCATAATCCAAAGACTTAACTGAAGGGGCCTTTGCTTGTTGAGAACTCGTAAACCAGTTGTTACGAACAAAGATTTTGCTCTGAATTATGTGGGTTTATGAATTTATTTATAGCATTATCAAAACAATATAATTTTGGAAAGTAAAGGCCATTATTGTATTTTTAAGTCTAATATTATTTAGACGCTACCTTTTTATTCATAACCATCTTAATATTATAAATGCAAAAGTCGCTCTGTCTGCTACGCTTTCACGCTAAACCGCTGAACCGATTTTGGTAGGGTATTACCGAAGAAATTTGGTATGGATATAGTCGAGAACCAGGGATCAAATATGGCTACTTTTGGACGCGATATAACAGAGTCCCACGCGGGCGGAGCCTCGGGAAACAGCTGATATATTAATAGTAAATGCTCTTATATTAATAACTAGCTATGATACCCGGTTTCGCTCGGGAATTGATATAAGATTACGTGGTAGTTGAAATAAAAAAATAGACTATGACGTAAAAAGTAAAAAAAAATATTGATAAAATTTTCTCATTATTTACACTACATGTTTACTAACATTTTTCATTTTATTGTTCGGGTATCTCTACATAGTATAAAATAAAGCCGCTTTCCCTGTCCCTATATTGTATGCTTAAATCTTTAAAACTACGCAACGGATTTTGATGCGGTTTTTAAAAGATAGAGTGATTCAAGAGGATGGTTTTTATGCCCATGCGAAGCCCCGGGTCGCTAGTATATTAATAATAAACTTAAATATGTAATAAAGATACTACATACGAATGTGGTGCCAGACTACGGACGGTGGCTCAGTTTTGGGCATCCAAGGGTATTCAAAATGTGAACGTCGACACGCTAAGAAAATTTAAATAATCAAATTTTTACCAATTTTTTTAAAAAAAAGGGTTTTTATTTCGTCAGAATGTTTTATAAGATTTAATGGCACTTACTGATACATGCGAGTTATATTGAAAGAAACATAAAGTTTGGTTGTAAGCAATTTTATTACGCTGTATTGCACGATAGACCTTAAAGTCCAAGTCACGCGTCCAATTTACTGCCTTGCTACTTTCTCAAGATTTATTTACGATTAGAACATACTTAGAGGCGAAGTGGGCTGAATAGCAATCGTGACTTCAGGCGTTTTTGTTCAGGCACAAAATGTTGAATCACAGAAATGAGTTAGCATACCAACGCAACGGCGAGTTTTCTTACTCGTCATTTTCACTAATTCACCAGTTTACTCTTTAGATAGTTTTGTTAGGTTGACAATTTCGTTAGTTGGGCATTTTCCTGATTTGTCAGTGTTGGGGTTGCTTAAGGTTCACTTTCGTATGGAGAAGGTTCTTAATAAAACACTGTGTGGTTTGTACGAATGTATTAATGCGACTGACTCTCAAAACAAATGTACATGCTTATAAGGTGATATGGTACATAGGATATAGATATAATTTAACAACGGACACAACATACCGCCCACCAAAAGAACTGTAAGTTCTTTTAAAAAGAGTAACATTTATAATCATGCATTAATTTAACTTTATCAAACTACTAAACAATTCAAATGGACTGTAACTTTATGAATACTGTTCAGTTAAACTAATCAATGTCCACAGGCAATGCACACAACTTAGTTACACATCGTTTCACTACATTATCACCACTTTTCACACTATAAACTCTAGTCAGGCCGTCCTGACCAGGGTGCTTGTCTACTATGCGTCCTAGGGCCCATTTCGCAGGTGGCAAATTTTCCATTTTTATTAGAACTATATTTCCCTTTTCAAATTCTTTCTCAGTTTTTAGCCATTTAGGTCTCTGCTGTAATCTTGTTAAATATTCTTTTTGCCACTTTCTCCAAAAATCTGTCATAATCTTTTGTATATGTTGCCACCTTGAAAGACTAGTTACTCTCGTATCTTGCACGTCATGGCTCGGAATAATCATTGGCGCTTCCCCAATCAAGAAATGTCCCGGCGTGAGTGGATTTAAGTTATCAACGTCTGTATCATCTATAGGACTGAGAGGTCTAGAATTCAAACAGGCCTCAATTTGGCAAAGTACGGTTGCTGTCTCTTCAAAGGTCAAATTGCTGGTAAGTACTCGGCGCAGGTGATGTTTTATGCTCTTCACACCGGCCTCCCATAAACCTCCGAAGTTAGGGCTATACGCCATTATAAAGTGACACTGTGTTCCTTCGTAAACTAGCTTGCTTAAAATATCTCCAGAAAAATCAAGGTTAGCTTCTTTCCAAACTGCTTGAAGCTCCTTATTTGCTCCAACAAAATTACGACCTTGATCGCTTCACAGGTTGCAACACTTGCCACGTCTAGCGGTAAATCTTCTGAAGGCACCAATAAAGGCATCTGATGTCAAGTCTCCAACTAATTCAAGGTGAATAGCTTTAGTTGAAAGACATATAAAGATTGCTATGTATGCCTTGTTTGTTTTGGCTCCTCTTCCTCTAGACCACAAAACTTGTAAAGGGCCGGCGAAGTCGACACCACTATTGATAAAAGGTCTTGCTGGTGTTACCCTAGGTTTAGGCAAATCACCCATGAGCTGTTTTTGGGCGACAGCGTTATTTCGAGCACACACCATACATCTGTGATTGTTTAATTTTACCAATGACTTCGCTCTGATAATCCAGTATTTTGTTCTCAAATAGCTCATCATCAGCTGTACTCCACCATGTAGTGTTTGTTTGTGGGCGTCATCAATGATGAGGGAAGTAAGTTTGTTTTTATGCCCAAGAATAATTGGATGTTTACCATCATGATTCATGTTTGCGTGTCTTAATCTTCCGCCCACCCTGAGAATGTTGCTTTCATCTAAAAATGGAGTAAGTGACTTTAAACTACTTCTTTTCTTTACTTGACCCTTGCTTTTCAGAGATTCAAGTTCATCTTCAAATTCTTCCTTTTGTACAATTTGTATGCATTTATGTAGTGCAATATCTATCTCTTTAGTTGTAAGTGTCTCTTCTGTGTTTTGGTTTCTTTTAAACGTTAAAAATCTAATGCAGTATGCAATAGTTGTTGTTAATTCTTTCAGGTTATCAAAATCTTCAAAATGCGTTGTTAATTGTTTCTCTTCTTCGTTGTCTATTTTCAGGTTTATTTCTATTCTTTCTTTCCTTGCTTCTAAATCTGTATCTACATTGTTTGGTCTCGTGAAATCAATATTCTTTTCTTTCAACCAACCAGGTCCCTTCCACCACAATTGATTTTGTTTTAATTCCGATAGTAGCATGCCCCTCGATGCTATGTCTGCTGGGTTGTCTTGCGATTTGACATGATGCCATCTATTCTTGTCTATATTATCAGTAATTTCTACTACTCTGTTAGCAATAAAAGTCTTCCATTTATTAGGATCACCCAGCAGCCATGCAAGTACTATAGATGAGTCCGTCCAAGCAAATATCTGGTCAGTAGGTATTCTCATAGCGTTTGAAACATGCTTAAGCAATTTAGATAATAGTACCGCTCCGCATAACTCAAGTCGTGGCAGGGATACAGTTCTTAAAGGTGCAACTTTCGTTCGGGCAGCTATGAGATCTGTTGTGATACCTTTTGCTGTTAGGACTCTGACAAATACTACAGCAGCATAAGCCCGTTGAGAAGCATCGCTGAAACCATGCAGTTGAGTTTTGTGCTTGTCAGTGTTTTTTGTTTGCAACCATCGGTTAAGTCTTATCAAATTTACACTGTCTAGATCTGATCTTATCGCTCTCCATTTATCTGCTAATGATGAACCAACAGCTTCATCCCAATCAAGTTTTTCGTGCCATAGCTCCTGGATTAACATCTTGGCAAGGACAACACTAGGTGCAATCCACCCAAGGGGATCAAATAGCTTTTGCACATCAGAGAGCATACTCCTCTTCGTGACAATTGATGTAGTTGTGGTGAGATTAAGTTTATATTCGAGCTCATTTGTTCTTAGGTTCCAGGAAACTCCAAGAGCCTTGACAGTACCGTCTACGTTCAGGTCCACAGTAGCATTGGATGATCGATCTTCCGGTTCAACTGATGTTATAAACTCAACGCTGTTTGATGACCATTTCTTAAGTTCAAAGCCAGCTCTCAGCATCATCTCTTTCAGCTGTTTCTTAACTTCTATGCTTTCTTCTACAGTATCTTTTCCAGACAGGACATCATCAACATAGAAATCGGTAAGTGTGACATTTGCGGCAAGTGGATAATTTTCAGCCTCATCGTGTGCCAACTGCCTCAAAGTTCTCACTGCCAGGTAAGGTGCAGCAGCAGTCCCAAAGGTAACGGTAAGTAATCTGTAATCTTTTATATTATCTTCTTCATCCCTTCTCCACAGAAACCTCTGGAAATCTACATCCTTTCTGGTAAGTAATATCATTCGATACATCATTTTTACATCAGCTGTAAAAGCGACTGCATGCATTCTCCATCTCATGATAATACTGCGCAGATCCTCTTGCAGCACAGGTCCAGTGAGCAACTCATCATTTAACGACACTCCATTATCACCCTTACAGGATGCATCGAAGACGACACGAGTTTTTGATGTTTCTTTATCATCTCTTAATACAGCATGATGTGGTAAGTAAACACTCTTTGCATTCAACTCTTCTTTAGGTATTTCTTCTGCATGTTTTAAATTTATATATTCTTCTATTACCTTAACATAGTCTTCTTTTAATTTTGGTTGTCTTTTAAATCTTTTTTCTAAATATTGAAGTCTTTTCATTGCTATGTTTCTTGTGTTTCCATTTTGTGATTGTGTATTTTCAGTCTTGAACGGCAAGTTAACAATATATCTTCCTGTATTATCTCTTGAGTATGTTTTATTATAAATCTCTTCACATAATTTTTCATCTTTTGTCTGTTTTCTTTCAGCATCAGTATCAATTTCCCAAATGGTCTTCAGCATTTCTTCCATATTGATTTGTGTATGCATCAATACTACAGAATCTTCTTGTTTTGTATTTATTTCTCCAAACAGAATCCAGCCAAGTAGAGTTTTCTGGGCGCATGGCGTGCCTAGAGGGCCTCTTATGAGCTGTTCTTCTACGATCTGTGAGTATTCTTTCACACCAAGAAGTAAATCGACGGATCCAGGTTGGAAATAATTTGGATCGGCTAGTGACAGCCCTTTCAAATGTTGCCAATCACCGACAGTGATCTTGTGCTGTGGGATGTTAGTGGTGAGCTGCTTGGACATTACGTATGCTTGTATACGTAAGTTTGTATCAGAATTCCATCTTGGTGCAATTTCAACTTCAACCACTTGTGATATATTAGTCTTCGTAGAAGCTACTCCCACAACAGTTCCTCGTGCTGATTTTCTTTCTAAATGAAGTATTTGAGTCGCCTTCTCGCTGATAAAATTCGCTTGTGAACCTGGATCCACCAGTGCTCTGAGTACAATGGCGTGCCCTGTCTTGCTCTTCACTGTCACCATTGCAGTTGCCAAAAGTGCTGTTTGCTGTTTCTTCTTACTCACATAATTAGACGCAATCACTGTATTTTCCTTCTCATTCTCTTCTACACTTGAATGTGTCGTTACGTTAGGCTGTGATGAGTTCTGTGGTTGGCCTAATGAACGACTGCCATCGTATTTCTGTTCGTGCAGTAAAGAGTGATGACGCCTGTGGCACACGCGGCATGTCGTAGGTATCCGAAACTTAAATACCTTGTGGCCAGGTAGCAAACAGTTGTAACATAAATTGTTGCTAGTCACGTAGTGACTTCTTTGGGTAGGATCCATTTTCGTAAATTCCTTGCAATGACACAGAGTGTGTTTCTCCTTGCACATGAAACATGACTTATCAGTTGTTGCTGTTGCCGTGTGGTACGAACGCTCTCTTACTATTTGGTGTCTCTCTTTTGATGTGGAAGAATATGGAGTAATTAGTTCTAGTGTTCTAAATTTAGATTCCAGTAATTTCTTTAACTCGTTCCAAGTAGGTAAGGTTTCAGAATTTTCTTTAAACGCGTACTCCTCCCATTCTTTATGGGACTCCGAGTCCAATTTCTGTACCAACAGAAATATAATTAATGGGTCCCAGGAGTCAGTAGAAACGTGCAAGTTATTTAAACTATTCAGGCATTCGGTAGTAGTATCGAGAATATTTTTAATATGACTTGCGGATTGAATGGTAAGCTTCTTCTGATTGCATAAGCGCTTTAACAGAGAGGTAACTATGAGACGTTTATTTCCATAACGGCTTTTGAGAATATTCCATGCTTGAGTGTAATTATTATCTGTTATCTGTATATGTCTCAATAAAGATTCCGCCTCACCGGTGATACTAGTTTTTAAGTAATGCAATTTTTGTACCTGGCTTATGGATGGATTGTTATGTACCATGGACTGAAATAAATCTTGGAATGTTGGCCACTCTTCGTATTTACCAGAAAAATTTGGCAATTGTATTTTGGGTAATTTTACGTGCGAAATCTTTTCTTCTGTGGTGACGTCACTATGTGTTTGTTCCAAATTGCTTCTATTAAATTTCGATAACATGTCGTTTAAGTCCGCCTTTAAGCACAGATAAAGTTCTTCTATAGTAAAATATTCTTCTTTAATAAAATAAGTTAATTGCAGTCTTTCTTCTTTAGAGGTGCATTTATTCAAGTCATAGTGTGCTTGCGTGAAAGTGTTCCAATAATCCTCGATGCATTTAATACGTGCTTCGATATAACCGGGCGTCAATCGTTGCTTAGGGCATTTCCGAAGATTTGTTTGTGTTTTGTGTAATAACAATGCCGTATCTTCCAATACATTTAGTAATTGTTCACTTGTAGACATTTTATTATTTTAGTTATGTACTTTTAAACTGTAAATTTTAATCCAAAATCTTCTGAAGTAATCGTAAACGCAACGATAGGCGCGATGAATATTCTTCGTAAATGAATTCACTTATAAGTAGTCATTTATAACTCAAAAGGTTGTTTTTGTGCAAACATCTACCTGTGACCACTTCTTATCTGATTCTTTTGTTCTCGGAGCTCGGTGACGATGGCTTGGCTATCCGGCTCGATTTCGACCATATGTTGGGGTTGCTTAAGGTTCACTTTCGTATGGAGAAGGTTCTTAATAAAACACTGTGTGGTTTGTACGAATGTATTAATGCGACTGACTCTCAAAACAAATGTACATGCTTATAAGGTGATATGGTACATAGGATATAGATATAATTTAACAACGGACACAACAGTCAGTTTACTCCTTCGCTACTTTTGCTAGAATATCATTAAGGTACAGTTTGGTGTAGCAATTTTCATCATTATTTCAGCCGCAGGCTGTCCACTGCTGGACATTGGCCTCCTTAAAGGATTTCCAAAATGACCGGTTGGAAGTGGACTGCATCCAGCGCCTGTCTGTGACCTTCTTCAGTCATCTGATTGTCTGGTCGGTGAGTGTCCGTAGCCATTTTGTACCGACATAATTAGTCAGTCTGTATTACCAATAAGACTGTCCACGCTAATAGTTGCCTTGGTTTCGCCAGATATGATAGCATAATTATGTACGATATACGGGTGGCTCCTTTCTTAAACTACAAAGAAGAATTTTAGTGTTTTTTGAAGTTGACTGCTTCTGGGTTACAGTACCTGGATACAGTGGGCTAAATAGTTAAGTATACTGCCTTAGTTGTAAGGTGGTATATATTTAAAATGTAGTCCATTGTAAATGTCAGCTCCAGATAATGTCAGTGTGACTATATACGTAGCACGAGCAAGAGATTGGTACGCTTCAAACAGGGTCTCAGTAATTTAAGCGGGGTTGGTAGTTCTATCCTTGCAATGATTGGTGTAAAATCCTAAGCCACAAACAGGCAAATCCATCTAAGCTGATATGTAAGTATGTATGTATATTTTTGTACCCTTTATATACTAGCATCTAAAGTATCTTCTATTCGTCTTAGTTGTTAAAGTGAACGTATCAAAACTCAATGGCGTTTTTTAAACACTGGTTGAGTTTAAGTTTTGCTGAATAATTGCTTTAGTTTCTTTTAGTTTCTCTGTGAGGCAATAACATGTCCTTGGAACAAAAAAAAATTGAATTGAATATCCTTTAGTGTTACTTTTCTGTGCTTCTCATATTTTATGTGTGTTCTTTTTCAGCCTCCAATTTAAACATGAATCCAAGCCATGCTTTTCACTGAATGTGAACTGTTTTCTAAAATATGTTGTTGACCATGACCATTCCTTGTTCATTGTATTTGTCGCAGAATGAAGTACTAAACGTAAGGTCTTTATCAATCTGAAAGCAACTTAACTATAATGGCACTATGCGGTTGGCAAAATCAAATGACATTGTCAAATGTCAATGTCATAGAAGTAGCGGTTGGGAATCGAAATGAACGTTCTTTTTGAATATGGCGTCGGGCGTGTGCACTTGTGAGGTTATCCCTACTTTTGTAACGGTGAAAGTGATTGCAATGGCAGTTGAGAACAGAATCGATCGGGCCGAGTTCGAATGTAGACGCGCGGCAGTGCACTGCAGTAGCTACGAAATAATATCGTGATTAGTTGGTGTTAATTGTTTTAAGTGTTAGCGCGTGCGTGTGACCCGATATGTTTAGATGTGTCCTAAGAGCTAGCTATCCCTTGTTGTCCAATGGGCAAGAAGCCTGGTGTTCAGAAGTCACGTGATGAGGCGCCTAGATGCGCGAGTGTCTGTGTACCCTTGACCCTTGATTTCACCAATTGCTGTTGGTTATCAGTTGTGTTAGCACGGAGGAGGCTCAGGTAGACTATTGTGCTGTGAGTCACTGTGGACGCGGGGCGTGGGCGTCTGCCTTAGCCGTGATTCGGGTTACCGTCCCTCTATCGAGACAATTATGCCCTCGCTTGACCTTTGTAAGATTGTGTAAAGATACCCTGTTAGTTAACTGTCACTCTGCTTTAAAGAGTTGCCCACAAAAGTCATCCTACGACCCTATATGATGCTCGGAGCCATCCATCCTGACTTCCACTTGCCCTCCTTATATCTCTGCCTCCGACATCAGAAATGGGATGGTGAACTCGATAGTTTTTAGTTTTCTGACACGCTTGTTTTTGATTCATGGCTTTAATCTGGTTATTACCCTACGCGTATAAAACTACCTACTTAAAGAGTAATGCGGTTAGTAGATGTTTCTGTGAACATAGTAGTTTCGTGTTTGGTGCCAATACGTTTGTTTTGTTGCAGTATCTGGGGTAAGTCTATTTCCTTTTTTATCTTAACCCGATTTTTTGAAATTTTATGCGTTTATCATCAATTAAGTAATTTTATTGTCAGTGGAAAATTTTTTGATATTTGAAGGTAGTTATGATGTAGATAAAAATAACTAACAATATCATCTTTGATATCAATTTAGCTAACACAGTTTTTTTTAAAACGTTGTCGGTTACATTGATATAGTGCGATTATTATGTTTCATTACATTGTGAGTTTTATTTAGTCAGAAAATAATCGATTGTATTTGAACGATTGCGATGTTGAATTATTAAAAAAAAATGATATTTCACTTTTGTTATTGAACATTTCCGCATACATAAAAACACATTGTGGTTACGAGATATTTGGGGAAGTTCGAGAAAAATCTTAAATCACATGGACAAAGTTAATTTTAAATTGTAATTTTCGGTACCTAAAGAAAACGACGTTGACTGGTAAATTCAAAGTTGATCGATTAATCTGTTTAAAATTTTTCGTTGTTTGTAATGTTTAACGTTTGTTTACGTGTAAAAAAAAAAATGTTTGCTTAACGGTTTATTGATTCTACATTTTTGAGGGTTTAAATACGGCGAAGTTATTTTGAATTAAATTTTTGTAAGCGTGCTTGTAAAGCGTAACTTGTGATTTTTGGTAATACGCTAGAGGCAAAAGAGATCATTGAAGAATCCGATCGTTAAGTTCATAGTGTAATAGTTGAAATTTTAAATTGCGTTGTTTGACATTATTTGTGTTTTGACTATGCTGGAGTCCGAGTCTTAGCCGTAGCTCGAGAAAAATCGGTGTCTGCCTTGTGTAGTCCGTGAGTAGGCGATATGCGGTTGACTCTGGTGGAGGTCGGGTTTCTGAGGAAACCGTAGGGTCAGTTGGACCCGATGATCACAGGCGTGGTACGCGTATTTGTGGTATTATTGAGATTGCGCAATTTTGGATTTTGTGTTGACATTAATTGCCATCAAGATATTGAGTTTTTGATTAAGGTGATTCAGTGATCTCTGAGTTCTCATTTTGTAATCGGGATTTATTGATTTAAAGTAACTGTAAATTTCGTGAAAAAAAAATTGATATGCGTCAAGGGCGGATATGGACCGGTTGTTTATAATGTACGATTTACTGATTTTATTCCTTAAATAAATATGGTTGGACAATTATGTTTTGTGTGCTTGTTGAATAGAACCCAGTTTATTGTTTTGAGAAATTACTGCAATTTTTGGCAGTTATGAGAAGTCTTGCATTGCTTAGTGGTATGGCCAGATGAAGGCCGGTAACCGGATGGAGGTTACGGAGTTACGTGTAACTGGATGGAGTTTACGTTTGATATGTGACCGGATGGAGGTCGCATACTTGCAGAAGCTATGCAAGTACATGTTAACTAGAGATGGATCTGTTTATTTTTGAAATTCGGGTGATGTTTAACAACCACAATACACGATAAACTTGATATTGAGATTTGAAATTCGTTTTGTGATTTTAGATGGTCAGGAATGACCGAGCGGTTAAATTTTACCGTTTATTTATTTTCTTTTAGATTATCGCTTTTTAAAACCATCGTTTAGTAGAAAATAAAAGTACTTTCATAATAATATTAGGAAGATGCCCGAGGTCCACGTACCAATTGAGGTTGTAGAGGATGACGATATTAATGACGATGAAGCGTCAAATTAATTACTTGATCTGGTTATCGATTCGGGGGTCGGAGACTGTACCAGTATATCGTAGCCGTAGCCTGGTGGAAATCGGTGTCATCTCCTTGAGATGTCCGTGGGTTGGCGGTAGGCGGTAGTACTGGGTAGTACAGTCGGATCTTGCCTAGTAGCATAGATCATAGAGTCATGGTCTGACTCGGGATTCCCGTGGGGAAGTCCACAAAATGAAAGGTTTTGGAGCTATTGTGATAGCTGTGGACCACGAATGCGATACCAGGTAAGCTTGTGTGTGTGACTGTAGTAAATTTTAATCGGTCAAAAATTACCTTTTTGAAAATATTTAATGAAACTCAATGGTACGGTGTTTCGGTAATCTTTGGTACTTACTAGATCTGAAGTAGTTTAATTATGCTGTAAAAACCTAGGAGTAAATTTTAGATCAATGAGTGATGTTTCATTTCATTAGGTGTGTCTACTATAAATTGATTTAGAATGTATAGTGATTGTCTAATATTTGGGTGATTAATAAACCACGTAAAGTAGATCACGACTCTTTATTTGTAGTTGAGTAGAGTAGCAAGAATCTTGGAAAAAATGGATGGCCGAACGGAAACTGTGCTGTTCTTTCCTTTTTTAGATTAACACACGAGGGCGTGTGTCTTGTCAGAGATGGCCGTGTCGCAGAATGAAGTACTAAACTTAAGGTCTTTATCAATCTGAAAGCAACTTAACTATAATGGCACTATGCGGTTGGCAAAATCAAATAACATTGTCAAATGTCAATGTCATAGAAGTAGCGGTTGGGAATCGAAATGAACGTTCTTTTTGAATATGGCGTCGGGCGTGTGCACTTGTGAGGTTATCCCTACTTTTGTAACGGTGAAAGTGATTGCAATGGCAGTTGAGAACAGAATCGATCGGGCCAAGTTCGAATGTAGACGCGCGGCAGTGCACTGCAGTAGCTACGAAATAGTATCGTGATTAGTTGGTGTTAATTGTTTTAAGTGTTAGCGCGTGCGTGTGACCCGATATGTTTAGATGTGTCCTAAGAGCTAGCTATCCCTTGTTGTCCAATGGGCGAGAAGCCTGGTGTTCAGAAGTCACGTGATGAGGCGCCTAGATACGCGAGTGTCTGTGTACCCTTGACCCTTGATTTCACCAATTGCTGTTGGTTATCAGTTGTGTTAGCACGGAGGAGGCTCAGGTAGACTATTGTGCTGTGAGTCACTGTGGACGCGGGGCGTGGGCGTCTGCCTTAGCCGTGATTCGGGTTACCGTCCCTCTATCGGGACAATTATGCCCTCGCTTGACCTTTGTAAGATTGTGTACCCTGATTAGATACCCTGTAGATACCCTGTTAGTTAACTGTCACTCTGCTTTAAAGAGTTGCCCACAAAAGTCATCCTACGACCCTATATGATGCTCGGAGCCATCCATCCTGACTTCCACTTGCCCCCTTTATATCCCTCCATCTCTGACATATTTTATTGATTATTTTTGTACATAACATTATTGTGTCTTACTAAATTGTTGATAGTAAGCATTTAATATAAATAAATTTGTATAGAATAAAAAAAACATAATATTCAATAATACACGACGTTTTTAAATGTATTGATTGAACAACGTGTGAATTGGCCGACTTACCAAAAATCCCACCCAAAAAACAGGTTCATTTTAGCTGTTAAGTTCATTTTCTGGCGTCTTACAAAAACATAATCTTATTTTGACGAGAGAAGAAAAACAAATGTTCCAAACGAAAACGTGTCAAAACAAGGTCAAAATATCACAATAGCTTACAGCTAAGATGTGAGTTCTATGCTCCGCATGTGTCTGTCACCACAGATCTGCTTCTACTCACGCCCACCGTGGCGTAGGCTACATGGCTATTATACAACGCTGTCTCAACAACTAATCATGGAGTAATGGGCATCATATGCACTCAGAATTGTTGTGACCATGCCTGTCGAACCACTCTGTTCAATAGCAATTTAAAAACAAAGATTTGAGAAAATAATTCATCATCATAACGTGTTAGGTGACACGGTTAATCGAACATACACTGATGTCAGTGTTCGGAACCACCTTTCGGTCTCTGGTGGTTTCTTTAACGATTACCAATTATTCTAAGACGGAACCAACGTCTTCTGAAGTACGGAATTATCTTATTATCAGATAATCAGGTGATTTAGGCCTGCAATTTTCTAACCAAACTAAAAATAATAAACTAAGTATGCTTCCTGTGGGAGTCGAACCTACGACCCCCGAATCTACAGACAAACGCCTTAATTACGGGACCACAGAGTCAGTTAGTAAATAATTGATTCCCATCTTCTTTGGTAAAGCTATAAGAAGTTTTGCAGAGCTAACAAACTGCATCTATCACTTACGTACAATAGAAAGCCACGACTTAAATTAAACTTTGACAATGCATTTAAAAGTTTTAAGTGAAAAATTCTCTTAAGAACAACAAAGGACGCTTTGAGATACCTACTAGAATCTTAACCACACGAGTCTGTATTATACGGATTTTAATTACATACTGAAACGCTATTTTCAGAGGTTTAGTTAAAAATAATATTTACTTCTGTAATGTTATGTAATAAACCTCTACCCTCTATAAATAACCTCGGATCACGTCGAGCAAGGTTAGTTTGATGTGATCTGACAGAGACCTCTATGGTTTACTGAAATGTGTTTAGATTTTTTGTTATAATCTTTTTTTTTAATGGTAAATTAATAAATAATTAATTTCAAATGGCATATCTAACTTAAAGATTTCATAATGGCAATGATATTTTGTGTTAGGTTATTATGATAGCAATTCCTTGGGCAATCTTTGTAGGGGTATCCTGGTAAACTTATTTGACCAATTTTATAGTTTTTCAATATTAAATTGTTTGACATAAGCAAACGTTGCAGAAGATCTCGCCAACGCGCAATTTCTTTTTTTTATACAATAAATAATACCAATTTAGTACACACTAGCAGTCTACCCCGGTTTCGTCCGTAGTACATAGCCTATCACTCGGGGTTAGTGAGGATTTCCAACGATGAAAGAATTTTTCAAAGCGGCTCAGTATTTATGAAGCCTATTGGATGCAAACAAACAAACAATCAAATCTTTCCTCTTTATAATATTAGTATAGATGAAGAGAGACCCAATGCTCAGTCAGCAGTAAAAAATACAGTTTTAATGAATCATGAATTTATCAATTAATCAATTAAAAAGAGAGGTAACGGTATCGGGCACGTACGTAATATACATCCGTGTGTTTCACCATAATAGAACAACTTTTATACAAACCATTTCTAGAAGCAACATTATGAAAGTAATAAACGAGCGTGGTATTACCCGGCTAATGTGTGTAGTGCGTATTTTATTGTTTGAAGATGTAGAAATAAAGGGTTTCTCTTTGCAGTCGGGTAATGGTTGTTTCTCTCTGCAGGAGACAGTCCCACTGAAAAATAAGACGCTTCGAGTATTCTTAGTAGTTTCCAGTTTTCATAAGAATTTTAGTCGCTAGTTTCTTTTAGTGATTTATTACATTTCTTGTTTATTTTTAACCAACCGAGAAACAAGTTTTTCTCAGACAAGTTTGTGTTAACTATGGCAAAACCATAGACTTAAAATTTGGAACTACTAAACAACCAAAACGTACTAAGGCATGAAATCGGAACGAAAAACAGTTGATGATATTATAGAAATAAAACGTAATGGCGATTGGTATGGTAGCTATAACATTATCTATTGAACAAAGGGTGGATTCAGCTTCCACATAAAACATTATAGGGATTGCGGACGTAACATAAAGAAGGTATAGAAGGACATCTTATCGGTGGAGTTAAGCTTTCAGTATGCAGTTTGGGAATCTCTTACGCCCAAATACTTAAACGCTACTCAATTTTGAGAGCTGCTCATGTATAATGCTGTCGCGCTGAACGTCAGCGATATGACAGTGACAGCATGATACTTTTAAAACTGAAGAACCGAATACTCAAACGCTACTCAATTTTGAGAGCTGCTCAAGTATCATGCTGTCGCGCTGAACGTCAACGATATGACAGTGACAGCATCATACTTGAACAGCTCTCAAAATTGAGTAGCGTTTGAGTATTCGGGCATTAGACTATAACACTTAGACAATAATAAGAGTCGACTAGACCATTTTAAAGCGATTTCCAAGAGACATGGATTCGGTGCCTGAGATTCGTGAAAATGCGATTGTCTGAAAACAGCGCTGCGCCATCTGGACGACTTGCGTCGCACTAACTACTGACTAAAAATGTCAGTCGAAATACCTTACATATTTTTTTATTGAAATATCGAAAACTCAAACAAAATGTCTTCAGCGATAAATTAAATTATTTATAAGAATCAGTATTATTTTTATGATCTCATGTCAACTTGTTTTGGGTATGTTTTCACTGGTGGATCTGGCCTATCTTATCCCTTAGTCGCCTCTTATGACACTCGGGAAGAGAGCAGGTGGTGGTTTGTTTTTAGCTGGAAACTAAATGGCAATGAACCTTCTTATAGTGTACATTTGTTGTCACACGGCCAATGTCAATTTCCAATATTTTCTAATGCAAGAACCGCACTTCGGTTGGTCGTTATGTTTTGTTAATACTGTTTACTTTAATGGTATAAGATCGTGATAAATTTTTTAGTAATCATATGATTTATGATAAATAAGCAAGGTATTTTAGTACAGACTGTTATGCATACCTTAATAAATAAATAAAAATTATAAAAATAAGATGAGATTTCTTTAGAAATAAGCCAGCACCCTTGTACTATAGTTCTATATTCTATGTTTTTTTCTTGTATATTTTTCTGTGTACATGAATTTAAATAAATAAAGTTTTCAAAAGGATGAAAAGGGAATAAAATTGCAATATAGAGCTGACTGTCAATCTATCATATTTTTTTTTTAAATATACACGTTCTTCCGTTCTTAAATTACTTTGGAGTCAAGATTCTGCGTTTAATGACAACTAAGGACATATTTCCCAATATTCCCACGGGAACCTAATTGGGCGCCTGTATGTTCGTAATTAATAAAAAACCGGTCAAGTGCGAGTTGAACTCGCGTGGAGAGGGTTCCGTACATTGCCAATGTTAGTTTTTATATTTAATTGTATTTATCTTCTACTATCGCTATCTAGTGGTGTTTTAGTGAACTATTTTCCGTAAGTGAACGTTTTATATTAAATTTACAGTTAATTGTCAATTGATAGAATTTTTGTAGATTTTCCTGTAATCTACAGACAATGAACGATATTTTGTATTTTTTTTAAATTTTAGGCTCAGTAGTTTCGGAGATCAAGGGGTTCAATGGTCAATTTTCGTCTTCTTTCATGAATAAAATCAAAACTATTTATGTCACAATAAAAACAAAAATATATTTGAAATCCTCATAACAAGCCCTTTTATTTGATATATAACAAGGTAAGGCTTGCAAATCTTTTTTTTTTAATTCCTAAGTTGTCCACTGAAAATGACCCTTATTTAAAAAATATATTTATTTACTTTGCACATCTGTGTTTGGGTTACAGGATTACGCCATCCTACCAAATTTCATCTGTTTTGGTCCAGTAGGTTCGGAGAAAATTGGCTGTGACAGACGGACGGACGGACAGACAGACGCACGAGTGATCCTATAAGGGTTCCGCTTTTACATTTTTGTACGGAACCCTAAAAATTTAAACAAATCAACAAACAAAGCCTCTAATAAGACTATCTTACATCATTTAGCTACTATGTATTTGTTATAAAATATAGTATCGTTGTTAGTATCCCATATCACAAGTCTCAAACTTACTTTGGGGCTAACTCAATCTGTGTGATTTGTCCCTATATATATTTGTTTATTATTTACTTAGTTTAAGGTTAATATATCAAAAATGACATGTTCATGAGAAACTGTTTGATATGTTAGTACTATATCTGCATAGCAACTGAATAAGGAATCAATTCCGTTCACTGCATCAGATACCGATACAGCGCAATTGGATTTACTGAAAGGTCTCAGATATATTCGCAGAATATAATCAACATTACATAGAGGATCAATATGTGGAATAAGCTTGGTACATAAATTCAGGCTATAACTCTAGCATTTTTAGTAAATCAGGACGAATAAATATATGTAAATGGCTCACAAAGGGAAATGAATATTAACATCGGATTCAAATCAAACCAAAACCAAAGAATAAGAAAATTCAAAACTCAAAATTACTTATTTGCTCCACTCCAACGGACTTCCTAATTCTAAATCCAAAAAAAAAAATACGTCTTCGGATGCAACTGGAATAAATCTTAGATAAAAATGATTGAATCTTTTCAAACTCTTTATTTCATCTAGTCGATATCTTAAAAGATGACTTACAGATCATCAAATATATATAAAAGAAAGTCGTGTTAGTTACACTATTAATAACTCAAGAACGCCTAACCTGTTTTGGCTGAAAATTGGTCGGGATGTGGCTTGGAACCAGGAGAAGGACATAGGGTACCTTTCATCCCAGGAAAAAGCACTGGTCCCGAGGGAAGTTCACCATGTTTCAAATATATAAAATTTGCAGAAATTATAATTTTTAAATTTTGAATGGAACAGAAAATGCAAACTACTACTGTATACTGGAATTTTCATTACGATTCTCGAGTTATTTCACAAGGACAGTTAAAAAAAAAGATAAATTTATTTATTCTTCTCCAACAATCTGTACAACAGTATGTATAAGTATGACATAATTAATGTGTCGGAACAGATGGGAGGAGACTGGAGCCTGAAGAAGGCAGGGCCTGTGGTACAGATCTCCAGTGCTCCCACTTTTGGTGAACACAAGTGAGAAAATACACGTAACCTAGGAAAAATAAAAGAACGATAGTAATAGACAAAGTCATAAAGACTCCTCGGCCGCAGTACTTGCTGTTGTTCTCTTTTGTAAGAATTAAAATGTTATTTTCGACCAACTTTTGAATAAGACAGACAGTAGTTATTGACGTCAATTAGTGATAAGAACGTCCTATAATGAGAATAACAAAAAAGTTTACTTTTTTATAAGTTCTTTAAGAAAAATTGTCGTGTTTTACTTAATTTATAGATAATATTACGTAAATTTTTACATTTCAGTAAAGGCGGACTTATTGCTAAGAAATTTCTTCCAGTCTTGGGTATTTAGTGGAATAAAAATCGGTTAACGATCATCTGAGAGCCTGTTTGCCTACTAAAACGACATTTGTATAAAAAAAATGTACAAAACTTTTAAAATCGTAACAGTGTTTCAATAAATTTACATGTAGTGAACGATAGAGTGCCAATTAAGCTAAATGCTTCAATATAAATAAAACAAAGCTAGATCGGGACCTATTTCCGTTAAGCAATATCAATTATCACAGGCGACCAAGCGAGATCGTCTATTATTCCAATAAACACAAAAAGGACTAATAAGTGATAATTAAGAGATGAATAAACACGTCTTGTTACATTCGTATATTTGACTTATTTTTGAAAAATAAATATATAAAACAAACAGCAGTGTTAGCAGTTAAAAGTAGAAATATATCAGGATTACTATCCGGTTATAGATACTAGATCTATAGGGATTTTGGCATTTGTGGAAGTGGTCCGTGAATGTTAGTATTGTTAGTGGACTCTTAATAAAGCATTCTCACATTTTTTCATTTGCACGGATGTGTTATCAGCTGGTTGATTCGGAGCCCAAGACACGGAATAAAATAAAAATACCCAAGTTTACTTACCTACTTGTTCCACTTTGCATTTTTAGCGCGCAGGTGTTATAGCGGTTTTGCTGTGTTACGACAGTTTTGGTAAATACGCCTCACTTGAAACAATTTCATAATATAAAGAATAAAACTGCCATAGTTTTCTCAAATGACTAGGGTCTTCAAGAAGGATGTGAGAAGATTCCACCCAGGGTCGGCAATTTACTCGCTTCTGGTGATGCAGGCGTCTTATAGCAACGGTTACCGCTTCCCATCAGGTGGGCTGTATGCTTGTTTTCCTACTTGATAGTATAAAAAAAGTCGCGTTGCGTCGCGGAGTCTAGTCCTTAACAATGTACTCGAAATAATAGTTTTGCAATTATGGACATTATTTTAGTACTTATTGTGGTAGCGACATGTTAAAGTATAGCAATCTACACCACGCCCAACAATAGTGTTGTTTCTTAAATATGCATCATCATTATCATCATATATTATTGAATTTGACCAATACGTGGCCACCTTTATTGCTCGATGATTCGCCATGTTTGAATAATACTGCTGGACATAGGCCTCCAAGGTTTCCCAAAATGACCTTGGAAGCGGCCTAAAGCCTGCCTACGACCATCTTCAGCTAAAAAATGCTTATTCAGCTCCTAAACTTACATCTCCGCTTCATTTCCGAATCTCATATTATACGAGGACAGATAGGTCACTAATTAGAAGAAGAGTACTCAACTCGATTCAGCTAAATGCACTCGGCAAGTGCACTTGTGCATTCTAATGTCGTAATGTTGAAGCAGGGACGACGCCATTCGATTCCTTTGATCTCGCCGCTCCTACTTTGACTGTGCAGTTCTGTGATTTGAATTATTGATTAGAATACTTGGAGATCTTTAATAATTTCTTAGATTGTCTTTTTAGTGTGAACTTTGGAAAAAATACAGCAGTCACATAATAATAGTGTGGAATTCTTAACGCTGCTTCTTCTCTTCTTGCGATAGTAAAGAATTTCATTTTAGCTTCCTATTTTTCAATAAATCAATCATACAAACTGACGCAAAATTCTAGAAAAACTTAGGTTTGTTATCCCAGGTTTAAAACAAGATTTGGTAATTTTGCCATGAAAACATGAAAACTTTGCTGAAGATATATATGACAACACTCAACGACTGATGCTGGGAATGGCTTGTCGAAGCACGGAGGAGCTCAAGTTGAAAATGCCACTAGGTTAAACTCAGTTAACGCCAAATCATCGAGCTGTCAGAGTAGTTAGGTGGATGAAAGCAATAACTATTCTTCAGCTGTACCCCTGGTATGAGATTTTATAAACTCAGACTTTGTATGACAAACCTGTACAGCGCCACTGCCGGTAGTAAAACAACACTGAAAAATATTAGAGAAAATTTAAATACTTGTCCTTAAGGTGATACCTCGGTGAACACTAGCGCCATTGTCATTTAAAATTCATTACTCACTGAAAACACAAATTGTATTATTGCTTAAAACGGCCACTTTTAGCAGTGTTGAAATTTGTAACTATATGTAACTATAATTTAATAATTGAATATGATTAAAATTAACTTTAGATCCAGAACCTTAATTACAGCAGAGGGATTTTTGATAACTTGTGTTTTCAGTGAGTAATGATTTTTAAATGACGGTGGCGCTAGTGTTCATTGAGGTATCACCTTAAGGCGCTGTGCATCAGGGGAATACCGTAAAACGTCTATTTTTTTGTCGCGCAGTTAGCTTTATTCTTCATGGAATACAAGCATGAAAAAAATATAAAGTATAGTTCAAAGATCAAAATAAATGATTACATCAAAATATTTAAAAAAATAAATAATTAAAACCTAGCTAAATAAAATAGCAAAAAAGGTTTTGTCGCGAATTACTTGATATCTTCAGCGACAACTACCAATTTTTTTACGTCTATAAAAAGAATAACATAATGACCCAGAGGGATACCTAAAAAAATTACAATATTTAGTAATAATTATTGAAATATTAAGTTAAAACTGAAAAATTTCACCCGAAATGGCATTGAACGGAGACTAGTGACAGGCCAACCCAGTATCGCCACTTTCAACCTTATTTCATTACGAGTACGTACTATAATCGCACTTCACTCCTCTCATACACCTAAGGGTTGGGGATACAGCGCCTTAACTAAATCTATACAAAGTTTCATCATAATTGGTCCAGCAGCGGACTATTCTACAATAGCGTAACAGACAGATAGACTTTCGCATCTAATATATTAGTAGTTAAGATCAAGATCCGAAAACAAGTGACAATCTTTAACAGTCACTTGTACTTAAGACAGTATTTACTTTAGTCTCGGAACTAATAAAAGAGGACTGCAACTGTGTACCTTCGTCACGATGCATTAGAACCCAGTCGTGAGTGCATTTAGAATTGAGTTTGAGAGTCGCCGGACTCGCCAAGTAATTAGTGAGTTAGTGAGCTATTTTCGCGCAAGCTTTAGAGGTTAACTCGGCGCTTATCAAAAAGTAAATATATTTTTAAGGTTTCGTACCAAATAGGCGAAAACGTTCTTCGTCGGTTAGTCTTTCTTTTAGAAGGCAATTTGCTTTCAGCTATTATTAAATTAGTAAAAACTGGACACAGGCCGATTATTCAGTCATTATGGAAATTCTTGAAGAAAAAGGAAAGTCTAAACAGCCTGCGTCTGAAATGACGATGATGATAATAAATAATAATATATAATAATAATAAATCTTTATTCAAATTACTTAAACAAAAAAGTTTTCACAAATGATATTAGCTAGAAGATTGATATTTTCAAATTATACTTTTATTGCCGCTAAAAATGACATTAATATTACACATTACCTTTAATAAGATATGAATTGATTAAAAATATTGAGTAAATAAATAAATAACAAGATTTTTAGAAATGTACTTGCAAAATAAAATATTAAAGTAAGTTAGTAAATTAAATATTCTCTTTAATTCTATCTTCCTTGTTATTCCAAATTCATATTTCAAATATAATAACCAAATAATTTTGATTGTTTTTAATTACCTTAACAATTTAGGTGATTAAAATATTTTTGTGAAGCGAGTCATAACTCAACTACAAGACGTAGTCCTACTTCGACTTATGTCCAATTCACTTTGAACTTAGGGCTGAATGAAAATAGTTCGGTGGCACTCTTTCCCCTTGCTTACAGCAAACATCAAAGAGCGTGTTAAAGTAAGTAATTGCCAGGAAAATTAATTGGGAATCTAGTTTTATTAAAAGGGTTATTGAGTAAACTCAAATTTGTACACGGTAAATTAAAACTAAAATTCAAAACCCCATTTTGTTGCCTATACAATACAGTACATAATTCTTTATTCCATCAAAATTTTAAGAAATATATGCTGGCCTATATTACTTTACCATCTATGTCTTTTTCGTCCAGAATAGACTATTTTGCCTTTTCCGACGAGGTAATAAAAAAAAACAGAGGTCTAATTATATTTCAGTCTCACGAACATGTAATTACGATTACTCTTTACTTTTCCAATCTACATCATTATTTAGTATAGGCGTCATAGTTCTTTGGCACTGCTTCTTGGCTGAAATGAAATTGTTTATCACTACATAGTATAAAACAAAATCGCTTTCTCTGTCCCTATATCCCTATGTATGTTTAAATGTTTAAAACTACGCTACGCACACAACGGATTTTGATGCGGTTTTTTAATAGAAAGAGTGTATCCAGAGGAAGGTTTTTATGCCCATGCGAAGGTGGGGCGGGTCGCTAGTTCTTAATATAGGGGATCTTATCACTTATTGACGTCATTCATTACTTAGGTATATTAAGTTTACCACTACTTCTAATTCGAGTAAGAAGAGAAGAAGCTGCGCCACAAACTCCACTGTAGCATTTTCTCCAAAAACGTCAATTATTTACAAATTTGAGTCAAAACAGACGAATTTACATTTGCGTGAAAAACTAATTTCTTTGATCTGTTATGTAATTGTTTAAACTCATATTTATTTTCTTATAAACATTGAAAATATTATCTTTCAAAGCTTTTATTTGCTAAAGCGGTGTTTGTTCCAAGGACACAGTAAATTAAAAAAAAGAAGATTCTTTTTTCTACTCCTGTGATTAGACAAGCGTTACATTTTTCTTTATTAATTGTTTTATGGATAAGAAGGTTATAACATTGATTTAGCAGGTACGGTGGACCACATAGAAAAGTATACCTTCTACGGTGTGAGTATAAGGCTAAGGGGTTATACTTTCAATGTCCCCCTGTACCCTAACCACAAAATAGCATGTGACTGTAGTCACATGCTATTTTGGTGGCATTAAGCATAAATGGATTGCCATGTACATGCGGTTTCCACCTCCATTTCCCAGAATAGTATTTCGGAGCAAGAGAACAGTCACCTGCAGATTTGGATACACATACTTTCATACATCGTGGTTAGTAGTGTGTATTTATTAAACTATGCCTCTGTACCAATTGCATTTTGGTTTTGAGAAGAGTAATTAATCCGATTATAAATTCCTGCAAAAAAAAATATAATATACTGTTAATTATATTTTGTAAAATTAGATTTTTTATTTTATAAATAATCTTAGACATTTTGGTGTCTAAGCTAGAACGTGGGTCAGAGATTATATGGTTTAAAAAAAATATAGGAAATATATTTTCTATATTTTTTTCGATCGTATCGTTTAAAAAAAAATATAGAAAATATATTTTCTATATTTTTTTCGATCGTATCGTTTAAAAAAAATATAGAAAATATATTTTCTATATATAAAAAAAAAATATATAGAATATTTTGTTTAAAAAAAATATAGAAAATATATTTTCTATATTTTTTTTAAACCATACGATCTCTGACCGACGTTCTAGCTTAGAATTTCTTCTAAAGCACGATATCCTTTCAATATATTAACCATGCTTCTCGTAGGGTTCATATCCACGCCACAATCGGATCACTCTTATCACTGGTACGGAATTGATAGTACAATTAACGTATTACTGTACCACAGAAAAAATAAAGATCAGTGCTGACATGATGTAACAGTAAATAAACAGTTAAAACGTATCTTTCCTTATATTATTATTCTACCTAAAATATTGGTATTCTTTCACAGAAACTTCACAGATAAATAAAAATAATTTTAGAAAAAAATAATCTTTCACAGAAATACCAAACCAAAGACACATTACATGTTTCAAGCTTACTAGTCAGAATAACAAAACAATTGTACGTAAAAAAAGAGGAAGCGGGCAATATAAATAAAATATCCTAACAAAACATGTCTGCCGCAGGAAAAATCATAAATATTTTACGCAAACTTCCTTCTCAGGAGACAGTTTCGGGACATTCCGGTCATTAGAAAAGTTTTAGTGGCTATTACAGCCTGCTTTATAGGTATAACAGGGCACACAGCGGTGATTTAAGGCCCCAGTCCATTGCTGCGTGTTCTAACTACAGTTTTGTATGTCTTGTCTCCTGAGATAGTCTTTGTACGTGAGTTACAGACCAAGGGATTATGAAATGAACCGCTCGCGGGCATGAGAAATTTTTCCTTGCTCTGTGACGTGAGTAATGATTTGTGTATAACCGCGTAAGAAACTCCTGCTTTTGTGTCCGTGACATTTCGTCATGTGGACCGAACTCGAGCGGAAAATATCTAAAACTGGGTTTGGTAGAAACACGTTTCTTCTAGGGCACACAACGGCAATTAAAGTCGCTATTCACAGAATTAAAAAATATTAACAAGAAGTGGCATAGCGCACGAAAAACGTGTCATTAGTTTGGCTTGCAAGCCAACGTTTCACACAGAAAAAATGGGCGGGGAATTTGATTACGTCATTTATTGCCACTGTTATTGGTCGATATTATTAGTGGCTTAGTTGTAAACTACATAATACATTTCTAATAAGGTCTGGTGTTGTTTACATGTATTAATTGAAGATAAGAAGAGAGAATACGCTGCCACACTGATCCCGGAGCTAAATCCGCGTCAAAACATTTCTATTCAGACAATTTCTCTGTTCTGTGGCGCTAGTCCACTGCTGCGTATAGAGACTAAGGTATTGTATGTCTCCTGACTATAATCTATCTATCTTTCTGGGTATGTGATTAATGATTTATGTATAACTGCATGAGATACTCCCGAGTTTGGGAGGCTGACATATTCATGTTTCGGAGTGAGCCGGGGCAACGGGGATATGCTCGACTGCCCCAAAAAGAAGATCATGCCGCCAGGCCGGGTGTTATGCATGAGGAACCGCGGTTCAGACTATGTCATGTCGGAGGTTGTATGTATTGCTTTTATCCGAAAAAAACTTGCAAGCGCGATATTTTCGTATACGAGTATATCGCGCTTGCAGTTTTTTTTAACTATAGTAACTTCAAACGAAAACTGGCGAATTACTTGGGAAACAAGTGTTTGAAGAAACCACCTCCGCTTTGGTTATACAATAAAAAAAAAAACAATAATGACCATGGGTCTCGAAGAAATCTCTTTTATGTTATAATATATGTTTAGGTAAAGACGCAAGCAGGTGTGGAATTGTAGCTTTATTGGTATAACAGGGTCCGCAACAGGGATTTACGTGGTACCGAATACCATGGGATTTTGCAGTTGTATCGTTTTCTTATTCGGTAATAAAGTAAGGAAGAGTTATTTTTGTGGTTGATGTAAGGGTAGTAAGGTTATAAATTGTTATGTCACAAACGAATGTGTAACTTGGGTAATGATAATAAAGAAGGAAATAAAATTGGCTATTATCTAACTGCTCTTGAGAGTTGAATTGAATTACCTCATATATATATGTACTTATTAGAATTGTAATTCTTTTTCTTAGGTAAAAGAAACCCATATACGGAACTCATTACGCGCCCAAAACCCGTATCGCTAAAAAAATTAAAATTGACGACACGGCTAGAAAACCTGTTATTAAAAAAAGTCAAATTGGATTTAAAAGCTATTGCAATAAAGACAGACCCATCCTTACACATGAAGATACTCCTATTTTTGCGTTGGAGGTTAAAAGCAGAATCGTACTTTGGGCAATAAAACAAAATAATTTTACTTATCTAAGTCTATAAAGTAAACAATATAAAGAAGATACTAGTATTATCTCTAATAGGAATTTGATAAGTCCAATCCGAAGCTTTCAAAGCAGTGCACAATAGCGCCCTCTAGCCGTCATATATCTGGCCTCCCAGACGATATCTGAGAGGTTGTTTGCAGTATATTCAGGGCATTAAGCGCTTCCGGCGGAAATCGGAGATTTACATCGTTAACTTGACTTTTAAATTTGGAAGCGGATTGTAATTCCGGAATTTTGAGTTTGTGAGAGTCGGGAATATCAGATTTAACCGACTGCAGTGAAGCTATAAAAGGAGGGTTCTATATTAATTCGTGAATGAAATTTTATGAATATAAATGAGTTTTAATGTTATTTTGTAAATGAATAAATATCTTCCAGTAAATCCATACCAATACTAATATTTTAAATGCAAAACTCTGTCTATCTGTCTGTCTATTACGCATTCACGGCTTTCAGTTAAGGAATCAGAGGTCCAACCAACAAATGCTACTTTTGGGTGAGATATAACCGAGTCCCACGCGGGCGAAGCCTCGGGCAACAGGTAGTTTCATTTATAGTAAGAAGAGGCAAGGCTAAAATAAATATTCTTAAAAAAGACACCCAATTTTGTGGTATTTTAATAGTGTAATTTTCTATTAAATTCTTTAGGTTTAAAAAGGGGTTTTTATTAGCATAAACACAAAATAAATTCCAGTCATTTAACATCCGATAATCTGCCCGTATTATAGTGCGATTGATTTTTACAATCAAGACAAATTTAATGATACTCTATATGTTAAAATCAGCCCAGCATTTTGGGCTACAAACAAAAATACAAATGCTATAAAAACACAACCCTTCCTTTAGGCAGTCGAGTAAAAAGGCACACATTATTTCCATTCCATAACCGAATGTTTAAAGTTAAACGTGGTTTTAAAACGTAAATAAATTCGTAATCCGCCAACACATTGGCTAGAGGCGAAACGAAGCCCTATTTTGCAATTACCCCATTTAATGGTACATTTGCGAGGGTAGGAGCCAAAACGCATTTTTTTCCACCGTATGTAAATTACAATGAATGTTTTTCGGAATTAACTGATTTGCTGGATTTATACCTTTTTGCGACAGGAAAATGTGTTTTGGTATTTTGTTTCTAAAATAAATTGAGTTGGATATACGAGTACTGTTGGTACAGTCGGTTGCAGAGAAATCTGACCCCCATGCCATAGTGTCACTATTGAAAGGGGGATGGACTGATTTTAGAGTAAAACAAATAAATTAAAGATACCTTGACAAGTAACGTTACCTACTGCAAACTGCGTGTTCACTCTTAGGCTGAAAAGAAGTTACGCACGCTCTAGATTTATTTATAAGAGTTCCACGAATTGATAGATACATAATCCACGCTGCTTACTTCCTTGACGAGACTTTCCTAGTAAGGAAGTCATTGCACTTTGAAAGCAATTAAGTTCTGCTATGTATGACCATTGACTTATTTATTGATTTATTTATTAAAACTTTATTGTTCCATAAGTACAAGATGACTTATTGTATTACCTAGATAAATCTATACTGTAACTTATTACTGGATCATGTAAAACATATTTATTTAGTTTATATGAGTAAACTAGCTGTTGCCCGCGGCTCCGCCCGCGTGTGCCTCGGTTATATCGCGCCCGAAAGTAGGCTATGTTTGGCTTCTAGTGCATAACTATATCCATACCAAATTTTATCACAATCGGTCCAGCAGTTTAGCCATGAAGAGGTGACAGACAGACAGACAAACAGACTTTCGCTTTTATAATATTAGTATCAAATAATAGTATAATTTAAGGTCAAAATGATTTAACGGTATAAACTAGCATGCCTGTGGGAAAACAATATTCTCTCATAGCGATATTAATTTCACCATTTATTATCATAATTCTGCTGAAAACTTGTTAATTTACTAACTTTGTATAACGATCATTGAATATTTATGAATGCTAGAAGGCTAGACAAAAAGTTTGAAATATGAAAGGTCGACCTACATTTCATTTTTAGAGTTCTGCATCCAAATAGAAGAAACAGGGTCTCTAGGGACATACTTCCATGCTGGTCTTGGAGAGAAAGAAAAACATAGAATGTACCAGCCAGCAAATGTCAACTGAGGAAATCGAAGATTGGGGGAATCATGAATTAGGCGATAGGGCTAGCAACCCATCAATATTGATTTCCTGTTTTAACTACGATGCTAAATGTGGCCTAAGCTTATATGACTACACTCTGTATCCATATCCATACTAATATTATAAATGCGAAAGTCTGTCTGTCTGTCTGTCTGTCTGTCTGTCTGTCTGTCTGTCTGTCACCTCTTCACGGCTAAACTGCTGGACCGATTGTGATGAAATTTGGTAGGGATGTAGTTAACGACCTGAGGTCAAACATAGGCTACTTTTGGGCGCGATATAACCGAGTACCACGCGGGGCGAAGCCGCGGGGAACAGCTAGTACCCTATATAGGAAAAGACGTGATTATATGAATAAATGAAAGGATCTCTCTAAGCAAGCCTTCGCTGTCAAGACAAGATAGCAAATATGAAAATCTAACCAAATTCTGGATAGAATAGTTTCTTTGTTATAAACCAACATAAATCAATATGGATTGTTTCTCAAATATTGAAAACAATGCAGTATTCAGATTTCCAAATCTTCAATTTCATTGTACAGTCATGCACAACCCAGTTTACAATCCAAGTCTGCGCAGGTTCTGATACCAGTTGCAATCCATTGCGGGGCTATATTGTAGCTATCCGAATGTTTATTTCGCACTTTGAATGTAGTTTGCGCGGGAAATATGAGATTGCGCAGCTTCGATTAGAATTTTGTATGAAAGAACATTTGTTACGATTGAGCGTAGAACTGTTTTATTTGTGGTTGTGATTCGCCACTGTTTTTAACCGACTTCATAAAAAGGAGGAGGTTTTCAATTCGTCGGTAAGTATTTTTTTTCATATCAAACATTTAAATAGATTCGAAGTTGGTGCCTATTTCACGAATTCGTTGACTAGCTGCTGGCTCGTTAATTAGCATATTTTGTTAAAAGAATCGGCACCGACTTCAGATTTATTTAAATATTTGATATTAAGCATATTTAAACAACAATGTATTAATTATTTCATCATTTTTAGTTGAGGAATTGAAGTAGGTTTCGTTTTATTTGCAAAAACAATTATATTTGAATTAGCTTTGTTATAATGCTAAATAGTTGCGCATGTCGTTTTATCTTATAGTATTACGAAATGACGGCCGCTCTACTAGAATCAGCATATCAAGTACCGTCTTACCACTAATAACGGAATATGATATTCCGGGGCAGATACAGGTAATTTATCTTTATGAAAAAAAAAAAAATCTCTCCTACTGTAGTTCAAAAATAGATCCTAAATCAGCACATAATGAACTTAACCAGCTTTAATCGCTGCTACGGGCAGGCCCTGTAAACTGTAAATCTCTTCATTCGTGCACACATTACAGACTAAATAGTTGGCGGGCCACGCGAACCATGTTTTGTTTTTTAGTCGTCCTGTGGTCCAAGTCATAAGAGATGTTGGAGATAAGATACTGGAAAAACGTGTTAATTCATCATAAAACTTTCTGCAATGTCAGATTTTTTCGATGAAAATTTTGATGCCCTTTTGTCCAAACCGTATATTTGAGGCCAAAAATAGTGCATTTTAATTTTTCCTGGCACTGCGGGCACGACAATTATTATAAACTGGCAGTCAAAAGGTTAATAATACCGACCCTGGAATTAGGTCGGTATTGTATAGTATGAAGAAATAAAGTACTTGTACCTACTTAAAATACTTTATTAATAAGATTTTTACAGGAATATTTAAAAAAACTTATCAAGGGTTATTGATAGTTCAATCAGATTTGTGTTTGTTAGATCTCCACCGTACGTTTAATAAAAAGAGATAAATAGATAGATATACTCTTTATTGTTACATTAACAAACAAATTATCCATGTTGATACAAATAAGACAATTACGTAAAAATATACTAAAAGCACTAAAAGAGGAAGCCAGACTAATATGGTTACAATCCCGTAGCTTTAGTGGCCTATTGCTCACTGTCAGTCATTGACATCCTAGTGACTGCCGTCATCAGGCTTTACGTGCCATCCGAAATCTTCGGAGTCAGGTCAAACAATGGGGTCGCTTGACATTCAAGGTCGTAACTAATACGCATTACCCGCTAGGTTATCGAGCTCCCCAATGAAATCTGAAGATCTAAATCACAAAAAAGTCGTTTCATCTCCTAACTTATACCACAATTTAAGTTTTTTGCTGAGTAATACGGTATTAAAAATGTCCCGACCAGAACATAGCCACGTCGCTTAGGGAAATACCACAAAAAAAAAAGAATTATAGTTTTTCATCACTACTCTTTGGCTTTTCTTCGTGGCACTTTTTCATTTTATTAATATTCTAGTTGGTTGAGCACGTAATTTCTGTTTGAGCATGTTTACTGGCATATTTTGAGTGAAACACTTTTTGACTAGCAGTTGGAAAATGTGATTTGTTGACTGTCTATGAAAGTTCATATTTAAAGGGTTTTATTTGCGATATTTGTCGTGGAAATTATTATGTTCATTAATTTATTGAAGATTTGGTGTTTGTATATTATTTGTAACATATACAATTAGCAGACTTAATACTAAAAGCATTTGGTGCTGGTCAACCTCATTATGTATTTTTGTCATTATTATCATTTCAATCTCAAGACTTTCACTGCTGTATATGAGCATAACAAAATAGAAATCAACCTCAGATCACATGAATCAACACTTGTATATTAGCCACCTTTGAAAGAAAATTGCTGCGTAGAATTACAGGATACGTCACAGAACCTCGAATGACTCACGAACTCGATGCGCTTGTGTCTAACGAAAACATCATCAGATTCTGCAATCTAAGCGTTTGAGGTGGCAGAGCCCTAAAGATCATGTCGAAATGGACACCGCAGCAGGAAAGACGCAGGGGTAGACCAAGGAAGAGATGGATGGACTGCGTGATGGAAGACCAAGAAGGCGAGGGAACGTGTTGTGAAAAACTAGTAGAAGAGGTAAAGACCCGGGATTGTAGTACCGCAGGAATCTAAAACTTGTATACTAAGTGATATGTAATCGAAGTAATGTAATCTACTTACAGCTTATATTTACAAATTAAAATTGACACCAAAAGCAGCCAGCCTTCGATAACACAATCCGCGTAAGACAAATAAATGTTTTTATATTTCTATTTAAAAATCCAATCGACTTCTAGCTTTTAATTTAACAATTGATATTGACAACAAAAGCTACCCAGCCTTAGGTTGCCTTCGGTAACATAATCCGCGTATCTTCTTCGCAGAGAATTGAATTTGTACCGTTCGACCCCCGCATGCGGGAAACGATAGGATGTTGTTTATTTTTCAATAAGGTCCATTTCCTCAACTCAAATCTCGTTTAGTCTCTAAGTTACAGTCACTTTGTGAAGTGAAATTTCCTTATTGACATTTTTCACTTGCGGACTTCGGTTAAAGTCACGTATTTATTTTTATTTTTCCACTAGCCAGTTTATTTTAAATACAAATAAGACAATAATAATAAATAATACAAACCTATCTGTATAATTTTCATCGTAAATCCGTGAAGATCTGATATGATTGAGTAATAAACCTATACTAACCCATAAACCCAAACTTTCACATGTCCTACATAAGAATTACAATATATATATATTTTTAAAATGTGTTTGCCATCAGTGTTTTGGGTGTAAAATATAACTGAAGAACGATTTATCAAATACAATCCATACTAATATTATAAATGCGAAAGTCTGTCTGTCTGTCTGTCTTTCTGTCTGTCTGTCTGTCTGTCTGTCTGTCTGTCACCTCTTCACGGCTAAACGGATGGACCGATTGTGATGAAATTTGGTAGGGATGTAGTTAACGACCTGAGGTCAAACATAGGCTACTTTTGGGCGCGATATAACCGAGTCCCACGCGGGCGGAGCCGCGGGGAACAGCTAGTAACCTATAAAGTGCAATGCTAATGACTCAGCTTTGATCATTTTCATTTTGACATTTGCCGCTTATAACGCCATCTAGTATGACATGAGACCATACCATGCTTGCTCCTAGCACTATGAATTAGTGCCATCTAGCGGCCCATTGCTGTAACTTAATTGATACCAACCAATACTTTTGAAGGCAAATAGCATACTTTACGATTCTAGTTGCTTAAACCATTTGATTGTATACTTGAAACACAACCACTGCAATACGAGGTGCTTCATACTACCGTAAGAGGACGCTTTAAGTAAAGAAAAAATACAACGATGGAAGAACTGAAACATTTACTAGAGGAAATGAAAAAAGAAATACGACAACAAAAATCTGAGTTTTTAGAAATGAAAGAAGATATAAAGAATACTATAAATAACAACATAAATGAGAAATTTAAATCAATTGAATTGAAAAATGAAATTTTAGAGAAAAAAATTGAAGTTCAAGACATAAAATTAAAAAAATTCGAAAGACAAATAAGGCGTAAAAATTTGATTATTTTTGGCATAGAGGAAAAGGAAAAAAGCTATCACGAGTTAGAAAAAATAATTATAGATATAATCGACAAATATTTCCATCTTCTGTATCAGGCCAGAGACATAGAATCAGTCAGAAGAATTGGAAAAAAAGGCGGAAAAGTCAGACCTGTTGTCGTATCATTCGCTTCAATGGGTCTAAAAATAAATATTCAGAAAAATAAACATTGTCTGAAAAATACGCCATATTACATACAAGAAGACTTCCCATCAGAAGTTCTAAACAAACGTAGAGAATTACAAGGCCAACTAAAAAAAGAGAGAGAAGCGGGAAAAATCGCTTTCATAAAATATGATAAAATGATTATACTGGATAATAAGAAAAATGAAACACCGCGTGTGCATACGTATAAGAGAGTCATGCCAGAGTCCCCAGAGTTGATTTCTACTGAACATCACAGCGAAAAACAACCTTCAAAGAAAAATAAGTCAGCAACCATTAAAAATTTTGTAATACATCAACCAAAAGTCTTATACACGCCTGAAAAAAATTCAAACAAAGACTCAAAAATCAATCAGCATGAAACATAGCAACCACAGATGGGCCCCTCTCCATTGGACACAGCTCCCGGTACGGGTGGTCACCGCGGGAGCCTCAGACCACTACCCTCTATCAAAAGTCAACTTTACATTGGAACACTAAATGTACGATCTTTAGTGGCAGACGGAAGACAGAATGAACTCGAAAACGCTCTTAAAAATATAAAATGGGATGTATTAGGTATTTCAGAAATTAAGAAAAAAGACAGTAAAATTATTGAATACGATGATTATATTCTAATGAACAAAGGCGAGAAGGCCGGTTTAAATGGTGTTGGATTTATGGTTAAAAAGTGTATGAAACAATATATAACAAATTTTATAGGCATCTCAGACAGAGTAGCAAGACTGGACTTGACTATGGCAGACACAGAACTATCCTGTATTCAAGCCTATTCACCAACAGAAAAAGCATCAGAAGTAGAAGTACACGTTTTCTATGCCGATCTCTGTAAAGCCATACAAAATACTCCCCAAAACACATTAATATTGGGCGATTTTAACTCACAAATTGGGCAACCTACATTGGAGGATGGAAAAATTATGGGAAAATGGGGATACGGGCAAGAAAGAACGGACAGAGGAGAGTTACTAGTACAATACTGCAAAGAAAATGAGCTCTATATAACCAATACATTCTTTAAAAAGAAAACAAAAAAAAGGTGGACATGGCTCTCCCCAGATGGATTAACACGAAACGAAATTGACTTCATTCTTGTTAAAAATATAAAAGCAGTCGAAAATATACAGGTTATAAATGTTGCTTACTCTACCGACCACAGACTATTAAAAGTAACCTACAACCTTTCTACCCAAATAAAAATAAATAGAAAGAACTTTGGCCAACAATTACTGAAACCAGCCCCTCTACAAGAAGAAAAAATTAGAGAAAAATTTGATGAGATACGAAAAAACAAAAAACGAGATATAGGTAATTTACAGGAAACATACACAAACCTAGTAAAAGATATCAAAGAATGTATAAAAAGAATACCAAAGGTTAAGGAAAATACCGAAAATGAAAACATCTTTACTCCAGAAATTAATAACCTTATAAGAGAAAGGGAAATTTTGAAAAACAAGAAAGGTAGAACAAAAGAAGAAAGACTAAAATTGACAAAATTATACAGAAAAATAAGAAAAGAAATATATAAAAACAAAATGAAATTCAAAAATAAAATTATAGAGGAGGAACTCAAGAACAAAAACTCAGTAAGACGTTCAGAAAAACAATTGAATAAAGGAAGGGAATGGATAACCTCCCTTAAAAACAAAGAGAGTACTATAAAAACGAGTAACAGAAAAGACCTATTAGAAACTGCCTCTTCTTACTATAAAAATTTGTACAAAAAATCTGACAATGGAACCTTACAGAAAAGCAGACATCAAGTGAGTGAGGAGATTATACAACCTTTCTTGGAAAGCGAAATAAGAAACGGCATCAAGTCATTGAAATTATCGAAGTGCCCAGGTCAAGATGGAATTACAAATGAAATATTAAAAGCACTCGTAGAGCCCCTAACACCCATACTCACATCATTGTTCAACATTATACTCACTACAAGTGCAATACCAGACGAATGGGAACAGGCCATTATAACACTTCTCTACAAGAAGGGTGATCCGCTAGATATAGCTAATTATAGACCTATAAGTTTATTACAAAGCATCTATAAACTATTTACAAACCTAATTTTTCAAAGAATTAGAAATAAATTGCATTTCAATCTTTCTAGAGAACAAGCTGGTTTTCGACCGAAATATAGTACTACAGATCATATTTTCACACTCACCCAAATAATTGAAAGGTTTAATGAATACAAAATGCCTCTCTACATTGCATTCATAGATTACTCAAAGGCATTTGACTCTATTTCACATGAGGCGCTTTGGATGGCTCTTGTGGAGCACGGTATAGAGGCAGGTTATATTAATATTTTAAAAGCAATCTACCAAAAGAGCAAATCAGCAGTAAGGCTTGAACAAATTGGAGAACCCTTTATGGTGGAGAAAGGAGTGAGACAAGGAGACCCTGCCTCCCCAGGTTTATTCACAGCTCTACTTGAATACATCTTTTCAAGACTTAACTGGGACCACCTTGGAATTAAAATAAATGGCGAATACCTAAACCACCTAAAATTCGCTGATGATATTGTATTAATGAGTGAAAAATACGATGACTTATGTCTTATGTTAAAAAGTCTTGACGAACAAAGCAAATTGTGTGGGCTGGAAATGAATGCCAATAAAACGTGTCTTATGACAAATAGTGACATTATACCCATGCAAATACAATCTCAGACGATAAAATATGTAAATGAATATATATATTTAGGCCAAAGAGTATCGATACAGGATAACACAAAACAAGAAGTTGAGAGGAGAATAAGGCTCGCATGGAATAAATACTGGTCGATGAAACACATATTTAAATCAAAACTGCCAGTTCGATTAAAAAAGAAAGCAATGGACACTACAGTTCTTCCAACGTTATTGTATGGCTGCCAAACATGGACTCTTACAAAAGACACTATTAGAGAAATACAAGTTTTTCAAAGAGCTACAGAGAGAAGTATGCTGGGTTTACGACTGAAAGATCGCAATAGAAATACTGACATACGTAAGAAAACTCAACTAATAGATGCTGCTGAGCTCGCCTGTAAACTGAAATGGAGATGGGCGGGGCACTTAGCCCGCAGTAACGATGGTCGTTGGAGCGAACGCGTGCTGCACTGGTGGCCGCGCGATCACTGCAGAAAGCGCGGTAAACCGCGTGCCCGCTGGCGCGACGACATCATGGCCGTCGCCGGTCACACCTGGACGAGACTCGCGAGCGACAGAGCCCGCTGGAGACTGATGGAGGAGGCCTTCACCCGATATTGGGTTCCCAATCCCCCAATACAAAATGTCAGATAAGTCTTTTAAATTGACATTAAATTGTAAGAATTAATTAAAAAAAAAAAATATTTGACTTTATACTAACTTTGGCAAAAATGTATAAATAATATCAAATTGACATAAATAATTAGAAAATAGAAATTAAATTTTAAATCTGACAAAAATGTTTAATCTTATATTTGCTGACAATTTTTAATTGAAAAGATACCTAACAAATATTATGTATGACTCAGAGGAAATTAAATTTGAAATTAATTTAAACAAAATGACTAACATAACAATTTTGTCTATGTATTGTGGATTGGGAAATAAATGGCTTTTTATTTATTTATTTTATTTATCTGTATAATTTTCATCGTAAATCCGTGAAGATCTGATATGATTGAGTAATAAACCTATACTAACCCATAAACCCAAACTTTCACATGTCCTACATAAGAATTACAATATATATATATTTTTAAAATGTGTTTGCCATCAGCATAGGATTTCTGCTACACATTGCTGGGTAAAGCCTCCCGCTGGTTCAACCTTTCTCTATGGTGAATATTCTCTATCACCGTATTTAAATTACAACAATATTTTTATTATAGGTACATATCTTCCTATTAGAAGTATTAATGAGTACATATAGAAAAATAGGAAATACTTAGAAATCAGCGTCCAGCTTGTAGTTTTACTTATTTTTATAGGTCTTTTATAGTTGAAAATGCAATCGGGGAAACGTTCAAATAAATGAGAATATTGCTAAAGCAAATGAGTTATCAGTATTGTTTAATGTACATACTAAATCACCACTTGTATTGCAACCGTGTCATACAATATGCAGCCATACTCGGTCGCCAATCTTGGCGGCTCCAAACAGTTGTTTACAAACCGTGCCTTCGGGACGAACTCTAACGGAATTATGCATGCCTGGTACTTCAGTGCCAGTTCTTGTTCAAACATATTAGCTTGTGCAAGTCTATTGTATTGTTAAGGCTTGTACGTAGTATCGAATTCAAAATTAAATGGTTTTAACATCATTTCCTGAGCATTTCACCCAGTTACTTTCTCGGGTTATGCTTCAAACGATTAAAGTTAGGCGGTACAGGGTGCTACCACTCGAAGTATCTTATTTTTTTGGTTACTGCGGGTCAGACGACAGTCGCTCTATTATAATTACCAGGACGCTTAACTATATTTCAGACAGGCTGCCGAAAAGGCATCTGACACAAACTGATGACTGATTATCTCAACGGAAACAACAGCGTTTTTCTTTTTTTTGCATAATAATAGCTAAGAGACTCTATATTTATTTAACCAGTACTTGGCCACCTCTATCGCCCTTTGAATTTTTTCAAAGTACGTAGGAGCTCCATTCAGAAATGCCACTAATGACGACCAATCCTAGTCACACGCTCACAATTGCTTGACATGAACGATCGTTTGAACATGCAATCCTGCTTGGCAATCGAGCTTTTGCATCACATTTTAGTAGCTCTAAAATTAAACGTTCTCATAAACTTCACACTATACTAGGAAAACGTTTGCAATAATAAAACGTGGCAGGGCGGGAACCGAACCCACGCCCGGGGGCAGCTGTAAACAACTTCGCTAATGGCCACTTAAACTTCGCAGAATCGCCACACTTTGAGCAAAGTCGCCTTTTGGAAAAAAACGTCTTTGGGACCTTTGATATTTTAGGTAGAGATCTGACTTTCGAAGTCTACTTTTTCTCTATATTATCCCACTGTCATATGGGGTCGGCACAGTGTTAAAATTTGTTCCATTATTTGCCATTTTGCGTAACACACAGAGAGTTCAGTACGAGTACTATAACTACACATCCCTGTATCAATGTTTGTTAAAACTTTTTGCTAAGAAATTAAAGTCAAAAAGAACTTTTTTAGAAAATGCATTTATACAAAAATCTTGATGCCGATACATTACAGAAACAAACATTACATTACAAAGACAACAGAAACAACAAAAACTAAATTTTCAAAAGATTGCTTTTGATGTACTTAGGATAGACTGAAAGCAAAATTGTTATAACATCAAATTTTTAGGCTTCCGATTTGTGACTTTATTTTTTTTTTTTATTTATTCGACGTACATTAAAGGTGGCCACCTTTAATGTACGTCGATGGTTATTTGACATTCCGTCATACACAAGAATGACATTCGTAGATTTACGAATGCAAACCGCGACTCAAATACTATAATGTGTTCTGATTGACGCCTCTACTTTAATTTTCATCTTGTTCACGTAATTTTCAGGTGTAAAGAATTCTTCTGCCTCGAGCTAAATACTTTTAATTAAGATATGTACTTAATAACCGCATACTTTTTAATATTGCTGAGTTTGAAGTCTTTTAAACTATTTTAGATATGTTTGTGCAGTGGACCACATATAAACGTGTAGTTTAGATGTGAGTGCCTATGTACGTATTTCTAATATAGTGGTAAACTTAAGCAATTATCTTTTTACCATTAATTTAGTACTTATATTTGTTTTATTATTTCAAGCAAGTTACAATGTATAATGCAATACTAACAACGAATTGCTTATTACCTATGTGAGTATACAATCTTGATGTACAGAGTATGCATCCTTGAGGCAATAACATTTAAAATGCTGTTGGTTCTGCCGCTTACCCTTCTAAGCAACGAGGTAGCTGCTTGCTCATACTAAAGTAGCAATTTAAACACAGTCCAGCAACTATTGCGATTTGCCTAACGTCCATTTAGTTCATTACATCATGTCTATCATCACAATTGCCTCCGTGGTCAAGTGATTAAGGCGTTCTGCAGACCCGCGGGTCGTGGTTTCAATTGCCACGGGAAGCATTCTTTGTTTTGTTGTTTTTAGTATAATTAGGACTTTGCAGGCTTGAATCACCTGTCTGTCTGATAATAAAGATGATTCCGTGCTTCGGAAGGCACGTTAAGCCGTTGGTCCCGGCTGCTATCTGGTAATCGTTAAAGGAACCACGTCAAAGGAGGCGGTGCCGAAATTTCAGACACTAGGGTGTGCATGATAGATTGATCGTGTCACCTACACGAAATGATGATGAACGACTAATGCTGAGGCATGGATGCACTACAATGAAGCGGCAACTCCATCAAAACCAATGCATTACTAAACTTAACTTCGTACATCTTTACTATATTCAAACACATGCAACAAAACATAGGGTGTTTAATATCTGACATCAAACTAAATTTACCCTTCAACAACATATTCATTGGGTTGAGCCGCCAAACTGTTTACTGAATCGACGCCGGCGTAACTTCCATGCAATTTAGCGCTGCAAGGCGTTCACCTGTACTGTGTCAACTGTGACGCGAGCCTGCATGGCCTTATTCTGAAGATAAAGTATAATTTAATTTTTAATAAGTGTGTACTTATTTATAAAAAAAATATATATTTCCGTTTCCTTTTTCATACATACATAATATTAACCATTTTAATAAACGATGAAAAATGGGATAATGAACGTTCTACAAAACTAACATATGCAATATATTAACGTGAAAGGTATCGACTATCGACCAAAAAGTGAGCCTAAACATATTTTGGAAAATAAAAGTTAATAAGCTGATAACAGATAATTCGGTCAATAAATCATTAAAAGCTTATTATTTTTTGTTTTCCAACCTAATTAGTCCACTGCAAGACAAAGGATTCCTTATATTCACTCCAGTCGTTTCCCTCTTGACCTTTTTCTTCAGTGGGCCTACCTATTTTGGTGATGTAGTATCTCCAATGTACTGTTCGTCTATTAAGGTTTCTATCATCGATAGGTGTACAGAATTAAAATTTACACTTACCAGACCGTAATGACAGAAGGTAAGTTCTGGCCTTAAAGTCTAATCATAAGTAAAAATAAAATAAAATTCCAGAATAGTCCTCCCGTCATCGAAGTCAAACCACCGTCGTATAAATTCTCCTCTACTTTAATGGAAACAAGTCTGCAAACTTCAAAATGGACGTCATTTCTAGCGCTTTAACAATTTATACAGTGCACTGTACCATCGATTTGCATAGAGCGTATATTACAATAGAGGAAACATACAAGCTTACAATAAATAATTATGCATGATTTATTTTTACTTACTTCGATGGCTCAGCTACCCAGAGGATCTTGGCCTCCGACTCCAAAGCCCTCTAACGTTCCTTGCTTAGCGCTACCTCTTGCCAGTAGTCTACTCCAGCAATAAGGATGATATAGTTCAGTATCCCTAGTATGAGTTTTTCTTAACGCAGACGCTAGCGACTGCTTTAGGATTTTGTATGGATTTTCTGAGTTGCCTTACTATCCGCCAGAGACGCTGTACATGTTTGCCATACAAAATCGCTAACGCAGTCGCTAGCGTCTGCGTTTAGAAAAACTCATACCAGGGGCACTGGTCGTCCTGTGATATACTTTCTTGACTGCCCGAACCTTCTAAATATATATTTTTTAAATTTTACACGTACAAATAAAAAAAATATTAATTACAATTTGGAAAGCTTAAATTAAATCTCATTTATTAAAAATCACTTTGATATGAATTACTAATAAGCAATTTAGATAGCAACTTGAGAAAGCAGGTTAAGCTGTTGGTTTTGGCGGCTGCCACATAGTATTTGTAAAAAAAAACACCAGAACTCGAGGGACAGTTCCAGAAAACTGGCTTCAAAATGTGCAGGGGTAATTGACCTTGTTCCCCTATAATATGAATTAATTAATAGGGAAAAGAAAGAGAGGGAGAGAGAAGGTAAGTGGTTGAATTTATCGCTTGCATACATGAATTACTAGTCTATTGATTAAGTTACCTATGGTTGAAGAAGCCTTGTGACTAAACACTTAACTCCAATTTTATTATTGTACAGAATTTTGAGAGCACTTAAAAGAATTAGGAAACTGCCAGTTATAACTAATAAAGCCTGAAAGTTACCTCTATTTTAATTTTACGGCTATTGCGTTATGTTCAAGTTTTTAAATTATAAAATTCATGTTTTAATATTCTATCTTAAAATTACGTATTTATAAATCCTACTAGCTATTCCCCGCGGCTCCGCCCCGCGTGGGGCTCGGTTATATCGCGCCCAAAAGTAGCCTTGGTTTGACCTCAGGTCGTTAACTACATCCCTACCAAATTTCATCACAATCGGTTTAGCAGTTTAGCCGTGAAGAGGTGACAGACAGACAGACAGACTTTCGCATTTATAATATTAGTATGGATTGATCTTTATAATATTTTAAACAAGCGACACGCCCAGCTTCGCATGGGCATACAAACCTTCCTCTTAAAACACTATCTATTAATAAAAAACCGCATCAGAATCCTATGCGTAGTTTTAAAGATTTAAACATACAAAAGAATATAGGGACAGAGAAAGTGACTTTGTTTTATACTACGTAGTGATAGTGAAGTGAGCCCCATCCCAACTAATATTATAAATGCGAAAGTGACTGTGTATATTTGTTTGTTTGTTTGTTACTTCTTCACGTCCTATCTACTGGACTAATCTTGTTAGAAGAATTGAGGAGGACATACCTATTTTTTTTTTTATCCCGGGAAAAAGCACTGTTCCCGAAGGAAATTCATGCGGGCGAAGCCGCGGGCAAAAGCGAGTTACTTAATACATTTACGGCGGGATCACATTTCTTTCTCTCAACTCCAAAACGAGGCTTAATATATTATAACAAATCTTTATTTAAATGTCTTAAATAAACAAGGAGGAATAATGTCACATTGCCTATTAGCGAAATTCAGTTATTGCTTGCGTTAAACAGATTATTGTTAGAGTTTATTTATTATGTACTTTGTATATACTTGTCAATGCAAAGTTACAAATCCATATTTTTTGTACACGTCCGGGCATTAAAAAGGGCACGCATGAGGTTTTAGTAATCGGTGTCAATTATGAACCCGATATCGGAAATCTGACACACGACACACCGTCATATCCGCGACATATGTTTAAAATCATGAGATGACATATTACGGTTTGTTTACATACGTTGATTAATAGTCTCGGTTATATATTAATGGGATTTCTAATATTTGCGGTTGATGTGTGCAGTGTGACGTTTGGGTTGTAAATTTTGATACAATGTTATTATACTTTGAGAATTAATTGTTTTGGGATACATAGGAAATGAAAGGTTGATTATTTTTTAGAACAGTTTTTCTCTTTATCTATTATGTTAGTGGCCAATATTGGTTTGGTGTTTTGATTTCGGAAGCATAGTCTGGACTTCAAAGCAACCAACTGAAGAATTGAAGATGCAACCAATAAAGCCCAAAGACGAAGGAGATCATGGTAATGACAGTTTTTAAGCTACTTGAATACATCTTTTTAAAAGTATGACTTCATAAAATAACCTATCCTTGTCATGTCATTAACTTGTAACAAAAATATACTCATTGATTTTCCTAACCAAATTTATAAATAACGTAATCTGACCTCTCGAAAACCTCCGGACCCAAAATTAGAACCAAGCGTATCATCCCCTTATAGCACGCGCTCACAAAATCGATACTTAATTAAATTTGAAACCATAAAAACCCTAAAGGCAATGTACCCTGTACACTTGCGTGTTATAACAATATTAAATCTTGTATGTAAAGAACACAAAGTATGAGGTTCGCATGCCTCTAAGCAGTATTTAAAGATTTTACATAATGATATTTACTTGTTAGTTCAAGGTAATGAAAAAATATGTTTATATCAGATAGGACGAACCGAGCACAAGGTAATATTGTTGCTGGAAAAGTCTAGAAAAGTCTAGAAACTATATTTGCATTATGCAAAAATGAATATATGTCTTCATGAATCTGAGTGTTAGTCATATTGTAGCTTTTACTTTGCTCCAACGTGTATTATACATTTTTTTATTGTTTACTAGATTTCGCCCGCGGCTTCACCCGCGTGAATTTCGGGAAGCTTTTTGTTGGGATGAAAGGTGCCCTATGTCCTTCTCAGTAGCTACTGCGAAGTTTCAAGCAGATTGGTTCAGTAGATTTATCTGCTAAACCAATCGGATCACGCTTTAGCGTGAAGAGGTAAAAAACAAACATACAAACTCACTTTCGCATTTATAATATTACTTGGGATTTTGCAATCATATTTCTATTTTATATATTACAGATAGTTAACAAATATGCTTAAAGTATAAAAAAAATGCAACCAATTGGGTACATTTAAAATCATACGACAGTACGTACTTCAACTCTCTCGGTACTGATAGAAAAAGCCAACGTCTTTAAGCCATTTGCATGTTACTCAATAAAGTTAAATAAATATAAATGAATTAAAAATTGTATTTAGCCTAAAATAGTAACCTATTTCAGGAACTAGTCTCCTAACAAGAAGATTGATTTTTAATAGGTATAAAAAAAATGGTTGCCTGTAAAGTCGGTTTTACGGGCGAAGATTTTACGTGACAACGTCTTTTTCTCGGTAGAATATTTATTGATATGAATATAATCTGCCGCGCGCGGTCTGCCGCGCGCGGCAGACCGATCATAGTTGAGTGGGAGAGAGACGCAAGGCATTCGGCGGGCCTCTCTCTCGTTCGGTGACTCATCGTAACGTTACCGAGCGTTACACTTTTTCATAAGTGACTCCCAGCCGCAACCTAATTTAAGACGTTGTCACGTCAAAAAATAAACTCAAAATGGTTGGTAAAACCTTTTGGGACAAAAAACATACCTACTATACACCAAAAAAATAATGTTCCTAAACCAAACGGGTCACTTCACTCCATTAAAAAAAGTAAAAATCAATGTAATATAGGTACAAGTAAAATAATCTTTTACTTTGTTCAAAACTGAACCTTATCGCTTTGATAAAAAGAATGTAAAGGTGTGATTGTAATGCTTTGTACTAGTAAGCAGAGCTTTCAGGCGCCCGAGTAATTGAACTGAATACGGCATTACAGTTAAAAGGTATAGTCTATTATTATACATATAACAGTAACCGTTTCTCTCACGAATAGACACTGGGCTACATAGTTCGTTTGTATTAGTAGAATGAGCGTTGGGCTCTTTGGGAAATTGTTGATTTATTTTAGCCTTTAGCTTAGTACTGGCTAGTTTAGTGTTATTTTATCTGTTTTATCATAGAACTAGCTGTTCCCCGCGGTTTTACTCGCCATTAGTGTGTATGTACTATAGCCTATAGCCTTCCCTAAGAATCAGGCTTTCATATAAAAACTAAAAACTACTTTAGGCGCGTTGAAATAGACTTTGTGATACTGAGATGAGAAAACCATTATACTATTTATTTATTTATTTATTTATTTATTTATTTATTTATTTATTTATTTACTAGTGACATCGCGTTGTCATCGACCCCTCAAAAAATAAACTTAATTTTTTTACTTCAGCTGTCGGTACTTCCACAGATACACTGTTTTTTTTTCCGTTGGCAGTTAGCAGCAGCACAGATTGGCAGTGTCACTAGCGCGTTGCCAACTTGTAGCTTAACAGTTTCGCTGATAGTAAACGAAATAACAATAACAGTTAATTGTTATCTACGTCTAGAGGCGTTACTGTCAGCGAAATTGTTAAGACGTTTCGCCATGCTACCCAGTAATTAGTTGTGCTTCGGTGCTTCGGAAGCCGTTGGTCCCGGCCGTCAGAGGCCGAGAGGTGGTGCCGAAGAACTCTGACACAAGGTGTGCATAGTCAATTGACCGTAATTGAAAGTAATTTCACTGTCTCGCTCACCCTTCAAACTAAAACATAACAATACAAGCTGCTGTTTGATATTAGAAATAGAAGATAGAGAAAACATAACATTTCGGTAATGTTATGTTTTCTGTATGTCGGCAATAAATAAGTTTTGTATCAACTTAGTATTGTCTCCAAGCAGACTACCTCTGTATAAAGGTCTATCTAAAACCTGCGGTACGATTCGTAAGCATATATAAGGTGAATTTAAATCAACTGCAAATATTTTAAGGGCAGATTCAGACCAATAAATCGAACAACTTTCATAAATAAACTTATGTCGAAATACGAAAAAAAATTTTGACCTCCCATACAAATCGAGAATCAGCTGATCTATATATATAGTAAGGAGAGTGAAAAATTAAATTTCGTATTTCGATATAAGTTTGTTTGGAAAAGTTGTTCAGTATAGTGGTCTGTATCTGCCCTTAAAATATTTGCAGTTGATTTATGTCCACCTTATATATCAAGTAAACGAGCTTAAAAAAATTGTTTTTTTTTTTTTAATAAATAATTCGGTCTGTCTCTACTCTACGCACCACAATTTTCTGGAGGTACCTAGACGACCGTCGTCTGCTCTCATCCCTTTTCAGAGGTTTGAATACACTTTATGCGTGAAACGAGAAAACAACTGTGACGTATTTTAACGTGTTTTTGTGACGTAAATTAGGATTGACACGACCCGCTCTCGATTCGCATGCTGGCTCTTCAATTATGTATCAGTCTTCTGTCAGTATACAGTATTCATTTAGAAGATTTTGCCGGTGGCTTTACCTTTTAGAGCATTAAACTAACTGGAGAAGCTAAGCGCCCTTTTCTCACCAGGTGATGTTCTGAAGTTTATGCAGTCCTTCTTCAGAAATTCCGGTGCGGGTGAGTAAGGAATGGGGTAAGTACAAAGAACTCATAGGTTCGACGTGCTTTCTGTTATTTGGGACCCCAAACAAGATAAGATAAAATAAGATAAGAAAGAAAATCAGAAGAGAACAGAAAATCTTATTTTATCTTATCTTGTTTGGGGTCCCAAATCACAGGAAGCACGTCGAACCTATGAGTTCTCTGTACTTACCCCATTCCTTACTCACCCGCACCGGAATTTCTGAAGAAGGACTGCATAAACTTCAGAACATCACATGGTGAGAAGTGCCTATATTCCTCCAGTTCAGGATACGCTGCTCCAAAGAAAATTCTGCCGCATTCTGCGCGCGAGATGAAAAAACACATTCAAAAAGTATTAACACTAACGAATCATTCTAACACGTCGCTATGTACATACTTGATAAAACTATCCAACACAAGCAAAAACTACACGCACACAAGAATAAGCAGTATGACCGACGGTCTTGATACTTTTTGCAGAGGGAATCGCCTGTCAGTGTCCACTTCAGTTGGTTTAATACTCTTAGCTTTGCCTACATTTATTTTCTATAATATTTCGTGGTTTCATTTTCGATATAAATAAATACGTAGTCCTTTGACCTACAAGGCAACTAGCACGGTTAAGAGTACTTACTTTAAAAGTAAATACTTTTCTAACGATTTTATTTTAAATCGGTTAAAACAGTTTCCAACTGTCATCCCTTCCTCCGAGGCGTAGTCGTCATTACAGCTCATTCTTTTTCCGTGCTCGGCAACGAACGCACGCGTTCCTTCGTTATATTTTCAGTGCACAAAGTAGTTAAAGTTTAAAATGCCCAAACGTTCATTTGAGGAAAAAATGGACTATTATCAAAAGAAAATGGAAAAATTAAAACAACGACATAAGAAACGTCGTTGCGACGATTCGCCGCCTTCATCTTCGGATCGAGATGATCATACAAATGAAGGTGAGTTTTTTACTATATCTATGTATAATATATAGTATTATCGTGTGAGTTTTATCCAATCGGAAATTCTCATCACGATATTTTGCCATAGATTCAAATTTGAACAAGGCAATGTTTATAGGTATAATTCGTGAACCGCCATAGATTCAAAAGAACAAGGCGTTTTTATGTTCACGAAGAAGTATGATCCTATTTATTTATTTTTTACACTAACCACTTTTCACCCTTGCCCATAGGAGGCGAAACTGGGTCGTGGTACCTGTTTGAACCTGAACAGGAACCACCAATTCTTGATGAACAATCGACTCCCGCTCCGGTCGAAGTTCGAGCAGAGGTGACCGACAGCGTCTTTGAACCGGGCGACTTGCCGCCGGTTTCTATACCACCGCCGATACCAAGTCAATCAGCGGATGAATCCAGCTTTACACCTTTGGACCCAGAGCTGTTGTCAGCGCTAGGCGAGGCGACCGATCCGGGGCCAACTTGGGGCCAAGAAATCCATATTAACCTAGCGCAATTATGGACACCTTTAGTAAAGAAAGGCATGACATCTCCGACTAGGGAAAACATACTGAAACAGTACCTAATCCCGAGTAATTGCACAATGTTGCAAGCCCCTAAATTAAATATGGAGATATCAGCTGCCGTAACCGAAATGGTACGCCTCCGCGACAAAAAAGTTGAGTCATCGCAACAGCAGCTGGGGGCCGGTATCACAGCCATCAGCAGAGCGATGACGTCATTACTTACAGCTGATAACAAAATAGAGGCCATCAAAACGCTGAGTGACGGATGTCGTATTCTATGCGACTTGCATCATTCTCAAACGCAGGCGAGAATTAAGATGATAACTCCAGGTTTAGCCAAATCTTTCCTGAATATTATTCAAGATAGTGAGCGAGATGAGACTTTATTTGGTGCCAATTTGCCCGAAAAAATTAAAGCATCCAAATCTATTGAAAAACAGGGTTTACAAATTAAAAAACCTGTCCCTACAAAACCAGTTCCAGCACCTCAAAATACCGCAGCTCCAGTTCGCCAACAAACCCAGGGAAACTGGGCGGCGCCCCCTCGCTTTGCGAACAGGGGGGGGCGAGGCAGTCAGAAGAAGTATACTCCTTCAACGAGAAGAGCTGCGCCGGCAGCTTCGACAGCAACCACTCAACCCAAGGCGGGTCAGGGTCGGACGCGGGCGACGACACGACAGTAACTCAGGTACATGCTGGCCGTATTCAACATTTTTATAAATATTGGTTTACCGTCACAAAAAATAAAAATATCTTAGATTGGGTTCAGAACGGAGTGCCCATTCCGTTTATATCGAAACCAGTTCAAACCAATGTACCTCGGATTACGCTATCAACAGAAGAACAGCATGATATGTCATTAGCAATTGAAAATTTAATAAAACTAGGTGCTATTTCGCCGGTCGAACCATGTAAAGATCAATATATATCTAGTACATTTCTAACATTAAAATCGAATGGAGGCAAAAGATTTATCCTTAACTTAAAATCATTAAATCACTTCATACCTAAAATGCATTTTAAAATGGAAGATTCTAGAACTGCATGTAAATTATTACACAATAATTGGTTTATGGCAACAATCGATTTAAAAGAATCTTATTTGCTTATACCTATTGACCCCCAGTACCGTAAATACCTTCGATTTCAATATATCGCTCCGAATTCCAGTAATATTATTACCTACGAATTTAACGCCATGCCATACGGACTTGCGATAGCACCTAGATACTTCACTAAAATTGTCCGAGAAGTAATAGCTTATTTACGCAGTCGAGGTTACAAATCTGTATGTTATTTGGACGATATACTTTGTATCGCAAATACGTACAAAGAATGTCGTCGTAATGTCGAAGAAACAGTATCACTGTTTGAACGTTTAGGGTTCGTTATAAATTATGAAAAAAGTCAGTTAAATCCTAAAAGGGAATGTAGATTTTTAGGATTTATGTACGCCACCCGTACAATGACTATTTCGTTGCCCTCCGACAAACGTGATAAGATAGCTTGTTTGATTCAAAAATTTCTTAAGCTACCTACCGTGACTATACGAGAGCTATCACAATTAATAGGGGTTCTTGTATCCGCATGTCCTGCAGTACGTTACGGCTGGTTGTATACTAAAATATTGGAACGTCAAAAATATTTATATTTACAACGGTTCGGTTCTTTTGATACTAAAGTCAAACTTTCTTCCACAATATCTGACGATTTGAATTGGTGGATCCAAAATATATTTGTGGCAAGCAGTCCAATTAAAACTTCTAACTATGATTTGGAAATTTTTACCGACGCGTCACGCATCGGCTGGGGAGCGTATAGTCAAGGCACTCGGGTTAACGGGGCCTGGAAAGAAACAGAATTAAGTTTTCATATTAATTATCTCGAATTACTTGCTATATTTTTCGCGCTCAAATGTTTTGCCCGAAACAAATCGAATTGTTCCATTTTACTCCGTGTAGATAATACCACCGCCATTAGTTATATTAATCGTATGGGTGGAATACAGTTCCCTCACCTTAATAGTTTAGCTCGTGATATTTGGCGTTGGTGCGAGTCGAGAAAAATATGGTTGTTTGCTTCGTATATAAATACTAGAGATAATATAGAAGCCGATGAAGAATCGCGTAGAATCAACCCGGACATAGAATGGGAATTATCTGCGTCCGCTTTTAGTTTAATCTTAAAAAAGTTGGGTCAACCTGAAATCGACTTGTTTGCGTCTCGCACCAATGCAAAATGCCACGATTATATATCTTGGAAACAGGACCCAGATGCCGTAAAAGTCGATGCATTTACAATAAATTGGAATGGAAAATTATTTTACGCTTTTCCTCCTTTTTCATTGTTACTCAGTTGTATACAAAAAATTATTGATGATGAAGCCACAGGAATACTGGTCTTCCCTATGTGGCCTGCACAGGCTTGGTATCCGCAGTTATTGGATTTGTTGATCTCGGATATAGTGGTATTAGAACCAAGTCCCAATTTAGTATTATCGCGTTTCAGACATCAACATCCTCGGCACCAAACGCTTACTCTGGGAGCGGCGCTGCTCTCCGGGGCGCGTTCTCCCACCGCGGCGTCCCACCCGCCGCGATGCGTCTGATGCTCGCATCCCTTTCTGATAGTACCTTACAGCAATATGGAGTATGTTACAAGCTCTGGTATAAATACTGCGAGGATAACGGTATAAATGTATTCAACGCTCCTACTACGCATGTAGTAATTTTTTTGTCTGAACAGTTTGAAAACGGCGCATCCTATGGCACGCTCAATAATCATCGTTCAGCTCTGGCTTTATTACTGGGCAATAATCTAGCTTCAGATGAGATTATTAAACGATTGTTAAAAGGAGCATTTAGGATAAGACCTTCTTTACCAAAATACTCATCCACCTGGGATCCCCAGTTAGTATTAAGTCATATATCCGAATGGTTTCCCCATAACGATCTGGAATTAGAAAGACTAACCAAAAAGCTTGTCGTATTGTTGGCATTATCGACTGCACACAGAGTGCAGACGTTCTCCTTGATTAAAATTAGTAATATCTCTTTTAATGAATCTAACATTAAAATCAGTATTACTGACATGATTAAAACCTCTGGGGTAGGACGGAATCAACCACTTTTAATTTTACCATTTTTCCGTCAAAATATTTCGATTTGCCCGGCTACTACTCTCGTAGATTATATATCTGCGACGAGAGAACTAAGACCATCGGGTTTGGACCATCTCTTAATGACTGTGAAGCGTCCTTACAAGAACGCGACAGCACAGACGATAAGCAGATGGATCAAACAGACATTACGCGCGAGCGGTGTGGACGTGGCGGTGTTCACCGCACACAGTGCGCGACACGCCGCCACGTCCACAGCGCACGCCACTGGCCTTAGTATAGACGTTATTCGTAAAACCGCCGGCTGGACGGCCAATTCCGAAACCTTCGCCAAATTTTACAATAGGCCCGTAAATTGTGATTCAAATCAGTTCGCAGAATCGGTTTGCTTACCAAAAAATAAAATTAATTAAGTCGAGAAAACGCAGATTGTTTTACATATTTACTTTTAAGTTACATACTTATTATATAAGTTACTTGAAACTAAGATGAATAGTAAGAATTATGATAATTTATGTTGGCAATTAAAACTTTATTGAATTTAAAATAACTACCTCGTGTTTCATTTGTGGTGTGCCTCTTTATAATTCGTCACACAACAAAGCTTGACAAAACTTATCTCTTAACATCTACGTATTTATTTATATCGAAAATGAAACCACGAAATATTATATATGATCAAACGAACTTCTTAAGTGAAGTTCGATCGATATAATATGAGTGGTTTCATTTGAAGATATAAATCACCCAACCCACCCTTACCCAGTTTTGTCAACACGAGAACAAAATGTTACCTGCTGTCCTGCTCTAAAAGAATGAGCTGTAATGACGACTACGCCTCGGAGGAAGGGATGACAGTTGGAAACTGTTTTAACCGATTTATAATAAAATCGTTAGAAAAGTATTTACTTTTAAAGTAAGTACTCTTAACCGTGCTAGTTGCCTTGTAGGTCAAAGGACTACGTATTTATTTATATCTTCAAATGAAACCACTCATATTATATCGATCGAACTTCACTTAAGAAGTTCGTTTGATCATATATAATAAGTCATTGTCATATATGAAATAAAACTAGTTCCATCCCTACCACCTTAAACTCTATTGGTGATTAAGTATTCAGTTACTGTTTCACTGAATATAAAATATATAGTAAAAGCAACAAAAGACAAGCAAGCCAACGAACAAATGAGATTAGTATTGGTCACATTATGGTGGTAGGTGATAATTTGTTACAAAGCAAATTTTAAAGGCGAAAAATGTCACAAAATATCTAGATTAAGGCTTAGGCATTATTTTTATCACTGTTAGGTTAGTGCTCCATACCTCCAACATCTGTCATCTCTGCCAACTTAGAAATGCCCACCGTGCCAACTAATCTACATGGCCATCAAAACTAATCATTACACTAACTGATATTATTTACACTAAGAACTATTCTATCGCCTTCTACCAGTATCCTATGATATAATCTTTAATTTAAATATCGCATACGGAACTCAGATTAGGTCATCACCATAAATTGTAACTGGTATATTGGATGTATGTCTATTTGAATAAGATAAATCAGTGTTGTGTCAGATGGATGACCTAATCTAGATAAATAGCTAGATAGGTACACTAGCTTACAATCAACATCTAAATAGTTACAATTTTTTGCAAACTGTATTTTAAAAAATCGCTTCAGATGCAACGTGTTACGGTAAATTGCATTTGATGGGTGTTGGGTCGATATCGATAACGGTTTAGTCACCACGGATTCAATATGCAGTTAAGACAAAATGGTATAGCTCTATTTTCATTGCAGTTTTGAGAGCTTAAAATTTGTAACTTAGTCAATGTGCCATAGACTCTCTATAATTTTGTTAAACTGTTGCTTTTTCGAATAAGGATACTCTACTTAAGAGAAATACTAAACGTAACATAATTACTCATAATTATAACTTGTACCTACTTGTAGCTTCAGCCGCAGGTCCTCCACTGCTTGATGTAGGCCTCCCCCAAGGATTTCCAGAACGACCGGACATAATTATAAGAACTTGTACCTACTTTAATTTTACATAATATTCAATGCTCTATATTTTCTATCAGAATCAGAAAATTGTAATTCAAATCCGTAGAATTTCCAAGAATTTTATTTTTTCTTTGAAATCAGACTGTTTATTATTTTTGTTTCGCGCAACGCCTGAGTTCTTCTAATGACATTTTGCTTTTTTGAAATTCCCAAAAATGCCCAGCCGAAAACAATAATTTAAATATAAAACATTTGCTCGGATTTAACTAATTTTTTTCAGTCAGCTACGACACAAAATCATGAGCAGACAATTTCTATTTAAAATCGAAATAGAACACTGACGTTTGAATCGAGATACTCGCATGAATAAAGCAACATGGGCTCATCCCTGCTCACTGCAATGACGCAGGAAACAAAAAAAGATTAAAAAAAAAACTCAATCCGTAACTCCTCCGATAACGAATTTGAATGAAAACTGCCAAATATAAGTTTGGATTCTCTATGTGTGGAATAAAGCCGATGAGTTGCTTTTATTATAATTGTGTGCATACTAGGTTAGTAGGTAACAGGCTGAACTTAAAAGCGGCATACTAATCGATAACAGACTTAGTTTGAATTTGAAAGTTTTATTAACTTAATGGCCGTACAGCTACTTTAAAATTACTGCGCCAAAAACGATTTGTTTTTTCATACAATATTATTTTCAAATTTACAAACGGCAGACTTGGTCAAATGCATTTAAAAATCACCAAAAATTGGTATCTGTCTTACCTGATCTCTCGTCCACCACTCTCGGCTTAGTTAGCCATCTCATGGTATGTATATGGTAGGTATAGGGAGCTCAATGTACAAAAACTCACAGTACACAACTGGTTAAATACATACAGGTAGCTTTTCACTGGCTCTTAAACTATTTAGGAAGAATGTCACAACTTCCATATCTTAAGGCTATGTCGATGTTGATAACTTAACTTTTCCTAGAGTTATATATTTAGTTCCAATTTCAAACACCTGAGGGCTGAAGTTTTCCACGTTCAAAATGTCCGTATCTATCATCGATTAACTTTTCCTACGAAGTGTACCATGCCGACAAAATCGCGCAACGACTCGTGAACTCGACAGTACGCTCAGTCGTTCATAGCTTCGAACTCTTGGATAAAATCGATTTTTTCACTTTTCTACTCGTTGTTCTGTAAGTACCATTGTGAGTCCCACATTATATAATACTAGCGACCCTCCCCGGTTTCGCATGGGCATAAAAATCTTCCTCTTAAAACACTATCTATTAAAAAACCGTATCAAAATCCGTTGCGTAGTTTTAAAGATTTAAGCATACAATAGATATAGGGACAGAGAAAGCGACTTTGTTTTATACTTTGTAGTGATATGATATTATGTACGTATCGTAAATAATAGATTATAATGTTGTTGTACGTTTGGTCCCATCTACTTTTCCTTACTTTAAATACATTGTACTTGGTCCCACCTACTTTTCCTTACCTTAAATACATTTTACATGTATTACAAATATATTTTTTTGTGCCATAGAAAATTATAAGATTACACGTGACACACCCTTTACAAAGGCAAAAATTAAAGTAAAATATGAGCTTTTTATATACTTACCAACTTTCACATGTTAATAATCCCCTCAAAGCTGTACTAAAGGGGCGTCCAGTGATGCAATAATTAAGTGCAAAGGGTGATTAACGCCCCTTTATGATCTTACTCCTAATAAAGACGTGACTGTGTGACATAAAGCGTAAAATTAAAGTTACTTTTTAAGGTTCCGTACCGATCTATAGCGCTGCCGACTACGCGTGGTCGCAACATTGAAAAAAACTAAATGTTATCATATTTTGTAACTAACTGTAAAATAAATAAATAAATAAAAATAAATAATTATAAATTTGAAAGTGTGGAATTTATGTAAATATAGGCTACAGAGAATGCTGTAAGGGTGGCCCAGTTTTATCCATTCAAGGGTATTTAAGGTGAACATCGACACGATTAGAAGAAGACTAAGAATAAGTAAATATTTTAGGTAAATATCTGTTGTCCGCCACTTTTTCCACGTGAATTTTAAAGTTTATATTTTATCGATTTTATTTTTTACAATGTAAATTAAGAGATTAAATAATAATGTAAATTAAATAGAAAGAAGAAAATATCGCATTATAATATCTGACTGCCAGTGAACCCTGTCACAAATTGGTCCAGCTATTTTAGAGATTACCCGAAAAAACTGTCAATTTTTTTTGTCTTTTCATATAAACTGACATATGCATTTAGTAACTTGCAATCAGACCCTTTTATTTAATTTTTATTTAGATGTAATTAGACACTTCATTACAATGAACAAAAAACAATAGTAGCACTAAGCGTTCACGAAATCCTACCTCGATTCCTTTGTGCCCAAAAAGTAGTTCCCAAAAGCCTTTATGTAGCTCCAGGAAACAAAAACCTGAATCAGGCTGGAATGGTAAAAAGACATGGTATCAGGCATCGGCGTTGCTTTGTGCTTGATACACTGGCGAGCGATGTAAATTACCCGTGTAAAATTTATAGGGATAAATAAAAACTGCAGCACTCGCTTGTTTCGAAAGCTAAGATTCACAAAGGGTCACTGAGCCAGCAAAGTTAATAAAAAAATACTTAAATTCATTAAATAAAATACCTAATTAATAAAAATAAAAACATTTTTTAACAACTTTATGTCTAGTTTTGGCATATAGAACCGACCGAAATGAATTGGGTGTAACTTTCACTAAGATAATAGTTGAAGATTGAAGATAGGGTGATACTATTAGAGCTAATGCTGCCAGTTTTAGGGCAGGTTACATCTTGCGATGATCAGCTGAGTCTCTCCTATTCAGAAATTTGACATAAATGTCATAAAATTAAAAATTGTTACCAGAAATATTTCTCTTGTTAATTAAATTAGTCTTAAAGTCTCAACAACTAATGAAGTAAGGTGATTATAACACGACTATTAAGTAGTTCTAAATAGAGACTAGACTAAAGTTAGGCAGCAGCTGCGCAAGTGGAACCAAACTTTATTCGACTCTCATCAACGTAGAAGTTAAGATTAAGAGCTATTTGTAGAGTAGAAATGTTTGTTGGAGACGGTGGCTCTATTATTGTTCGAGGCTTAATAATGTCAAACGATATTTGTAACTTCTACAGGGTTCTAACTTCTACTTTTGGAACTATATGCTGAAGTTTATATAATATCCTGATTATACCATTATATTATGTTACAAAAATGTATGAGTCAGATTGTGATATAAGGGGTTCATAGCCAGCTTGAAATCTACAAGAAGGGATTTTTAATTGCATTCAATTCGGTAAATAGGGATACCCTGCTGACGGAAATAAAACAACAAATTCCTGAAATATACAATTATCTTCTTCTCAGTTACGCTGACCCAACAAAATTGTTATATCGTTCTAATGAACTGTCTTCGGAAGTAGGTTGTCAACAGGGTGATCCCCTTGGGCCTGCAATATTTAGTTTGGCTATAAATCCGATAATCAAAAATTTAAATTCTAAATTCAACGTTTGGTATTTGGACGACGGAACCCTAGGAGGTGACGTGGATACTGTTTTTTCAGATCTTGTTTTGATCAAAAATAAATTTGAAGCCATTGGATTGGAGCTTAATTTTAGCAAATGCGAACTTTTTATAAATAACTGCAACTTAAATTTAAATGATGTAAAAAAAATAATATAATAGTTTGGCTCCAAATATTAAAATAGTTAACAGTAATTCCCTTTACCTTTTAGGTTCTCCTATTTTTGATGAATCAGTTTCTGAATATATTAATAATTCAATTACTAAATTTCAAAATTCTGCTAACCGTCTCCTTGAAATTAGTCCACATTATGCACTCTGCATCTTAAAATTCTGTCTTTTCGTCCCAAAATTTACGTATGCGCTCCGTTGCTGCTCCTTTTGGAATCACCCAGATCTCTTGACTCAAGTCGATGACTTAATCAAAACTAGCTTAGAATCGATTATTAATATGCAGCTTAACGAGCAATCTTGGACCCAAGCATCCCTTCCCATCCGTTATGGTGGTTTAGGGATTCGCAAAATTTCTAGTGTCGCTTTACCAGCCTTCCTATCTTCTGTCCATAGTTCAGCAAATCTCATAAGTAAAATTTTAAACCCTTCAAACTTTGAGATTATTGGCTTGGAAGAAGCTAGAAACGCTTTCTTAATTGCATGCCCAGGTCAAAATTTTCCAGTTTCTACAAATTCACAGAGGAGCTGGGACGACATAAACTGCAAATTGACATATGACAATATTTTGAGCTGTAGTACAGGTTCGGAGCGTGCTAGGCTTTTGGCCGTGGGTGCACATGAGGCCGGCTACTGGCTTCATGCGTACCCGTCATCCAAAACAGGAACTTTTCTTGAGCCTGACACGCTCCGAATCTCAACCTGTCTACGGCTTGGGGTTCCGGTCTGCACTCCTCATAAATGTCCCTGTGGCAGTGATGTCGACAAGCTAGGACATCACGGACTGTCTTGCCAAAAAAGTGCAGGCCGCTTCTCTAGACATGCCGCACTTAACGATATCATACGCCGGTCCCTTGCCACCGTCAACGTGCCAAGTCTTCTTGAGCCGACTGGTGTTGCAAGAGACGATGGCAAGAGACCGGACGGTATGAGTTTGATTCCATGGAAGATGGGCCGGGTGCTGGTATGGGATGTGACCTGTTCAGACACGCTGGCCCCTTCCCATCTACATGGAACCAACAACAGAGTTGGTGCGGCTTGTGAAGCGGCTGAAAAACTTAAGGCTAGCAAATACAGGGGTCTAGGCTCCGAATATGATTTTGTCCCTTTCGGAGTCGAGACCCTTGGTCCGTGGGGTCCTAGTGCTATAAGACTTTTTAAAGAAATTGCTAAAAGGTTAGTCGACATCACTGGAGACCGAAGAGCTGGCAGCTTCCTCGGACAAAGAATTAGTTTAGCCATTCAAAGGGGGAATGCTGCCAGTATCTTGGGAACCTTGCCTACAGGGACTCCTTTTAATAATATATTTTAGTCATTTATATGTAAATATTTATATATTTTTTTTTTTAGCATAAAATTTAATTTAGATTAGTTTTTAATTATTATTTTTTTATTACTTAATTAAATTTCAAATGTTGTATATTATGGTTCTGTATCTGAAGTTAATTTTAATCATATTAAATAATTAAATAATAGTTCCATATAAATACAAATTGCAAAACTGCTAAAAGTGGCCGTTTTAAGCATGTGGTAAGAAAAGATTTTTAATTGAGCAACCATGTTGCATGTATACTAATATTTATTTTGTTTATTACATTAACTACAATACACGTAAAAATTATAAAGAAGACATTTATTTCGGGTTTTCCTGACCATGTCAAAGGCCTAAAGGCGGTTCCAAAGAACTCTGACAGCAGGGTGTGCATGGTCGATTGAGCGTGACACCTACACGAGATTATGATGATAACGGATTCTAAAAGATCCATATGACAGTAAGTAAATTTTGACTAAAGCTATGTGAGTAAAAACTTAAAAATTTAAACAACAAAATTGAAAGATACATAACCGCATCGCTTTACAGCAATAAAAAAATATAATATGTGAAAAAATATTTAAAAAACTTTTTTATCACTTTTATCATTAATACAGCATTAAGTTTATACTAACTCAAATGAGACTAGTTTCATGAATAAATAATTTTTCATTCATTCATTCATTAATTTTGTCTTCCAGTGTACTCATGCCGCAACCACATACAAACGCGCATAGAAAGCGTAACAAAACGAGTTTTAATACTAAACAATTAGTTCAAGTAAACATTATATGGCACTATTTTCTATTCGTGTAGTGTAAGCGTAATTTGCAGTGTTATGTTTTGGTTTGAAAATGTATTGTACATCTACTAGAATAAGCCCAGGGCTTCATATGGTTAAATATGAAATAAAAAATAATCCGTTTAGCCATTACAGTGTATCCGTATCAAAAGATTTTACATTCTAACTAAAAATATAACAGAAAAGAACATTTGAGTTTGAATTTGAAGAATAGTAATTGAAAAAGTCCATGTTAATTTCTAGAGTGGGAACTAGAATTGTGTTACCCACATGATAGTATTTGAATTATTTAGGTAATAAAAAAAAGCGGATCCAGAGCTTCGCAGCCACAAGATAGATAGATAGATATACTTTTTATTGTAACACTAACATACTAATTATACATGTTGATACAAATACAAAAAATGTGTACAAAGGCAGACTTATCGCTAATGCAATTTCTTTTAGCAAACCTTAGCCAAACTGGGTATGCAACCGGATATGTATGTATATATATATATATATAAAAGAAAGTCGTGTTAGTTACTCCACTTATAACTCAAGAACGGCTGAACCGATTTAGCTGAAAATTGTCAGGGAGATAGTTTAGAGCCAGGAGAAGGACATAGGGTACCTTTCATCCCGGGAAAAAGCATTGTTCCCGAGGGAAGTACACGTGGGCGAAGCCGCGGGCAAAAGCTAGTATATATATATATATATAATAGCATTACATACAAACAAAGAAGTTCGAATCGCGCTGTATAATTTTATTTTTTAAATCTATGCACCTATCTATCTATATATATAAAAGCGAAAAACACTCACTCACTCATCACGAAATCTCCAAAACTGCTGAGCCGATGAAGATGAAATTTGGCAGGAAGGTAGATTGTGACTAAGAGACGTCCGCTAAGAAAGGACTTTTGGGAATTTTATCCCTAAAGGGGTGAAAAAGGGGTTGCCAGTTTGTATGAAACTTCGTCATTTTTGAAGTGAGATACATGAAATTATTAATTTACATTTGAAGTTGGTAAAAAATAATAATGCACCAATCAGATTTTGAAAATTACATCCCTAAAGGGGTGAAATAGGGGTTGCCATTTTGTATGAAACTTTGTCATTATTGAAGTGAGACACATGAAATTTTTAATTTGAATTTGTAATTGGTAAAAAATAATAATGCATCAATCTGATTTTGAAAATTACATCCCTATAGGGGTGAAATAGGGGTTGCCAGTTTGTATGAAACTTTGTCATTTTTGAAGTGAGATACATGGAATTAAAATTGAAAATGTCTTTTGGTTTAATATTTTGTATTGTATTGAATTGTATTGTATGTACACAACATATTGTAATAGGATACAATACATAATAGAAGACAGAGTGCAAAGGTTTTATTTATTTGTTAATAATATGAGTTCAGTAATGTGTCAATAGATGGCGCCACCATACATTTTAAAAGTCGATATGGTTTTTCGTTCGCATTTAATCGTATAGTAATTGAGATTTCAAAATAACTAAAAAAATTTTTTTTTTGCTTTTCTAACGATTCGATTGTGTGTTAAGACGATTTGGTACCTGCTAAATATAAAATAATAAAATTAAATTGGAATTGATTAGAGTATGGAGTGGTAATTGCGGCATTATATTATACTAGCTGTTTCCCGCGGCTTCGCCCCGCGTGGGACTCGGTTATATCGTGGCCAAAAGTAGCCTATGTTTGACCTCAGGTCGTTAACTACATCCCTACCAAATTTCATCACAATCGGTCCAGCAATTTAGCCGTGAAGAGGTGACAGACAGACAGACAGACTTTCGCATTTATAATATTAATATGGATTGTACTAGCTGTTCCCCGCGGCTCCGCCCCGCGTGGGACTCTGTTATATCGCGCCTAAAAGCAGCCTATGTTTGACCTCAGGTCGTTAACTACATCCCTACCAAATTTCATCACAATCGGTCCTGCAGTTTAGCCGTGAAGAGGTGACAGACAGACAGACAGACTTTCGCATTTATAATATTAGTATGGATGTATAGTTTAATGTCTGCGTTTTGGGCTACTCATTGATTCGTTTAATTTAAGTTTGAAAAGTATTTTTCCGGATTCGGGATTCCGGATTTTGAATCGTAGTTTGGAAATAGGTAAATCTTTGTGTTATTTTCCATAAGTTAGTTGCATATCTTAAATATATTGTAAGGTTTCTCAAATAAATTGTAGGTCTTTAAGTATATTTGTATTCATTTCTAATTAGTTAGTACATATAATCACGTCTTTATCCCATACGGGTTAGACAGAGCCTAGAGCCATAAGACCTTAGGCCACGTTTAGCATAATGGTAGTTGAAACAGGAAATCAATAGTGATGGGTTGCTGGCCGCATCGCCTATGTCATGATTTCCCCATTCGGCGATTCCCTCAGACGACTTTTACGGCTTGCGCAGGAAGAGAAGCAGCTGGTACATTCTATGTTTTTCTTTTTCTCCCAGACCAGCATGGAAGCATTAGTTAGTAGATTAATATAATTTCTAAAAAGAACAAGGCAATTGATAAATCAACGCCCAGCCTAAACCATAAAAGCTATAAACTTGAAATTTGGACCGAAGTATTATGTTAATACTTAGTGCTCAGATAATATAGGGTTTTTCAAAATTAGACCCCTAAAAGGGTTAAAATTGAGGGCAGTTTGTATGAAAAAAAAAATCTTCACTGATGTACTTGAAACTTGGCAAGAGTACTTCTCAAAAAAAAAAAAAACTAATGACATGTTTCAGCGTTTTTTAAAATTCGACCTCTAAAGGGGTAAAAAAGGGGAGGTTAACTAATTTATCATCACAAAACCGAAACTATAAAAGCCATAACCGTGAAATTTAGTTAGTGTCTTCATTATACTATATACTGCTCACATAAGAAAGGGTTGTTCACAATTCCAACCCTTACATCCAAAAAAGGGGTGAATTTGCGTACCTATAGACAAATTCGATTTGAAATTTCGCCAATTACTAACAAGGCATGTTTGCCGATCGGTAGAGGTCGCGGATTTTTTTTTTTTGAGTATAAGGTTCTAATTCTGCTAAACATGACTTTTTCTTACTTACTTTTTTTCGTTTTGTATTAGTTTTTTGGAATTCTATATTTTTGCTTTTAATATTTTAGTAAAGAAATGTTTCAAGAAATAGCTGGAAGTGGCTGGATCGAATCCTGCCACAAACAATAATTTTCTGTTTTCGTTTTTTATTTGTTTTCTAGAATTATTTTCTTACTTTTATTTTAATTTTGAATAGGAACGAATAAATTCATTTGCAAATTTATTTCTGGATAAACGATATCGCAACCCCAATCAAATCAAATCTAATAGTTTGTCATTGACGACATTGAAGAATAAGATTAATCAAATGGTCGACTGGTAGAGAACGCTCTTAGCGTTAAGTCCGTTAATATATCAGTATTTTTTACTTATCTATCGTAAAAATCGAGTGTCTATACATTAAATATTTTTCGAAAAAACTGATACGGAGCGATTAAAAAAGAGTAATAGAAATCAAAATAAAAAAAAATTGGAATTTATGTCTCTCTGGTACGTTATAACTTCAAAACTACTCAACTGATTTGAACGCGGTTTTCACAGGTGGATTACATATAATTAGGAGCGTTGTCAAAACTTTGTTTCGTCAAAATCGGTTAAGGGAAAAAGAAGTTATGGTCAGTTGAAGTTTACTTCTAGCACTGCTTCAAAACTTTTAACAGAGTTGAATGCGGTTTACATAAACATATTTAATTTAGATAAAGCTAGAATTTCTTCTTTGTTTTATCGATATCAATAAAGAGAAAAACACACTGCAGTCTCAATTAAATTTCAATAAAATAACACATTGAATGTGTGTGGGCGTATAATTTAGTTACATAAAATATCAATAGATGGCGCTGACTTTATTTTAATTATTTTTTCGCATATGGTATAGCAGATTGAAAATTTTCCTTACGGCAATTAATTTGTATTACTTAAAAAAAATTTGGTTGAATTGATTGGTTGGTTTGGCTTTGGTTTAAAAATAATCAAATCGGCAAGTCAGTTCAGTTGTTGTTTGACGGAACATACGGTCGTGTCGTAAGGTTTAATTTAACTAACTTATCACTTTTTATTGAGATTTTCTCCACTTTTCACGCCCGCTATAACTTCAGGAGTGGCTTTTAGGTCCAAATGACCCTGTAATAGGCTGCGTCTACTCTTTTAGAGACAAAGATGTGATAGTATGAATGATAATATTTTCAGTTTGATATCGTAGCAATGTAATGGTTTTATAAAATTGGCACGGGAATAAGATACTATAGATTTAACTATAGGTCTGGATAGTTGTAGTTTCCACAGGTTACTCGAAAAGCGACCTACACGCGGGCGGAGCCGCGGGCAACAGCTAGTACAAATATAAAGCCATAGGCAATAGCCTAATAGATAATTCAATAACAATAAAGCTATTAGACTAATAACATTCACGTCGTCTCTCCACACCGTCAACTGTCCGAACAATAAATAAAGGTCGCTCGATTAATATTTATAGATCCAACGACACTTCCGTTGCCGGTACGATTCGTGAGTATTTCGTACGGTAACAAATGGTCAGAATTATTGTGTCGTATTATTTTAAGTGGTTCTCAATTAAGCGAAAAAAATGTAAATATAACATGATTTTCAATAAAAATCAAGTATTAATTACTTTTATTACCAGGGATTACTGGTACAAAACTTGTCACTCATATTGGACATATTTTTTATTTTATTTATAATACAGGTTTTAAGTATGTCTTTTGATGTAAATATCTATGTAATATTTCCGTAAATAAGAATTAATGTCAAAAAACTTTTTTTGACTATATTCTTATGAGTAAACAATGTTATCCAATTATGTGGGGCTCCCGCTCTGTGTAAAAATTTTATTCTAAAAATTGAGTCGCAAATTGGTAAAATATGGTTGGCCTATCCTCGACCCTTATAAAAATTGTTGGGGGCGTGCTCACGACCCGTGACGGAACGGAAACGACGGACGTCCGCCGATCGGACCGTGTAAACGCATTCCTATGGACATTGATCCTTTGTGTAATATGCTTGCATTGACATTGAACTTTTTGTGGTTTATAGTAACTAGCTTTCGCCCGCGGCTCCGACCGCGTGAGATTCTCTCGGGACCAGTGCTTTTTCCCGGAATAAAAGGTACCCTATGTCTCAATAGTCCAAGCTATGTGTATACAAAATTTCAGGAAGATTGGTTTACTAGATGGTATACTAGGGCGTGAAGAGGTAACAAACATACAAACAAATATTCAAACTCACTTTCACATTTATATTATTAGTTGAATTGCATAAGTGAATGAAAGAGACAGATAAAAAAAATATTATAATATTAAAGTATATATGTAAAAGTATTTAAATATATAAAAGTATATAAAAAAAAAACAATAACGAGACCAAAAATAAAAATCTCAGTGGATTAATTTTCAAGTTTTTGTAACAAATTAATACTTATCTTGCAACTCTTGAAAACAAAGTTCGACTCGAAATGTTGGGCGGAGGTAAAGTTTCAACCGGTAGTTATAATTAATCGGCACCTTGCGAAACTTCTGATGAGGTAACTCTTACCGTTTTTATTAACGATTCTCACGTTAATTAATTCATGGCTGTATCGTTTCTCATTAAAAAATAAAGTTACTAGCTGTTGCCCGGAGATTAAATATAGCCTATTTGTTGTTCCAGGGTCGGAGATTGACCCCATTCCAAATTTTGGCAAAATCGGTTCAGCTATTTTCCTGTGAAAGAGTAACAAACATCCATACAGACGCGTTTATGATATTAGTAGGTTTCTCACGTTAATTAATTCATGGCAGTATCGTTTTTAATTAAGAGAAAAATATAGGTTATGTCTGAAATGTCGAAATAGGTCTTTAGTTTTGGTAAGTTAAAATTCTTACGCTATCTATGGTGCAATATTTCTTGTGAAATATATATAATAACTTTGATTTTGAATAATTGTTATCTTAATAACAGCACAGTTAATGTGTAATTTCGGTAATTTTATAATAAAAATTCTATCTTATATTTTAGATTTTCTATTATGAAATAATATTAAATCTGAAATTTGTTTCTATGAAATACTAAAGCGACGAAGGTAACAATAATATTTTAGTAATATTTATTTTAACCATCGTTCAATAGAATCAGTAATAAAATAATTCATGATCACCTGCATACAAAATAGTCAGGAAATAGTAGTTCAAATATGGATAATCGCCGCTTGTTGAGAATACAGTGCCAATTCCAAACGACATACGGCTATTAAGAAAGAGATAGAATAAGCCTTCGCGTGCTGTATTTGTCCAATTAATGGTACTAGTAGGATGAATAGGTACCATTTGTACCATCAATTGTACTACCTGTGGTGGGTACTACTCAGTAGTACAGGTGAACTGGAGCGTTCTTTGAACATTTAATCAGTACATTATTATTATTTTATAATTTTATTTTAATTTTTTTTTTTTATAATATCATGACATTTTTTAATATTTGACATTTTATAACTATTTTAATAATCCTTAATATTCAATGAACTTGTTTTAATGATAAAAATATTCACGCAAATGTAAATTCGTCTGTTTTGACTCAAATTTTGTAAATTGACGTTCTGGAGAAAATGCTGCAGTGGAGTTTGTGGCGCTGCTTCTTCTCCACTTGCGATTTGGAAGTGGTGGTGGGGTGATAAAATTATCACAAAAAAAACAAAAAGCGAACTTATTCCTGATAAGCATCTCTTCCAGTTTATTCACCAAAGAAAGTACATGGAAAATACAGGGTACAATGAAATGATTTAATTGTAAATAAAAAAAAAACATTTTTTTTTTTTAATTTTCTTTCAATACCAAACATATCGTCTCCGTATGTAGCATCAACAAGTGAAGTATTAGAATAAATTACCACAATAACAACACAATACCGTGCTGCTTCGGATATGGTCTGTTGGACCGGACGCCAGTTGCTTCGTCGGTTAGTTCCTTGCCCGGATTCGAACCCCACACACGTTAGTGCCTGTGAAGTGCAGTGAAGTGTTGTGTCAAACTGTACTTTTTAAAATGTGGTGGATTTTGGGACTTAGTATACTAATGCAATGTAAGTTTGTTTTTATTAATATAACAACATAAAAACGCACGTGTTCTCCTTGATTGAGGCTACGGTGACCGCTTACCATCAAATGGGCCGTATGTCTGTTTTCCTACTAAATTGTATAAAAATTGCTTCTACTTCAAAGCCCAGGGTATGTCTTAATCATGGACCTATAATATGGCAATATTAACCAATATTGTCATATTATAGGTCCATGATGTCTTGGTTATTACAATAAAGCAACCGCCGTCTTACTTCCGTAACCTTTTTTTAAAGAAAACCAGACTAACTACATTTTTCAGGCTGCCTAAAGGCATCTGACATAGCCAAACGACTGCCATCTGTCGATAACAGCCTAACGTACCTTACGAAATACGTAGGAGCCCAAGATATAAATGCTACTAAAGGCGACCAATCCAAACATGGCGCACTCGCTGTCACTTGACGCACGCTATCGTTACGCACGACGCCAGGGGGCTTAGTCAAAATCACAATTGTACGATAAGAACAAAATAAATGGAATGAAATACGTTTGATCACGTGATGTAGAGCCGCTGATGTCAATTCTGTACATTTTGTTTATGTCGACTTTGTTTTGACATTGTGACTTACACCCGAATACTCAAACGCTACTCGATTTTGAGAGCTGTTCAAATATCATGCTGTCACTGTGATATCGTTGACGTTCAGCGTGACAGCATGATACCTGGGAGCTTAGCCAGACTCACAATCGCAAAACGTTAACGAGGTACGTCAAGAACATACGATTAAGATGTAAGATTGACCACGTGATTTGATTATGAGCAGTTCTCAAAATTGAGTAGCGTTTAGCTCAAAGAATTTGAAACTCGCGCGCGGTGATTTTTTTAATCTATGCTTTGGCTACACTCAAGCTATCGAACTCATTTCGATTGTATTATTTCGATTCTTTATACAATCTAAGCTGTTAGTTGTTACCGTCACAGACAAACTTCCATATAACTCTGAAAATACTCTGTTACCATTATTTATTCAGCAGTAGTTAGTAATAAGAGCCTTGTTGGGAAACTCCAAGAATTGCTGCTTTATTTTTGTTCTTTTTATTTAAGTTTTCTTGTTGTTTTGAAACTTATTAATCTACTAGTAGCTTTGCTCATGACTACGTTCTTGTATTAGAATGTACTTTTTAAATAAGTACCTATATGCTCAATCAGTAGTAATACACCTTACCAAGACTTGGATAATTAAATGCGGATTGCGATAAGTCCTGTCATAATCCATTTTTTATTTTTAATCCACAATATGACAATCAAGTCAACGCAGTAGTCATGTCTAGTCAAGTTAGTCAAAGAGCCAAGTGAAGCTTAGCATTATCTTGGGGGGTTTTGGTGATAAGGGTTAAAATCTAGAGGATAAAATTATTATGAACAAATACTCGAAAAACATAAATTTTTAAAAATAAATATTAGTCCCGATATGATTGATATATACCTTTCCGAAAAACTCCTGAATAAAACCCTTGACAAATAAAGTATTTTCGTTTGAGTTTAGATGTGTTAGCTCTCAACACTTGTGAGATTTCTAAGGCTATCTAAAGGAATCAGACGCAGCCTACTAACTTTCATCTAACTTAGATGAAATTCTGCGTCTGATTCCTATAACAGCAAGGACCAACATCTTTACGTGCCTACCGAAACACAGGGCAGCTTATATGATTAAAAATTGGCGACCAATCTGAGTAATGCCGCTCGGGGCGATCATTACGAACACGCATACATACCTCACTAGGCTAGAGCTCTTCAGAAATCTACCTATTTAGAAGTATAGCGTGTTAATGTAAGAATGAGCTAAATGAAACCTCATTGTTTTTGTTCCGCTCTGAATGATTTGAGAAGTTGAAGGGAATCTTTGTTCAATTGAACACTACATGTGATTTATGGAGTCGAGCCTGTATTATGTCACGTTTAAGTAATTATGTGAAGACTAACTTTTAGATATGGCTTTTCTCACGTAAATCCCATGGGGACAGTAGATTTTTCGGGGTTAAACGTTCTCTATATACTTGGTACCTACATACCATATGTAAGTAAAATTTAAGAAGATATAGGTTCAGTATGATATAAAGCAAGAAAAGTTTGGAAACAATTAAGTAACTCACTTCCGAATTTAAAATATTATTTGTAGGCTTTGAATATTTCGCCAAAGGAAATAAATAATAGCATTTTTCTTGTATTTAGTCCTTGGGTCTGGTAAAAATTTGGTCCTACTACTCTTTTATTGTATGTGTATACACTAACACATATATTTACTTTTATTCAACTCATAAAAAATATATTATTTGTTTTAAGTTCACAGTGTATTCTTAATTTTAATATTCAGTTATTTCGAACAAAATTACCTCTTGGAATATTCAAGCTCATGTACTTAAGTACATTTTTATAGCTCTAAGTTACGGGCCAGTGATCCACATGAGTATATACTATATAGAGAGAAAGCTTAACTGTGCTAAGCTAAGATCAGTACGGTTCATTTACACAAGCGTGAAGTGTGTGTTTACGGCACATTAATCCTAGAATATGGACTGTAATAATTCAATTTTTTCGTGAAATCATATGAATGTTTTTCTATGTTCAGTGTATTTACTCATGTGGCTGCATAAAGTATTACTGCATTCACAGTTCAGGTAGAAAGGAAGACATTAAGAGTATAATATTTTTTATTGCCTAGGAAATAATTCAGAGAAGTTTGCATGAGCACATTTTTATTTTTCATTTGCGGATATTAAAGAGAAATTTCTTGTTCCAATTTTATTTTATTTTTACTTAGCAGTTCCCTGCGGACCCGCTCATTCTTAGTTAGTATGTACTATACTTTCTCCAAATCCAAGCTATCATATTATGCAGAAAGATTTTTTTAAATCTGACCATTAGTTCTAAAGTTATAAGCGTTCAAACAAACAAACTTTGCAGCTTTATTATAATAGTATGGATATAGCGAAGGGTGCGCTTTCCTACTTTTTCTTCTCAACTTCGCCCGGTTTTAGACATCCCTAGTGGTGAGCTCATTTCCACGCACGCGTTACGCTGTAAGTCGATTTGAAGCAAAGAATCAGCGAGTGTTTATTTATATTTTAAATGCATAGTTTGTAGTGCTGTTAAGGCTTAAAGTTATCGACGAATTAAAAATCACAATTTTAAAATGAAAAAAAGTAACTTTACAAAGCGAGTAGGTACTACCTACTCGCTTTGTGAAGTTACTTTTTTCATTATACTCGTTATCGACATAACAACACGTTGCGGGTTGCAGTACTCGAGATACGGTTCAGTGCTCGCCAGTTACGATATCGACATGCTATGACGTTAGTTTGTTTGTTTGTATTTTGTCGGTTGAACTTATAATTTACGAGTAATTTAATTTTTTCTGCGAATCAGATCTATTTCACCCACTTCAAAGTATAAGCAAAAAATATTCCGTAGTTAAGCTCTCCATATACTACGCCAAATATTTGTAGAGTAACATTAGCACTTTCGCGGACAGTAAACGATATAACAATAACAGTTAATTCTTATCTACGTCGAGAGGCCTTACTGCCAGCGAAAATGTAAAGAGGTGTATTCTTGTGACCTTAATCAGATCATCAGACTAACTGGAAGCTGGATATCTCGCCCTGCCAATGGCAATACGTAATCACCATTCTAGAAATTTCTTGTCCCAACCAAGCACGCTATATGCCATGGACTAGTACATAGTAAGACAATTAATCAATCAATAGTAGGTACTGTTATTTTTAGTATTATACCTAGTATTTTTCCCGATTTTCCTTTGTCGCCTAAAGGATTTATTTGCATCAAACATGAAAACAAAACGACAATGAAAGAAAAAAAGTATTATTTAATTTATTTACTTTTAAAGCAGCATTAATTGAAACTTTCTTTTTTGAACCTTGTGCCTCGTAACCTTACAAAAGTTGTAACATATGAAGAGTCCTTAAAGTAGGTATATGACATACGCAAAATCGGTGAGTGCAATGATTATCGTTCGTTTTCAAACGATAATCATTCGACTCACCAGTTTTGCGTAAGTCATACATTTCAAAAATAGCACTGGGGAATAATATCGACACAAAAAACAAAGTTAACAACTCAAAATCTCCCAAACAAAGTTTAATCGATCACTTTTCAGCTACCATTTTGCCAACTCAAATACATGCAAGCAATATTCATCCAAGTTATTGACCTCCCTAAGCGTGTGAGTTCCAAAATTACCATAACCCTCAAAGAGGCTCAAAACTTCCAAGGAATAATTTGGAGTTGCGAGCGAAAGTGCCTTGCTTAATGTTAATAAGGCACCGCTCTCCAGTGTCACTTTTCCATCTGAATTTTTAAAGTCACTGAGTTAAAAGTTTCCTTTACATTAGGGTGACCATGAAGCAAGAAAGTTCGCGGCGTCTTTAAAAATTGACGCTGAGAGGAAACCTAAGAGCTATTGGCATCTTGTCGTATCAAATAATGTTAGGAGTTTGCTAAGACTCGGAGTGAATGGACTTTTTTATGTTTTTTGTTCGAAATAGAGCCGAGGGAAGCTTTTATGTTAGTGCTTATTTTGCGAGATTCTTCGTATTTAGTTCCTATTAAGATTTTTTTGTAAAATTCCAAGAACTAGGTTGTAGTATTATGATGCTACGTTATCGCGTGAGACCTAAAAATCTGCGGAATAAGTCTAACAATGAAAATCGAAGAAGAAAATAGTTATATTTTATTCAAAGTCATCTCAAAAATTCTGATATAAGATTTTTTTGTACGAAGATATTCTACAGAATATATTATATGTATGTCCTGCAGTAGCCGAAATAAGCTGCAAAAGAAAAAAGAAGAAAGAATTATGTAAAGGAATATAAATAAGACAGCCTAATAACTGTCATCTGACATTCAGCTATAAGTAATAGCCGTTCAGAGGAGTTTAAGATAGAAATGACACTAGTGGCGACCAGTCCAATGCAGGCCACGTTTTCAGTCGCTTGATGTATACGATCATCGAAATCACGAAATAAATGCGTATTTTCAGTCTTTATTTTGCTTAACGCATAGATATCCTACAGCATCTTGTCAAAAGACGCGCCAAACTTGCCAAAAGTTATCTCGCGATTTACATTCCACGTGACTCCGACCAATCTCTTCGCGGCGTGTATAATATTTTTGTTTTTTTAATACGCAGAGTGTGAATATACAACCTTTTGTTTTTAATACGCAGATTTAATAAGACATAGTAAGCAATTTTAGTAAATTGACGTAATGGAGAAAATGCTGCAGTGGAGTTTGTGGCGCCGCTTCTTTTCCACTTGCACTATGGAAGTGGTGGTAAACTTAAAATAAGTAATGATTGACGTCAATAAGTAATAAAAATATTCTTTATTGAATATAAAAAATTTGAATCAGATCCAGTTTGAGAATACGTGTGGAAATACTGAAGTTTGTCATTAGAGATAATTAAGGAGAAGTACTTACAGCTAATGTCTGATGGAGTCAGCTCCCGAGGGATAGCTCGGTAATGTGAGAAAAACCTTACATCGTAGTAGATGTGCACTCATTTGTAACTTGGTTGTATAGTTATACTAACTGCCCGTCTCGATTTTGCGCGGGTGTTATACTCAACTATCAAACTCATTGTTGTAAGAATTTTTCAACTTTTCAGTGCAATTTTCTTTAATTGCTTCTAAAAGTATAAGAATACATTTAAAATAAAGGAATAGTTAGAGACGTTCTCTAGTTGTAGCGTGACCTATGGAAGTTCTTACTTCATAAAAATAAAATTTAGGTAGATAAAAATTGCGCAACACATTAATGTTTTTAAAGTCCCTAAAAACTAAAAACCCAGAGGTGTTTTTTATGTATAAACAACAAAAGAACATTTTTATTATTTTTAACAAGAGGGATTTAAAATACACACAGGAAAACCTAAAACAAAGTCATTCAACGTACGGATTCCTCTTAGCACGGCTTAAACTTAGCCTTTACCGGTATCACAGAATTAGTATACTACTAACGTAGACTCACCCTTTGCCGGTAATGTAACCGTCTTTGTTTTAAAAAAAAAAAACAGCTTCTGACAACTTCTTTGAATTTTGTTTCTTTTCGTTTCTATCAAGGTTAATATATTAAGAGATATTACAGTTAATGATAGAAAGGCCACTAGTGGCGACCAATCCAATTCAGGTCACGTTAGTTTTTTTTTTGTTTATTCTTTTGTACAAAAAAATCTGTAAATATTAGTCGAAGTTTTAGGTTATTTATTATACTTTTTTAAGGTTAATTGATTTTATGTTAAAATATATATTCTCCTGCAAAGATTCAAATTTTTTGTTTATATTCGCCCACTGCTCATTTCTTATACGAAAAGTAGCCTTCTAATATTAGTGACTACATGTATAATATTAATATTAAGAGTATACTTAATGTCCTTTCTTCACGATAGTCGTGTTAAAGAACCGTGAACACACGTCTCGGGCGCGTGCCACAAAAAATGGCATGTGCTGTGCTCACAAGAGCGGGATTCCTGTTTTTTCTTAACGAGTGCCACCTTTTGTGCCCGTTTCTTGTCTTGGCCACGTGTTTACCGAAGCGTGCGCATTTTATCGCGTGCTTAAGTATGTTATCGTTTTTAAATTATGGGGTCAACAGTAGTGAAGCCCGTATTGATACCAAAATTGTCACTTCGCGTAATTTATTCGGTTCGAGATAAATGTAGGGATATAGTAATTGGTATATATATCGATTACAGGAATATCTTTATAAGTATTTTTACTTTTGAGTTTTAGTCTTATATTTTCAATTGTACCTATAAAAAAAATATGTATTCGCCGACGTAGTTTTAAGTTTAAGTTTTGACTGTGCACGGAACTAGAATAAGCACTATAATAAAATAAAGATAAAAGAAAGAAAAGTACGGAACACGAGTCCGTAGTTGCAAAATTCATGTAAGATTCAAGTTTTAATGTAACCTTGTATACATACATTTTAAGCAAATGAATTGATTGATTGATTGTAAAAAAATATTTATTTATAAGAAAAACAGCTGTTGCTCCGGTCTCTGCTCCCGTGGGAATTCCGGGAATAACATATTTATTGTTCCAGAGTCTAAGCAATCTCTATTCCAAATTTCAGTCAAATCGGTTTAGCCAATTTCATGTGAAGATTAACAAACATCCATACAAACTTTTGTCTTTAGGTTTAAGAACTTTATTTCTCAAAAGAATCATGCAAGTACTTACAATAATTCACTTCAAGAGAAATACATTTCACAAAAACATACATAATATGTTTACACATAATATTATGATGAGCGGTCTATACAATATTGGTAGGATTTATAAAACAAGGAAACCTTTCAATGCCATTTCAAAAAGGTATATGTTATTTTGTTTTTTGTTTTACAACATTAATGATAGTTGAAATGCGAAACGTTGAACAACGAATGAATTTCAGATTTTAATTTTATTAATTGTGAATTTTCAATAAGCTTTTCTCAATTTGTGTATTTGTAAACAAAACGTAGAATTAACTTTAATTTTTAACAATAATTATCGCTTGGACCTTATAATAATATTCTGGTATATTCTTAAATCATACAGAAAATTATCTAGATTATTAATATATACGCAAAATAAATACTCTATGTTAAAACCAAGAAGAGGTACACCTAAAAAGTGCTGCTAGCAAGACCATAAAGAAATGCGGACCCTGAGCTCTACAGTGACTAGCTAAGAATGTTACCAGGAAATCGCTTAGATTTTCTACGTGTTAAACTTGAGGTGTTTTTATATGCCTTCAAAAAGTAGCGAAGCGTGATCGTCTCGGTCCCATGCTAAAGGGCGAGTTCGTCGATTTAATATACATTTTTAATTCCTTGATAGTTGGATGAATCTTATCAAGTTGCCTGTTTTTCAATTAGCATAAAAAAAATTCTAAATGCTTGCGAATGTTCTGTGGTTTTAACAAAGAGAAATGAAAAAATGGCTTAGTTAGTTATGTTATTATTTTATCGTTAATATTTCTTTTTATTTTATCACATGTATCATTAGCCAACACTGGTGTGTCACGTGCCTTCGAAAGCTCTAAGGAATACTCCTTAGAGCTTATACATACACATGTATCCCTAAGACGTATTAAAACTGATTCACATTTTGCCTTAACTTTGTCCTATATTAGCCCAGTTAGCCCCGTCGGTAGGACTCCCAGACACGAAAATTGAGGTAGGATAAATAAGTAGATTTATTTATTTAGAGCACTTACTGTTCTTTTTACAAATTATGTTAAAAAATATACGCCAAACTTATTATTTAAGCAGGTGATGCTTCTATCAAAGCAATAGATGAAATGAGTCGATAAGATAGAAAATGGCCGAATGTTCGATGTTCGAATTAATTTGAATTTGAATGTAATGGACAGTATGTAGAATGAAGTATGGTATTTAAAACACTACCAAGCCTTGGGTTGTTTAACTTCCGTAATTAAACGTAACGTAAGTAGATGTCAACCTCAAAATTATTTTTATATAACTAAATAAATCTTATATTTAAATTGTTTTATAAATTAATAAGTATTTGTATAAATCTGGTTTGATAAAAGATGAAAAGAATTTTAAACTCTCGATAAAAACCCCGAACTCTGAACAAAAACCGTAATTAATTTAATTTCGGTAAGTCACTTCCGGGCACGTGCCTGTTCGTTTTTTCTTGTGTTTGGCTAAGGAGTAAAAGAGACGGCATATGTGGTCTTTTTCTTAAAGCTGATGAGTGAGAGAGATAGCTTGTGGCTGCCAAGTGTGACGATGGTAATGTTCCAGTTGTTCGATGTACCGCTAATGACACCTAAAACAATGTTTTAAAAAAATGCTGTTATTTTTTTTTTTTTATTTGATATGCGTAATGTCTTAAGCTTATTTTGTTTAAATTTTATTTCAGCTTTTTTCGATTCAGCGGGATTCATTTAATCCATAAATTATGTGCAATATCTAATTAAGCTTAATCAAATATACTTAATTTATTGTATAAAGTATGTATGTACATAATAAGCTTTTTATTAATCTGACAATATTAACGCACTATTTGCAATATTTTCACCAATTTGTAAAAGAAAACAAAGAATTCATGAATTTTCCAAGTCATATTCTAGAAACAAATATCTTTACTAAAGAGTCTAAAGATTCTTTAGACATTGCAAAGCAGACGGTATTGCACGGTGCAGTGCGCGCGCGCATTACGCCTCGCTGCACACCCCAGGTTTGCGCGGCATATGCGCCAGTGTGTGTTTTAAACTGATAACATTGTTGACGTCCAAATAAAATAAGTTCACTTAAGTAGAACTTATTTTTAATGCTTTGTTACACTACACGTGCACGAATATGAAATTTAAATATAATTTCTTTATTAACTTTTTGAAAAACATAATGGAAGGCAAGACGAATAAGGGAAGACGCGTAAGAGGTATACCAAGAAGGAGTTTTGTAGAACAAATAAAGGAAAAAGTGATAGTCTTGTCGTATCTGGTGATAAGGCCAGTGAAAGATAGAGACACCTGGAAGAGACTCCACCGATAAATTTTAGATAGATTTAATGTTTGTAGTGTAAACATTGTTTTGTTGGATCCTACAATTAAAATATGCAAATCAATTTTAGATTTTATAATAATAAAAATTTACAGTTATACAGTTATATTATATTTTTGTAATCACCTCTAAAACACACAAAGACAAATGTTTTTAGGTACACTTAAGCGCTGTTAGGATTTTCTATAATTTTTATACATCCATTAACACAGCCAAACAAACCGAAAATAATATAATGATACTTACTAATTAATCCTCTTACTAATTAATGTGGCGTCAGGCAAAGCTTCAAGTCGTTTTTTTCTGGGCTGACAACATTTTACACGTGCCATCGACTCGTGTCGAAAGGAAAGAGTGTTTCCTATTAATTGATTTACTAGCTTATGCCCGCGGCTTCGCCCGCGTAAATTTCCCACGGGAATAGTGCTTTTTTTGATATGATGATATATTCGCAAGATCTTTAAAACTCTGACATCAGTTTTGACCACTAACTAACCCACCAAAAAATAATACGGATGGTGCTTGAATATTTATGAGACATATGGATATCTAAAGAATTCCAAGTATCTACTCATTATCAAAACTAGGAATCACCTGCTATCACGCATCAATGCACACCCTAGTCACGGGCCATATGTTGGTCACAAATAAGTTCAAAATCCCTAGTTCCTGTAGTTATTATGAATGGTATCCTGTGTGGAGTGTGCCATTTGAAACCCGTGTGAAGTGTGTTTGTATTTGGGTTTAATGGTGTTATATGTTTGAGTATCTTTTAAAAAAATATTGAAGGCATATAAATAAATATATAGGGACAAATCGCACAGACTGAGAGCCCCAAAGTAAGTTCGAGACTTTATGGGATACTAATTCAAAGATAGGTACTATATTTTATAACAAATACATATATATATAGAAAAACATCCAAGACCCAGGATAATTAGAAATAGATCATTTTTCATCTTGACCTGACCGGTTTAGAACCCTGGACCTCGTGAGGCTGGCATGTTAAGCATTACGCCGTAGTGGTCGTCAAAAATAATATGACCCGTAACAAAATATCATAAATCGTAATCAAAAAATTATATACTGCGCCAACGCCTTTCACTGATTATTTCCATCCACCCTAAGGTTGACTGGAAGAGATTGCTTTAACTTTATCTATTAGTATAGTTATAGCTATTGTTTTAAGTAAAGCAGTTTTTTGTTACTTTATTATTTTGTGGTGCAATAAAGAGTATTTGTATTGCATTGTATTGTATTGTATTGTACAATACTCTTGCTTAATAACAAGACGTTGTACCTTCCTTGATACAAACAACCCAAGCAACAATACAATTGGCATCCTTTGGATATGTCTGTTTAAGCAACGCATATGCCACAAAGGATGAATGCTATTAATGTTTCGGTCTGTAACTCTGTTAATATACCTTTAGACGCAATGCCAGGGTGTCCTAGAAAATTGATAGGCTACACAGTATCATAACAACGCAAACTGTATTGAACTTTATGCCATGGTGATAAAGCTATTTTCAAATTTTGGTAGATATAAACTATTAACATGGTTGACTATATGAAACCATAGAAACTATAAAAGGATATTATGAAAGGAGATCTATATCTTAATCAATTTATTAATAACCCTTATACATTAATTTTAAATTACTCTAGAACTAAAAAAGTATTTACATGATTAAAAAAAAAAGAAAAAAAAAAAGAACATGGTCAGTTAAAGATAGATATTAGATTATTGCAAAAGGAAACTGTGGACAGTACACTAACACACCCTTATTATAATCCTATTTGTTTGGTAGTACCCGAAATCGGCGAGCGTGTAGAGGAAGCGAGATAGGTATGTAAGGATCGTAGCCCATGGAAATTTCTAGTCTCTGCCTATCCCTACGGGAGACAGGCGTGATGATATGTATGTATGTATGTATGTTTGGTAGTGGCCTGTAAAAGGGTTACGGTCAGACAGCAGTCGATTCTTCGCGCACAATAACTTTAATAACAACCATGACTACCATCGGTTGATTCACTGGTAGAAAAAGCCTAGGCTTAAGTCCGCCATTTGCATTTGTATGTAATAGTTAAATAAAAAAAAAGTGTGGCACTTGGGGACTACCGCTGAAAACTATTGCATAGCATTTTTTATCAACTTATGCAATAAGTACGAAAGCTCGGTCGAGCTACATGGTAGGCGGAGTAGGGGGTGTTAGGTTTTATTTTCTTTACGTAATGTCTTGATTCCGTCGTCGCGCTCAAAGCCGCGATAGGAGCTATGCAATAGCTTAACAATAAATAAATAATAACCAGTGCTGCGATATATGTGGTTCAAATAGGATGTAACGGGAAAGCACGCTCGGATGAAAAAGTTATTAGTTGTATGTATAGTGGGCTACAGAAAAAAGTATACCATTTTACCCCAACACTCACATCTAAGGTGGTATACCTTCATATCAGGGCTCGGAAAGATGGTTAGAATCATAAACCAGTCAAATAATTTGTTTGTCCATACATTTATACAGCGACCCATAGCATTACGGTTCCGCTCAACTAGTATATACCCAAAAATAACGGGTTTAACCAGATATTTAGGGCCTTAAATCGACAGGTGTTTTATATTACTAGGTTATTTTTGGGTCTTCAAAATATCGGTTCCAAGGCCTGCTTAATATGTGGCCCACTGTACTATGATATAGTTTACTAGCAATATTCTTAACAATACAAATTTTATCTACGAGTATCAATAACAAAAAATATCTACATCATCATAACAAACCCAGATTAAAAGCTCATTTAAAAATGTTTTAATACAAGAATTTTTCTCATTATCTCCTGCGCCGAACCGCCAAATATTTGGGCCTATCCCGGAATTGATAGAACCGCGAAACAATATTCGCCGGAATCCTCCGATAATATGACGTTTCCGACCGATCGGCTAATGCGCCTCGGGATCTTGGGGATTACGTCAGCAATTTGGATTTAGGAAATAAGGAGATATGGTCAATGTACTATATATTATATTATCATTAATGTATATTATCGTTTCATACTTTTTTTAAACACAAATTTAAACTATTACAATATATTATATCTTTACGAGAGGTGGTTCCGAAGAACTTTGTTACCAGGGTGTGCATGGGCGATTGACCATGACACCTACATGATATGATGTCGATACGATAACGTTGGCAGTCACCGATCATGCCTCGCGAGTGATGAGCGTACGGTCACCGTAGCCTATTTTTTTCTTGGATTTTTTTTTTCTATAGATTTTATTTGCTTTGTTGTATATAAAAGACTGCAGAAATAAAGTTACTAGGTATAATTAAAAGAAAAACACGAACTGCGAAAAGGAAACTCTAGAACTCTGGCGTTGTATACGAATTTTTACATTCTATATTTCATCTGTTTTTAATAATATAGTCGGGTTATAAAACGGTTGGAAAAGCAAACTGGAAGTTATTTTCAGAAGGTGTATAAACAGTCATTTTGATCTATAAAAAACAGCTACTGAGCCTAGTGCATAGATATGATTATAACTATGCAGCAGTTAGACTTAAAGTTCATATATTTTTTACTTACTTTTAACTATATGATTCTTTATAGTCAAGCTTGTGTCCTGTTTTTAAATACCTAGGTTAACCCGCATATCTCCGTCTTTCTATGGTCATAATGAAAAAATCCAGAAATATTAACCCATTGTATCGGAACGTCTCCCAAAAGATTGATAGGTATTAATAAAGAGGATTGATGCTCCGATCATTATATTTTCGTTTTTAAAATATGTAAATGGATTTTGTAATTGCTTTTCAGTGCGTTTTGCTTAGTAATGATTTTAAGAAATTTCAGTTAAAGAAATTACTCAATCCAAACTATGATTACATAATAAAATTGCCTTTGTGTTTTTGAAATAAACCTATTGACGCTACTAGTCAAAACAAACAACTCATCTCTGTCTGGCCAGGTTAAGCTGATAGGATTTTGATCCAGGCGTGTGTGTAGTGAACCCTAAAGGCATCTGACACAGTCTAACGACTGCTATCATACGATAAAACAAATGGCTTAACCTCCCTTCTAAAGCACGAATGAGCTCAAGTTATATATGCATCCTATTGAAAAATATTTTACAGCCTCTAGCCTTTTATGAGATAATAAATGAGATAAAATGTAGCGCCGTTAACTTCATTTTTATATGGCAAACAGGCCAAATATGTATGTTCTGTAATACTTACGTACCATCCTTTTTTTACATGTTTACAAAAAATAAATGCTTATTGATTATAACACTTTCGCGGACATTAAATGAGATAACAATAACAGTTAATTGTTATCTACGTCGAGAGGCGTTACTGCCAGCGAAAGTGTTAATGTATTTTTAAGATTTAGATTAAAAAAAAATGCCTCGCACAGAGCCGCGCGCGATTGCAAATCCACACATAAAACTATACCAGTTTAAGGTATATGAAAAAAAAAATTGGTTTTTTTACCTTCCTTACATCAACGAGGGCTTTAAACAAGAGAAATATCTTCATGCATCTTAGTAGTATACGTACTTTTGTAATGTTTTCCACGGGCTTAAAATTTTTAATCAGCATTAAGATCGGAAGCTCATTCCAACAAAAAACAAAACTAAATAATGCTACTCTATGCTATCCGATTCGTCCATTAGCATTATCCGAACACACCTGGCCGCAAAAGAGGCAACATCGAAATGAACAAGCCAACGTTTCCTGAAAGTCATGGATCGTATTTCAGGCTTATCGTTTCCGTTACAGTCCCCAAAAAGCAATATAGAAACAATATCAGCATTTATAAAATAACGGAATGAACCAGCGACTCGTAAAAGTTCACAAACTATCAGTTCGGCCACGAATTTTAGACTAGCGGTAAACGACCCGAAAAAAGACGCGATTTTACCTAGATAAATGGAAAAAGATGCATTTTAATTAAGTCACGCAAGAAAAGAAGCTATTTTACCAATGCACGTGGCCAAGTAAGCACTTTAAATCATAAGGCAACGCGCTTCTGCACTCGTGGATAATGTATTATCACTAGGCCGAAGAATGCATCATCTGGATAATACAATCTTCTTTATCGTGTCGATGACTCTCAAATCAGGACTCAATGTAATCTCGTAGAACATCCAGATAAACCTTCGTGGTTTTAAGATAGCATGTAAATGTAAATTTTCTTGTAAAATGATTTTGTTATCATAAATTAAAAAAAAATGACATGAACAATTTGCACACGAACTATGAACAATTCATACATCTAAACCCATATAACTATTGGTAAATTGGTATATCGGATACCGGTAACACACAACTAAAGGACAAAAACATTTCTAATTTGGTTGTGTTAACCATACGCATAACATTAACAAATACAGTCCTTTAAAAGCTCTTTGTTTTATTCGCCTATCGCCACGCGGTGAAAACGGTGCAGTGTGAGCGCGGATCTGGCCATCATTGATGCGGAAAATTCTGCAATGTTTTAATTTTTTTGTCCCAACTCATCAAATGGAATGCCGATTATTAATGACGGTACGGGAATATTAACTGCTATTATGCATACAGATACGGTTTTATTATTCCGCGAATAGCTTCTGCCTTTAGTCCTTCAATTTCGGTTTGGAATTTAAGGCTATTGATTTACGTGGGATGTTGAGTTGACGGAGATGGAGAGCCCTTCAATACAAAATAATCAGCTAAAAATATCCTTTCTCGATGTACTTATGAATAATTAAAATATTTTTCAAAAATAGGAGTTTATCAATTCCGTTATATTTTCTTTATTTGTTGTAGCCGAGCATAATTAGAAGAACAGAGTAAAAGGAGACAGAACCCTGTCGTAATATGGGATGGGATGACTTTAATTATTGTCATCATTTTCTTAGCGAAGTGTAAATGTTAAAGCTATTTTTCATCCCTTCTATTCGAAATGTTCAACTTTGCTGCCCCAAAAGAAGGACCAAAGTAAGTCTTTTTCGATAGGGTTTTTTTAGCGGGCAATAATGAGTTTCAAATTTGGAACAAAACAATACGGTCATGCCGAGTGCACATGTTATGAAAAATAAAACACTGGCTGGTAAGAATAAACGCAATCATCGAATGAAATAAATTTCTCATAGAGCGAGATGAAAAGTAGAGTGTATCATTCGGGCGCAAACATATCGCCCTCACCGTAAAAATATTATTTTGCTCCCTTGTAATACAATATACTACATGTATTGATTAGAATTGTAAACGCAATTTGCTTGCAATTATTTATCGTTATAACCTAATTATAAAATAATGTTAGAAAATTTGCATAAAATGATTAATGCCCGAATACTCAAACGCTACTCAATTTTGAGAGCTGTTCAATTATCATGCTGTCACTGTCATATTACTGACGTTCAGCGCGACACCATGATACTTGAGCAGCTCTCAAAATTGAGTCACGTTTGAGTATTCGGGCGATAAGCACATATAAGATCGGTAAAGTCGATCTCAAGTAATTGCGTGCCCAAAGAATATAGGTATGCATTCGTCAGTCCCTTGTCATAAAAATATTATTATGTCGAGGAAATTATAAATTTTAAGTTATTTTACCGTAATACCGCAAGGCACTTCAAAACAATGCGGGAAAAAATGGAAACTTGTTTATTTCCTTCACTACTTACACTGTGAAAAGGTGATCATTTGCTTTACGTAACTTAAGTTTTAAAACAGAAATGAATATTGTTGTAAAATAAATACCTAGAAACAGATCTCCATTGTAACAAAAGATGAAATTGCTCTTTTTACTTTTCTGAGCATCGCATTTTCGCTATTTGCTGGAGCACTCTAAAAGCTGGGTTCATATTAAAAAAGGTTTGCATAAACAGTTAAAACTTCGTAAAAGAAGTGTTTTATTAAGTACTAGCTGTTCCCCGCGGCTTCGCCCCGCGTGGGACTCGGTTATATCGCGCCCAAAAGTAGCCTATGTTTGACCTCAGGTCGTTAACTACGCCCCTACCAAATTTCATCACAATCGGTCCAGCAGTTTAGCCGTGAAGAGGTGACAGACAGACAGACAGACAGACAGACAGACAGACAGACAGACAGGCAGACAGACAGACAGACTTTCGCATTTATAATATTATTAAGTATGTGTTTTTATCATTTTTTTTAAGTCTATGTTTTTTTAGTGGTAGGTATTAATAGGGTGGTAGAAATGATATTAGATAGAACACAGGTTGTGGCAAACGTTAGTTATTTTTTTCTCAAATTTGATTTGTCTCCTTCTTTCACATTTAAAGTCAATTTCAAAGAAAGGGACTAAATATATTTTAGTTAAAATGAGCTTAGCAAGCATATTTTTATGAATATTAATTTTATATATGCAATAAACTTTTAATAGTTTCATTTGTCGTTACCAGTAAGGCCAATCTAGGAGCACCATAACAATTACTCTTAAGCTTAGTTTCTTACTAAGTATGTAACAGAAAAACACGCTATATATATTTTTCTGTCACCTGACTTACCCAAAAAAGATATTCTTCTCTACACCACTGAATTGCCTGGTAGAAAAAGCCTATGGCTTTAAATCCGCCATTAAAATTTGTATGTAAAAAGTAAAATATATAAAAAAATTATAATAAAATAATAGCTGCCTGCCATAGTTTTTCCAAGTGACCACAACATGGGGGTCTTCAAGAAGGGCATAAAGACTCATCCAGGGTGCGCTCGCAATGCTCCTGGTATTGCAGGCGTCTCGTAGGCTGCGGTTACCCTTCCAATCAGGTGGGCCGTACGCCTGTTTGCCTACTTATAAGTATAAAAAAATAGTTTTTTTCTTATTTTCAGGTGTATTATCAATAAGGATCACAAACATGCGAGTTCCAGAAGTGATACAATACGGGACTATGGATTCTGTCACGTTGGACTGTGATTTCGAGACTGACAACGTGACAGGATTGGTTGTCAAATGGTTTTACAATGACAAGTCGCATCCAGTGTATCAGTGGATACCACCGCAGAAGCCACAGGCGTTAGGATTATTGCGAAATAAGGTAAATACCAACTAATATTATGAATGCGAAAGTGAATTTATTTGTTTGTTTGTTACGCATTCACGCCCTATCTATTGAACCAATGTTCTTGAAATGCATACAGTAGAAGAAGAAGTATAGTTAGAAGTATTGAGACATGAGTTAACTGTGGAGGAAGCAAGAGAGGTATAATGGGCAAGTTGAAATCTTTAGACTCTGCCTACCCCTGAGAAAAATAGGAGTGATATATCTCTTTTCAGGGGGCTTAACAAAAGTCACAATCGTAAAACGTTAACGAGGTAAGACAAGAACAAAATGTATGGGATTGACATAAGATTGACCACGTGATTTACCGCAGCTTATGTCAATCCCATACATTTGGTTCTTGTCGACATTCGTAAGCGTTTTGAAATTGTCACTTTGGCTACGGGTGCTGTTGTTGTTGTCAACAAAATCATTACCAATGAAAGTAGTATTCAAAATATTGGTTCTTAGAATCCTAAAAATATTTGTATAGAAAAACATCCTGTAAACAAATCCTGCATTGTTTGATGTCAACCACATATTTGGCCTGACTTTGATGAATGTGAGCTAAAATGGCCGAACGGTTGGAATGCTTTAAAAAAATATGTTTGTGATATTTATAGAAAACAAGACAAACATTCTTTGTAAAATATGAAGTATTGTCGACCCAATTTGTGTGGGAAGGTAAAATGGTTATATATAATAGGACTCGAACCCACACGGATTTTATTTAGATTCATTCGTAATTGACGATTCAAGAATAAGTTATTCTGGTAAATAACATATATACAGATAAATCACACAGATTGAGCTAGCCCGAAAGTAAGTTGAAGTCTGGTCTTACATATACTAACTCAACGATACTATATTTTATAGTATACACATATATGTTAAATATCCAACATCCAAGTCAAGCTAGATAATTTGAAATGGTTTCATATCATTACTACTATTTTGTTGAAATTATGACATAAAAAGTGTTATCTAATTCAATAAGTCATAAAATTTTGGTAAAAGATGCGGGCTAAGTCGGATTTGATTTTAGATTGATTGCATATTTTAGTAAGTATTCGGTATTATTTCAAATTTATACTCTTAAAAAAAGTCGTAATGGACTAAAAGACGGACAATAAAGTGATCACACAAGGGTTTCTTTTTTCATTCAGAAATATTGAACCCTTAAAAGTATATAGGACATCGTTTCATCCATCATATATTTTTTTGTTGGTATAGAGAATATATATTTGAAATGTATGTTTGTTACAGCTAGACCTTGCATACAAGGTGTCATACAACCAATACACACAACATCGGGCGTTACGAATAAAACATCCAGGCATCGAGCTGACTGGGAATTATACTTGTGTGGTGTCCACATTCCTGGCAGAAGACCAGCAAACGAGGCCAATGACAATATTTGGTAAGGTTTTGTTACTATGTTAATTTTTTTCGGTAATAAGTCTGGCAACTTGTAATATACTATTTAACCGATTTCATATAATGATGGTACCTATCTCAATCAAATCGTTCAGCTAAGTCAGATGCCTTCAGGCAGCTTGATAAATTTGTCAACTATGATGACCACTAAAACACGCAATGAAAAATGTAAAAGAAATGAAATTGAATGAGTGAAAAATATAAAATTGTTTGCAAAAACAGAACCGACTTCAAATACTTAATAGTAAATATTTCAAACTGAGAATCTTTTAAGTCGGTTGAAATACAAACGACTCCTAAATATTTTCTGAAAACAGCGTCAAAATCGATTTAGCCAAAGCGAGACAGACAATAACGGAGAAACTTATATACGGGTCAAACTGCAACCCCTTTTTTGAACTCGGTTAAAAACAAAGAAGTTCGAATCGCGCTGCACTTTTTTTTTTAAACCTTATATACTAAGGGAGATTTTTTTGCTACGATTTTACATTTAATAAATTTAGGTGCTAATTTTTTTGAGAAATATTTATCCTTATCACTTAGGTAGATATTCGCCTCCAAACAACATCACCAACATTAAATTCTGCCGGCTTACGGCGAAGATTATACGACTGACAATTACGTTGATGAGCAGACAAAAGAGCCGCCTGTACTTTCTTGAAGATATTAGATAAATGACCAAGCGATTCAGCATAACAATCTATAGGCTCATGTACCATATTCTGATCTGACACAACATATCGAGAACCGCACGTTATCAGTTCACGACCGTAAACAAGAAATGATGGTGTGAAACCGGTTACTTCGTTAACGGCACAATTCATTGCAAATTGTATTTGAGGTATTATTGTGTCCCACACCCTGTGGTCTTTATCAATAAATGTGGAAATAGCTGTAGTTATAGTTTTATTATATCGTTCTACGGTGTTAACATGTTGCCCCACGTTGGGCGCCAGTATAACGTAGGTAGAATTTACTAATTACTTAAGGTATGTGTGAGGAGAGAAGATAAATCCAGGTTTCAGCGAATCGCACAATATTTATTATATGTACTTTACAACAGGTTAGACTCTTAAGGATAACCGTTAATGAGAGATTATAGGGGTCGTGAGATCAAAGTAGGCACGAGATCCAGTCAGGCAGCCGCTATGAAATAGCTAGCCACTTAACTTGAGATGGTGAGATCAGCCGAAAGAGGTCTTCCAGTGGACGCGCGCAGCCTTATATATGGCCCTCGGGGGTGATGCGGTGCGGGGCAGCGAGGAAGGACCGCCGTAGGAGAATGCGCGACGTCACACCTATGGTTAAAAATCTGAAAGATTGTTAAGTTAAAGTTTTAAAAAAATACTTTTTAAAATAATATCGAACGCCAAATATGTTGAGACCGCAAAAGCATAGTTGCTATAACTATGCTTTTGCGGTCTCAACATATTTGGCAAAAGACCAACTTCCACGTCCTATCAGCATTTTGGTTAGCTGTAACTACTGTTGACATAATGTAACTATCGCACATTCAGTATGAACTATCTGTGGTCCCTTGGTTAAAGCGTTTGCCTAAATACCCAGTTCTTTGGTTCGATACCCAGTCTAGCGATTAATACGTTTGCCTGAAAACCCAGAGTTTGTTAACTGTTTATTTCTACCCAGTTTGGTTAGGACATTGCAGATTTAAATCACCTCATTGTCTGATGATAACATAATTCCGTGATTTGGAAGATACATTAAGTCGTTGAAACCGGCTGCCATCTGGAATGCGTTAAAGGAACCCTGTTTAAGGCTCAGAGTCTGTTCCGAAGAACTTTGACACCAGAGTGTGCATGGTCGATTAACCGTGTGACCTACACTAAATGATGATCAGCATTCGTACTTCAGCGCGTTCTTGGTCAATTTTCGGGTGGCTGTGACCTCAACCTTTTCAAAGGACTGGATCCGCCCCGTGAACGAAGTAGTAATTATTCTTTAAAATTATTATTTCATGTCAATACTGACATGACAGTAAACTTCTGCATAAACCCAATTCGATATAGATGTCATAGAACTCCACATTTTCATATAACCACCAACGGGGCGCAAGCACGCAAGCGGTAATGGATACTGAGCTATATCTACATAGATGTAAATACTACTAGATCTTCCCCATTATTCGTTAAAAATATTACAGACTAGCAGTCCACCCCGGCTTCGCCCGTGGTATACACATAACCTATGTCACTCGGGGATGGTGTGGCTTTGTAACGGTGAAAGAATTTTGCAAATCGGTTTAGTAGTTTTAAAGTTTTTTTGATGCAAACAAACTTTCTTACTTATAATAATTATAGAAAAAAATCATAGATATATGTTACATCTCGCCTGTTATCCATTGAATGAAACAACACCCTTTTCAAGAAATTTGCGATTTCTTCGTGGTATGCTTTTGAAGCCGATCCTGACCAGCACCCGCAGTGAACTCTCCTTTCATCCATTCTTCCCACATGGTAAAGGTCAAACTATCTCAAGGTCGTTTTCTAAATCTTTGTTACAACCAATATCCTCATTGAAAATATATTTATTTATAATTTTTCAAGTATTGCAGATATATCTAATCTCTATGCATTTTATATTTACATCTATTTAAATGTTAATCTATCTTGTTCGTCATAAGACAGGCAGGCATGCAATTTAAAAAAAAAATCATAAGCTTGAATTATATTAATAGTTAGAGCTTTTCAATGGTGAAAGATTTTTCAAATAGATTCATTATTTACATTTTCCACATACTCACAAAATTTGCGCTCACAACTATAACGTAAGATTCTAAATTTCGATAATTAATTGACGCCATTTTCTCTGCAGCGCATGACACTTCCAGTGAATCTACATCTTTGTTGCGATCGCTTGAAATATTGATGGATTTTATCGTATTATAACAGAAATGGCCATTTGTATTCCATTAGCCTGCCATCCTTTCCTTTGTTTTAGTTTGCAGGTTGCTTTGCGCTATTATTATGCTATGATATTTATTGCGGTAGTCTTGTGGCATATTTATTAGATCTACTTGGTATAGTTGTATCTACTTGTCGTCTGTCGTTTTGTCTGTTTGAAAACGTTGTAACGTTTTGATTTGAGTTCTAATAGTGATTCCTCTGAAAGCTGAAGAAATATAGCACTTAAACACTTTTGTGCGTTATCTTTTAATGTTCACAATATATTTTAATAAATTAACAAACACTCAACTGGTGAAAAATTTCCTTATTCTAGGTAGGTCTAAAATCAATCTCAGCTTGAACCTATTTTTTTATTAATAATTCATCAATTATCAGATATCAGATATATGTGAATATAGCTAAAATTTAAAAAGTACTTTAATAATCTATATAATATTACCAACTTATTCACCATGTCCAAAGTTGTATCTTTTCATTTTCAATCACACATTTACACTGGCCCTTGTCTGCCCGCGTGAGATTGGTTACATTGCATCCAAATCCTATATTTGATACCTATTTCTATACCAAATTTTATCAAAATCGGATCGCGGTTTAGCCGTGAAAGCGTAACAAATGGATAGACATAACATTGAAGTCATTGATTAAAAATTATTTACATTAGATTTATTAAAATGTTTGATATGAAGCATATTTAAACAATGTATTAATTATTCCGTCCTTTTAAGGGTCGATTTCACCAAATAAGAGTAAATTTTACTCAAGAGTATACGAGCAGTTACCCCTAGGATAACATATTTTTACGTTTCACCATAGACTTGATCCAAGAATAAACGATTATGCTGGAGTAAATCTCTACTCCGCCAATTTTCAACGAGCAGCGAGCTTATACTAAGGATAAGTTCAATATGGCGTCCAAGTGTCATTGTTTCAACAGCTGATTCTCTGGCGCGCTGACATAAAAATAATATTAGGTATAATATTTATATATATTACCCATAGATTAAAAAGAAAATTGCGTCACTTAAAAAGACCGCACGCGAATCGAACTTCTTTGATTTTACATTGCAAGAATATCTCGTTTTGACACTTTTGACATAGGTATAACCCTATCGAATATAATAATACGAAAAACACTTTATTTATTAGAAGAGAAACGAGCAATTACATTTGGACGACTTAGGGTCGATTTCACCAAATAAGAGTAAATTTTACTCGAGAGTATACGAGCAGTTACCCCTTGGATAACATATTTTTACGTTTCACCATAGACTTGATCCAAGAATAAACGATTATGCCGGAGTAAATCTCTACTCCGCCAATTTTCAACGAACAGCGAGCTTATACTAAGGATAAGTTCAATATGGCGTCCAAGTGTCATTGTTTCAACAGCTGATTCTATGGCGCGCTGACATAAAAAAAAAATATTAGTTATAATATTTATATATTTTACCCATAGATTAAAAAAATGCGTCACTAAAAAAGACCGCACGCGAATCGAACTTCTTTGATTTTACTTTGTAAGAAAATCTCGTTTTGACACTTTTGACATAGGTATAACCCTATCGAATATAATAATACGAAATACACTTTATTTATTAGAGGAGAAACGAGCAATTGCATTTGGGCGACTTATACAGTCATTCATTTCAATCATTCGGATTCACTCCCTGTCAGAGAGTAACTATCCGAGAGTAAATTTAATCTGGTGTAAAGTGGTGGAACGTGGACGAAGTTATCCAAGAGCTAAATGGAAGAATAAATATATTCCGCGGATAACTATTCTCAAGTTAAGTCATGTTTGGTGAAATCGACCCTTATACAGTCATTCATTTCAATCATTCGGATTCACTGTCAGAGAGTAACTATCCGAGAGTATCTTTGATTTTACTTTGTAAGAATATCTTGTTTTGACACTTTTGACATAGGTATAACCCTATCGAATATAATAATACGAAATACACTTTATTTATTAGAGGAGAAACGAGCAATTACATTTGGGCGACTTATACAGTCATTCATTCCACTCATTCGGATTCACTCCCTGTCAGAGAGTAACTATCCGAGAGTAAATTTAATCTGGTGTAAATTGGTGGAACGTGGACGAAGTTATCCAAGAGATAAATGGAAGAATAAATATATTCCGCGGATAACTATTCTCAAGTTAAGTCATGTTTGGTGAAATCGACCCTTAGTGGAGTAATTGGAGTCGGTTTCATTTTTTTGGCAAAAACAATTATATACCTCGTGTTGTTTTTAATTGACAACACTTACAGTTTGTAGCATAATAAATGTTTACAATTTAATCATTTGCATTGTACTTTTCTGTCGTGCGGTTAATAATAAGGCCACAATTTATATCGTTGGCAGCGAATTAAATATTAATTGCATACACATGAAATGCGCCATGTTTCCTGTAAGTTCATTTAAAATAAAACTGATTTTACTTTTTGTTGAACAATAAAACACAATTAAAAATATCATTGTATTCATAATGTTTATCTTGCTATGTATATGAATAGACGAAATAGATACATATATTTCATCGAATGAAATATGTATGTCTGAGGGAATCGCCGAATGGGGAAATCATGACATAGGCGATGCGGCTAGCAACCCATTACTATTGATTTCCTGTTTCAACTACCATTATGCTAAACGTGGCCTAAGGTCTTATGGCTCTAGGCTCTGTCTACCCGTATGGGATAAAGACGTGATTATATGTATGTATGTATTTCATCGAATATGATGAATGTGAGAAGAATTCCATTCGCAAAATGATGTAGGTAGAGGTTTTAAGGGGATGTATATTAGCTAATCAAAAAATACTACAAGACGTCGGTCCATGTGGAATAATATACGCAAAATGATGTTGATGAATCAAAGGCTTTAAACAGAACATTACAAGGCGAAGAACCTGGATATTACACAAATGAAGTCTAGAAACTCTTAACGTCACAATGGTCTAACCATATGCAACTGTAGGCAAAGTTGCTCAATGTAATTTCCGTTTCATCTCAGCTCACAAAGCTAAGGCTTGAGCGAATCTAGTTGAGAACATAGTACATGCTAGTTCATTATATTGAATCTCCTTCGTCCGAGTGTTTTTCCCGGTTGCATCTTCAGCTTACGCTTCGAGCCCAGAGTACGTTAACAAATTATTATTACAATCACCGGATGGACCTCCGTAACCCTTTTTACAGAGAAACCAGACCCACAGGAACATGACCCGGGTGTGTTAGTGGCCAACACTGTCAGATTTTTCAGGCTGCCCAAAAGCATCTGACATCTACCGATAACAGTCGGGTCCAACGGCTTAACGTGCCTTCCGAAGCACGGAGGAGCACAATATATAAATCCCGTCGCCATCGCTTGACGCGCACTATCGTTTATTATATTGGATGTTTTACCTATATAGGTAGAGCTCGATAGCCTAGGGGCATAGTCAAAGTCACAATTTCAAAACGCCAACGAATGTCGACAAGAACAAAATGTTTGGAATTGACATAAGCTGCGGTAAATCACGTGGTCAATCTTATGTCAATCCATATTTTGTACTTCGTTAACTTGAGATTATGACTTTGGTTAAGCCCCCTAGCATGCGGGTTCGTAACGATAGCGAGCGTCAAACGACGGCGAGTGCGCGGCCATGCTTGGATTGGTCGCCATTAGTGGTGTTTCTATCTTGAGCTCCTTTGTGCTTCAGAAGGCACGTTAAGCCATTGGTCCCGACTGTTATCGATAGATGGCAGCCGTTAGGCTATGCCTAATGCCTTTAGGTAGCCTGAATAAACTTACAGTGTTGGCAAGTTACACAACCGCATCATGTTACTTTTGGTCTGGTTTCCCTGTAAAAAAGGTTGGGTACTTAGGTACAGTACCGCCAAATCAGGACCATGATTTGAAGTATAGTCTGGGCTCTGAAACGTAAAGCTTATTAAGACACGCTCGGACGACGTGTATAGAAAAGTGACTGCGGAGTTGACAAATGCTTAACTTAACTATTTTTTTGTTTTAGTGCCCGAAAAGAGATTTGATATGATTCAAGATAGAGTGAACGATGGATTTCTAAATATCATCTGCTCTGTAGAAGGTGTCTTCCCGAGACCAGAACTCGTCATTTTAGCTGGTAACAGGTATGTATCATGATTATTGGCTATCTCACTAAAAACTTCTTCTTTTTCTCTTACTTCATCGTATTTTCTGTGTATCATGTTTCCTGCTCGTATTTTCCTTTACTCAGTCCACCTATCTCTTACTTTTTAACCTATGTGCCAGATTATGGAGATTTGAGATTTTTGTGACTTAAAAAAACTACACTAGTTTGAATATCATCAACGGAGTGCTAAAAAAAATCACGTGATAAACAGAAGACCTCTTATAATTTAGGCAGATATAAACATTTTCAGCCAAAATCCATTAACACACAACGTTTAAAATGAAATAAAAAAAATTGGTTGCCTGTAAAGTCGGTATACGGGCGAAAGTTTTACGTGACAACGACTTTGAGTCTGTCTCTCTCGCTCTTAGGGGACGCGTGCCTCTCACTCGCTCTCATTGTGAGCGCATCGTAACGTTACCGAGCGTTACACTTTTTCATAAGTGACTCCCAGCCGCAACCTAATTTAAGACGTTGTCACGTCAAAAAAAATGGTTGCCTGTAAAGTCGGTTTTACGGGCGAAGATTTTACGTGACAACGTCTTTTTCTCGGTAGAATATTTATTGATATGAATATAATCTGCCGCGCGCGGTCTGCCGCGCGCGGCAGACCGATCATAGTTGAGTGGGAGAGAGACGCAAGGCATTCGGCGGGCCTCTCTCTCGTTCGGTGACTCATCGTAACGTTACCGAGCGTTACACTTTTTCATAAGTGACTCCCAGCCGCAACCTAATTTAAGACGTTGTCACGTCAAAATTTAAATAAATAATTACCTAATTAATTATTTACTAATAAATACACTTGAATAATGTAACTTAAAGGTTTATAACCCTCTCTTCAACGCAATCGGGTGAAAATAAAATCAGTAAATAAACATTCTCTTTGTAAATTGTTTAATTGTTACACAATTATCACACAATTTCACAATTTTCTGGGGGCTTAGCCAAAGTTACAATCGCAAAACGTTAACGACGTACGACAAGAACAAAATGTATGGGATTGACATAAGATTGACCACGTGATTTTCCGCAGCTTATGTCAATACCATACATTTTGTTCTTGTCGACATTCGTTAGCGTTTTGAAATTGTCACTTGGCTACGGGTGCTGGCTTTCGTAGATCTGTGCTACGAAAAGCTACGATGTGGCTACGAACGTAGCAGACTGATTCTATATTCAAATGAATGGTCCGATACCTTCGAGCAACCACGGCTTTCGGTACCAGAAGGTATATTTTACACGAACCTGTATTAAAATTTTATTGATTGATTATGTTCAGAAAGGAACTAATAGAGATTGTTAACTCTACGAATTTCTGAAGATAACCAAAACTTTAACTGCCTACTTACGTACCTTAATGTTTTTTGTTTTTTTTTTTTTTTTGATATTCTAGAATACTAGCTTTTGCCCGCGGTGTCTTCCAAGAATGAAAGGCACCCTATTTTCTTTTCAATGCTTCTAACTAATGTGTATGCGAAATTTCAGAACGATTGATTCAGTAGATTGAGCGTACAAGCATAACAAAAAACAAATAAACTATCTTGCATTTACAATATTAGTAGGGATAAAAAGTCTCCGATATAAAGCCTGTCATGGTATGAAGTAAAAAATGTCATTTTCATAACTTAAAAGTTTTAAAGAACCATTAAAAATTGAACAGCAAATTGCTGACTGAAAGCGAACAGACATTCAATGTCCTGATAATAATTTTGTATAATTATGTGTGCATTCACGACTATTTACGGCAATAGCTGCTTGCAATCATATTGTCTAGCTATTATTGACAGGTTAATTAAAAGCAAAATTATAGTGGAAAAGTAATCTAATTATTACGATCTAGTTATATGAGCTATTGCTTCCGGGTTTACCCGCGTGGTACACTGTGGTATTAAATATATGTTTTTATTGACTTTGTAGTTCACTTGATAAAGCGCAATAAGTAAACAAATAAAAAACAAACTGAACTATTTTAATACTTACTCATAAATATTATTTATATTTTTGAAGTAATATTAGTTCTTATTTTGGTAACATGGTACAGTCCTGCATCTTTAGTCAAAGTCACAATCCCAAAACGTTAACATAAGTACGACAAGAACAAAATGTATGGGATTGACATAAGCTGCGGTAAATCACGTGGTCAATCTTATGTCAATCCCATACATTTTGTTCTTGTCGTACTTCGTTTACATTTTTCGATTGTGTATTGGCTAAGCTCCCAGGGCTGATAAAGTTTATCCCTGGTACAGATACATTACGCTGTTAGTTGTTGATCATTGGTTGTTTATCAAAGTTTTTGTCATTGAATAGTAATGCTTATTATTGAAGGCTGACTCGTGCGACTGTAATACTGCTCCATTTCAAACATTTTTTCTATCCTAAAGGTTAATTAATGAACTTAATTATAATATAACTGTCGAAGTAAATAGAATCATATGTATGTTATTTCTAAAAAATGTTGTCTATATCTCAATCGAACCTAAAAACCTTTTAACCGATTCATTTTGTGGCACATATTAAATAATTCAGCCGCCATCAAATATTTATATAACAAATCTTATTATTGATTTTCATAATACAACAGACATTCACAAGGGAACGAAATACATCGGATACCAAAATACCAATACGACAAACTGAATCCGGCATTTGTGGCATGCGTCGGTGTGTGTAGAAATGTTTGCGTCGTTAGCCAAACTTTCACGAGCATCCGAATTATTTAGTCCAAAACTGTAAGGTTCGTCGAAATATACGGGTTAGAATTACGCTACCAAGAAGATAGAATTAGGCAGTTAGATATTTTGTTGACAGTCAGTCGAAAACTAAACTAATTTACAAATTTGTTTACTTTTTAAATTTAGCGGTGATTTATTTTTTTAGTGCATAGGTTCTTTATAAGCTTGAAGGCTCGAGCGATTCCATCTTTTATATGTTGCCTGTGGGAGGTATGCAGGGCGAGGAAAACTATAACTGATGAGAGAATATGTGTAATATGAATCAGATAAAGTCTCAATCACAAATCAAACTAATAGACACTCCACCGAACACGTTATATCACTCTTATTAATGTTTTTAATAACACAACGCCGACTTCCAAGACAGACCAGCGTCCTCCGGCTCCCGCGGAAAACCTACTGTCAACTTGTCAACGTTATGTCAATTTGACATAAGCGTTCGGAGTTGTGTCAGAGTGGAATGGATGCGTTCCACTCTTATTCAGCCAGCATCAAGCCGACACGGCCGTCCTGATAATCGCACGGCCTCGTGCGTGTTGCATCTGAAGTTCTTGCTATCTATGTTACTCTGTAAAGGAGAAAAAGAAACATCTGTGTATATAATGCTCGTCCAATCCTGACATCAAAACATACAAGAACAAAAATCCCCAACTTTCTAATAACTCTTTATTATCTTAACACATAGAACATTTCTACTACTACTATTCAACTGAACCGGACAACTACACAAGCGTCCTTTCGACTGATCATATTATTCCTATAATAGATCAGACCGGACAACTTTGCAGCGTCCCTTCGATCAGATCTTTCTAACAATGCACTTCTAATGTTCTAATATTGGACTGAACCGGACAACTACACAAGCATCCTTTCGACTAATCATATTAATCTCTATTTAATAGATTAGACCGGATAACCTCATAGCGTCCTATCGATCAGCCTGATCCAGGACTCTAGTTGTTATACGCTTTGCAGGTAAAAAAATGAGGGAATACTAAAATATTACCTTCAGATGGCTCATCACGTTCAGAGGCAGAGAGGGTTTCGGAGCCAGCAGTTAAAGTGTTAGAGCTAGCAATTGAATCTGTATCGCTTCCGTCATTAGATAAGTCCCCCTCCCTCTCTTGATCGTGGGTTGCCATCACTATCTCCTCTGAGTCATCCATTAAGATGGCAGCAGTTTCTACTATGCCGTCATGTCCCCTGGGTACCGCACGTAAACTATCATGTGCATACTTGTAAACTCGATTTGACCCCTTTAAATTTCTCAATTCGTACCTGTCATTTTCTAATAAGCGGGAAATTACATAGGGACCTTTAAACTTTCTATTTAGTTTAGCTTGATTACGTTCACTACATTTTATAAACACAAAGTCACCTACAGCAAATGGTTTAACTATAGCTCTGCCGCGATTAAAGCGTTCTATGTCTGATAAAGCTGCTTTTTCAATATTTTCTGAAGCTTCCCGCCTAATTTCTGCTAAATCAATTCTTGGCTCTGATTCTGAATGTGGTGAAATATTATTTGTACCCAAAGACTGTGCGCATATGCCAAACATCAATTCGGTTGCAGAGAATTTGGTTACTCTTGATCGCGTACTATTTAGGGCAAGTTGTACCTCTGGTAGTTCCTCTCGCCAAATTTTAGTTGGGTCATTTTCAATTATTGTTAGTAAGCTTTTTAAAGTACGCATCACCCTCTCCACTTGTCCATTTGCTCTACTAGATCCAGTAGCAATAAGATGGAGCTCTATACCATTGCTATTGCAAAACTGTTTGAAATCTATACTTATGTAACATCTGCCTTGATCGGCTATTATACGTTTAGGTGCACCAAACAAAGAAACTGCTTTCTTTAATGCTCTAATGGCGCTAGCTGCATCTAAAGACGTTGTATATTCAAGGAGAGTATATTTTGTAAAGGAATCAATAATAACAGAGCAGTATTCTTTCCTATCACTCTTTCCACTTAATTTACCTGAAAAATCTATGTGTATGGTATGCCACGGTGTAGAGAACTTGGGAATAGGATGAAGACGAACTTGTTGGGCACCTGAGCTGCCTTTAGATGCTTTACAAACAATACATGAGTCTACGAATATGCGCACTTGCTTAGCCATTTGTGGAAACCAATATTGTTCATATATTTTATCTAATGTTTTTTCTGGTCCTAAGTGTTTAATTTCTGTATGTATATGGTTAATGAGAGTCCATATTAATGATCTTGGTACTATTGGAAGCCAGAATGTTCTCTTGTTTCGTTCTATCTTTCTATAAAGTATACCCTTTCTAACATCATAAGTGTGAGCAATAGTTTCAGGCAGTTCATTATTATTATGCTTATTGATAAGATCCTGAATTGCACTGTCCCGACTTTGTTCTACTTGGAGCCATCCTTGATGTAATTCAACAAACTGTACATCTTTAATTCTGTGTGTTTGTAGCTCATCAACTTTACTAGGCACACTGGGTACCTCTTCCTGAAGAGGATTGCGTGATAAGAAATCAGCATGCTCCATGTTACTTCCTTTTTTGTGCACTATGTCAAAATCATAGGCTTGCAAAAATGCCCACCAGCGATGAACACGCGGTGTAAGATCAATTTTAGATTTCGACGCTTTCAGTGAATTGCAGTCAGTGAAAACTGTGAAATGCTGGCCATAAAGATAATGGCGGAAATTTTCTACTGCACGAACAACTGCCAAAGTTTCTAGTTCATAGGAATGGTAACGTGATTCAGGATCAGTTGTACGGCGGCTAAAGTAGGATACTACATGTGGAACATTATTTTTTTTTTGTATGAGAATTGCTCCATACCCCTCAGAACTAGCATCTGTGTGGAGTTCGATTGGTAAGGTCTGATCATAAATTGTGAGAACGGGCTCAGATGTAAGTATATCTATGATTTTTTTGTGAATGTTGCTATGCACATTTGTCCATTTTATAGGACCCTTTAGTTTGGTAAGTGGGTATAGTGGACCAACTAGAAAAGTATAGTTTGGAATGAATCTCCTGAAGTAGGATGCTAGTCCTAAAAACTGCCTTACATGAGATGCTGTCTTAGGGATGGGAGCTTTGACTAAAGCATCTATTTTAACAGGATTTGGGGTAATTTCACCCGCCTTTATTACATATCCCAGAAAACTTATTTTATGTTTCATAAAACGACATTTTTTTATATTTAGTGAGAATCCTGCCTTTGACAGTGCCTCAAGGGTTAAGTCAAGGCGCTCTAGCCCTTGAGAGATCGTCTCTGAGTAGCAAAGTACATCGTCCTTGTACGCTAATGCTACCTTGTCTTTGAGAGGACCTAGAGCGCTATTTATGCAACGTTGATAAACAGAAGCAGCATTTTTCAAACCAAATGGCATGGCCAGGTATTCATACTGCCCCTCGGGGGTCACAAACGCAGTCCTTGAAATACTGTCACTACCGGAATCTACTAAAATTTGATGATAGCCAGAAGCCATATCAAGCGAACAGAAATAATGTGCACCGTTCAAATAATCTATTTGTTCCTCTATTCTTGGTAAGGGAAAATGTTCAGATCGAGTGTTAGCGTTAAGTTCCCTATAGTCTACACACATTCTTTCTGAACCATCTTTTTTTTTAACTAGTAGAATGGGGCTAGCAAAGGGAGATGAGCTTTCTCGAATAACCCCAGCATTTAAAAGATCCTTTATCTTATTCCTGACTATTTCTTTTTCACTGGGCGATAATCTATAAGGCCTTCTTTGTACTATCTTATTTGGGTCGATTGGGTCTATCCTCAATACACCAGTTGTTACCCGACGCGTTGGTATACCATCAATGAAAAAGTCATAATATTTTTGTAGAATCCTAATTAATTCTTCTCTATCTTTACCTTTTAAGTCAGTATCTACATTATTATGATCAAATAAAGGTTGTTTTAAGGTTAAATTTACTTCTCTATGTAAAGAAAATGTGATATTATCATTGTTTATTTGTACACTAACATTGTGTTGCAATAAATCTCTACCTATGATGACAGGTACAGATAAAATGTTATCAGGTACTATATGGAATAATAATGGCAATGATATACCCTGTATTTCAACTAGACTTACAACTTGTGATGTGCAACATATTTGTTCATTACCTATGCCTGAAAGATATACTATTTCATTATGTGTGGTACCCAGGAACTTATCGGCAATACTAGTAATAACTAAAGAGCAGACAGACCCACTATCAAAAAGAAATGAAACTTTCTCACCCGATGCTGTAGTTAGGTTATTCTTGATAAATTTGCATTCACAAAGATGAACTTCTTTAACCACCGCTCCTCCACCATTTGCCTTCCGTTCTGGACATGCAGATGATATGTGCCCAGGCTTTCCACATGTGTAGCATTTAACCAGGCGACTCTTGTCTATGGTATTATCAGATGAAGGCTTGCTGGATGTTTTATCTCTTTTCTTGCGGCAATCAACAGCTTTATGTCCGGGTGTGCCACACTGATGACATGTTCCAGTGAAACGTTCATTTGAGCGAACTCTCTTAACTTCCGACTCACTGTTGTCTGTGCCTTCCTGCTTGCGTTTCAGTGAAATATTATTCAAGATTCTAAGTAGTTGCGCCCTAGATGATACTCCATGTGAGTGCAATTCTCTCCTTATAGTTATGTCCTTATGACATAGTACTGATGCTGTGAATCCAGTTATGATTTCTTCATTTAATTCTGTATTAGGAATGCGTTCAATTAGGTTCCATAGGCGAATTGCTGCTTCAGCAGCAGTTTCTTTATTGCTTATTTGAAATCTTAATATCTCGTCAAAATAATCTTGTGGTAACATCGGCTTTGCAAACTTAGCAATCAATTGCTCTTTTATTTTAGGCCATGATAACTGATGGCTTTGCAATTTAGTTAAGCAAGTGGCAGCGCGGCCTTTTAATGCGTGAGTCACTGCCAACAACAAATCGGCTCCATCTAATTTCTTACTATTTACGATCAACTCTGTTACATTACACCATCCTTCTATGTCTGCCTCCGGGTCTTCAGGATCAAATTGAATCAGATGAGTAGGCACGCCAGCCGGCTGTTGCATCAATAAACGGGCTAATAAGGACTCCATATGTTGTAATAGATTTGGTGTAGGAGCCGGCATCTTGTCAGAATTGTTTTCCTCTGCGTTTTGCCCTTCGCATCCCACTTCTGATGAAGGCTCGAGCGATTCCATCTTTTATATGTTGCCTGTGGGAGGTATGCAGGGCGAGGAAAACTATAACTGATGAGAGAATATGTGTAATATGAATCAGATAAAGTCTCAATCACAAATCAAACTAATAGACACTCCACCGAACACGTTATATCACTCTTATTAATGTTTTTAATAACACAACGCCGACTTCCAAGACAGACCAGCGTCCTCCGGCTCCCGCGGAAAACCTACTGTCAACTTGTCAACGTTATGTCAATTTGACATAAGCGTTCGGAGTTGTGTCAGAGTGGAATGGATGCGTTCCACTCTTATTCAGCCAGCATCAAGCCGACAAGCTTAAAGCTTAACGAAAAAATGAGTAAATGCGAAAAATATTGAATAAATGATTTACAGTAAAATCAACTTTAATTATGAGAATGGAGCAACATGTCTTCCAAAAAAGTTTCTCTCCGATTAACATGTTGAATTTAAAAAGCTGATTAAGTATTTATTTTACTTTTCAATTCTTAGAATTTCTGACCCTCCGTAATGGGAAGTAGGAAGCAAATACAAATAAGAAGATTCTTGAAATCTTTGTAGAAGAGAACAACATTATCTTTGCATTTGTTTTCAGCAGACCTGTTTTAAGAAGTAACGATTATTTATTTATTTCATGGTCACTCAAATACAACACTACAAACTTAAACTTAGGAAATTTAGTACGAGGCTTATGAACGATCTCTATTAAAATTTGTTGAAAAGGAAATAAAAGATTTGGCAATTTTTAATATAATCTTTAGTCGTCGTCTCATGTCCTAAATTTAAGTCTTATTTCTCTTGTTTTTCTATCTCTCGTATGTCTAGTTTATATTATATTTTTGTCATCGATAAATTATTGTTATGTACGACAGTGAATGTAAAATTATGTTTTATATGGACCAAATAGTAACCTGAAATAAATTAATTTTATTTTTTATTTATTTATTTGTCAAAGACTCCAAGTCAGTAAAGAAGCCGCAACAGCTTAGTTAAAAACCAAACAAAAATAATTGAAAATATTTTAATAGTCGTTCAGCAAACATTGAAGCGGTTACAGACACAAAAGACCCTCGTGTATTTCAAAATTTTGAGGAACGCCGGAGCCAGGGTAGGTTTGGTTATTATTCACGAACCAGAATCCAGAAGTTTGTAATGCTCCATCTCGCTATTAAGATTAATGCAATTGTGATTCATTGAGCATCATGTACAGTGGGCTACATAGAAAAGTGTACCATTTTAGATGCAAATTTAAGCTTAAAGTTGTATTCTTTTCTGTGTGACCCTTCTTCTATCATCACAATATGGCTCAAAACATAGAAGAGTGACAACTTCTTGTGACGTTACTTCTTTTGATCTGTAATCTGTGGTAGTTGTGTATCCATACTAATATTATAAATGCGAAAGTCTGTCTGTCTGTCTGTCACCTCTTCACGGCTAAACTGCTGGACCGATTGTGATGAAATTTGGTAGGGATGTAGTTAACGACCTAAGGTCAAACATAGGCTACTTTTGGGCGCGATATAACCGAGTCCCACGCGGGGCGAAGCCGCGGGGAACAGCTAGTATCTAATATAATAAATGAATAACGAAATGAGGATTCTCACTTTAAAATATCGCATTTTCCTTACTCAGGCTGTTAAGTGCCAAGTCTTCCACCACTCTTATCAACGACCGGTACACCGCAGTAACCAGCACCTTTGTCAAGATCAATGCTCTCCCGCCGACCGTCGAGATCTTGTGTGACATGCAAGTCCCACTGGCTAACTACTTCAGTAGGAAAAGGGAGATATTTTATAGAGGTAAGTAAGTTATTAACTGGAAGGTAAAGAAAGGAATAGAAGGCGCCACGATTAAAGACCGCAAAAATAATGAGTGGCGCTGAAGACACAGAATATTATGTACCTGTTTAGTTTTTTTTTTGTTTATATGAATTATTATATAGCCTGTGCGTGTTTTAGTAGAGCCAAATAAATAATTCATTCATCTATCATTTAGTAGTCATAAATGTCATCGAACGTGTAGTGAAGCAGCAAGTTGCCATGTTGCCAGGAAGAGTTCATGATTCAAAGCTTTGGTGGAGTGGAGAGCGTGTGGCTGAAAACGTCCACAAAAAAGAAGATCGCAAATATTTTTGCATAAAAATAACACTTGTGTAGTGGAAGAAAATTGCCCAAGACCGACAAAATTATCCTGCCGTGATCGAAATAGGGAAACTGTTTAATGAGTAAACTGGTAAAAGGTCTACAACTTTTTTTGTACATAAACTTTGTAACAGTCTTTTATGACTGTTTGTGAAAAAACAAAATTAAAAAGAAAAAATTGTAAAATTGACGAATAAGGAAACTGACCAGTGGTAGGCTGACTCGGCTAGAAAGAGATATATACTGGATGGTATGTAACCTAATATCATCATACTAACTATGGTGGAGCAGTGACCTAAAGTGTATCTTGGCTTCGTGAGATGTGTTTATTCATGTGATCTTGCAAAAGTTGTCGCCAAAAACCAACACCGAGATCTCACAGATCCTTCAATTCTTCATTTTTCAGCGACACAGCCAACAAAATTAAATACAAATCAAATAAAACAACATAAAAATAAGATTATTTTTAGGAATTTGAATGAAAATGATCGGCATTTAAATCCCACTTCCAACCGAATAACAAAATTGTTTGATTTAAATTTGTTAACAAAATACGATCTGACAAAATATTTTGTTAAATTTTCCCGACTTGACCAATACCACGAATTTTCGAGTAAAATGTTATCCGTGAAATAAATTTATTCATTGACATACTAAATATTCCCATGGTTAATTTATGCCAAGACAATGATTTCTCCCGGGAGCCCGAACATAATGTGGTCGATTTTGATATTCGCCGTCGGAAATTATTTTCATTGCCCGAAGGTATATAGAGCCGAATAGTTTTAATGTGAATTTTGTAATGTTTGGTTCATCGTTCTTAAAGTGCCATGAAGGTCTAGCCTGGACGGTCCCATTATGAAGCCAGCTTCGAAATGGGAATTTTATTTCCCATTTCGAAGCCAGCTACGAAATCTGGCTACGAAATGGGACTAAGGGGGTTAATGTATCACTATCACTACATAGAATAAAACAAAGTCGCTTTCTCCGTTCCAATATCCCTATTTACGCTTAAATCTTTAAAACTACGCTACGGATTTTGATGCGGTTTTTTTTAATAGATAGAGTGATTCAAAAGGATGGTTTTTATGCCCACGTGAAGTCGGGGCGGGTCGCTAGTTCTTTATAAAAAGCTTATTATTAAAGCAAAGGTGCTATGTTTGACAGCCACTAAAGGAAGTTATGATTAGCCAGGTGCCTGAAAATGTTTTTTTTTTTGGTTTTCAGATCCGTTACCGACTACTACTGAAGAATCAAATTCAAGATACACTCATTTAGAAAAAGATTCAGGTGAGAATTACTTTACTAAGTAAATTTATCTTGGTGCTATTAGGTGTAGTTTATTTGTGTTAGATAATTTTAATACATGCGATAATAAATCAGTACCACCAAATCTCAGACCATGATTATTTTATTACATTACTTGTCTTGCTGTCGTTATCAAAACTCTCTAAAAATACGTATAATATTACTAAACTTTTATTGCGCAAATCTTTTTTTATTTTACAGTAACAAAACCTAAACTAGCTAAATCATGATTTTATTATAATTATCTTATTTGACTGTACTATGTAAATAAACTCAGATTAAATCATAACTACATCACTATCATCACTACATAGTATAAAACAAAGTCGCTTTCTCTGTCCCTATGTATGCTTTAATCTTTAAAACTACGCAACGGATTTTGATGCGGTTTTTTTAAAGATAGAGTGATTCAAGAGGAAGGTTTTTATGCCCATGCGAAGCTGGGGCGGGTCGCTAGTTTTATATAAGATAAAAAAATATTTTGGCGGAAATTATAAATCTAATTATAATTTTGCTATTTCACAGGTCACCTTCAGAGGTCACCGCCAACGCTGATTATAACTTCCTTATTATTAAGTTTATTACGACAAAGGATCAGTTGAAAATTTTAGTCCAAATTAGTTAGTAAGTCTTGAATTAATAAACCTTAAATATAAATAAATTTATGTAAATACTTTTAATAATATTATGTACAGTTACGTTAGGACTATTATCTATTCTTTGGTACAGTGCGCCACATAGAAAAGTGTACCACATAAGGGATAATCCTAAGTAGTTACCTTATCTGGTATTATATCTGTTTGTTTGTTTGTTTGTTACCTCTTCACGCCTTACCCACTAAACCAACCTTCCTGAAATTTCGCACTCACATAGCTAAGAGTAGTGGAAAAAGACATAGAAATCCCTATATATACATCCCGGGAAAAAGCACTGTTCCCAAGGGAATTTCACACCGACGAAGCCGCAGGCAAAAGCTAGTATTTTATAGATTTTATTTCGAAAACTTCCAAAAGTATGTGCAAAACACAAATAAAATAGTAGTAGAAACAAAACAAAGTACCTTTGTTATATCATGAAAATGTAAATAAATAAAAATATGCAAATGTTAATTCTGTCATCATTATAAATTTTCTTGGCAAAGCAATTTCATGGGGCCCAAAAAGCCGTCGTTAATATTTAACAGGAAAAATTGAGATGGAAACAAATTACCTTTAACGTGTTAATTAAATTCAAATTATTATTTTATTTTTGTAATATTCCAAAGACATTTCTTTCTCTAGTCGTAAATGAAAATATAAATAATAAATTTTCTTGGAAAATGCGTTTGTTTTTTTATTTTTCATATCTCGACTTCGACTTTTTTAAGCGATTGTGTCTATTGAAGAATCTACCTACCTATTTAAATACTAGACTGCATAAATACATTTATTCGTCTTGGCACTCTTTTGGATTTGGCTGGTTGCTTCAGAGAAACCTCATACGTTGCTTATTTTGTTGTGGAATGTTAGGTCAATTGAGGCCGACTAGACTTACGTTATACCCTTAGGAGTCGCTTTTTATGAAGAATGAGTGATAAGAAGTTCTATTCCAAAGACGAAGACCACACAAAAAACTAGCCTGTGGCTTAATATATCCACAAACGTCTCCAATCTTATTTAGCTAAGCTATTAGCTAGCATTATGGAAAATGTTTGAAAAAGTTTTACAGAAAAATAAAGTACTTCGGTTGGAATCTATAAGATTGGGTCAGCTAATAATAATCCTCTAAAATCAGTAGATTCATGATTCCAGATAATGTTATAATTCGGGAAAGTGCCTCAATCATTTCGACGTTTAATACCAGAAACGAAGAATCTATGAAATTTTCGGTATTTCGCGTTAATATTCTCGCTATTTATTTATTTTATATCAAGCCAAGCTTGATTCTTACTTATAGTATGAAAATTAAAACAAACGAATGCTCAAACTTATAAAACATTCAAAAGGACAACAAAGCGATCATTAAAAGCGACATGGAAAATCGTAGCATTAAAACTCGACCATAACGTGATTGCTTACTCGGACTAATTGACTTATATTGTAACAAACTATGCTGGACATGTTTTGTCTTGTAGTATTTTTTTCACGTATATCCTAATCTAAATATGGAACATTGGAGTTCGCGTTGTAAATTTTGTATTCAGAATACTTAATGTAGTGATGACATGGCGTTTACAATAATGCAATATGGGATAGGGGGCAAAGAAAGGCAAATATCTTTAGTTGAAAATTATTTTATTCACTGCAACGCGACAGAGATGCGGATTATAGTCGTCTCGTATATCTAACATGGCTACATCCAGATAAGCCTATCCCTTTCACTCCTAACCTCTCGCTCCCACAACCGTTCGTAAACTATCATGCATCGTCTTATACTCATCAATCATTCAAAAACATTTATTCCCACATATATAAGTCATTTACCGCAATGACAGGATTAACTTCACGAAAATTAATTTAACTAAGGCACGTTCTCTAATTATATCAAATTTATTTATTGTGTTTTATATTATACTATAACAGTTCTAATTAAATACACTTGTCATCGTATTTTTAATTAGGTACAAAATAAACCCTGTCGGGAGCAGCATTTAGGAAGTGGAACGTGTTAAAAATCTTGTTATCAGTTAAAAATCCCTTACAGTTTTAGCGATTAAAATTCGTCATCATTTGTTAATTTACTAAATTTCTATTAATATAATAAAAAAAAATCTCGTCGTTAAGTAGTTGGAAAATCATTTTAGTCTAGTCTTTGAGTAAAATTGAAGTCAATGTAGTTGAGTGCATACGAGAAAGTTCCTCTGCGTTATTTCCCACGCCGGCACAATGACTGCTATTTTTTCAAAGTACAGTCTAACAAATTATTGTTTGTTATCCTTTTTTGCAGAAACTAAGCGTACGCGTTGCAATGAATTTCATATAGTACTATTAAATATACATGAGCGTCTAATTAAGGAATTAATATTAAAGTCCAGTATTGATCACATAAAATGTAAAGTTATAATTTCACCTTCTGTCGTGCCCTAGCTGCCGTATCTCTTGCACAACAGAGGATCTGAACGAGGCAAACGACCGGGCGGTGGAGGTGGCCAAGTACTGGGAAAAGCCAATATATAGTTAGCTATTATGACTCGAAAATAAGAAGAAGAAGTTACTGACAAAGTACAAAGGCGGACTTATCGCTTAGGAAATCTTATCCTGTCAACTTTAGGAAAAATAAATTAAATCATCAGAACAAATTTTAATAAAAAGAACTGTTGATTTTGGTCAGGGATGTAAACCAATTTATGGTTTATTACAAGAGATCAACGGCGGAAATAGTATTATATACTTAAATTTCGTGATTAAGTGAAAATAACCAATTTCATAACAGGCATAAAAATCCATACTAATATTATAAATGCGAAAGTCTGTCTGTATGTCTGTCTGTCTGTCTGTCTGTCTGTCTGTCTGTCTGTCTGTCACCTCTTCACGGCTAAACTGCTGGACTGATTGTGAAGAAATTTGGTAGGGATGTAGTTAACGACCTGAGGTCAAACATAGGCTACTTTTGGGCGCAATATATCCGAGCACCCACGCGGGGCGAAGCCGCGGGGAACAGCTAGATATAAATAAGTAAAACAAGCTTAGGAAACAACATGTAATCGCAAATCGCTAAAGTCTAGTCTAACACAAATTTCAAATTAATTCTATCACCACATAAACACAAGTGAGATGACCTTATCGAAATCACTTCTCCACCGACTGTACCCGTGAAATATTTACGTCCATGACAGTACATCCAATCCAATCCTCTCACTGGTCTCGTGCGAATTGCAGAGATAGCGCACCTGCCGCTGATGCCCTATCAATTCAAGCGGCATATTGAAGTTTTGAACACTCTCAGTGAATAAATATGCACTTTAACTGAATTTACTTATTTTTGTACATACATTTAAACACGTCTTTGTCCCATACGGGGCAGAAAGAACCTAGGAGCATAAGACCTTAGGCTACGTAGCATGATGGTAGTTGAAACAGGAAATCAATAGTCATAGGTTGTCATTAACTTATTTATATACATACAAGCATACTCGCTATCCCATACGGGGTCGACATAGCCTAGGGCCATAAGATCTTAGGGCACTTTAGCATGATACATACATACATATCATCACGCCTGTCTCCCGTAGGGGTAGGCAGAGACTAGAGATTTCCATTGGCTACGATCCTTACATACCTCTTTCGCCTCCTCCACACTCATCACTCTCTTCATACACGCTCGCCGATTTCGGGTACTCCTAACAGTTTAGCATGGTTTAGCATGATGGTGGTTGAAACAGGAAATCCATAGCGATTGGTTGCTAGCCGCTTCGCCTGTCATGATTTCCCAATTCGCCGATTCCCTAAGTCGACTTTTAGGGCTTGCGCGGAAAGAGAAACGGCTGGTACATTCTATGTTTTTCTTTTTCTCCCATACCAGCATGGAAGAAACTACGTAATTCAACCTAAATATAGACTTATATATACTAAAAAGTTTTTATTCATAATTACCTGTCCACGTGTCTGCAATCAAATATTGCAAGTTAATTTTGACCTTCTGCTGATCCTACAGAGTTGTAAATATACACGTGGCTTTTAGCCACGATGTCTAAACATTATTATGTCAGGCATAACCTGATGGAGCATCTGGAATCGGATCCGAACAAGGGACTTCCTCGACGTTCAACTGCACGGACCGCGGACGGACATTCAATTTTTTGTCACGCGCTAACACTGAGTGCTAGGAATGCAATAGTGCGTTGTAATAAAATAAATACGTATTGTTAGTTTTTTGGCAGCAAGTGTTAATGCACCAATATATTCTCTGCTCATAATAAAAATGTGTCATTTTTTTTAAACTTATTGTATCGCATTTAGCAACTAAGTACTTCTAGCAGATCGAGTACAATGGCCATAAATGTTACACCTTTTAATCATGTAATCTAGCAAAATAAAAATATCCTGTCACCGAATTTTATTTATTTAACCTTTGTTGCCAACAATACAAAGATACATTGTGCAACATAAAATTTAATAATAACACAATTTTATTAATGCTTTCTTAACATCACCTGTTGGTCTGTGCCTGGTGGTTGACTGGCAAACAAAGCCTATGATTTATCCGCTATTAGCATAGTTTTGTCAAGGCATCCTGTTTATTTAACTCCCACTCTCATCACAGCCTTTTCCCGTTTGTACCCTGAACTGGCACTAATATTTAGCAAAATAGTTTCCTTAAATAATATCAAACATAAAATTTCAAAATCGCTTTCGCTGCCATTTTTTAAATCTATGCAGAACATCGTATTATGCAAATCAAAAATATTTTTATTTACATATTTGTTTTCAATAATAAAGGCGTTTACTTTTCATTATTTATTTTACTAATTTTCTGTTCCCTTTTCACCCATCTCAATATCGATATCAATTTTCACCTAAAACTCATATAGGGCATAAAAACTTCCAATATGCAGTTAGAATTGATCTGCTTTGCAGAGTAGATGATACTAGAGACTCATCAATATCCCAGCATTTTATTGATTGCAACCTGTGGCGGCTGTCAAGTCAAGACCAGTCTAGAATATTATTGTACTTCATATTCGTCTTGTTATTTTAATACAAACAAACAAACACAATCTGACAGAGGTACAAATAAATTAAAACCTCAGCTTTTCCTAGGTTGAAGTCATTCACGAGCAAAGATGAAAAGAAGGTCGCTAAGATAAAATGAAACAAGATTATGACAATGTTTGATTATTTTAAATTATTTTCCCCTGTACTTTTTTTTTGCTTTTGCACAGATTTTCTGTTTCTCCCAATAGTTGACTGGTAGAGAATGCTTTTAGAATTAAGTCCGCCAATTGTAATCAATAAATAAATAAACCAAAAGTGACCAAGCTTCAGAGCTTTTTCTCTATTTCAATATCTCCTCTATGTCCGCTAGCAGCTGCATCGTTGCATGCAATTCACATGGGGGTAGTTTCAGATTATTATTGCGACAGCCGATTGGCCCATTGTGCTAGTAGATTGTAGTGTATCTTTATTAGAAAATACCAATAATTGTTTGTGTTTCCTATTGATATGCCAGCCATAATTAAAAAAGAAAAAGATTACTCATGATCATCAACCAAAGACTGGTATTTGAGTCCGGAAACAGTAAAAATTAAATTCTTATTTTTTTAGGACATTTTAATAAATAACGATGTTTTTACCTTTCCGCTATGGCTAAATGATCCAAAGAGTATCTTGATATTTGACACGAGAGTTATCTCTAGTGAAATCTTTTAAAGGCTACCTTATTATATATATAACTGGGGATTATTATGGCTGAAATAGTAGAAAACACTATTGATGGCTGACACGCACACGGTGGCGATGTAGGATGTTGCAGGTATCCATAGGCTAGCTGGTGTAATCACTTTCCATCAGTTGAGCTGAATGCCTGTTTGTCTATTTAAACAAAAAAAAAACCTTATGAATTTGCCAAAAAAACGTTCGCAAATATGCAGCAGGGGTTTTCTTTTGAGATGTTTATACGGGTGACTCCAGGAATCTTTTCTTCTTTTTTTTTTTATATACCTGAAGAGGGATAATTCTTAGTACCACATGGGAATCTACAAAATTAAAGCAATATAATAGGTTCTGTTGACCCTTGAATAATTTAAAAGCGTTTACATAAGCCAAAACCGATATCGTTTCCCATACGGAGTTTCTCAAAATTATAACTACGCGGACGATGCAAAACTCTACCCTTGGGAAATTTGTTTCCCGTTCCTAAGCTAAGAAAATAACTTGAATTTGATGTCTTCGTCTAAGTACTCTACTATGTGTATAACTTCTATGATATGTAAATAAAATAATTAAATTTGTTTGAGAATGTGCTTTGGATTTGAGTATTTATTCGGAGTTGCGCATACGCATGCGTGTGCATTAATAACATTTTTTATAATGATCTTCTCCGTACTTTGAAAGGTGCGTATCAATCTCCGGAATGCAATCGAAATCATACTAATATATGCAAAAGTCTTTCTGTATGTCCTTTCGCTTTCACGCCTTAACATCTGGACTGATTTTGATAAAATTTTATATGAATATGTTCAAAGACTAGGGGTCAAATATAGGCTACGTTTAGGTGCTAAGTTATAATTATAATAAATTACAAATCTTGACAATGATTTTGTTTGTTTATATCTATGTTTTACATGCAAAAAAACAAACTTTCCAATATCTATAGACTATACAACAATGGCGGAAATAACACATGGTACCTATCTCTAGCAGCCACCAATCAATGGATCAACATTTTGTTTCGCGCCAAGATCCCCGGTCAAAATCAATTGAAGCTGACATTATTTTTATTTTATTTATTTATTTCTCATAACTTACAGGCTAATTACAATATTGTTTTTGCCAAACTACATAATAGTTTAACGGCAAAATGACAAGATCCAATTTTATTATTTTGCCTATTATTGATACATAAACATCTTTTAACATTAATTTTAACCCTTCATCAGTTTCGCGTAAATAAAAAGAGGTATAATGTCAGTTTTTCGCAACTATTTCTCGCGGGAGGATTATCGGCGGCACATTATGGGGGCTTAGGATCTGCGGCGGCAGATTTCCCACGGGCGACGTATTTCACTGACGCCGAATTATTTTTGAGGCACTTTTGTAATATTAACGTATGTTAAATTGAGATATTGATTTATATTTTAGTTTATTTTCGTACTAGCGACCCGCTCCGGCTTCGCATGGTTATAAAAACCTTCCTCTTGATTCATTCTTTCTATTATAAAAACCGCATCAAAATCCGTTGCGTAATTTTAAAGATTTAAGCATACAAAGGGACATAGGGACAGGGAAAGCGACTTTGTTTTATACTATGTAGTGATAGTGATAGTGACTAATATCATGTGTAATGTCTATCTTAATACTAGCTTTTGCCCGCGGCTTCGCCCGCGTGTACTTCCCTCGGGAACAGTGCTTTTTCCCGGGATGAAAGGTACCCTATGTCCTTCTCCTGGCTCTAAACTACCTCCCTGACAATTTTCAGCTAAATCGGTTCAGCCGTTCTTGAGTTATAAGTGGAGTAACTAACACGACTTTTTTTTATATATATAGATAAATAAAGGACAATACGTTTACCTCTCTTCTTTACCTTTTTAAACACAACTGTACAGAATAAAACTAAAAACAGCATTTTCTACGGAGTAGATGTTAAATTAATTTTAATTAATTCCATCCCGGCTCCTTAAGGAATTCGTTGTTTACTTCAAAGTTTACTTGTTTTCTTATAAATAACCTTTAATTGGTTTTGGAATCGGTCCGTGCAATTTATAGCCCTTTTGTTCAAATTCCGTTCAATGGACAGCATCTAGGTTTATCTCCTTAATTTCCTCCGAAACTCAGTCAGAATGTCTGCCAAAGTGAAACTTTGTTACTTAAGCAATTTGATTTAATTTTAAGAAGTTAGTGAAAGGGAGAGACAAACAGGAATCTTACGCTGCGTTTCATTTTTTAAACGACTAACTAAAATGGAGTGTCATGTTTACAGGATTCATGTATGTTTGTATGTATGTGAGATTATTTATTCGTATAAACAAATTAAGCTTTCCTAAGAAATTAAAAGTAAGCATATTTCTTATTATGTTTTTCTAAATTAATTAATTGCAATACTTATAAGTAAATGAAACGTCGTTACAACAATACGGAGCCCTGTTTTGTTCTATAAAAAAATCCTCAATATTTATGTAAAAACTGTTGACAAAATTCCACTACCAATAAAGTAAATATTTATTCCTCATTAACAAGAAGAGACAGAAAAATTATGGTTAAATGATAAATATGGGTATCAAAGTAACGTTTGATAAATCGACTTATACTGGGAAAACCGCGGTATCTCTGGATACCTTTCGATTCGCTCCAATAAATAATGTATAACAGTCCCGTATTTATGGCAATACTTAGGGATGGCACAGGTTTATTTATATCGTGTCTATTTGCAGCTGAAATTGATAGTAATATTAGGAAAACTCTGCGTATTCTAATGTAAATGTGCGAGTTTACAGTAAAATAGTGCTATTTATAATATTTTATTTATTTATTTATTTAACTTTATTACACAATTGTAAATGGCGGGCTTATAGCCTGAGGCTTTATCTACCAGTCAACCAAATGAGTGATGCAGAGTAAGGTAATTATTTTATGAAAGATTCCTTGAAAAGTATCTAATTATTTTGTGGTTAATAAATTTTATACACAAATAATAATTACTATTTAGTTGTACTGCTTATGTAAACATTCTTTCCAATCGGCTAATTTGTGTTTTTTATTAAGTTATCAGAAAAAAGGAAAATTTGCAATATGTTTCAACAAAATGTTTTAAAAAATCATTCGTTACATGCTTTATAAAATAATCTAAGAAACCTAGTCTGAAATTTAGTTAGACCAAAGACCGGCCGACGGAAATTAGGAAAACCACCAAAACTTGGGTGACACCGGCCTGAGAAAGAAGAAGTTTAGTAAGAAGGATACTATGCCTAATATAAAAAAAAAATGTGTCAACCCTATCATAGAAGTCAGTGCTGCGAGCATTTCAATGTACCGCTTGGGCGACCTCTAAATCAAAACAAATTGAGATATACGACTCTGTCACACGATGCTAACTGACTAACTTAGTGCTTAGACAGTGCTGATAATAATTACGAACTAACTTTGAATTTAGAACATTGTTTGAAGTGTTCATAATTTGAATTAAGATAAGAGACAGCTTAGGTTTCAGATTTCATTTTTATTAAGATTTAAAAAAATATTGCTCTGCGCGATTTCATATTTTTGTCATATTAAAACTATTTTTTTTTAATCAGAAAGTTTTTAAAATGATTGAGAATAGTTATATTAGTTACAAAAAAGTTGTTTTACAAAATATTTTTTGGTAATCGTCTTAGCATTATCCCAGTAGGCTTTCCAGGCGTACATTTGGTTGTTTTTTGTATGGTCAGGTTGGCAAACAAGTATACACCACGTGGTTACACCACGTTTTGCAAAAAAAAAAAAATGAATTGCTTTACAAAAATGGGTAAAATGTTGCGTTAAAGTCTACGAAAGTGTCACGTTCGATATCGACGAAGGTACATCATATGACCTCAATACAACGGAAAGGACCAAAGTGACATTTGGACAGACAGACGGGAGTATATTTAGAACATGTGGGTACTACCGTCCTGTAAGATAGTACGATGAATTTGGATTCGGTAGGTTATTTTGCTGAAAATTCGATGTATCGTACGTACCTGCAAACCAGTTGATATTTCAAGAAGATGCAATTCTCCTTTAGTGTACCTACCTATTTTCATCTTTTGATCTGTAAAAAACTAGATCTCATGCCAACCACATAAAGTAGCAAGTCTATTGAAAAACCAATTCTTAATTTCTTTTAAGGCAATTAAATTTCAAAGAATTTGGAAATCGCGCGCTGTCAATTTTCAGTCTCACTACAGGCAATTTTTTTTAAACTATCAGCTATTCGAAACAAGCGACAACAACGAAGAGCTTATTGAAAATTTGAACCATTGACGTTAGTTTAAAATGTCATCAATTGCCGCCTTTGAGCAACACAACTTCCGTTCCAGTACGGAGGCCGTGTTGCTCAAAGATTGTCGCTGAATACGGTCTTTGTAAACTGACTGGTTCGACTTATTAATAAGAGTGACGGCGTTCTAGTATGGAAAACTAATATGGCGGATCACAACAGGTGTCCCAAGCCAGCATTATTGAAATGATTTTGCAATACACGCGTGGTGATTTTAGTATATTTTCATACAAAAGGAAAAAGTATCTATAGGAACTTCTATACTTATAAAACTATTCGGTTTTGTTTGAATGTTTTAATTGCTTTTAAATTTGGATCCACTAGTCGGATTAAAAAAAAAGTATTTATGCATGACAGTCTGATTCTTGACGAAGACTATAGTACATAAATACCATTGGCAAGACAAACCGCGGGCGGTAAACAAGTGTTATAGACTTCATATGCTCTCTAAATTAAATAAATATGAAACCCGTTCAATAATTTCATAATGATAGCTATAAACAATCTACAACCATTAGTCAGGGCCGCATCGGGCGCCATAATTAATTTAACTTCAACTAAATTACAACTAGTTCGCAACAATACCACAGTTTGCGATACATTAGACCTTTTTGTTGGATTTATTGTCGTTTTTGGAGAGCTGTGTGGCTATTTTATTGGGATTTGTAGATAAACTGACTTTTGGTTGCAACTTTTTATACATGCTCATAATTTCAAGAGGTATAATGTCAAGAAGTTACGAATAATTTACATCTAATGTTAGACTAGCTCGTATAACAGCTAGTGTTTATTATATACTAGGTTGTTATTAACAAAATAATATAATTTAATATACGTTTCAAGAATGTTACTCAACATAATTCTCACAAACATCCAACTTTCGTCGAGCATAATTAGGCACATAATACATAAAAGTCGTAAAACAAATACGAGTACATTAAGCTCAATATACACAGCCCGCATGTGTTTCTGATGGCTCTTAAAGGTACGCATTTCTTTGAAACTCCTAATTGAAGTAAACAGTGGAAATGTGTTCATTCTGTTCAAATTAGCTGCATGGTGGCATTGAATTGTCAAAGAAGCTTTGTCATTCTTATGAAATTATTTTTAATAATATTATATATGTATTAAATACCTAGTCAAAATGATTTTTATTTGTGAAGTCGTTTGATAAAAAAAGCTATACCTATATATAAATCTTTTTTATTAACCCATCAAAATAACACTTTTCTGGCATATGTACTAAATTCTATAGAAAACTTGGTAGGACAACTAGTGGTCCCCGATCAGCAATTTAGAAGGTTATGCGGTAGTAACACGGCCACGTACTGTTATTGGCCGTAAAGTGGCCGTATAGTGTTGTTATTTTTATAAAATGTCGATAGTCTTTCTGTACTATCGTGACTTTAAAAAGATTAGGCCAATTTTAAGGCTATGGTTTGCGATACTGTTGATGAAAACTATCGAAAGCGTCGATACGCTGTCTTCTTATTCTTCTCTCCTTCCCTTTATCCCTAAACGGAGTCGGCCCCTCTAATACTTTTTCGCCACATTTCGCGATTTAGCATCATTTCTGGGCTTATGCCCAACGTCCTTATGTCTTCGGAAATGGTCCTTTTTCTCTTATGCCTTCCTGTATGGCCTACCTATAGCTATAAGTTATTACCCATAGTTTTATAATACAGAGATTGTACTTCATTCAAATACCTTACCGATATAAGCGAAAATATTAATTAAAAATTATCAAGATCATAAATAATATTATAAATTCTAGAAAATCGATAGTTTCACCAATCATCAATAATATGTGAACTATTAAAAATCGATACTATCGATATTGTTACTTTTTCGAGGTCAACTATCGATAGACAAATTATCGAAAGTTGTGCAACGCAAGCAATGGCCTGAGATGTCGTGGTCTGTAATACTTGTGGCGAGAGCCATAACTGCTTCTTAGAGGCGTGTACAGTGAGCCACATGGTATAAGCTCCTACGAAGCCCGATATACAAGGAATGGTCGTTAAAGTCCAATTTTATAATGAAGTGTTGTTTTAAAATATATTGAATTACCATTCAATATTTGAGAAAAAGTGTATTGGATATTGTAGACTTACCAATAATCATGATGCTTTTTGAAAAAACCCTTCACGCCACATACAAGCTTATGAGTTGTTCTACCTATAGCATACACAATTTGATAAATAAAATGTAACATACTCCATAAAACGATCAAAAATGAGTCGATTAACAGAACGGCCTTAAAACCTGACTGAAATTCGGTACACGGAAAAAATCCAACCTGCAAAGGCCGTAATGAAATACGATTTGCAAAGATTATGTTTCAATAGTTAAGAGCAACACTTTTGAAACGTTATAAATGTACGCTCAATCCTTTTTAAAACCGTGTGCGCCACACCACTCTGTATCGTATGAAAATGCTAAGCTTCATTTCGTTCTGGTTCAAATTTACATGCACAGAGCCTTAAGCACCTAACACACTAAAGTTCCATCATAAAATATTTTTTATCATCATTTTGGCAGCAACAAGCCAACCTTTTTTCAATCTTATTTCCTAAAAAAATATGACTTAAAGGGTCAGGACCGCAGGGTACACAATTATAGTCGACAATATACATAAACAAAATAAAGAGTTATGGAACATATTGAGATCTAGATATCTCTAGTCTAAATTAATTAGAACATCAGGACAAGAAAATTCTTCTTTTTTTATTCATCATTGCACTTTCTTGGTTGCTTTAAAACCAATGGTCAGTGTTCGCGACATCATACCGGCACTTATTTAGGTTTGCGCCTTCTACCAGGCTCCGGAATACTCGGCATGGACACTTGTTGCCAAAGTTACTGGCCGACCCAAAAAATACGGCCTTTTATTACTTTACTACCTGCACTCCGTGGTGTTACCCGCGTACCCTACGTGTTAAAATCAGCTATCTCTATACCAAATTTCATATAAATTGGCCAAGCCGTTTGAGAGGAAAAAAAAACGTACTTCTTCGCTGTGCTACGCCATTATAATATTAGTGGAATGGGATTCCCTTTCATATCCATTGGAAAGAAGTATAAAGTAAGGGGAATTCAGTGGTGCAGCCCCACGGGTTTCTTAATTCTATAGAAAAGAGAGTCTAATCCTAATGACAGAAAAAAAACTGAAAAAAATATTGGTGTGAAATGACCTTTACCCGCATCCCTGCAATAGCAATAACACGCCCTTCCGATGCTCTCTTTGAGTAAAAACTGTATGCAGTACCATCTTTGTTTGTACGTGATCGTACGTTATTGAGTTTCAATGAATATCTGATTTCTTTGTAGATGTGTTTGAATAAAGAAAACACTAGTTATGTATGAGTCATGCATTTTATTTACATAAATGTTTATTCACCACCAAAATAATAGATGTAGGAATGAAAGCAGCCAAGTTAAAGCGGGATTGGGCGGGGCACGTAAATCGGATGCGTCCCGAAAGATAAGTTTAATTATATAATAGGTTAATATAATTATACAATTAATCAAGTGTTACGTACAGCACAAAAACCTGCCAAGTTCAATTTATCTTAATAAAACTTAATATTGTGGATCGGGCAGTTGATGAAGATGATTATGATCGATTTTAAAGTGAATCTAAACTTGGCATTGGATTGAATTTCAACCTTTTTTTAGGCGAACAATTAGCCGATAGGAACTTGGCCCCCTTTTTTACAGGTTTTAAATAATTGGCGGACTTAATGCTAAAAAAATTCTCGTTTGATTCAGTTATAGCATAATTGCTTCCGTTGTTCACTAGTTAAGGCGTTGCCTATAGACCGGGTCACGGGTTCGATTCCCACGGGAAACATACTTTGTTTTGTTGTTTCCAGTATGCGTAGGACATCGCAGGCGTGAATAACCTGATTATCTGACAATTAAGATGATTCCGAGCTTCGGAAGGCATGCACGGCATAAGCCCAGGTCCCAGCTACCATCTGGTGGTCGTTAAAAGGCCAAGAGGCAGTTCCGAAGAACTCTGACACCAGGGTGGGCTGGGCATGGTCTATTGATCGTGACACCTACACAAAATGAATGAATTATGAATGAATAAATGACTATACCACATTATAAAATACTTAAAATAAATTTTGCAATATGCAGTAAAATTGGTATGACAAAGTATCAAGAGATTCCCTTTTCTCCTTCGAGGTGTTCTTAGTGGGCAGACTTGCAGGCTTAGGACTTCATTAGTGTCATAAAACTACCCACTCAAGAATCCATTATAAAACGACTGCAAATGATGTTTCATTTTTAGATGTATTTCTGTTGACGTTTTCCAACAGCGTGGGTGCATTATGAATAAATAATTTGAATGACACAGATCAGAGAAAGGTGAAGATATACTGATATTTGGTATTGTAAATGTACTTAGCATTACTTTATTAGTATTTATGTTATTTAATTTTTATATGTACTGTTACAAAGAATTAAAAATACTTTTATGGATTTAAATTAGACCACTGTTGAAACAAAGCTTGTCTATGCTGACTGGGTACGCGTAGCACGCAGAGTATATATCTTTTTTGATATATTTCGAATCGAATTTCTTAGCAATTCCTATTGATTTCAAATTTTTTAAAGAGGAATTGCATAGTTTAGTTGGCCATTTTACAAAAAATAGAGGAATTGCTACAGGATTGCTGAGAAATTCGTAATATGAATTCGGTTCGCAGAATTGCTAAAGTGGCGTTTTGAGACCCCCTGTACTCTTGCGTACCTTAATTAATTGCAAATCAAGTTTTCTCAAATCAATGAAATATACCAAGTATCTAAAGCGAGCCAATTTTTTTTTTAGCTGTTTATGTCCCACTGCTGGGCAAAAGCCTCCCAACGAACCCTATGTATCCCTAGCTATGGGATTTTCTCTCTAGTCTTTATCAAAAGCCTGTTTTGTAGCGAGCCAATTTCTATAGAAGATTAAATGTTTAATAAGTCATTTACTTTTTTTATGAGTGTTCATCAAGTTTTCTGACCAACTTCGCATGTTTACCAAAGCATAGGGTCATAGTGGTCGCTGTCAATTAAAAAAGGTGTGTACTTTAGTTTTTTTTTAAACTTGTTTTGGAATAGGACCATAGTCCTATTCTTAATTTTTTTTTATTACATCTCCTTTTTTCTATAACCAGTAAGAGACAACGAAGAAAAAGGGAGTGTATGTTCAGTAATTTTTCATATGACATTGAAAAAAAGGCTGTACTCGACTTTTCCTTGTTTTAGTTATTCAATATTCTACTGTCGCACACACGTTGTTCTTATATCTCAAGATATTTGTTTACATTTTACATCTTAGAGTTCCATATACAGGGTGACAACCCTGCACCACCCATAGCTCTACTAATCTTTCGGTTTTACAAACCGAATCTCGGGAGAATACTTCACTCTGGTGCTCTCATCATTAGGTTTGGCTATTCTCCAAATTTCTCTGACAGGGATCGAATCCAGAAACTTCAGATCAGCGGACTAGCGTGTTAACCAATACGCTACGAAGGTCGTCAAATTAAAGGAGGTTTACTTACATACCGGATAACACTCAAAGCAATACCTTAAAATCCGTACCCAATCAGAATCCAAAGTTTACAACAAATAGCCCGAAACTCAATTTGAGATATAAATGAATTATAGGCGAACCACGGTGGCATATCAAATAACAATTATCAATAACTTCAAAGGGAACCGCGACGGAGTCTAACTAATTTGAAGTTAGTTTTAGTTTAAATGAACCAACACAGGACTAAAGACAGTGCTCGTTTTAGTTTCCAATGTGCGGAGTTTCTGTTGTTTTCTGGATTGGAATAGAAACGTTATTATATGTAGGTAAGTATGTAATCTTTATTCTGCTATATATAGTTATATTCTGCTATATATAGCTTTTTATCTCAAACCTATTTATTGTTTATATGTAGTGTTGACACTGCGTCACCATGCCACTTACTGATTCTTGTTATGTGATGCTGATATGAACCATAACAGCTACGGGACCAATATTGGATCTATCAAAAAGCATAATACTGTCCTTATTGTGACTGTTTGTTGAACCTCAATCCATGGAACCTCAATATTGATGGCATTGAGACAAAAACACAGTAGGGACTTGCCAAAATTGTAGTTCCTAGACGGCCAAATGAAAATAACATGTCGACTGAAGCTCAAATCTATAGTAAAAGTTTAGGATGAAAACTTGATTCATAGTGCATTAAATTTATTTATTTATTTATTAAAACTTTATTGTTCCATAAGTACAAAATACTTATACAATTGGCGGACTTAATGCTAAAAGCATTCTCTACCAGTCAACCATTGGGAGAAACAGAAAAACTGTGCGGCGCAAAAAAGTTACAAGGGAAAATAGGTACATTAAATCCACTATTAAAACACTTTATTTTTAACTAGCGACCCGCCCCGGCTTCGCATGGACATAAAAACCTTCCTTTTGAATCACTTTCTATAAAAAAAATCCGCAATTAAATCCGTTGCGTAGTTTTAAAGATTTAAGCATACAAAGGTATATAGGGACAGAGAAAGCGACTTTGTTTTATACTATGTAGTGATGTAGTGATATGTGCAATAAAGTGTTAATAAATAAATAAAAGTGGAATCATAATATGTACCATGATAATAATAATAATAAGTCCACTTTTGTAGTAAATGTACAGTGAGCCACAGAAAAAGGTATACCACCTAACCCTTACCCGTACCCTAAAAGGATTACTTTTCTTATGTGACCTACTATACAATCCATTAAAACAAAGAGATGTATAAAACCGATATATCTACGACAAAAAAAAAATCGATTTAGATAATGTAAATAAAAGAAATAGCAACCTTGCATTACAAATTTATACTATAAAATCCGAAAATAACCAGGATAATAACCTAAAAACTTAATAACGAAAAAACAATATCAAAGGCAGTACTGAGCTGTAAAGGCGCTATTCCATTGCTTTGGTTAAAAAAATTGCAAATAGAAAAACGACAACGTCGTATATTAAGAAATCCACGTAAATTATGGCATTGATTGTATTAAGATTTTTTTTTTCCACTTAGTCTTTCCTAAAGACAACCAAATAACTTCAAATATAGAGCGGTGCTTCATCTCACGGCTAGAGAGACCTCAAATGGCACTCACAGTCACAAACCGTTCTCAGCAAAACCATTAAGTTAGACAACGCCCCTAGCATTAAGTCTAAGCGCGATACTAATTAAATTTTATGCAATAAAATTTATTAAATAAATATTAACGTTGGTATATTTGTTTTATGATGTAGGTAGTGTCTTGTTACTTCTGCATTATATTTTTTGATGACTTGATTGAGATAATTGAGGGACTTCGCTTTGGTCTAATTTGAATACTGTTAATGATATTTAAAAAAACATGAAGAATATTTTGCCATTTACCAGAGGCAATATAAATATTAATGTCATTGTATCTTAAGCTAGTAATGGATTTTCACCTTAATTGCTCCAGGCTGTAAATGAAATTTCCTATGCTAATTGACTAAACACAATTAGGAGGGAAGATTGTGTGAGTGGGGGGAGGGGGGCGGCTTGGCCGAGATGCAAAGACAAAGGGCTTTGATTATAAATAAATATATTACTTAAATAGGTATTTCTTGGATTAAGAAAAGCTACGCAAAAACATGCCTCATAATATCTAATCAAAAATTTTTCAATTTTTTTTATCAACTCTCCATTACCGATAGGTTACCATAGCGCGAGCCCACTCTGATTCTGAAATCAAAAATTGATTGTTACCTTACTGCATTCCATTCTGTATGTACGAATATAGGCAGGATTACTAGCATCGTTTTTTTTTTTAATTTTCAGCCGCAAGCAGTCCACTACTGCACATAGGACTTCTACATAAATTCCCAATCCGACAGATTATGTTACCTTAGTTAATTGAATCCAAATTATGTGCATTGTATCATATGATGAGCAATAAAGTTTATTTATTTTTATTACTCAAAGTAGCCACACTTTCCGCATCTTAAATATTTTCAGGCCATTCTAATTTTAGACGCCATTACAAAACCGTTCTCATCTTCAAGTCGTCTACGTATTCTTTAGAATTTCGACACTCGGATCCTTCGTAATAAAGAAATTCGCTGTGCATACTTAAGAAGCATGGTAATGTGTGTAACTACTTTAGGAAGTCTTTTTTGATATTCGTTAGGATTTTGTACGTAATATAGTCGTTAGTAAAATTGTAGTCGTAATAGCTGCAGTAGCTTTGCTGATCACCAATGTTTTGAGACAGAGGATGCTTCTGCTACTAGATTGGAGAACGAGAAGGGCTGTTAACCTCTATAATCGGCGTGCTTAACACCAGCACAGAAACTCGCTCCTGGCAGTAACTTTTTCTGGGCAATCTGAGAGTCACTTAACAGATTTTGGGCTCGGCACGGCTCTCCTGACATCTTCTAATACCAGTATTGGAAGATGGCCAGGAGAGCCGTGCTAGGTGGTGTTTCTCTAACAGCACCCTATGTTCTGTTAGTTTCTAGCTGTCCTTACTTCTGCAAAAAAGGGAACTAAACGAGGCGACCGACTGGACGGTGAAGGCAGCCAAGTACGAGTATAATCAATATAGACGCCATAATAGCCATTATGACTCGAAAAAAATTTGAAATGTAATTGTAAATGAATAAGTTGTCATACTTCTAATTTTTCATATGTCCCTTTATTAACCTAACTCGTAGTTTTTTTTTAGAAAAAAAAAACATCTTTTTACAAATTTAATTAATGTTTTATTATACAACCTCCAGCTTCTTGAAGAAACATAAAATCAGTTTTAATTAAACGAGTTAGGGCTGGCGCAGGTGTTTGTGCGATAACGTGTGGCAAAGTCTATTCCTCCCCGTTTGTGGTTACCCTTATTTATGTGCCAAATTCACTTTTTAACCGTTTCATTTTGGATTTATTTAGATTTAAACCTTTAGTTAATCGTCCAATTAATTATAATGATTAATAAGATTAAGGAAAACTTATGCCTATCAATTAACTTTTTATTGCTATATAGTATTTATCTCGTATTTAAATGATACTTACTCTATGTTGCTTTGCCTTTCCTTAAATGAATAATGTAGGTTTCTTTAAAACTTACTAATCCGATTGGCGGTCGATTCCACAAAATAATATATTCCTATATCTGTATATATATATAGAAAGTGGTGTCAGTTACACAAATTATAACTCAAGAATGGCTAAACAGATTTGGCTGAAAGCTGGTGAGAAGGTAGCTTAGAACCAGGAGAAGGACATAGGATACCTTTCATCCTGGGAAAAAGCACTGTTCCCGAGGGAAACACCGGGGCGAAGCCGCGGGCAAAAGCTAGTATTATAATATAGAAGTATTTTTCAAATTTTTATATAATTAATATTCCTATATAGACAAACTCCAGTCTATACCATTTATAGAGATTATTATTTTTTCTTAGAAATCGTATGTCATGAAGAGGAAAAAATATTATAGCGGATCCCGAGCTCTGTAGCTGAAATAAAGTGATGAAGGTAATCCAAACTACCCTTATATTATAAAAGTAAACATTTCATCCTTAACACGGTCAAAATAAGTTTATCTCGTCGTATGCTTCTCCTGAACTTAGCACTTGGAAAGTTCTCGTAAATTGACACTCATCCCCGGAGTCACCTCAGGGTTAACTTTTGGTGAAATGTGCGCTTTGCAACTTACATTCCATGAGTTAAGACGAGACCTTGGTGAACACTAGCGCCACCATCAAAAAACCGGTCAAGTGCGAGTTGAACTCGCGTGGAGAGGGTTTCGTACAATGCCAATGTCAGTTTTTAAATTCAATTGTGGTATTTCAACTAACTACTACTACCGCCATCTAGTCGTGTTTCAGTGAACTAAAACGTTTTATATTGAATTTACCACTTAATTGTCAATTGACAGATTTCTTGTAGGTTTTCCTGTAATTTACAGGCAATGACCTATATTCCGTAATTTTTTCAAAATTTTAGGCTAAGTAGTTTTGGAGATCAGGGGAGGAGGGGGGAATGGTCAATTTTCGTCTTCTTTCCTGAATAAAATGAAAACTATTTATATTAAAATAATAACAAAAATATATTTGAGATCCTCATAACGAGCTCTTTCATTTGATATGTCACACGATATGGTTAGCGAATCTTTTTTTTTTAATGTTGTGATTTACTCTCAAAAAGTTACCCCCAAATTCATAATTTATTTATTTACGTTACACATGCACCTTTGGGTCTTTTACTTACATATGTGTACCAAATTTCATCTCAATTGGTCCAGTGGTTTCAGAGTAATCGGCTGTGACAGACGGACGGACAGACAGACGGACAGACACGCGAGTGATCCTATAAGGGTTCCGTTTTTTCCTTTTGAGGTACGGAACCCTAAAAAATATCATTATTTACTGAAAACACAAGTTATCAAAAATCCGTGTACTGTAGTTAAAGTTCTTGATCTGAACTTATTTTAATCATATTAAATTATGGTTCCCTATATATAGGTAGTTACAAATTGCATAACTATTAAAAGTGGCCGTTTTAAGCAATATTACGATTTGTAACTATAAGAAACTATAATTTAATAATTTAATTTGTTTTTTTTTTCTTTGTTTTTTTTTTTCACCAATAGGCAAACATTTTGATTATATTTAATATTATAGAAAAAAACTTTAAAGAAGAACTGAGCTATTTCAAAGGAATTATTTAATATGTTTTAAATTAACTTCAGATCCAGAACCTTAATTACATAAGACGGATTTTTAATATTTATGTTTTCAGTGAATAATGATTTTTAACTGACGGTGGCGCTAGAGACTGCTAACCAAGGTATCGTCTTAATACTCATCGTGTGTGTTGCAGACTTTTTCACGTAGAAATAAGCGCGCTTGGCATCTCCGGTTGATATAATGCTCTAAGTTTTTATCATTTATTGACTCGAGCGATTGATAACTAGGATTTGTAGTACAAACTTAACCCGTCCGCTCAGGATGCGCACATACGTGTCACATAACAATTGTTTTTCTATTGTGTCTGTATTCCAGCGAGCCAACGGGTTAATGCATGTAAGGACGCAGACAGAACTACGAATAATCCTAATTTCCTAACTTATATTATAAATGCGAAAGGTTTGTTTGTTCGTTTGTTACGCTTTCACGCCCTATCTACGGCACCGATCCTTCCTGAAAATTCGCATACACATAGATAGAAGTATTGAGAAGGACATAGGATACCTTTCATCCCGGGGAAAAGCACAAAAGCACGTTCGTTCGTTGTTCCCGTGGGAAATAAACACGGGCGAAGCCGCAGACGAAAGCCAGTATGATAATAATAAATTAATGATATCAGCTTGCTAGCGCGATTCTAAATTTGAACAACTGTTTTTATTGCAACATTTTTATCAACTTTGTTGCCCAAAACAAAGATAACGATAATATAAAGTAGTTTTCTCTCTGTCACGAGTGGTATTCATTCTTCGACAAAAATAAACACTGTTGTACTCACTTTTAAAGGACTTACTTTATCCATTTGTCTGAACTTTTTATTAGTGTTTTAATGTATGTGAGCAAGATGTGTGTTATGAAGTTAAAAGTTTTTTTTTTTTTATAGGAATCTATTTTGCTTTTTAATTAAAATGAAATACTGAGCTGCCAGGCCTGACTTACAAGTATGTCGAAGATCGGGCGAAGTGGAGTACAAAGAGTATTTCTGATACTGCAATAGGGTAGGAGTGAAAATTTTTGAAACGCTTGAATTTTTTTCTGTCGGTAGCTTATTCCTACCGTCACTTATGACAACCAAAACTAACATGACAATGACATTTTTTTTTTTACCGAACGAAGCAAAGGAATAGACCGCAAAGGCCGTAGCGAAAATAGCCGTCATCAAAATATAATATTTTATTTAATATAATTGGCTGATTCTAAAAATCTGAGATTTATTTCTGGTATCAAGGAACCTTATTAAGTATTCCTACCGACAGAAAAAAAATCAAGCGTTTTAAAAAATTTCACTCATACCCTATTATTTTAACTTCACTTTTCTGCACGGACTAGGAGTCATCATCTATACTAATATAATAAAGCTGAAGAATTTGTTTGAACGCTTATAACTCGAAAACTGCTGGTCAGATTTGCAAAACTATTTATTTATATGAAAGCCTGATTTTTGAGAAAGGTTACAAGCTTTATATAGTACATACACACTAATAACGAGTGAAACCGCGGGGAACAGCTAGTACTATAATAAACTGCGTACTAAAAAAATCTTGTCATTTATTACGGATTAATGAATACGACTTTGAAACGTTGGCTGAATCATTAACATGACCTTGAAGGATGTCGTGTTCATAAATTAATTTAGTTCATTCTTTGTAATATGTTCTTATCTGTGTCTGGCGATTATATTAAATCTATTTAATGCTTTATCTATATTTTTTTACTTTATTATTAATGTTAATTCCTTAAACTTGTCTGTTGAGACAAGTTCAAGGAAGAGAGTGTTTTTCCAGTTGCATCTTCAGCTTACGCTTCAGAGCCCAGGGTACGCTATTAATCATGGTCCTTTATTGGCGGTATTAATTGGCTATTACAATGGAGCAACTGCCGTCTGATCTCCGTTACCCTTTTTACAGGGAAACCAGACCAACAGGAACATGATCTGGGTGTGTTACCAACACTGTTAGATTTTTCAGGCTGCCTAAAGGCATCCGACATAGCCTTACGACTGCCATCTACCGATAGCAGCCGGGACCAACGGCTTAACGTGCCAAACAAGATAGAAAATGCCACTAATAGCGACCAATCCCAAAATGGCCGCGCCTATCTAATTTAAATTAAAACCTGAATTAAAAACTGAATAACTTTCAAATTTTATGAACACGACAATATTTTATGCGGCATTTGATGCACATGGTTTATGAACTTTCTTCCGGAACGTTATGTATGCAAAGGAATCTGTTAAAAGGGGGGTGCCGATATCTTAAGGCATTATGATGAAGATAAATTCTCATAAACGGTTCAAAATTTGAATTTTTTTTAATAAATTGTAAATTACTCTGCATTGCGAAACATCCACAATGGAATTAACAAAAACTCTCCAACTCCTTACAATCATAAAAAACTTTGCCAAAAACCTGATCGCAAGAAACTGAGGTAATTTTGTTGAGAAAAAACAGCACTTTAGAAGAAGTTGTTTTCAATCGGTATTTGCTTTTTTAGAACAGTAATTAAAACTTTCGATGACTGACTTTGATTGTTATGGATATCTCGTTGTTAGTACTAACAATGAGACTTGAATTTGCTGTGAAAATGTACAGTTCACAATTTTTTTTTAATATAAAAAAGAAAAAAAAAAATTTTGACCAGTATGTGGCTACGTTGATTGCTCTGTCGTTGGCTGCTCCCAGATCCTCAACTGTACAGGAGTCAGGGCAGTTAGGACATATCATGAGATGATCCATAGACTAAACAGTAAGCATATTAATATTTTCTTGTTTCTCAGTAGCATCTTCAGCTTACGCTTTACAGCACAGAGTGCATTTAGTCATGGTCCTAGCTGAAATGCCACTAGTGGTGACCAATCCAAACTAGGCCCCACTTGCGGTCGCTTTTAATACACGATCGGTACGAAGTATCGAGTATCTGAGTCCCTCGTTAAATACAAATAAATAAATAAATATATAGGGACAAATCACAAAGATTGAGCTAGCCCCAAAATAAGTTCGAGACTTGTGTTATGGGATACTAACTCAACGATACCATATTTTATAACAAATACATATGATAACATCCAAGACCCAGGCCAGTCAAAAAAATATAATTTTTCATCGGGGATCGAACCCGGGACCTCCTTAGTAGCGGGCAGGCATGTTAACCATTACGCCACGGAGGTCTTCAATTCAAATACAAGAATATAAACTGTATGTAAATAAATAAATAGCTTGTCCGTAGAATACATTGTTTTAGAAAGTACAGCAATGTCGGTCGACGCGACAGGAACTAAGTATCTCCATTATCGCCACGCGTTATCCTGCGCAGTGTTATGTTAGGGCGATATATTATGTGCTACAGATTATGCACATTTAAACAATATTTCATACTAGTTTTGCACAGTTGTTCCTATTGTAGATATTCTATTGTAAGGACAAATATGATTGCATAGATAGGCGACACTATAGAGAACTTGTAGGGAGATCAAGCAGGTGCGACTGGAACGAGATGCGAAATGCTAGTACAGCGCACTCTCCCAAGTTTCGGCTCGTATAACCGAGAGGTTGGTAGAGCCATGGGAGGTGGAGGGAAGTGTAAGGACAAATATGTAAAGTAACAAAGTCGGTGAACCTTACATTCGGAGTTGGGTAATTCGGAAAACAATTTGGAGCTCGTAACTGCCTTCGTCGTCAAGTAGTTAAGGCGTTAGCCTGTAGACTCGGGGGTGGTGGGTTCGATTTCCGAAGAAGGCATACTTTGTTTAGTTGTTTCCAGTTTGATTAGGACATTGCAGGCTGGAATCACCTGACTGTCTGATAATAAAGATGATTCCGTGCTTCGGAAGGCACGTTAAGCCGTTGGTCCCAGCTGCCATTTGGTAGTCGTTAAAGTCGATTGTATATTTTTCTATGTACACGTCTTTGAAAACAAATAAGCATCTATCTAAAATATTTCTCTCAATTCAGCCAAATAATGGAACATAAAGGGTATCATGGAAACACCCATAACCTTACGAGTATTTATTATGATAGGATTTTTGTTTTTTCATTATAATCTGGATTGGCCTGGAATTTTAATTTGCATCATATTTTTAAATCTTAAATTGTTTTGCTTTAAGTCCGTTTTTTAGATAGTTTATCTACTTTTTATTCATGTTTTAGGAATACATGTACATAAAGCAACCTTTTTTATTTTGTAAAATAATTGAGTATTAGGTCGAAATAATCTATCTCTACCTTTTTTCGTATCCTTCAGAAGTAGAGTAAGACATTTACCTCCGTATTGAGAAACGTTTGTTAAGCCCATTTTAGCTAAAATGTATTTCGTCTCGTTTTTTCACGTACAATGTCGGTAAGAGGGAAAGAGACAAAAGGTCAAGACGTCGTCCTCACTACATTCCTTCAAATTTAGGGTTAGGGAATACTTCGAGCGTTCGGACTTGAGTTGATTTATAGTATAGGTTAAGTAACTTTTGTGTTGTAATTAGTTTATAATTTCATATGTGTATCTTTGCGATGTACCCTCTTTAATGCCCATGTACTCTTTTTCCTTTATTATACAGGTTGACTGGAAGAGATCCCTGTTAGGGATAAGTCCGCCTTTTGTTGTGTTCTATGTTGTATCATCAATGTTCTATCTGTACAATAAAGTTTTTACATACATACATAACGTTACTTAATACGGGGGTTAAAATTTTACGATGCTTTAAAACCTATTAATTTTAAATTAACTTTAAAACAAACGCAATGCTTTATTGTGTACGAGTGAAGAATTATAAACGCTTGAGACTGAAATTTCAATCACATACATACATACTAATATCTATAATTATATATATAGTGGCATGAACAGAGCTGTTTCGATAGTAAGAAGATAAATGAATGACAAAATGTATGAGGTGTTATGAGTGTGGAGGAAGCGAGGGAGGTATGCAAGGATCGTAGCCAATGGAAATTTCTAGTCTCTGCCTACTACTACGAGAGACAGGTGTGATGATATGTATGTATGTACATAAAATCATTATACACAGTAATATCATTTTGAATTTAAAACTATAGAGATTTTAACTTTAAATCTTTGAAAGAACAAAATATTCATTCAAATAGAAAATAAATATCTATTTTATCGAAACTGACAGCTTAAGTTTTCACAGTTCAATTTCAAATCTAGCTATTTCTGGCATGAAAAGGACACGAACCGTCTAGCCACAGCCTACGGCTAGCTTTTAGACTGGCGTTTCAAGTCTAGAATTGAGTCTAAATTCAGTTCTAAGTTTGGGCAATGGTTTAGATTCAATGGAAGTCGCATAAAGAATAGTATTTTCTCATAGATTTAAAAAAGTAGACACCGAGCGCGATTTACTAATTCTTTGTATTTTATAGTATTATATTATTTATTTATATTTTTTATATTTCGAGACTAGATGGCAACAAGCGGTGAGTGACCGATATGCGTAGAAGACAAGAGGGGAGGCCCTTGCTCAGCATTGGGACAACTAAGGCTAATTCGCACATTACAAGCCTAGCTAAAAAACTTAGTTCTGCCGCTTATGCTGTCAGAAAAATCAGACAAATAGCAGATGTGGAAACTGCTAAACTAGTGTACTTTAGTTATTTTCATAGCTTAATGTCGTATGGACTATTGCTTTGGGGAAGGGCAAGTGAAATAAAGACTATCTTTATTTTGCAAAAGCGGGCAATTCGTGCCATTTATGGTTTAAGACCAAGGGAGTCGCTTAGGGAGTTGTTCAAGGATATTAATGTTTTAACTCTCGCTTCTCAATATATATTTGAGGTTATTATGTATACCAGGAGAAATATTTCTTCTTTTAAAAAAATTTGCGATGTTACGGATAGACCCTTACGGAATAAAAATAAATTATATCTCCCATCATATCGGCTAAGTAGAGTTAATGACTCATTTTTGGGTAACTGTATACACTATTACAATAAGCTTCCAGAGTCGGTCCTTAGTTTGCCTGACCGAAAATTCAAAGCACATGTTAAGAATTTACTTTGTAAAAAAGCCTATTATAGCGCTCATGATTTTCTCAATGACAAGGATGTGTAACTTAAGCTTGGTGCGGAGTCCTCCAAACTATAGCTAAAAATTGATCATATGTACATTCAGTACATTATTTTTTTTTTATTTTTTTTATTTTATCATGACATCTTTTATTACTTGACATTTTTATTAAACTATTTCAATAATCCTCAATATTTATTTAATATATAATTTTATTAATAATTATAAAAATATTCAAATGTAAACTCGTCTGATTTGACTCAAATTTTGTGAATTGACGTTTTTGAAGAAAATGCTGCTGTGGAGTTTGTGGCGCCACTTCTTCTCCACTTGCGCTTTGGAAGTGGTGGTAAACTTAAAATAAGTAACAATTGACGTCAATAAGTGATAAGAATATCCTATATTGAAAATAAACAATTTGAATTTGAATTTGAGTAATAAAATTAACAAAAATAAGATTTTTCCAAAATACTTACTTATTTGATTATGAAATCAATTAACTTCTATTATTATACAAATAACAATAAATAAAATATAACAAAATTAAATACCACGCGATCAAATTCTAGCTACTTAAGAGTACTTTACCAAACTACTTTGCCTGCATCTGCCAACAGTTAGTTCATGAAAACTATTGCCGGCCGGCACCCACCCACTACTGTTAGTCCCAGCATGCCCGCCAGTATTAGGGTGGGCACCGGCCGGCAGTACTTTGCATGAACTAACTGGCGGCGGAAGTATGCAAAGTAATTATGTAAGTACTTATAATGTTGACTTTCGCAAAGTAACGCCTGAATATATTAAATAGCTACCTATCTTGAATTCCAACTCATCCAGCGTGTCTATATCATGTCAACACTTAAAGCCTGAAGTTACGTCTGTGTCAGTTATACAGATGCAAATCGACATTGCCTTAAGGAATATTTATCCCGTTTGAGGAATCAATTCAGAAAAACGAATACTAGCCTGAAGTCAGTAGCTGGATACTAGTAGTTTAGACTAGTTTGAATAAAGCTATATTGATATTTATATCCCTTTTTTTTATAACTTTTATTTTATTCTGTTTTCCGTCATCTGACTGTATAAGAAATACATATTAATTTTCTGATTGTTTTTAATTCATGATTAAACCTAATGAAAGGTAATCGAAAGGCAAATTTCACTTAACAATTTTTATATTTCAATTAAATTAGGTACCTACTCGATAATAAGGTTGGAAATTAATTTGATCTTTTAATTTGGAACTAAATATTTTTGAATTAATTAAAATTTAATCGCACCAAACGCAATACCCGCCGCAAAAGCAGACTCTAGGCATTGTATTAGCGGTTTTGTATGACTAACGCGGCCTTAGCCAAGTATCAATATCGAACGCTCAGACTGTTGTACTGTGTCCCTGGTGGATAGTAAAGCAACTAAAACATTCCATACAAAATCCGACACTGTCGCTAACGAAAAATCTCAAACTAAGGGTAAAGACCACTTTTGACACAACACCCAGTTGATAAATTTTAAAAAAAACGATTGTGCGGTTGCGGCGTTCAACGTATCAACGTGTTAAAACTCAATTTAGCCAAAAGTAAGCTAAAATTCACCTACGTATCATTACCCGTGTAATGGCTGATAATTTTCAATGCCGCAAACTAATTTACATAATTAATTCACTTGCCCACACATTCGGACGTGAAATATTAAAATTGTGGTCCCTTCATTTAAATTTCTAAAATGTAGGAAAGGATTAAAACACTGAGGTTTGTATGCCAACCGTTGTTTTAAACATTAATACCAAGTTTAACGTTATTTTCATTGTTTTCTTTAAGATATTGTTTGCTTTGTTGTTTGACTTATTTTTAAGTTTTCATTGACATAGAACAAGACTACATTACTAAAACCCCACTGTTCATCCATATGTCTATCAGTAGGTTGTATCTAAAGAACCATAATACTCATAGCTTGTAATAGATTAAGTTTATCAGTCTTCGTTATGTCATTAAACAATATTTAAAAAAAGGCATTGCACTCCGCGAGTGCCGGCAGAAGTGAAAACTTGAAAAACCACCGCCTAAATGTAACAGCAGGCGTAGGTATACATTTTCGCCACGCGGTTCCAATGTAATTGTAACATTTTTTTCGATCAGATTGACGATTCGGACGGTCACGTGACCCTGACGCGAGTTTATTTTATTTTTTTACCCATCACAAAAAGTGCACAACGCTGCTAAAGAAGTATTCACTTCAAACTTAATCAATTGGAACCTTAAAATAGGCTTAGTCAGTTTTGCATGACAATTGTTAAAAACATATTACTATCTTGAAATTCAGTAATTAAAATCTTATTCCGTGCTGTTTTCGTTAAAGCTAAATGCTTTCCTCGTCTCCTAGTAGCGACGTAGCTTATTTAATAGTACGTTAATCACTGGTAATCTACACAGCCCCTTGTAATTCTAACTGCACTCAATTAGATGCACTGGAAATGTTTAATGGCAGCTACCTAGATTCGTTTGCTTTGTTTTTAGCTATCCGTTGAACATTTAATGTATTTATACGTATCTCTGTATGTATAGAACAAATGAGTAAGTAATAATACTATTTTCTTACTCTCCTTTATAATCCTCTTCTATATTATCCAAGCCAAATCTCATCTATTTAAAATTAAAAAGCTCTTTCCTTGTCGGTCTAGCCTTTTTCCTTTATTTTTTCTACGTTACTCCTCTTGCTTCATCGTCTTGCACATAAAACCCCACCTATAATTAATAGTCGCAGAAAAATGTCTAGTTTACTATGATCGAGTATTAATTTATAAAATGTAGGAGCAGTCTTGCAAATCTGAGTAATTAAGTCTAAATTGCATTCTAATGTTCTTGTTGAGACGTTAATTAGCGCAGTGCTGTGTAGTCTTTTTGACAACCCTGTTGCGAATTATGATATAATTTTGACTTTCATGTGAGATAATTACTTTGAATATAATCAGCATCTTTGCGAAATATGCAGGTGAGGCTCAGAACAGTAGTGTATTGTTTCTCCCAAGTCCATGACACATCTTTTGTTTTGCCTTGCATGCAGCTAACTGCACACTCAGGGATCTTCGTGGAAACCACGTGGAAACTAATAGTTCTTGCCTACATTTATACAAATAAAGAAATAAATGATAAAAGAAAAAATGAAATATAACATTTATTTATACGAAGAGGCAAAAACTCTAAACAATATTTTTACAAATGTTTGTTTTGGCTTACACTTTCGATTTAGATCCTGAAATCGAAAACGTAGAAAAAAGAAATAATAAAATATACTATACAAATGGACGTCAGAATGAAGTTGTAGGTTTGTTCAAATAAAAGCAAGAATGAATTATGAGATTCCATTTTCCTGCCGACGCTAGTTGGCCCTTCTCTTTTTATTTGAAATGCTATAGGAATGAAATTGCTAAGGAAATCAGTGGATTGCAATTCTTTGACGGCTTTTTGTTATGTGAACTGTATGGTACTTTTTTAATATAGTAAGTGGATAGAAGGATTTGTAATTTTATGATAGGATTAAAGGTTTTTTTTTTATACATTATATAGAATGATTAGTATTTTTTACTTATATTTAATTTATTTTTTAAGTATTTTATTTATCATTATTACTGCCTTTTCACGTTAGTCCAGGCATCCTGAGCCTGGTTCTGATCAACCAAGAAATTTTAGTCTCATTAAAGAATTGTTTTTTTTTTTTTCATTTAATTTCAAACGTTAATCCTTTTGAGAATCGGCAGAGAGAGAGAGAGAGCAGAAAGAGATGCAAGAAAATTAAGAATTTTTTAGAACTTTCAGTGACAGAAATATAGTGGTCTTCTCTTAAGCTGGAGAGCTGTTTAGTGTAAGAAATGTTAGGTTTAATACATTTTCGAATATATTGCATACATGTTCGGATAAAGTTGGCAAGTAAAATATTGCTGATGGTCATATACCCAAAGTCAGGGTATGGCGACCTAAAATATAGTCATTAAACTATATAACTTTCTTAATATTAATTGTTTTTTTGCCAGACCAGCCAGTCAGCATTAGGATGCAAACCGGATTTCGGTGATGATGACGTAAATCTCAAGGTTGGCATCCAGAACTGTGTCAACAAACATCAGCATAGTCCCGGAACTTCTATGATTTTAAACCGCGTTCTATTTTTAACTGTAACTCTCAAGTTCACACAGACGGTCAGTCGATCGGTTCGCGTGTAAATACGTAGATGAAAACTTCTTTTTTTATTTAAATTTCTTTTCGAAATTAAAAAAGAAGCTACTTATTGAAATAAAAATTAAAACAAAGATTTTCTTAAGTTACAGTTTTAAAATGTAGTGTAATTTTAAATCGGTGTCAAAAACCAAAGTGGAACTTTCATGACAGTTAATAAAATTTGTGTGGATGTGATAAAAACGTCGTTTGTAGGTATTCAAGGAAATTTTATGTTGTTTATTATTCATGTTAAGTATTTGATATAATCGAAGAAATTTAGTTTTTTTTTTCGAGTGTGATAACAGGAAATTCTTGTTGAAATAGTGCGCCTACTGCATCATCGGCATTGACTGAGTGTACGATATACTTTATGTTATAACCATACCACATTATCATTTCTAAAATTCCGTGCAGTCTGATTCCGAAGCAATGAGCGCGCAGTTATGTAAAAAAAAATTAAAATTGTATTAGAATGTTATATAGTTTGAATTAGCCTATTCAAATGTACACTAACATAAATGATAACAGATAAGCATCATCAAGCTATGCTAGTGGTAACAACTGCGAATAGACACCTCGTAGCATGAAAATACTTAAGTTCTAGTTAATATGGCTATATTTTGCTTTAGCGTATGTAAGTAAAATTTTACTTTCAAAAATCGATATTAATAATAGAGAAAAAAACCTTCTTCCGTTTATACCACAAAATTAAAATCACGGTTGAAAAAAAATCTGGTCATCTTAATTTTTAGCATATTAATATTGCTGTGTAGTTTGCGAAGTAGAACAGACAAAACATTTTTTTATCAATATTATTTTTATTTTTATTAAACAAACCACAGTAAACACCTTGCGCTTTACGGCCACCTCACAAATCCAAACAACATATACATAGATGCTGGGTTTTGTTCTGTATCTTTCAACCATTATCTGTGTTATGTGTTATCTAAATATAGCCAAACATACAATTAAAAACTAAATGATGAACGTCAAAGAATTGTTAAGACCAAACATAATGTAAGAGAATGTGTAACGTGATAATAAGGTGTTGATAAAAATTTCATTGAGAACATTTTGACAAAATGCCTCGACATTCTAAGGAGTGTGGTGATAGTTCAGATAAAGACAAGATCTATGTGAATAGTAAAACAACAGATTATACTCTCAATGAAAATTTCAAGAATGATAGCGTGCCTGAAAAAGATGAACACCACAAAATTGAAAGTTCCAAAACTGATGAGTAAGTATAGAATATATTAATTTATTTATAAGTTAGTCATATTCAAGCATTTTATTTGAGATTGAATCATTGGGAAAGGCTCTCTTGCTCTCTTTCAGCCGCATTCTGTACTCAGATTGCGGCTGCAATGATGATGTAAGTATTCCATTAAATTATGCATCATTTGGAATACTAGGTGTTTTAAGATTGTTCAACGTAGAAGGAATAATTTAAGATACAATTTTATTGAATGAATACTACTTTACTACTTTTTTGAAAATGTTGTTAGTTTTTTTTTTATTCAAATCATATGAAAAACAAAGTTTTTTTTTTTTAATTTTGCCAACATCGTTTAAGCCCGGCATATTAATTTATATATTATCGGCATTAAGGCATAGTGATTTCTGCCAATGATGTGTGTAACAAATTTAATAGAGACCATTGTACTGAGTTGATCGAATCTTAACTCATATCAATAAATCTTTAAATAGTTGATGAGCATCTGGCTTAGTGAGTGAACGTTTGTTAAAGAAACAAAAATTTAAAGAATGGTGAAATAACTTATCGATAAATATTATTAAAAAAAAATTGTGTCAGTGATTTGTATTTAACAATGTTTCGACCTCCTCATGGTGCGCTTGAGGAAAGTTTTAAAAAGTTATATATAATAAAACACATAGATGATTACGTTGCCCCTAAAAATACCGATAAAGAAGCCCATATAAAAGAAGAAAATGAGGAATACCAAAATGAGGACCTACCTAAAATAGATGAGTAAGTTTTGAATTTAGTATAATTTTATTGCCATTTTACTGAATTTTATTCAGCCTTTTGTACAAATAAATTATAAGAATTCAATTAAATAATTACAAGGAAATTCCATTGATAACCAATCATCTTGATTGGTTGTCAATTGAATTTCCTCGCCTATAGAATGACAAAGTCAAAAATATAAAAGTGTAAAACTAGAAACAAACGTCAAAAGATATTAGCAAAAAAAAAAGTAATTTACAAAACCTTAATATTATTTTGGAATTTATTTAAAATGGCTTCTAACAAAGCTATCACATTAAAAAAATTTAAAAACCAAACTTCTCTAACTATTACTTTTATATATTTATTTATATTACAGTTAACAAATAGTCACTACATACAACAGTTCAAAAGAAACAGCCCCCTGACAGTAAAAAAATTTAACTGGCAAAGAATGCTTTTTAGCATTAAGTCCGACGATTATATCAGTATTATTTACTTTTGGAACAATACTTTTTTCATTAAATAAAATGAAAAGGTTTTGTAATAGACTTTTTCACACTGCATACGGACCCCAAAAATGGTCACTGATAAAATCTTAATCATACAAATGGAGAGTTTGTTTCCGAAAATGTTGCCACAAATTAATTTGCGTCTGGTTTGTCAATGAACACCAATTGAGACAATCTAAAAGCATAAATTCTTAACTACGTAATATTAAAACCATTGTATTTCTAGCAATTTATGCTTTGGATCATGGATCAAACAACATTAAAAGACTCATAAAGTGAGATCATTAAATACTACTTACCAAAGACGCGGGTTGACTTACCATGAAATGAGCTTTAGGTTGTTATAGAATTTCTATAAATATTGAAGAAATGTTTTTTCCAGTGATTCCGAAGACAAAAAATATGAGCAAAACCAGGATGAAGTACCTAGTGTATCATTTTTTACATTGGTATGTAGACACTAAATTTGCTAAAACTTCTTCATTCATTCATTTCGTGTAGGTGTCATGGTCAAAAAAACTTATTTTTTTCACAAATTCATCAATTTTAGACAGATTTATATAGCAGAGCAACCTTGCAATTTCTTAATGCAGATTGCAAACTGATCACAACAAAGGCTTTATTATTGATGATGTATAAACTTTTCGTTCTTTACAGTATCGATTTGCATCTTGTCTGGATAAACTATTTATAATAATAAGTATACTATGCGCAATACTAGCTGGATGCTCTATGCCATTCAGCACACTACTATTTGCATGGTTACTTGAAGCTATGGTTGCATATGGAATATCAATATACATAGGAAGTCCAGCAAATGACAAGTTTCTAGAAGATTTGCAATATTTTGCAACTTGGAACGCTGTGGTTGGAGCTCTGCTAGTTGTTTTATCTTATTCGGCTACGGTTCTTATGAATATAGCAGCATATAATCAAGTGAGTTAATGAAAATTTTCAAAAACAGTCAATTAATATCTCATTAACAACAAAAAAACTTCTCAGTAATCAATAGTAATGTTAGATTTTTAGTGGTATAGCAACAGCTTCTTTTTAAATTTAAGCGGTTCTTAACTTTTATATGACACTTATATATTATTTAAATCTTTTGAAAATAACACTTATTTCAGGGAAAATTTCTTATTGGATTTTTTTATTTATTTTGTAGGTCTACAAGATACGCCAAGAATATTTAAAAGCAGCTTTAAATCAAGATTTTGAATATTTTGACACACACAAAACAGGAGATTTTGCTACAAAAATGACGAGGTTAAATAATCATACTACTTAGCTTGTAACTAGTATAAAATTTTAATTATCTACTAGATTCAACCCTTGAAGTTGACCAAAGGAATTGGTCTATTGAATTAAGCTAACAACCATTTAGCAACTTTCCAGTGCCGTATATAGCCTTTTCTGCGCCCTGTGCGAGCTTCTATAACTGCGCCCTCTAGTCATCTAGTCTGGTCTGGCCATTTTTGCGCCCCCCAAAATCTACTACGCTCTGTGCCTGGGCACCGGTGGCACCGCCCTATTTACGGCACTGCAACTTCCTCTCTTTTTCTTACGAAAGGAAGATTAGAAACAGTATCAGGCTGTTTTATCAATTCAGTTTCTTGATTTGTAATTGCCAAATGTGTTCCCCTTTACAGTGATGTTGTGAAGCTAGAAGAAGGCATCGGAGAAAAATTGGCGACATTCATATTTTTTCAATCGGCATTTGTTAGCTCCATCATCATGTCATTAGTAAAAGGATGGAAGTTGGCTTTGCTATGCTTGATTTCGTTTCCAGTTACACTATTACTTGTTGGGATTGCTGGATTTGTAAGTAACAATCATTGTTAAATTACTCTAGTGTCCATCACCCGCCTCCTGAGATTTTGAAAGTACTATTTCTACTTATTATGATCTTGGTTTGGCATTATCAGTACGACCAGCCACCTTTCCTACGATTTATATCGCTATACGCTGGTAGAAACATTATGCGTTCATGATCTTTACTTGTTTTATATACCTAATTTACTTTAACACTTCATCGCAAACAAACATTTCATTTCAATGAACAGACCTCAAATAATTCCTTGTAAAATCTCAACAGATAGCATCAAAGTTATCCAAGAAAGAAGCCGTAGCATCCGGTAAAGCTGGTTCGGTTGCTGAAGAAGTTATATCCGCTATACGTACAGTGTACGCATTTAGTGGTCAAGAAAAAGAGACGGAGAGATACCAAAAACACTTGGAAGAAGCAAGGAGCATTAATATTAAGAAAGGTTTACTTATACAAGTACTCTTTTGTTATTATAAAAATTAATTAGTACAAGGCTAGCAATTTTTTCTATCTACTCAATAAAAAATCATAACCATATCCAAAAATTTGTTGTCTTCTTTTTAGGTTTATTTAATGGCATTGCAATGGGTACCCTTTTCTTCTGTATTTTCGGCGCATACGCTCTATCTTTCTGGTTTGGGTACAAACTGATGCGTGACGAACCAGAAAATTACGATGTATCTACCATGATTGCTGTAAGTGATTTATTCAAGTTATTTTGTCTGAGCTGAATTTAAAATCCAAAAGCTCAGTTAATCATTTTTTAAACAAGTACAAAAAAAAACACTTCTACCTCATCGATAACTATTGTGAATTACGATTTAAGACCAGAAAAACATATACCTACCTTTATAGTTTAATTTTTATCTTTATTATTTTAGGTATTTTTTGGAGTAATGATGGGATCAGCGAATTTTGGTATATCCTCAACACTTATGGAGGTATTTGGCGTGGCCAAAGGTACTGGCGCCCAAATCTTTAATCTTATTGATAATGTTCCTGTTATCAATCCATTGCTAAATAAAGGTATCGTTCCCAAATCAATTGAAGGCAATATTGAGCTGAAAAATGTTGTTTTCCGCTATCCGTCAAGACCGGATGTGCCGGTAAGGTTTATTAAGTATGCAAGTATTGGAATATTACTAATTAAGTAAAATTGTATGTCTAGTGTAATCAATTCTTAAACTAATTTTTGACGTCTTTTTGTCTGTATTTGAACTTATTAATTGATGGTTTTAATCTTTTTCATTTAGTTTTTACTTCCGTTATTTTCTAATTACAAAATCACATAATCATTTATAAATCCGCTATTTTTTGGGAGACATTCAGATTTCATGTTTACATGCCTTAATTATAAAGCTAAATTTACCAAAAATGTTATCTTGAGATACTTATATTCAGCAAGAATATGCAATAATTTTTATGTGACTGCATAAGATCTTTTAAAATGCAATGTAAGTTATCATGCCAAACCCGTTAGGATCGAGCTTCAATGTCGTTCTGTAGCGGTCAGTCATTTTTCATTATCTATCTATTGACTGGCTACTAGTTCAAATGGTTATATAGTTTATATAAACTCTTTTCTAGAGCTATCATTTCCACTAGTCAAATCCTACCGTAAGAAGCAAAACTTTAAAAAGTCACTGTCTTATTAAAAAAAAATATGTTTTTTTTTTAGGTATTAAAAGGAGTGAGCTTGAGTATAAAACGTGGTCAATCTGTGGCATTAGTAGGTCACTCTGGCTGTGGAAAATCTACTATCATACAGCTTTTATCCCGTTACTATGATACTACTGAAGGCAGTGTGAGTATTTGAGTATTTTTATTAAATCTTTACATAATAATAACATTTTAAGGTATACTAAGGGATGGTTTAAGTATTTCAATTTATAGAGTAGTATCAAAAACAAATTAAGGCAATAATTATATTTATATTTCAATCTTAATATTGATTATTTCATTTCGATATTTAGTTTAAAAATAAATATTTTAAATACATCAAAAACGATTGAGTGTAATAAAACCAAAGCCGTAGAAAGAAATTTCAATCTATTTTAGTAAATAAACAGTAAAACTTTTCAGGTGTATTTAGATGATAATAATGTAAGAGATCTTTCGGTTCGATGGTTACGTGAACAAATTGGCCTAGTTGGTCAGGAACCCGTTTTGTTTAACACTACAGTTCGAGACAACATAAGATATGGAAGAGAAGGCGCCAGTGATGCTGAAATTGAAGCATGTGCAAGACAGGCCAATGCTCATCAATTTATTATGAAACTACCTGCGGTAATTTTTAATTATTGACAAAAAAAAAATCTCTCTTACAATAAACTTAGCTATTCTTCTATTTTGAATGGCTCTCAATTAAAACTGTTTTATGCAGGTATAAAAATAATTTACGTTACATGTAATATCCTTACTCTATGTTGTTTGAAAATAATTTCATTTGTTACCTTTCATGAATTGGTGAAATAATTTAATATTTTCTTTTTATTCAAAATGTAAAATGCAATGTTTTCTTTTACTCTTCTCATCAAAATAATAACCTTAAATTTCAGGGTTACGACACTCTTGTGGGTGAACGAGGAGCGTCTTTGTCTGGTGGTCAAAAACAGCGTATCGCCATAGCTAGAGCTTTAGTGCGCAACCCAAGTATTTTACTTCTTGATGAAGCTACTAGTGCTTTGGATACATCATCGGAGGCTAAAGTTCAAAAGGCACTTGATAATGTAAGCCAAGATACAATACTTGCTTTGTCTTGTAAATGAATGACCATTAATAATTATTATAAATTAAATATTTAACTCATATATCTTTGTAGGCCAGAGAAGGCAGGACAACTGTTGTGGTAGCCCACAGGCTTTCAACAATCAGAACTGTAGATATGATATTTGTATTCAAAGCTGGAGAAGTAATGGAATCTGGAAATCACGTAGAACTAATGAAGAAGAAAGGACATTATTATGATATGGTCATGATTCAAGGCATATCAGAATTCGAAGGAGAAGGCGGTAATATTTTGACATATAAATAAATAATAAAAATATTTTATAATATTAGCGACGTACTAAAAAAAAAATCGACAAGATGTTTTTTTATACAAATTATATGCTAACTTTTTGTCTTATTATCTTACAGATAATGCTATTCAACAACCTCATGTTGAAAGTGACAATGAGGAAGACGAAGAAGAAATAATAGCATACAATGGCGAAGTAACCATTTTGAGAAATATTTTGAAGACATTACATCTACTTATATAAATTAAATTTTAATGCTTGCTTGGCTATTTGTTTACAAGTTAACGTTAACGAGTGCAATCAGTTACCCAATTTGTATAAAATGAAAATCAGTATTCTTCGTTTAATTAAAAAAAACCATTAGTAGTGAATATACTTTTCACTTAAAAGCAAGCGTGCGTCATAAAATCATTTTTGTTTAAATCAATAACAACTTTAATTTAACCCAAAATGATGACAATAATATTGCACAGAAAATTTTACGTTCGTAGGACGATGAAGATGGTGCAGAAGATAAGGAATCAGACATTTCATTCTGGCAAGTGATCCGTCTTAATGCCCCTGAATGGAAGTCGATTTCAGCTGCAAGTCTATGCTCTATTTTGAGTGGTTGTTCAATGCCAGTTTTGGCAATCATACTTGGCGATTTCGTTGGGGTCAGTAAAGAAAATTGATAAACAAATATAAATAATAAAATATCAGTGGCTTTAAATTAAAAAAAAAGTATTATTTTGAAATCTGTAATGTCATCTACAAAGATAGTTATTGCGTTTTTGAAAAGCTCATTAATTAATAAGATGTTTGAAACAATAATACTATGGGTAATTTGATTAAAATCTTCTTAGGTCCTTTCAGGAGATGACGCAAATGTCATTCAGGCTGAAGTTCGCAAATTTGCTATTATTTTTGTCGTAATAGGAGTGTTTGCAGGAATAACAAATTTCACAACGGTAAGAATTTTTAAACTTTACTTTAAGAAATATACAAGATAATACAATAAATAGCACCATCCTTAAAGGACTCTAAACTTGAAAACGAAAGAATTGAATAGAAGAACGCTAAGATGATGGAGAGGAAAAAAACCGTAATTAATAATAGAACCAAAGGATGATTTAGAGTTTTTTAAATAATTAAGACTACAACCATTGTTAATATTTTTGTTTATGTTTTATCAATATTTATATTAACCACAAAAAGCTTACGTTCATTAAAATACTTAAATTTATTTCAGGTTTTCTTTTATGCTGTGGCAGGAGAATACCTTACTGAAAGACTAAGACGTCAGATGTTTGAGAAACTTCTGCAGCAAGAGTTAGGTTTCTATGACAATAAGGAGAATTCTACAGGTGCACTATGCGCCCGTTTGGCTGGTGAAGCTGCTGCTGTGCAAGGCGTAAGATAATATACAATGGATATAATAAAATTGTTTATTGACGTCAATTACATCGATAGTCTCACAACCATGGACGCTAAATACCAGGCGGAGTAGTGAAGACAAAACTAGAAAGCAGACCCTGTGCTATGAAGTAACCAGCTAAAGACGCAAGCGGGAAAGATCTTACATGAGAGAGATAAAGATGATGTTAATGACAGTATTCACAGTTGTGATATTTTTGTCTCTTAGTAACAAATTGATAAATTACTTTCAGGCAACAGGTCAAAGGATAGGGACTGTGTTTCAAGCTATAGGAACGTTTGGGTTCTCCTTAATATTGTCCATGTATTATGAATGGAGAGTCGGCTTAGTAGCATTGGCATTTGTCCCAATAATGGTCTTTGTTATGTTCAAAGAAGGAAGGATGATGAGCGCGAAATCATCTGGAACAGCAAAAACTATGGAAGATAGTTCGAAGGTAAAATTAAACATTACTATGATAATTTTAATTTCAAAATTAGTCAGATAAACTAAAAAGAATTTTAAATAATGATGTAATTTAATAAGGTACAATATCGTTATTGAAGAACAGTATTTAATGATTCATGTTAGGTTTTCTATTATTGATTTGTTTGAGAAGAAAAAAAAAATATTTGAACCTTAGTAGTTAGTCAGTTTGTCTATAGTTACTTGAAAAATACAAGATTTTGCTTGTTTTCAGATTGCTGTAGAAGCAGTATCGAATGTAAGAACAGTAGCATCTTTAGGACGAGAAGAAACATTCTGCAAAGATTACGCCAATCAACTTTTACCAGCTCTTGTTTTGGCCAAACGTTCAGCACATTTAAGAGGAATTGTTTTTGGTCTTTCGCGGGGTCTCTTTAATTTCGTATATGCGGCAGCTATGTATTACGGCGGAACACTTATTTTGTACCATGGTGTTGATTATGCTTTAATTTTAAAGTAAGTAATCAGTTTCTTCCAATGGTACACAAAGTAATTTGAATTATCAAGGAAATTGTTTCCATAGTCAAAATAAACAGCTTTTAGTATAAAATTTCTGAATGGGTCCTTATGTAGCATTGACCAAATATTTTTTTTTATTACATTTATTGTCACACAAAATTATTATTAAAAACATATGTCCTTAATTTTTCAGGTCAGCACAAGCTTTACTAATGGGAGCAACATCAGCAGCTCAAGCTTTTGCATTTGCTCCTAATTTCCAAAAGGGAATAACAGCCGCAGGTCGTGTTATTCAGCTCCTTAAAAAAGAGTCAAAAATTAGAGACCCGAAAAAACCTATCACCAGATTTGTAAGTTCTTTAATTTATACATTATTAAAGATTTTTGATGTGTCCTATAGAGTTGATATTTGCGGAAACATAATGTTCCATAAATATAACCAAGAAACTTAAATCTGCAATGAAAATCAGTGCATTATTTAATCTGATTTAACATCTTCCATCTTGCTTGATAGTCATTATTTCATTCATCTTTTATTAACGTGTTGAAGTAGACATAATAGTTATTCAATTGTTTTTCGGTCACCGGTGGTGGGTCGCTCAGCGTTTATTGTGTTAAGATTTGTTAATGTTTTACTCCACAGGTTGGATCCGGGAAAGCCAGTCTCAATAACATCTATTTCAGATATCCAACTAGACCAATGATACAAATTCTGAAGGATTTTAACTTGAAAATAGAACGAGGTAAAACTGTTGCCCTTGTTGGGTCGAGTGGATGTGGCAAGAGTACTGTCATACAGTTGTTGGAGAGATATTATGATCCCGACAGTGGTATAGTAGTGAGTATTTCCATATTTCTTTACGTATAATATTTAAGAATTGATTACTCCTCTTTTTTTCTTGATAAAAGACGATTTTTTAAATAACTGTTGTTTTAATTATTTTTATCTCTGTTCTTTGATTTAAACTACTTATACGATTTTTCATTGTTTTATGTAAGTCAAGAACCCTATGATATGCAAAATAACATTATGATTAATACATTTTAGGCTCAAGATGGCATTCCTATACAGAGACTTCGCCTTGAAGATGCTAGAAGACCTATAGGGTTCGTTCAACAAGAACCTACACTGTTCGACAGGACAATCGGAGAAAATATAGCTTACGGTGATAATGCCAGGAATCCAAGCAATGATGAGATAATAGCGGCAGCTAAACAAGCAAATATTCATAAATTTATAATTTCACTTCCCTTAGTAAGTAATATTTTATTTTATATTCGTAATAAAATGGAATGAAAATGATAAATCTACATAATAAACACAATTATGTTCATTGCCTTTTTTTAGGGTTATGATACAAATATTGGATCAAAAGGTACGCAGTTATCGGGTGGTCAAAAGCAAAGAGTTGCCATTGCAAGAGCATTGATACGAAAACCACGAATGCTACTTCTAGATGAAGCTACAAGTGCTCTTGATACTGAGAGTGAAAAGGTATTTTCATTACATATTTTATGTTAGATAATATACATACATACTGAATTTAACAAAAATGTAGGCACTTGGTAACATGACAATGAACATAACATAATTATGAACACCTCTTAGCGGATAAGCATATCATGATTAGTATTCATGTAACTCTGGTTACTTAATATCGTGTTTAAATTGTGTATCTGTAGATGGCATAGGTGGGCTGTGCGAGTGACTGGTACGCTTTAGGCTGGGTCCCAGTGATAGAAGTGGGGTTGGAGCTCCTTTCTTACCATCTCGAATTTCAATTGTTTTCTACGTCGAAAGGCGTTGTTGTCCATCAATTAAACACGAGTGTTTTTGTGTTGCATGGTAAAGTGGAGCTATTCAATTTATAAAACTTAATCATCTCTCCCGCTTTATAGATACTTAGCTTTACCATGAATTGTCATTTCTAGGTAGTACAAGAAGCTTTAGATGCAGCCAAAGAAGGTCGCACATGCGTTATGATCGCTCATCGCCTGAGTACAGTCAGAGACGCCGATATCATATGTGTTATCAACGATGGAAAAGTTGTCGAAAGCGGAAAACATTCAGAACTACTAGATCTAAAGGGAATTTACTACAATTTGCATAGAACCGGACATATTTAGTTAAAAGTTGAGTTATAATTATAGTAACGAGAAAAATGAAAATGGAATTTTTATTTTTTTAATTAAATTTATTTATAAGGTCTTCGATAGAAGAAGAATTGGATAATAAATATAAGTACGAGTATATAATAGAGAGAAATCATACAGATTGATGACAGTTAGCCCCAAAAAAGTTCGAAACTTGTAATCTTGGATACTTACTGACTCATCGATACTATATTTTATATATCAAATACATATAGATTCATTATATCCAAGTTCGTTTTCTGACTTCACCTGATTAGGGATCAAACCCAGAGCCTCCAGAATTGCGGACTAGTAATAATAACAATAAGGCTGGTGGTTGCCGGGATGCAATCAAAAATCGCAAGTATGATTGTAAAAATCATGTGCTGTATATACAAGGTGTTAAGTTCAGTGATAATTATTATTGGTCAAGCGCGTATTATATTCGGGCACTAAGGGTTCCTATCTGTTAATTACATAATTGAAGCAGATTAGTTTTTTCATGATTTCTGTTGAGTTATGTGGGAAAATTGATTGATTTTATACTTCTTTTTAGGATTCCGTACAAAATGAAAAAGTTGTCCTCCGTGTGATGTCCTGAATGACCCTTATTTAAAAAACATATTTATTTACTTTACACATCTGTGTTTGGGTCAGAGAATTACGCCATCCTACCAAATTTCATCCGTTTTTGTCCACTAGGTTCGGAGAAAATTGGCTGTGACAGACAGATGGATAGACAGCAGAGGTAAAGCAAGGTAAGGTACAGAGGATAAGTCAGAAACTTATTTTCTAAAACAAAAACGATTTGATTAAAAAAAGATTTATTATACATTTCATAATTCATTCAAAAAAAAATTATAATACTCTTTAACTAATAATACACTATAAAAATATTTATTAACATACAATTGAGCTAAAATATTTCATTTAAATATCTATTCTATTATATATTTGTCTACAAAATAATTTAGGATACATTGTATCACATACCTATATTTTAACAATCAAAACTTACTTACCATTATTTTATTATTACAAATGTTTACCATTTCCAGTTCCTCAAAAGACCCATTAATTTAAAAAAGAATCAAAAATGTAAAAAAAATATTGTAAACGACAAATTTTTATAAAAAAATAAAATAGTAAAGGTATGATAAACTTTCATACAACATCAATATAACGTAACATCATTATTTTAATTACATATAAACCTAACTAACTTAAATGGCGCAGCGACGACGCAAAGTGAAGTCTCCATTTCGATTTATCCTGTTTCGTGATGTGACTATGGGTTCGATTATTTCATATCCATACTAATATTATAAATGCGAAAGTCTGTCTGTCTGTCTGTCTGTCTGTCTGTCTGTCTGTCTGTCACCTCTTCACGGCTAAACGGATGGACCGATTGGGATGAAATTTGGTAGGGATGTAGTTAACGACCTGAGGTCAAACATAGGCTACTTTTGGGCGCGATATAACCGAGTCCCACGCGGGCGGAGCCGCGGGGAACAGCTAGTTGGTTATAAAACCAACCAACCCTGTACATCTGTATGAACTTTATAGGTTCTCTATGTTGTGTACAAATAATAACATACTAGTTACGAAAGAATTTTTGGAATCGGTCTAAGAATGCAGTTTTTTTATAAAGCTATAAATACAATAAAATAAAAACTTTAATTTTGCTCTTATATTTCAATTAATTTGTAAAATAATTATGCACCCTGTTTGCTCCAATAATTAGTTGATATTTGAGAACCATGAACCTTCGTCGTGTGGACGCTATCACAGCCTTTATAACAATTTGGGCCGTAAAAAACTTACATCTAGTATTCTCTAAAGGTAACTAAAAATGCTACTTCTCAGAATTCTGAGACCATTTTGTGTAAGTACTTGAATCTGCTTAACAATATTTAATTTATTATATTTCATTACAAAATGTAAATGGCGGACAAAAAGCGTTGGGCTTTTTCTATCAGCCAATTAACAATATCACTGCTATTTTTTCTATTTAAAACAAAGTAAATATTAACTAACTTATTACGTATGAACAGCTTTTCTATTTAAATTGTAGTAAATTCCTTTGAGGTCTAATAGTTCGGAATGTTTCCCACTTTCGGCTACTTTTCCGTCGTTGATGACACAAATGATGTCCGCGTCTCTAACTGTACTCAGACGATGGGCGATCATAACACATGTACGACCTTCTTTGGCTGCATCTAAAGCTTCTTGAACGACCTGATAAAAGATGTATATAAAATCAGTCATTTTAAAAATTCACATTTGAAGAATAAGCTAATCCTAGAATTGAAAATTCACAAATTTGTCTTTTTCAAGATCAAGATTTTACAGGTATTTCCTGTTTAATTTCAACATGTAAAAATGTGTATTAAAAAACTGAATTACCTTTTCACTCTCTGTGTCAAGAGCGCTGGTGGCTTCATCTAGAAGTAGCATTCGTGGTCTTCGTATCAAGGCTCTCGCTATAGCGACTCTTTGCTTCTGTCCTCCAGACAACTGCGTACCTTTTGATCCTATATTGGTCTCGTAACCCTAAAACAAGAACAGCTACGTTTAGGAGATTTATAAACACGATCATCGTTCGTTTGTCTATCTGATCTCTTTATCTTTTGTTTATTTCTCACCATCTTAGTCATCCAATGATTCAAAAAGTTGGTTCATTCGAGGTTGATTTTCTGCTTCGCATTATTATTTAAATAGTGAACAAGTATTGTTATACTTAAAATAAATTAAAGTAGAAATCTAAAAAGACTTACCGATGGTAATGAAACAATGAAATTGTGAATATTCGCCTGTTTAGCAGCCTCTATGATCTCATCTGTGGTTGGTTTCCTAGAGTTATCACCATAGGCAATATTCTCTCCAATAGTTCTGTCAAAGAGTATTGGTTCTTGTTGTACGAATCCTATTGGTTTTCTAGCATCACCAAGGCGAAGCTTAGTCAAAGGTATGCCATCTTGAGCCTAAAATAGTATTAAATTAATATAGAGAACAAAAATACTTTTGATAAAACGACAAAAACGTTAATAACCTATCGTAGATTAATGTATTATTTCAACAACTTATGTTTTTTGTTGAAGGTTTCAGTATTGATCACCTTCATAGTCTCATTGTTATACTGGTTTAAATACTTTGAGATGATGTTCCATAGTTACCGTAGTAACTACTTATTGATGTGAAGTCATATTATTGATTTGTTTGTCTTGTTATTCTTCCCAGAATATACTCACTTGAATTGTACGTTATTTTATATTTCTACTCCAATCTTCCACTTATACAAAAATATCTTACAAGATCAACAGAGAAAAAGAAGGCAAGACTTGTTGCTAAGGGATATAGTCAACAACATGGTCTTGATTATAACAAAACATTTGCCCCTGTTGCGAGACTTGAAACTATACGTTTGTTAGTTGCATTAGCAGTCGAGATGAATATGGATATCGATCAAGTAGATATAAATACAGCATATTTAAACGGTGATCTGAATGAAGAAATTTATATGAAAGTTCCAGAGCTGCTGAAAGAAAGTTTAATAAAAATTATTAAAGAAGATGGAACTAAATCTTCCATTGGTAAAAGGGCAGTGAAGATGCTTGAAGATATAAAGGCAGGCGGAAATATATGTCTTTTAAAAAAGTCTCTTTATGGACTTAAACAAGCTGGACGACAATGGAACATTAAATTAGATACTAAACTAAATGAATTAGGACTGCGTCCTACGGTAAATGAACCCTGTTTGTATCATAAGAAAAACAAAGACGGTTCTGATCTTTTTGTAGTCATTTATGTTGATGATATCTTGATTGCATCACAAAAAAGAGAGATAATTGATAAGTTTAAGCAGGATTTAGCAAAAAGGTTCGAGTTAAAAGATTTTGGTAAAGCAACCTTTTGTTTAGGGATTGACATTAAGAAAAATGGTAATGCATATTACTTGACACAAGAGAAATATATCAATGATATATTGAAGAAATTCAAGATGGAGAATTGCAATCCTGTTAAGACTCCTATGGAAATTGGAACACCAGTGTTGAGTACAAAGGAAAATGAGGAAGAGAAATCATTTCCCTATAGAGAACTGATAGGTTCACTCATGTATCTGAGTGTCGCGACGAGGCCGGATATTGCAAACGCAACGGCGAAGTTAGCGCAGTTCGTGGAGAATCCACAACAGAGTCACTGGAAAGCGGCTAAAAGGATTCTTCGTTACCTGAAAGGTACAATAAGTTACAGCTTAGAATATAAACCAACTGGTTTGTGCATATACGGGTATGCGGATGCTGATTGGGGTAGTTGTACGTATGATAGACGTTCTTTTAACGGATACGTTTTCATTTTAGGAGGTGCAGGTATCTCATGGGCTTCACATAAGCAACGCATCGTAGCAACCTCAACCTGTGAGGCCGAGTTTGTGAGTTTGGCGGAAGCTATGAAAGAGGCTATGTATTTAAATAGTTTATTAAACGAACTAGGTCTACACAATTTGTCTAAGGTAAGAATGCATGCTGATAACTTAAGTGCCATTTGCTTAACTGAGGATAACGGTGCTTATCACGCGAAAAGTAAGCACATTGATATTCGTCATTTCTTTATACGAGATGTGCTGCGCGAGAATAGAGCTATAAGTTTGGAACACTTGTCGACGGATAAGATGTTGGCAGATATACTCACCAAACCTTTGACCCGTGTAAGGCACGAATCTATGACTAATAATTTAGGTTTGTGTGTGCGGAACAAATAGATAAATATATTATTGAGACTATGTAGCTGAAGGAGGTGTGTTGAAGGTTTCAGTATTGATCACCTTCATAGTCTCATTGTTATACTGGTTTAAATACTTTGAGATGATGTTCCATAGTTACCGTAGTAACTACTTATTGATGTGAAGTCATATTATTGATTTGATTGTCTTGTTATTCTTCCCAGAATATACTCACTTGAATTGTACGTTATTTTATATTTCTACTCCAATCTTCCACTTATACAAAAATATCTTACATTTTTAACACAAAAAAACAAATTATCTGCAGTTTATTAAAAAAAAAAAACATGTTAGTAAGATACATTTCTAAATAGACATATAACTTCAATAAAATTCATTTGCATCTCACCACTATTCCACTATCAGGGTCATAATATCTCTCCAACAACTGTATCACCGTACTCTTCCCACATCCACTGGACCCCACTAGAGCAACAGTTTTGCCTCTTTCTATTTCTAAATTCAAATTTTTCAAAACTTGAATTAAGGGTCGAGTTGGATACTTGAAGTTAACATCTTGTAGACTAGCTTCACCAGTACCTTTCTGTGAAATTATGATAATTTTAAATTTGAAACAATTTACAAATGATTGACCTATTAAAACTTTGTGCCCATAATAATATTAAACTTAAAAATAAAAGAGAAACAAAACAACAATTTAAAACTATAAAGTTAACATATAAGGTATATATAACTATTATATATAACAACAAAATATTACATAATAAAAAAATAAAAAAAATATATTAAATGAAATAATTGACATTTCTTAAAGTATAGTAACATCTGGTGAAATACTTCAAAAAATGTTATTGCAACCAATAATCTTATCATCAACATTACAACAATCAAACTTGATCTGTAGGATAAATATTGTATACTAGTAAAGGACAAAAAATAACAACTTACAAATCCAACAACAGGTTTAAGTGGATCAGTAATTTTAGACTGTACATTAAGTAGCATAATAACACGTCCAGCTGCCTTGATTCCCTTCTGGAAATTGGGAGCAAACGCAAATGCTTGAGCTGCCGATGATGCTCCCATCAGTAGAGCTTGAGCTGATCTGGAATTAAAAGAAGAGATTGGATTGAAATCCTACCAGATTATTCAAATTTCTTCTTTCTCATAGCCTCTTAAAGTAAATCAAATCAAAATCCTTCAGTTATTCAGACATATGCACACTGTAACCAAATATAGATAGATAGATAGATATACTCTTTATTGTACCATTATCATACAAATTATACATGTTGAATACAAATAAAAACAATGTGTACAAAGGCGGACTTATCGCTGATGCAATTTCTTCCAGCCAACCTTAGGGTGGATAGGAACAACGTGGAATAAATGCGGTAGGCGGTATTAATATAAAATATTAAAATATTTTATATTAATAATAATGATGGGAGGGCGCCTCCGAGTGTGCTAACGTCGTGGTCCGTTAAAATAATTTCTAAAAAATAGTTAATCGGACAATAAGCTCAAAGTATTAATAAATATTTATGACATGAGTGACTGTGAAGTGGGAAAGTGTTTTATTACGTTGATTTAAGTTTCCAAACAGTGGTTTAATTAAAAAATTGTCACCTATTCAAACGCCATCAATACATTTTTAGCTTGTCGGGTAGATATTTTACTCCGCCTGCCACTGCACGCGCCGCTTATCGACAACCCGAGGCATCAAGTCTAGATCCAGTTATCATTACTTATTTATTTTTTGATGATGGAAGAAGTAATGAGTATGCTTCGAAAAATTCAAAGCGATATGAATGAACAAAAAGAAACAATCTTAAAAAGTGGTGCAGAGATCACAAAACACGTAACACATAATGTAAATGAATTGTTAGAAGAAAAATTTAAAATATGGACAGAAAAATATGATCATATTAAAGATAAAGTAGAAAGTCAAGAAAAAAGACTGACATATTTGGAAAAATGGTCTAGACAGCGGAACTTGGTGTTTTTTGGAATAGAAGAAAAGGAAGACTCTTACTCAAAATTGGAAAGCAGTATGATCAATTTTATACTTGAACATTTGTCTGTAAAAATTGACCATAGGGATATACAGGAGGTAAAAAGAATAGGAAGAAAAGGAGAAACAATACGTCCAGTTGTAATAACATTCCTAACGCTTGGTTTAAAAATAAACATATTGAAGCATAAAAGAAACCTTAAAGATACTGCTTACTACATTAAAGAAGATTACCCGAAGAGTGTACTTGAAATAAGAAAGAAACTACAAGAACAAGTGAAACTGGAGAAAGAAAAAGGCAACACCGCAATTATAAAATATGACAAACTAATTATTTTACAAAATAAAACGGACACAGCAAATAATAAAAGATCGCTCTCCGTTTCACCAGAGTACAGTCCCCAACAACAAGTCGAAAAAAATATTCATGCTAAAAAGAAGAATAAATTACTGCCCGCTCAAACACCGCCACCTCGCCGAACATCCAGCATTTCAGAAGGAGCCCAGAAATCAGGCATGCTAAACTTTCTTATTAACAAAAACAATTTGGCAAATAAGGAAATCAAAGAAACGTAAAAAAAGAAAAAAAAAAAATCAAAGCGAGTATATACTGTACCACCCTCCCCCCTGGAATTAAAATAACAAAAAACTAAAAATTCAAAAACAACATCTTCCAATCCGGCTGGTCCCCGTGGGAGATTACGACCACAACCCTCTGATTGAAGAAAATGAAATAATGCAATATCTGCAGGACATTTACACGTGTTTATTAGGACAGCTTGTTATGGTAATAAATAGTTACTTATAGTAGAAGTTAAAAAATAGATAGATATTTATAGTTCTTTTTATACCATATTTCAAAAAACATACCCACACCTATGTGTACTCACATAAGTAAACTTCAAAACTGTCATGGCTTAACATAATTCATATACGGTACTATTCTCATATTATTCTTGATACAAATTAAATACACAAGACTTTGTAAGTATACCAATAAGTATGGTTCCTACTTATCTTGTTTCTTCAGAGGAGGCCTTCACCCTACCAGAAGGGGTTCTTGTACTAAAACTCTAAATAATGTACTAACGTAAGTATTGCATTTGTATTTGTACAACGTAAAATAAATAAATAAAAAATAGGTTTCTTTGGTTCATAGAAATGACTACAAAAAACCAACCCACACTCATTCGATGCAATAATACCTACCTAAAATGTATAAATTAAGTACATTTAGTACAAAACAACGAATACTTAAATGGAGTAAGTGTAAAACTATAAATAAGTAGATATAAGTGTTATATATATATATATATATATCTTTGTAAAAGTTGCTACAAGAAATAAAAGGCTTTTTTTTTTTTTTTTTTATTTTTTTTTTTTTTATTTTTTTTTTTTTTTTATTAAAATATTTATTAGGTATTGGATTTTTAAAATTTATTTGCATAATTTCAATTGAGCAATAGGTGAAAATATATAAGTATTTATTTGTAATTTAAATAATAGAGTTAAGCATTTAAGTTATACAGTTAATGAAAATTACACAAGTTTTTAACAAAAAATATATAGAGTTTGTTTATCCATTTTTAAAACTTACTTCAAAATCAAGGCGTAATCAACTCCATCATAAACAATAAGTGTACCACCATAGTACAGAGCTGCAGCATATACAAAGTTGAAGAGACCTCGAGAAAGGCCAAATACAAATCCTCTCATATGTGAGGAACGTTTGGCTAAGATCAAAGCGGGTAGAAGTTGAGTAGCATAATCTTTGCAAAAGTTTTCTTCACGCCCCAAAGACGCAACTGTTCGCACGTTAGACACTGCTTCAACGGCAATCTGAAATATAATTTTATCAATATCCATACTAATCCATACTAATATTATAAATGCGAAAGTCTGTCTGTCTGCCTGTCTGTCTGTCACCTCTTCACGGCTAAACTGATGGACCGATTGTGATGAAATTTGGTAGAGATGTTGTTAATGACCTGAGGTCAAACATAGGCTACTTTTGGGCGCGATATAACCGAGTCCCACGCCGGCGGAGCCGCGGGCAACAGCTAGTAATATCATAAATAATATAATACCTAAGCTATAGTAAGATACGTAGCTCAATATCTCCAATAAAAATGAGATTATTGAAGGTGACAACGTATTTTGTGTTGTACAAAGAGTACAAACATTGATATGGAAGTAACTCAATAAAACAATGGGCGGTAAAATTATTTTGATAATAAATTACGTACGTGTCCGTATTAATGTGTACAGTTGTGTACAGTTAATGATAGCAATTTTGATTTCTTATCATAACCAGATATTAATTTTGGTTTATTTTCAGAACCAGAATACAAGTTTCAGGAAGTTATAAGTGCATATTATTATTTAAGATGTTTGATTATAAACATTTTATCAGCAAATGGTAAAAAATATGATGTATATCGATGGAAAAATGGCATCAGTACTTTTTTATACTATAGATTAGGCAAATATTTTAAGCAAACGATGTTATATCTAAGACCGAACCAAACATAGTATGAGATAAATAATTTTACCTTTGAACTCGTTTCCATAGTTTTAGCTGTTCCAAATGATTCTGCACTAACCATTCTTCCTTCTTTATACAGAATCACAGCTATAAATGGTACAAATGCTAATGCAACAAGACCAACTCTCCATTCGTAAAACAAAGACAGGGCTAGAGCAAATCCAAAGGTTCCTATAGCTTGAAGAACAGTACCGATTCTTTGACCTGTTGCCTGAAAAAATGTCTTAGTTAAATAATTTGTCTAATCTAATAAGGACTATAGTTAAGCTATGTGAACAAATTTTGAGCCACATAGCTTGAAAAACGCAAATGATCTAATAAATAATTTAAATAAAATTGCATTTTACATATAATTGTTATTGTACATATATATTTCAATTATTTTATCTACCTAAAATTGTAAAAATGGTTGACTTAATGAATTATCTGCTAGATAAGATTTCACAATAAATAAATTAGATTAAAATAAATATCTTACGCCTTGTACGGTAGCAGCTTCACCAGATAAACGGGCACACAATGCACCAGTAGAATTGTTTTTGTCGTCATAAAAACCAATTTCTAATTGGAGAAGCTTCTCAAACATTTGACGTCGTAGTCTTTCTGTCAGGTATTCTCCAGCAAGACCATAGAAGAATACCTAGACAAAGAAAGAAGAGGGAATAGTTATTTGGTCGATATACACGATGATCTTAGTTTTCAAATCGAAAAAAAAACAATAAAAGATCAAAACAGGTGAAAGTTTTGATTGAATTGTAATTATACTTAAATGTTTTAAAAGCATATTTACCTTATAGATACATTAAATAAATGATACAAAATCGTAATTAACTCAGAAATAGAAGTGACGAAAACATGTTTAAACTGGATACCGCGCAATGTTGCCCCCAAATCAGGCTTTGGTTACTCCTCAACGCCTTGATTGCTTATTCGCCATTTTTTATGATAAACCATAATTTTTCCATGTATAATGTCTTATGAACCTGTTAAAATTGCTTTAGCTCATAGCACGTACTGGGAAAACATTAGTGCTATCAGTGTCTTTCTTCAATAAATAAATCAAAAGTCAATAAATATTACTTACTGTAATGAAATTGGTAATTGCTGAAAATACTCCTATACCAAGGAAAATATAAGCAAATCTGCCAACTTGAGCTCGTACAGCGTCCTCATCATCATCCGAAAGAACCTAAAATATTTTGAAAATTATATGAGTATCTTTCATAAGAATTGTCTTTGAAAGTAAATAAAACTGATATACATTTCCAACAAAATTCGTTTTATATTTTTATCATGTTAATCGATATAATGAATCATGGATTAGAAACAAGATCTTCACAGGTTTTTCGGACTGATAGAATAGGTATTTTAATAACCAGTAATGCCAAATATAGGATCATTCACGATTGAATTATACGTATATGATCATACAATAGCGAAACATGCTTGGATAATGATAACTACTAACATAACATCTCATCAAATACTATTGAGAAATTTTGATTTCACTTTATTACTTTTATTAAACTGGTACTTACTCCAACAAAATCACCAAGTATTACAGCCATTAGCGGCATAGCAAATCCGCTCATTAGAGAGCAAAGACTAGCAGCTGTTATAGACTTCCATTCAGGGGTGTTTAGACGAACCACTTGAAGGAATGATACATCAGGTACTTTTTCTTCATCATCTGTACCAAGCTGCAGAAGATAAAAGTTTTAAAAAGGCTAAATAAAAAGAATCAATAAAAATCAATATCTTCGACAAGCAATGTGATGATTTATGAATGAAATTCAGCTTATCAAGAAGTGGCCATTTCGTTTAAAACAGAATAGTTATTTTACATATAAACGTTGTTTAAGTTTTGACAAGTTTTCGCAATTAGATTTTTAGTATTCTTACCTCTTTTTTATGGTATATAATTTCTTCTTCGTCTTCATCTACGCTTACAGCTGAAATTTGTCTTGACAGAGCATGTCCTAGAAATCAAAATATGTATATTGATTAATGGTTAAAGACTTTTTTTCCTCAAATTTAAGGTTTTTGATATACTTCTCTTTATTTTTCTTGTAAAAATAAGTAAAAAGAAAAATAGATACCTCCACCTTCTTCAAGCCCTGATGTACCCTGAATCATGACCATATCATAGTAATGCCCTTTCATCTTCATAAGTTCTTCGTGATTTCCAGATTCTATAACTTCTCCAGCTTTGAAAACATAAATCCTATCGACATTTCTAATTGTTGAAAGTCTGTGGGCTACTACTATGGTGGTTCTGCCTTCTTGGGCCTAAAATGAAATTGTTAAATAGCTTTAAGAGTTAATAATATAATTTACTAGCGACCCGCCCCGGCTTCGCATGAGCATAAAAACCTTCCTCTTGAATCACTCTATCTATTAAAAAAAACCGCTTCAAAACCCGTTGCGTAGTTTTAAAGATTTAATCATACACAGAGACATAGGGACAGAAAAAGCGACTGTGTTTTATACTATGTAGTGATGGTGAAGTGATATTCAATCAATGAATGAATAAAAACTCATATTCAACTAAATATAGCATTATTTGATTTTATACATGACCCTGTAAAAATCAAACTCGTACATGATGAAAAAAAACAGTCTAATATTTTAAAATAATATTCAAATCGAATTAACCCAAATTGTGAAATAGTAACCCATCGATTTGCTTATAGGAAATATCGATTTCATTCAGGTTACATCATGTTAATTTGTTTTTCATGATAAGGATAAAGATAACGAAATCCAAGAACATGTTTGGAGCATGCCTCGACAATGTTGGATAATTATAACGCATTGACGTTACGTAGGTACTTATCCAAATACTTTAATTTTATCTCTCTTACGCATAATTTTATGCATCAGGTCTCAACATGTTATTCATGATTAAAATTTGTTAATATTATATCATAATTGTAACTCAACATTTCATCAACCGATTTTAAATTTGTGTAAATATTTATTTGATACCACCAGATTAAATAAAACTATCCTAGATAAGATTTTTCATCAAAAGTACCTGGTTCAAAGCAATAAATCTTGTTTGTTGCAACTGGTTATTTCTATTATTTAATTCAGCGTTTTTTTTTTTTGTGATAGTGCACATATTTTATTGCAGCCGACCATTTTAATGTTATGTTAATGTCTGTCTGTAGCATTACCCAACACTATTATACTTTTTTCCTTTAAAATTTGATTTGACGAAGATGTTAGGAGATTTATATGTTCCTTACCTTATCCAAAGCCTTTTGTACTTTTGCCTCTGATGATGTATCTAGAGCACTAGTAGCTTCATCAAGTAGCAGAATACTTGGGTTGCGTACTAAAGCTCTGGCTATGGCAATTCGTTGTTTCTGCCCGCCTGATAAAGAAGCTCCTCGTTCACCAACTAAAGTATCATAGCCCTGAAGTTCAAAATAATAAGAAAGAAAACGCTAAATTAATGACAATTCGTAGAAAGAAGAAATACAAATTTTGCGCAGATTAGGAAAATGTTGATTTCATGAATTTTGAAGCAAAAAAATCATTTAGCAAAAGGTTCAATTCTAAAAGGCACTGAAATTTTCAAACAAAATCAGTAGTATTAACATTAAACATAACTGCGCATGATTTCGGTAATGAGAGCATTAACTTATGTTAATAATACAGTTAAGTCGACATAGATTTTGAGATTTACCTTAGGCAACTTCATAACAAACTGATGAGCATTGGCTTGTCTTGCACACGCTTCTATTTCACTGTCACTGGCACCTTCTCGTCCATACCTTATATTCTCTCGTACTGTTGTATTAAACAAAACAGGTTCCTGGCCAACTAAGCCTATTTGGTTACGTAGCCATCGGACGGAGAGATTACGGACATTGTTTCCATCTATAGAAACCTAAAACATATCTTTGAATGGAACATAACTTTGTAGAAAAGGTTATTCATATCCATTATCATCATGCATATTGTTATTACATTCCAAATACCAACGAAAAGCTAGCTAATGCCATTTGGAATTATTAAATCTTTAGAACTCAAATGCAATGATGGGTATTTTTTAAAGATGTGTGAAGTGGGAATCTTTTTGTGCTTAGTAAATTAAAATATGCAGTGTCTTTTTAACTTTCAATTCTTGGATTTATAAGAACATAAACAAAGTGTCACATTATTAAGTGGAACAATCCAAAACGACATTGAAATATCAAAACACCTTGTTGGGATTTTTAAATTTTAGCTAGGTAAATGATTTAGATAACGTATAAAACAAGGATGTCCGCAATAATTCTTAACTTACGATTTGACGTAATTAAAGTTATAATATTTATCAATAATATATAACGCATTAAAGATAACGCACTATTTTTAACAAAAAAAGATTTTAATATTCTGTATGAGGTACGAGTGAAAAAGTTGTGAAGTACGAGTAACTAGATCCCGTGAACATTGATAAAAATACGTACGGCCACAAAATATTTTTGTGAATAAATAAAATAAATAAATAAATAAATATATAGGGACAAATCACACAGATTGAGCTAGCCCTTGAATGCCTTATGAAATTAAGTCCATCCAATGTATTAAAATGCAAAGATGTTTAAAATAAATAAATAAAATAGTTACATACATAAAAATACTATTTTTGATATACTAGCAAGATTTAATAGTTTTAGAACCAGGAAAACAATAAATATTACTGTTAGTATAAAGCATAACATGATAAAATATACTTACGCTGCCTTCAAGAGTATCGTAGTTACGAGATAGGAGCTGAATAATAGTTGATTTACCACACCCTGAATGTCCAACTAATGCCACTGATTGTCCACGTTTTACACTTAAACTTACTCCTTTTAATACCTATAAAAAAGCAATCTTCAGTAACTCCCTCTGTGTTTCAGTGACTAAGGCATTTGCCTGTAAAACCGGGGATCGTGGGTGCTATTCCCACAGAAAGTATACTTTGTTAAGTTGCTTCCACTTTTGTTAGAAAATTACAGGCTTGATTTACCTGATTGTCTGACAATAAAGATTATTCCATGCTTCTGAAGGCACGTTAAGCCGTTTGTGTACATGGTCGATGGACCGTGACACGAAATGGATGAATGAATTGTTTGTCATGGTGTACAAAAGACAAACAAATGAAAAGTTATTCAATATCATTCAGTATTTAAATATAATAAAGCAATATTACTCACTGGCACATCGGGTCTTGAAGGATACCGAAATACTACATTTTTTAGTTCAATATTTCCTTCGATAGATTTAGGCACAATGCCATTATTAAGTAAGGGGTTGATTACAGGCACGTTGTCAATGAGATAAAAAATTTGAGCTCCAGCTCCTTTGGCTACACCAAACACCTCCATAAGTGTTGACGATATACCGAAATTTGCTGAACCCATCATAACTCCAAAAAATACCTAAAAAATAGGAAACAATTTATGATTCTAATTTGTATTATATAATTGATGTGATGAAACACTAAATGTTTATTAAAGAAAAACTCTAAACACTAACAGCGATCATTGTTGAGACATCGTAGTTTTCTGGTTCTTGAACCATGAGCCTGTATCCAAACCAGATAGACATAGCGTAAGCACCGAAAATGCAGAAGAACAGAGTCCCCATAGCAATTCCATTGAAGAAACCTAAAAAAAATTAAGTATTAGAAACATTAGGTTAGTACTGTTAGTAGGTAGTGACAATGCGTAAGCTTTATAATAATCAAAAAGTCCACAGTCTGGTTAGAAATTGATATAATATCTCATTGCTATTGTTTTTTTTTTTAATTTTCATCAAATTTATAGATTCTTTTGTTTTTATTCGGTTTGGTATTAGTTTTTTTTTAAAGTTGAGTTATTGGTGTCATATTTACGTTTTTACGCTCATAGATTATCAAGACTAGAAGAAATTGCACCTTTCTTTATGTTGATACTTCTCGCTTCTATCAAGTGATTCTGGTATCTGTCTATCTCTTTTTGCTGACCACTGAATGCGTACACTGTTCGTATAGCCGATATAACCTCTTCAGCAACAGAACCAGCGTTTCCAGATGCTGCGGCTTCTTTTTTTGACAAATTTGCTGAAACCTGTTGATAAACATCAAATTCATAGAATTTTACTATTTTTTAATTATATAAACTTGTATTTTTAGAATTAAGCCGCAATTGAATTACAAGAAATAACACTATTTTCATATTTACCAATCCAGCTATTCCAACAAGTATGAGTGTGACTGGGAAAGATATAAGACATAATAAGGCTAATTTCCATCCCTTTACTAAAGCCATTATGATAGAACTGACGAAAGCCGATTGAAAATAAATGAATGTTGCCAATTTTTCGCCAATACCATCTTCTAACTTAACAACGTCACTAAAAATAAAAAAAGTAAATGTATTAAAATAAGTTTCCAACTTAATCCAATAAAATTCATATTATTTATATGTGTGTTTTTGTTAATGTCTGATATAGTAACAATTTTTCGAGAAGTTTTGACAGAGAAAGTCAAATTAAATAATGTTTAAAAAGCTTATTGTTCAGGTACCTCGTCATTTTTGCTGCGAAATCGCCTGTTTGGTGTGTGTCAAAATATTCAAAATCTTGATTCAATGCCGCTTTCAAATACTCTTGGCGTAGCTTGTAAACCTACACATGAAAATAAGTAATTTTAGATGATATTTTGGATAATAATTGGATCAAACTTTTAGAAAATGACATAAATGCAATCACCTGATTATAGGCAGCCGTGTTCATTAGAACAGTAGATATATATGAAAGGATAACTAGAAGTACTCCAATTACACTGTTCCAAATTGCGAAAAATGTAATTGCTTCTAAAAATTCATCATTAGCTGGATTCCCTTGGAACACTGATATGCCATAATCAACCATACTCTCGAGAAGAGACGCAAAGAGCAGTGTGTTTAATGGCATTGAACATCCGCTTAATATTGAACATAATATTGCTATTGTTATAAAGATTTTGTCTAAAGATGTGGCGAATCGATACTGGAAAAAAAGATGAATTATATTTTATCATAAAATATTGTTTTTAAATGAGTTTTTCAATTTATAACTCCAATACTTTAAGCGTAGAACATATCAATGACAAGCAGATTGATTTAATGAAAAAAAATTGCATGATTGTTCTTTTAAGATCCATTAAGCTTTTATCTACAAGTTAAAAGTACATACAATCTTGGTTTAAAAAGATTTCTCAAATGTCGGACACAAACCAGAGTATTAAGGAAACGAGAAAAGCAATCAGTTGGATATTAAGACCTTTTTACTTCTTAAAAATAAATGGAAGTTCCAAATGATGTTACGTGCAAGTTTTTGGTAACATAATGTCATTGTTAGGGTATATCTATATCCCTATGATAACAGTTATGTTATATCTGTATAATTATCAGGTATAGCGCTTACCGTAACCATCACTACATACGATATGCGTGATCCTACAACACAAAATAGATAAAAGAGCTAAAACTAATGCTAAAACTAGCGCTTAAACTAGCGCTTAAACTTGTGCTTAACTAGTGTTTCAATTAGTGCTTAAACTAGTGCTAAACTATTGCTAAAACTAGTGTTTCAATTAGTGCTTAAACTAGTACTAAAACTATCGCTAAAACTAGTGCCAAAGCTAGTGCTACTACTAGTGTTTTGTACATACCAGTGTAAAAAATGATATACTAGGCACTTCTTGCTGGCTTTGTTCGTCTTTCTTGTCTTCGGAACCACTGAAAAAATAATATTCTTAAATACTGGTTTTTGCACTGACCAAATCCTTTGCCGCCCATTTTTGATCAGATCCGAATATTATCTTTTGGTGAGATAGGTTGAGAGGTCACTCTTAAATAACGGTGCGCAGTAGAAAATTGATCATAGAGCTAAAGACGATACTTTGGGGTCCAAATTATAGAGATAAATAAATTCCTTCTTTAAAACTAAAAGTTCTGATCATCATGGCATAGTAATATACATTTTTAAATTAACACAAAAACAGCTCAATCTTTTGCCATGTTTATAAAAATAATTCCGTGAATTCTTACATTTCTTTCAAAATTGATTTGCTACAATAATCACATAACGTCGACTTGCACGATCCCATGTTATAGTCAACTGTCAGAATATTGTGTCAAAAACAGATGTGAAGAATCAAAAACTATTTTCTTCTTTATTTTCATTATGTTGGCAACAAATACTCTTCTCAGAAGTTGTTATGACGAAATTACAGACCTATAACGTGCGCAAACATAGATTTAAGAAATTGCCTGGCGTCGTGCGCGATTTTCATATTCTATATGCGCAAAGAAAAACATAAAACAAATTTTAATAAGATTTTGCAAAAAAACCTCATTAGAAAATAAACAAGTGTATAGTGTGAAACCATGACTCTTTCACTCTCTTTTAGTGTATTTTTTGGTTGCGTTGTCAACTTCATAATAGCATAGTAACCTGAAGTTTGTTAATTTCTCTGTGTCCATGCTTTGTTTTTTTTTCGATAGCCTACCTAACGCTGATACAAGATTCGTCTATTGATTTGACAACTGATTGATTTAAGGTAACCACCTGCTTAGCATCAGTCTTACATGAATATCATAGAATCAGGAATTACGTCCTGCTAGTTACTTTCTAACACTATGTCAAAAATTAGTTTTGCTGGTGGATTTGCGAACTGTATCATTGTCAAGAATTTTAAGGCCCTTAATATGTGTCTACTCTCAAAACATATCCTTCATGACTACACAACAAAATAAAATATGTATACCACTTTGAGTATTGTCAATGTATATTTAAATTTATAAGGGTTACGGTTAACTCACAAATCGATAAAACAGCGTGGGCTTTGTTGAGGTATGCGTGATATACATAAAGAATTAGTGGTTGAGTATTGTATTGTTGTATTAAAGGTATAATAATGTAGGTGAAATAAAAAACCTATAAATATACTTTAGATTAGGTCCTATGTTTTTGAACTTTGGACAAAAAGGTCACGTTCATGGTCACGAATGGTTTTGTTCAAGTACCTAATGCATGTGTAATTTGAGGTTATAATTCTCTATCGGTGTAGCATTTTTATTAGCAAGAAAGAAGCGTGAATTAGTATAAGTAAATAAACCACAAAGAATATTAGTCATAATGGATTTTTGTTTTATAAATCGCTATTCTAAATAAATTAATAACTTGCATAACTCATTTGAATTTCGAAATGCCTAGGATTCAATTGCGGCCGCGTCCGCGCGAATTATGATTCATTGTTTACGTAAAATAAGAGATATCATACATTATTTCGTTTGCCCAGCTTTTTACTCCTTCAATAATTAAAAATATCCATAAAAATTCCTCTATTCTACTTTATGCATATATTTACTAAAGGGTGGTGAAAACTTTCAATCATTTATAATTTACTACTGAATCATACTCTTGCATGATTTGAGAAAAACACCCTTCAAAAGGCGAATTTCATTTGTACTTTTATGTTGATTAGTAGCTTAATATTGATAATAATAACAGCGTACTTACTCGTCTTTTTTTGACGTTTCCTTTTTTCGAGATACCACACCATTATCAAAATCTGGCTCATTATTTATTGTATATTTTTTATTACTTTTAAAACTCTGGTCGCCCAGTCCTTTAGGGCGGCGAGACATTTTGCCAAAGCACTTAACACCTTTTTTACAAAATTATTGAGTTGAATTTTATCTATCGTGTTTTTGTTTCAAATTAAAAACGTTCACTCACTAGGACAGTCGCTTCCGAATTATTTATTGATACCTGTTATCATTCTGTTATCATTTATCAATAGTGGAGTACGACAATGATATCGACTTGATACTATAGGTAATTGAAGTTATTTTTAACTGACGGCGCCAGAAAGAGGGGCATGTTTTGCGAGTAGGTACTTATGCACCTATGTTAACACGTTGGCGGACGGTTTTGAAAACACAATAGAAGTTTAACTGTTATAATGTCTATAGACGTCGTGCGTTCGCTAACGTGTTAATTATGTCTTTGTCATTAATAACTTGCAATACACATACATTGGAGATCCTTAATTCTAAGCTTAATTTCTTTAGCTTTAGGTGTACTTTCGAAAGGAGACACAACCAATCTTCCCTTTAACAAATGACTAACGATGTCTTATCCTACCTTCAATGTGTGTTTCAGTCGTATATCCAAGCAATTTGTTCTAACACGGCCCATGTATTTTTATGTTTCTTTGTCAAGCAGTACTCAGATCTTTGCCCTGCCGTCAAGTGCAAATTGCCAACCCTAATAAACACAAAAAGATTGTTCGGGTTTCTTCACAATCTTGTCATGTGAAACTTAGAATAGTTTAATTTAAAACGAGTATAGAAAAGAACCAAAACCATTAACTTAATTACGTACTTAACTTACCTAGAGAAAATAATTGACAAAATAATAAAAACATTAAACAATTTTGTGTTTTTTATTTCTTTTGACTTAATACTTTTATTAGGTTTATTGTTTTTTTATTTCATTTTTGCGGCTTTTTAACCATTCACACGATTTAACTCTGAACCATGTTTTTCTCCATTATTCCCTTCATATTTATGGTCATAATAAAACATTATCAATTTATATCAATTCTACATAAGAATATGTATAACCTACCTATCTGCTTCAAGTTCAAGGTTGAAATACATCCTTGCTATAATTAATTATATATTAAACTTTATTACACAATTGTAAAACGCGGACTTAAATACTGAGGCTTTATCTACTAGTCAAGCAAATTAGTATAATCGCCAGTCACCGTTAAGAAGTCTAGGAACTAAAAAAACATTCATTTAAGCTTCAATTGAAAAAAAAAAAAAATATATGCATATGGCCACGAGCGCTACAACAATTACCAAGCATTATTTTTTAGTTAAACAAGCGTCGGTCACGCGAAATCACTTTATTTACCAACGTAATTGCTGTTTCAAGCGAAAATATTGCGAACTAGCTTTCGGCCGCGGCTTCGCCCGCATGAATTTCCCTTGGGAACAGTGCTTTTTCTCGGTGTAAAAGGTACTTTATGGCCTTCTCAATACTCTTAGCTATGTGTATGTGAAATTTCAAGAAGATAGGTTCAGAAGATAGGGCGTTAAGAGATAACAAACAAACAAATAAGTATAAAAACTCACTTTCGCATTTATAACATTAGTTGGGAGTTTTTTTCTATTCTATTTGAATTATTTTCTTTTCATTAGTAATGTTTTTCTTTACTAACATATTTATTTATTTCATAGCGAATATTTACTATACCTATCACAGCCACGTGCTCTAAAAATTTTGCAAAATATAGAAAATGAAACCAAACACCATTATTTATATAAAGCTGTCCCTCGACTCAGCAGTATAAATATAATAAAAGCGCAGGTGATACGATTCCAGGGCCAATAAAACGCAGGCGCCATATTTTTTTGACATGCTGATACGTAGCCGTATTTCTCCAAAGACTACATAATGTTGGGTTTCCACGCAAGCCCTTTGTAGTGTTTAGAATTTTTCAGATATATAATATTTGTATTAATTATTCATACTAAATGACAACTTTTGTGGTTGTTAAAAATAGGGTCCACATAACTGACTATTACATAAAAAGTTTTCCTATAATCTCCTAAAAGATGAGAATGATAAAATTTATAAAAAAAAAAGACGACTATCAGTGAGACAGACGATAAGTTTTCCATTTAATTCTTCTACGTAACTCCTTCTTGGTAAAACTTCACTAGTCACATATTTTTTGCATTGCTATTTTGCCGTCTTTAATTGTCTTTATTTAGAGCATCAAACATACGTAAAATTTACAAAATCGAAGCCATGAACCATCAAATTAAGCTAATGTGCTTGGGTCGAATACGTACTAATTATTATGCGTGAAAAATATATGAAAATTTATGTTACCCGGCATAATAATCAGGATAAGTGGTGGGTATCGAATGAATTATATGAAAAGGACGTAGCTTTTATCTTTGTCTCTGTAGTGGCTAGCTCGCTTGATATTATTTTTTGATTTTCATTAACGATTTAAACTTTGAGTTCCAAATATACATGACATTAAATTACATGACGACCTCAGTGGCGTAATGTTTAACAAGCCTGACCGCTACTCAGGAGGTCCTGGGTGCGATCCCCGGTCAGGTCAAGATGAAAAATGATCTTTTCTGATGGCCCAGGTCCATCTTCTTGGATGTTTATCTATATATGTATTTGGTATAAAATATATTATCGTTGAGTTAGTATCCCATAACACAAGTCTCGAACTTACTTTGGGGCTAACTCAATCTGTGTGATTTGTCCCTATATATTTATATATTCATTATACTACTAATGTATTAAAATCAGAAACAACAGCTTCAACTTATCATGATGGGAAAAATAATATATATAAATGGACTTTAGAAGTTATGGCTTAGAAACATTAGGGAGTAGACTGAAGTCACCAACGTAGAACAATTATTTCGTTTGACGCTGGATGGAGATGAATTTGCGGGACTGACGGCTAACTCAAAGTTCTTACTTTATTAAATTTTTATGAATAAGGGGGTCAGTCTTTCTGTCCCTTCTTCTTAGAAGGGACAGAAAGACTGACCCCCTTATTCATAAAAATAAACAAACGTTTGTTAAGCCCTTTTTAACTAAAATATGTTTTGGCCCTTTCTCTCTTAGCGAAATTTACCGTGACAGAATGAGCCAAAACACATTTTAGTTAAAACGGGCTTAATAAACATTTGTTAATTTTTATGAATAAGGGCGTGAGAAAATAATTATAAATAACTCCTTTGAATAGTCACATAGAAAAGTACCTTAGGTGTCAGTTTATGGGTGGCGTGGTATTCTTTGTCCCTATACTATATCGAATTCATAGAAAGCGAAAAAAAAAATAAAGTGAAAATTCCCACGGTAATGAATTTCAATTTCCACAAAAGAGAAGTTAATCTATAATAATATTGTATGATACCACCTGAAGAAAACAGAGTGCAAAAACGTTTATATCCATTAAAGGCTGGAAGATACTCATTTACGGGTACTAAGTCAGATAAAAACAGACTCCTCTAGGGATGTGTAAAAAAAATATCGATATCATTAAAATTATTGGCAAGACAATGTGCAGTACTCAGACAAACGAATCATGTGAAAACTCATTGTCGTTAGACATATTTTTTCAGTTTTAAACGGTTCATTGCCTTAGCTGTATGTCGACAATTTTTAAACAATATTTTTAAATATCAGAAATCCACTAAGGTATGAGTTTACAAATAAGAAATCTATCTTGTAGAGTTACATGAGTGGCTAACAGATGGTTCGAAAAATATCGAACATTATCTAAAAATATGATATCGATATTATCTCCCAAATCGATAAAACTACCCCATCCCTATTCTCAAGCAGGCACCCCACAAAAACATGGAGCTTAATCGCCAAATGAACAATTTCATTCTATTACCGCCTCCTCACGGAAAAGCTATAGATTTATACGATTAATTAACATCTGTTATCGACGTTTTTCTCAGTTATTCCGTTAATGGAGGCCTTGTTTGCAGTGGGCTGACCCTCAAATTGAGTTTGCTTACCATTTTATTTTAAATATACCGTTTTATGAGTTCCGTGCATATAGTTTAACAACAGGGGGTCTAAAAACGCCACTTTGAGCAATTAACCAATCGAATTCATATCATGAATTTCTTAGTTCTGTAGAAATTCCTCTATTTTTTGTAAAATGGCCAACTAAACTTTTCAATTCCTCTTCGAAAAATTGAAAGAAATAGGAATTGCTAAAGAATTGCTAAGGAATTCGTAATATGAATTCGATTCGATGAATTGCTCAAAGTGGCGTTTTTAGACCCACAGGACTCTATAACAAAGTTTTAACTGTTTTTCGTCTGTCTGTTAGCTCACGATATCTCTTGAATCATTCTAACTAGAGACTAACAAAAAAAAAATTCTTACGTTTTTTCACCCTTTTTTATGGGGTTATTAAATAAAATATTCACTCATATTGGTTGAAATAATTATATTATGTTTTCATTGACAAAACCGTCAACACAACCGTTGCTAGGCGTATGTCACTGAAGGTTTTAATATATGACACGCCTCCCCGGCGATTCTGGCCCGTGGTACGTGGGGTGCAGCTAGCAACTGATCAAGGTGTCTAATCCATGTGATACCATCATCGGTGAGAATTTCGTAATGCCGCTGTCCAATGCGGCGCACAACCTCTCCGAACTCCCATCGGCGATGTGGGCTGCTGTAACTTCTGGCCTGGATTCTATCGCCAGGACTAAATTGTCTTAATGAAGATGGAATGAGAGCTCTAGTCACATGTGATCTCTGGATTGGTCGCAGCATGGTATGAAGCCGCGTTCGTATTTCACGGCCGAACATCAATTCATACGGTGTTTTTCCTTTCGATCCTGGTGTACGCCGAAGGCGGCAAACTATTGTCATAATTTTTTCTAGTAGTGTACCTCTCTCCCCCTCCATTGCACTCAAAGCTCTTTTAATGGTTTGTACAAATCGTTCTGCCTGTCCATTTGTAGATGGATAGTATGGGGCAGTGGTTCTGTGGTTTGTACCATAGTTTTTAAGAAAATTTTGAAATTCTAGTGATTTGAATTGACGGCCATTATCAGAAACTAAAATATGCGGTATTCCAAATGTACAAAATAATTCTTTTAACTTATTAATGCACCATGAGCTAGTGGTGGATTTAGTTGGTACTATTTCTACCCACTTTGTAAATGCATCCACAATTATGAATAATTGATGACCCATCATTGGCCCAGCAAAATCAATATGAATTCTTTGCCAAGGGCTATTTGGTTCTTCCCATTGGTGTAAAGGGGCTTTAGCAGGTGAATTTTGTTGTAAACGACATGCTCTACAGGACTTAACTTTGTTTTCGATATCTCTGTTGATGTTTTTCCAGTAAACATGACTTCGAGCAAGCATTTTCATTTTTAGTATCCCTATATGACCTGCATGAAGTTCTTCCAGTAAACGGCATCGTAAGTTTTGTGGTATATAAATTCTGGTACCTTTTAATATACAATCATCTTGCAGAGTAAATTCGTTGTCATTGTAACCATAATTTTTCAGAGATAGTCCTGTTTTCAGTGCTTCGAGTAATGTGTTTAATTCTGTATCGTTTTTTGTTTCTCTTGCTATAATTTCTGGACTCACTTCTAAAAGATTTATTTGACTAAATTGAAATATAGTATGTTGGTCAACTGATTTATCTTTAACCCTTTCAACTGGAAATCTGGATAAATAATCAACGTTACCATGTTTCGAAGACGATCTATACTCTATGTTATAATTAAATCCAGATAGAAAATGTGCGTAATGAAATAATCGCATTGTACTTAATGCTGGTAATGTCTGTTCTGGATGAAAAATTGAAGTCAAAGGTTTGTGATCAGTAATAAGTGTAAATTTCCGACCGTAACAATAAGGAAAAAATTTCTTAAGTCCCCAAAAAATGGCTGTCGCTTCTTTATCAATCTGACTGTATTTTTTTTCGCTGTTAGTGAGAGTTCTGGACGCAAATGCGATTGGTCTTTCTGTACCATCTGATAATCTATGTGAGAGAACAGCTCCCAAACCACTTGGTGAGGCATCCGTAGCTAAAATTAGAGGCTTTCTGGGATCGAAGTATGTAAGAACCCTTTCACTTAATATTTCTTCCTTAATTTTCATAAAACTTCTCTGACATTCATCCGTCCAAACGTAGGTTACTCCTTTCTTAAGTAAATTATTCAAAGGCTTGGTAATAGCAGCCAAATTAGGTATGAATTTGTTGTAATAATTTGCCATGCCCAGAAATGTACGTAATTCGTTTATATTTGAAGGGGGTTCTGTATTTATTATGGCTTTTACTTTGTCTTTATTTTTGTGTAATCCATCTTTGTCTATTGTATGGCCAAGGTAGTTTATGCTTCTTTTAAAAAATGTGCATTTATCTTTGTTTACTCTAAGATTGTTTTCTTTGAGTTTTTGTAATACTGTTTTCAGTCTGTGAAATAACTGTTCTTCAGATGATCCCTGTATAATAATATCGTCAAAAAAGCATTTGACTCCTTCAAGTCCTAGTAATAACTGATCCATAAATTTTTGCCATAAACTTGGTGCTACTTTTACACCGAACATTAATCTATTTACCTTATATGTTCCTTTATGTGTACTTAATGTTTGTAGTACAGCACTTTCTTCATCCATTTCCATGTTCAGATAAGCTTGTGTGATATCTAACGTACAAAACAGTTTACCTCCGTTCATTTCAGAAAAAATATCTTCTATTATAGGTATTGGATATTGTTTGTCTTTAATTACTTTATTAAGTGTAACTTTGTAGTCTGCACATAGGCGGATAGATCCATTTGGTTTTACTATCGGAACTATGGGTGTTCCCCAGTCAGATCGGTCTACTTTACTGATGACTCCGATAGCACAAAGTCGTTCAATTTCTTCGTCAACCTTTGGTTTAAGAGCATAAGGAATTCTGCGTGGCTTAATGAAAATAGGTTGTATGTTTTCCTTCAAATGTAAATGTGCTTTATAGTTTGGAATCTTACCAAGATCAGATTGAAATACTAATGAAAATTCTTCAAAAATATTATGTAAATTGCTGTCATGATTTATTGTTTCTACTGTGCGAATATCTGTAAGTTCTATATTTAACTCTTTCATCCAACTTCTGCCAAATATTGGATCAACATCTTTGTTGATAATGTACAATTTGCCGTGGAAGGTTTGATTCTTATATTGACATTTGACATAAATGACTCCATAGGGTTTTATTATTTCACCTGTATAAGTTCGTAATTTCATATCTGTTTTGTATATTTTCTTTTTAATATTCAATCTATTTAATTGATGTAAAGATATTGTGGTAAGAGTAGCTCCAGTGTCAAATTCCATCGGTATATGTTGATTTTCTATTTTTACTGTAATCATATATTTATCAGAAATTTCGCTTTTTATCAAATTTATGTTACCTGTACTGTCATTGCTAATATTGTCCAACCTATCATCAATTTGATTGGTTGTTATTGATTTTCGTAAACATACTCTGGCTAAGTGTCCCTCTTTTTGACATTTTCTGCAAGTAGATTTAATTGCTCCACATTCGTTTGCTCTATGATCTGATTTTCCGCATCTGAAACATTTACCTTGTAGGTCTTTAATTGTGATTGCCGTATTCGAACTTCTAGAAAACGCAGATGACGCAGTTTGTTTTCGATGGTTATGAGATTCTGTATTTATTTTATTTATCGAATCAGGAATGCATTTGATATCAGTTGAAATTTTAATGTTATCTGATTTTCCTATTCCCATGGCTGTAGCCATCATCACTAATTCAGAAAATTTCGGAGTGTTACGATCTTGTAATATTTTAGTCCGTATGTCACCATCTTTCAATCCACGTATAAATTGTAATGATAAGAAGCTTTCAAGCGTGCTTTTAGAGCAATTTTGGCATTTGAATTCACAATTTGCAGCAAGCTTTTTAAGTTCTGCTGCATACATTCCTATTGTTTCATCTTGTTTTTGAATTCGTGAGATAAACGTGTGTTGTAATGTCCATGTGCTAGGTTTGGGGTTGACATAATCTTCCAGAATATTTGCAAGTTCTTCATAAGATTTGTTTAATGGATCATCAGGTGAACATAGATCATATATTCTTTCATGTAAATCTGGAGATATTGCAGTCAATAAAATGTAGGTCTTGGTTTTTGGGTCAGTAATCTTATTGAGAAGTAAGTAGATCGAGAGTCTTTTGACGAAGGCATTAATAGTTTCTTTCTCCTGTAGAGGTTGGAAGTTGAATTTTATCGAATGTTCCATTCTAGGATTCATGCTGCTTGTGCTAGGTATCACATAGGTTGATTCAGTTATTGTTGTATTCGATCGTTGTAGTCTTAATAACGTAGATTTTAAATTTGTGTAACATTCTTCGAAGTCGTATCTGTATTCAATTTCTAGCTGTAAATTATTGTCATCCGTTTCAGATTCTATTTGTTCCTGTATATCTTGAAATTTTTGTAAGGTATTGTTTAAGATTTGTATTCGTGTTTCAATTTCTTCATTTGAAATATTTTCGTTCGTACTTACATAATTATTTGTTCTAGTGAGGGTGCCCTTAAGACAAGACCGCACTTTCAAACATTTTTCTTTGGTTGAATGAGACATCCTCGTCGCCAATTATTAAACAAAATATTCACTCATATTGGTTGAAATAATTATATTATGTTTTCATTGACAAAACCGTCAACACAACCGTTGCTAGGCGTATGTCACTGAAGGTTTTAATATATGACACGGGTATTGTGTGTATAAAGTGCGTGTACTCTCCGGAGCTGAAGAATTACATATCGATGAGAAGGATTAGTAGTTTGGTTTGGAATTAAAAAATCCGTTGAAATTACCAAAAACTAAATCAAATCAGCAAAATGTATCATAGTTTTTTTATATAATAATATATTTGTTGTAACAATAGCAAAATTTAGAATCTGAGAAAGTTTTGAATAATTTATTACGGTTTATGAGATACAGTTCGCTGATAGGCAGATTGACAGACGAAGGTATAATAAATTAAGTTTGGTAATTTCTATCATTATTTCAGCTTCAACTTTTGGGTACGAAATACTGTAAGTGAACTTATTATACTTTAACACATTTTTATTTAGATAAACTTACAATATTTTACTATGTGTGATCAATTATTATGATTTGTTAGTTGGTTAACTGGAAACGCAAGTTCAATATTGCAAACGAAATTCGTTATCATATTTATTTTTTAGTAAAAAAAGGTTTGGCTCGTAGTAATTCGTTTATTTTCTGTTAAAAATTCAAAATATATTTACATTTTAACATCTTATAAATATATGGTACTACATTCAGTAGATGCACTCTTTATCCGATTTTTTAACTAACTATGATGGCGCATCGTCCAAAAGTAAGCCTTAACCAAGTGACATACATATATAATTTGGAATCATTTCATTTCTTAATGATTTATACTTCATTTATTGAGAAAACATTATTTCAAGAAACTCAATTTATAAATAGAACATTCTTGTTTAAAATAAACATTGTACTGTACACGCTAATATAATAAAAGTCTAATAAAAATTCAATTCGCAGCAAATAGAGTGAATCTTCCGAGGGGTAGTTCTCGTATTTTACGAGGCAGTAAAGCAAGACTGGTTGAAAAGGCTCCTGGGGCCGAACAATCTAGAGAGTTGGCACAATTAGCTGGGCGCTTTGCATAAAACACATCCGCATGGCAGCGTGTGGATTAAGTTATGAGGTATAAATGATGAAATTTGAAAATAGAGCCCTAAATTAATTATTATAAGACTCATATGCGTTGGTAAAAAATCCTATTGAAAATTTTGAATGCAACCAATTTGAGGAACTTTTTCATTTTTTAAGTCGGTGGAATTGTGGTTGCTTTTTTGCTGTAAGGGCAATAATGAGATGGGTTTTTAGGCAATGGTTTATGCGTTTATCAAATTTTCTATTACATTCTTAGCTTATACGTTTGAGCTCAAGATAAGCTTTTAATCATGAGCCTTCATATGGTTGTACTTGGTACGTAAGTGGTAGCAGTATGATTTTTTTAAACTACCTAACATCGGTATAGTTTATTACATTCTTCTCTATCATCACAACTGCCTCAGTTTTCCAGTTGTTAAGGTGTTTGCTTTTAGACCTGGAGGTCATGGGTTCGGTTCAGTTCAGTTTGGATAGGACATTGCAATCTTGAATCACCTGATTGTCTGACAATAAAGATGATTCCGTTCTTCGGAAGGCACGATTTAAGCCGTTGGTCCCGATTGCCATCTAGTAGTCGTTAAAGGAACCAAGTCAGAGGTGGTTCCGAAGAACTGACACTAGATGGCAACCGGAACCAACGGCTTAACGTGCCTTCCGAAGCACGGAATCATAATTATTGTCAGAAAATCAGGTGATTCAAGCCCGCACTGGTCGATTGGCTGTAACACCTACGACGAGAACAATAACGTTTGCCATTTTCTTTGTTTGTTTAAAGCCTATCGAGCTTTTCAAAGTAATGTGAAGTTCAAAATAGAAATAAAAGCGACCAATTCAGGCCACGCTCGCATCAAATCTCATTGGTACTTAATAAAATTAATTCAAAATTCTTGGTTCTTAGACCAACCACCCACGTGTGCTGATTCACGTTGATTATGGAGCTTCCAAGTCACGCGATTCTAACTACTACATGGAAATATGGGCTTTCTCACTTGTACCTAGTGGGTTTGCTTAATGAGGACTATGAAATTTTGTGACTGATATTGGGTAAAGATACCCCTTCAAGGTTTTTGAATGTAAATGTTATTTTACTGTTGGTCATTATCAATAAGCTTGTATTCTAAGGTTTGTGAGCTATAAAAGATTTTAAATATCTTTTTGTACATTTGGAAGTGATAAAAAAACCGAAATGGATATCAGGGAGTTATTATCGTCTTAAAACCATGCAAGATCTAGTGCGTAAATGAGACAGCGCAATATATGATGTAAGGCAACATGTCCCTTATTCAATTTTTCTGGAATGGTTTTAAGAGATGGTGGTTAGGCACCAGAAATTAATAATGTAGAAAAAAAATGTGTTTGGTAGAGCGTGGCTTCTATGTACATACTTAATATACTTTATTCGTAAAATTTTATGAATGATTTTCTTGGTAGACCCGTTATCACTTAGCTATCCGAGTTATAGAATTACGATCTGATTCCATTGGTCGTCTTTTACGATAAGACACCAAAGAAAAAAGTGAGTGATTAAATTGTTAAGCTAGAAATAACACAGCTTTGTCAATATTTTCGTTGATCCAGCAAAATCTTTAAATGACCCTTCGCCACGAGTGCTAAGAAAAACGTAACACTACTTGACATTATTATCGAGATACGTCAAACTTTATACGAAAATTGTTACACCACCGGGTCAGAGAAGTTTAATCGCTTGGAACGTTTTATGAGGGTCTACCATTCACGCCTGCCCAAAATATTTCAAGCACACACCGAAGAAAGGTGTGTCATAAAATATTGAGTGTACAGAATTACAAATTGTTTTGTTTAAAAAAAAATATTCCGATGAATTGAGTACCTCCCTCCTTTTTTTGTAGTCGGTTTAAAATGGATGAAACTGAGCTTGGGTCTTTTAAATAAAGATTAAGTTGGCCATTGCAAATTTAAAATACAGATTTGGATGGCTTATAGCCAATTACTCATTGTTAATGTCGAGCCACCACAAACAATGACTCAGCCGTTGGAGTGCCCCTTATACCTTGCTACTTGTAGCAGATACAACCTCAACCAAATTAGTAGAGATTACCGATGCAATCCAAGTGACAACATACTGTGCATATAGGTCATTGACACTAAGAAGAAGAAGACCAAATATCCTTTTTTAGTCTTTTTGCGTTAAGTACCTATACAAATTTAAAACAAATTTTAGTCGTATTACACAAAAAGGATTTGCGTCACTCAAAATAATATCTTTAATCGTGACTAGAAGGCCATGATAAGGATGGTGAACTGTAATTTAATCATATGCAAAATTAGTTTACAATGCAAAATGTATGGTGTCATAATGATATATATGCACTAAAAGCCGTCGAATATTAAAAAAAAAAACTACAGTTTTGTAGTAATTGATAGATTTTCTTGTACAGATTAAAAGCAACGTTAACAATCAGTTAACTGAAATAGAAGTGATACTTCTATTACCTGATTATTTTATAGGTGTTACAGAATTAGGTACCACATGGGTGTTAAATCTAGGGTCATGTTTTATTATGGTATTTGCATTGACTTATTTTACGATTCGTAAACTTTTGGAATGTTCTTTGTTGTAATAAGTGATTTTTGTGATGTAGTACAAAATATTCAGAACACAAGTAACCATTTATAGAAACCTACTCAACAAAAGTACCAATATGAATAAAATATGTTCTTCTCTGCACCACTGGTTAGTTAACTGGTAGAAAAAAAAGCAAAAAAGTAATGAAGTTAAATAAATAAATGAAAAAAAAATTGTTTGTAAATAGTATTCTTATCACTCCTATTTGATGTTAAATGTAGACGTGGTCTAAGATAGAGCTCGTAGTGATGGGCCAATAATATAAAAGAACTAGTTTTCAACCGTTTTATAACGTTGTTTACTATAAACTACTAAAAACACGGTACCTTCGTGACCCGTTACTAAAGGTATCAAAATTCTTTTTGAATATTTTTACCCCGATATAACTTTTAAAATGAAATAACGAGTTTTGAAAATTATAGCTTTCCTAGAGTCATATTTCTATCTCTAGCACCTTAAAAGCTTGAAAATAAAAGGTTCCCACCTAAAATAACTAACCGTATTCCTCACAGACATTAAGTTTTCACACGTGAAATGTAAGAGGGTAGGGTTACATGTTCAATAAAATAAAGAAAGGAAACTCGAGTACATGCGGAGATGTAACAAAATGTTTTATAAGAGAAAATATTAGTGTGAATCTTCATCACTACATAGTATAAAACACAGTCGCTTTCTCTGTCCCTATGTCCCTTTGTATGCTTAAATCTTTAAAACTACACAAATGATTTAGATGTGTTTTTTTTAAAAGATAGTGTGATTTAAGAGGAAGGCTTTTATGCCAATGCGAAGCCGGGCGGGTCGCTAGTATTTATATACAATAAAGTCGTCTTAGTTATACTAATTATAACTCAAAAACGACTGAACTGATTTTGGCTGAAAATTGGTGGGGAGGTAGCTTAGAACCAGGAGAAAAACATAGGATACCTTTCATCCCGGGAAATACACTGATCCCGAGGGAAGATCACCGAAGGGGCGAAGGCACGGGCAAAAATTTATAAACTTCTATGTGTAGATGGATACATTTTAGTTTCAAAAAGTCCACTGTTGGACAATTGTGTATAGTTTTCGTTTTAACTGCTTATATGGCCTATGTCTTCTAATTCCAGTCAATTTAGACCAAAAAATTTGTGAAGGTGCATAGTCCCAACAAGCTGAAAATCAGTAAAATTGTTAAAAACAAAATTAAAAATAAAATTTACAAATTCACCGTTATTCCCGTGTATGGAAAAAAAATCAAAGAAAAAAATGACTTTTTTGCTATTTTCAGCATTGTCATATGCACATGTTTCCATGCTACCTATGATGTAGTATATAATATTTAGCGTGTTTTTTTTAACGTGGTTTTCCATAAGGCCTAACTCCACGCGTCAGTTGTGATCCTGTTTAATTTAAAATTACTGCGAAGTAACGGAATTTTCAAAGATAAAAGCGATCATTTCGTGTAGGCAAGTCAATCGACAATGCACACCCTGTTGTTAGAGTTCTTCGGAAAAAGCGATGTGAATAAAAGTGGTGAACTTCATTCGTCTGATTTGTAAAGTAATTCGAACAGTAAGTAAATAAAACTTCCAAATATCGATTAACAGCAATGGCGAACTACCGACAGTCATACTTACTGAAGCTAAGTCTATTGAAGTTGAGTAATTAAAACGAAGCAATTTACCCAAGTGGGAACTCGCATGTATATTTTGATGAATAACTTCATTTGTATCATTGTTCACTATCAAATTACGTATAAACTAGTTGTTGCCCGCGGCTCTACCTATATCAATGTCAATACTACACGCTCTCTATAAATCGATTTTAAAATACATATAAGCTGCTAAAATGTAACATAATTTTTGTTATTATGACACATGCTGTATAGTTTCTGCTTTTCAAAAGAACATTATTAAATTGTTTAACATTACGTATTTACATTATTTAACTAAATAATAATACCTTCAAACTATACTTAAGAACATTATTATAATAACTTTAGAAGTTTTTTAAATACTAAGCTGGAAAATAGACTGACATTTCCTTTAATGAAAAGAGATAGATTTGGAAACTTACACTTAAACACAAGGAAGACCCTAGCAACGTTGGAATTTGTTCAGGTAGCAGGCACAATTGTCACAACAATAGTTTTTATATTATGTCTGTATACCTCATGAAGAGAAAAAATAATTACATCGTATTCTAGTAGACTTTTTAAGGAGGCAACCGGCATAACATACAAAGTGAGGAAAGTAACTCAAGACACTCGAGTCAGTAAATAAAACAGTAATATTAAGACACATTTAAAGTGATCTGAAGATAATATCTATAAGACCACAGAATGCCACTTAAATTGAGAGGTTATGTTGGAGATTTGAATTGAGGTTCAATCCCAAAACCTTTTGATAAAAAGCTTGGACAGCAGCCCCTCGATGATCGACTAACACTTTAAAAACTAATTAATCTGCGATTGCAGCATTTCATTGTTAAAAATAAATGGACAAACTTCCTAAAACGATATATTTGTTAAAAATATAACTTATGACACACTCCGAATAGAAATTTTATTATTTAGCCCACAAAAAAAGGAAACTGAATTAAAATTCCGTCAATTATCACTAATGAGAATTGGCGTTTTATAAATGATGTCGGTATATTTTTGGATTCATCAATTATCATGCTATTCAGTTCAGAAACAATAATGTCGATCGAATATTCCATTTGAATTGAAACAATAAATGAATTATGAAAACAGAAAAGGAATAAACATAATAATGTCCAAAAGGATGTATTTCAAGCTCTTTAAAGTAATAAACATAATATATGTACGGGGTATTAGTTTAATACCTAAAATATATTGTCCACAACGTTAAACTTAATTGAAATGATAATGAATGATAGTGAGAACGTACGATGCGTTTGATGATCGAATACGAACTAATTGCAAAAATATGAAATTACAATTGGCCTGATGCGGCGCATTGTACCTAAAGTATTGGCACAGAATAAGTAATAGTACTAATGGTCCATACAAGTTCCCGGGCGACAAGATGAGAGGGTTAGAGGATGCTATTTAAATGTCAATGCTTTAAAACTAAAAAGATGAAACACAATCCATTGACTAAGACTATGTTAGTGATACGCAAAAGAAAATCTATGTCTATAATACAATATAAAAAATAGTGTTTGAATAAAAGTATGTCCTAAATGTGGTGCCGTGTATTTATCGATATGATATCATATTAGAAACAAAATATAAGCCGTTTGACATTCTACCTAGTTATGACTTTCAATGCCTTCGCATCCGATTAGTTAATTATATTTTGTCATTTCTTTTTACCAATGTGGCTCTGTCTGACTGGTTGACCAAAAACTATCATTATTATTCCCAATGTTTGACGTTAGGTTAGCGGCCGATTTTATAAATAATGTCAAATCCTTTCATTTTATTTAATACGTCTAAACTTGATCTTTTTTACTCGTTTCAAAAAATTAAAACGAGTACGAGAGGTTTCATACACATTTTCTTTTTTAATAAAATCACAAAAGATCCCATAAATAAAGTTTTTATCTTACCGATCTGATTTAGGTAATCCAATCCTGCTATAGTTTAATAACCTCATAAATTACTATATTCATGGTCTATTGCAGACGAAGGGGAGCAACATACAAACACACATTCATCAAAGTTTATTACTAGTGATATGATTTTATGGGCGGAAAGAATGTAAGGAGATAAAATATTTGTTTTGTACAAAAAATAAATAGGTATATGTGTGATTGAGTGTGTATGTGGAGTACACACAGATATATTAGCCGACAGGATACATACCTACATATCATCACGCCTGTCTCCCGTAGGGGTAGGCAGAGACTACAGATTTCCATTGGTTACGATCCTTACATACCTTTCGGTTCCTCCACACTCATCACTCTCGTCATACACGCTCACCGATTTCGGGTATTCCTTATGTCTCCCTTTTTCAAAAGGTCTGCGATTTGGTCGCAGTATCTTTTTCGAGGCTGACCCTGCACGCCGCTCTCAGCCAACTCTGATTTGTGTATCTTGCCCACAGGATGCTTTCCCATTAGTTTGTCGGGAAGTCGGGATAAAGATCGCTTGCTTAATATCGTTGTATCATGTAGATTACAAAGTCAATCGGCTCTGAACAAAACCAAAGCACAAAAAAACAATATACTTACTACTAAAAGAATAAGCAAGAAGCAAGAATTTGTGAACTTTTTGTGCAACTTGTTAATTTGTGCTTTAGATAAGTTATATAAATCCAGATTAGAGTATGATTGGTTGTAATATTAATTTATTTTAATTAATGTTAATTATTTAATAAAATACCTCTTTAACCCATGTAGGTACTTCTATTGCTATTCAATTTCACACATAACATTTACATTTCATACAATTGTAATACAATTACATCACATGATTTTCATCAATTTAGGACAAAGACATTATAATAATAACGATGATTGAAATTGTATTTTGAAATTAATTACATTATAGTATGCCTAGTTTAATGTTGAAACCGTACTAGTCAATTGTTAATGCATTATTATCCTATTAATAGATTTCATATAATACTGAGTGATTATTCACATATAACTATGGGGATGTAATGTAAAAAAACCAGTTGTATAAAGCTATACGCGTATTTCAATCAGAAAAACATCATGATCAGTATCTTTGCTTAATGCTTAATACCTCAAGTAGAAGGTAGTTTACCTTTCAACAGGAAACCACGATCAAAATATCGTGATCCGCGTGTATTAGTGGAGATACTGAGATTATTCAATCATACATAAAATATCTGACACTACCTAACAACTGTCATCTAGCAATAACGTGTTCATCTCATTTCGACGTTTTATACCATATACGAAAAATACCAACCATGAAATTTTGGGTATTTTGTGTTAGTAATTATCTACAGAAACGACCACTCTGCCAAGACTGCTCAACTAAGAAAAAGAAGCTAATATTAAGCTCTTCAACTATAGTCTAAGAGGGAAGAACTAAACAGCACGTCCACTAGAACACTGCGCGAATTCCTTTTTATTTTTACTCACAATTTACGTCGAACACTAAATCGCCGATAACGTTCAGAGTGCAATGTATGTCGTTGTATATTTAACACTCTAGTAATATATAAAAGCTCTCAGACGATTGCATTTTCGATGTCCAATCGCTAGAACGATCTATCGCATCGATTTTATTTTTAAAAGAATGAATTTCTGAAGAGTTTTTGACGAAGCTTGTAAAAGATTAAATTGTGACGAAGTTTTGATTGTTACTGAAACGTTTGTTAAGCCAATGTTTGATTCATTTTTTTTTCACAGAAAATGTTGGTAAAAGAGAAGGAGAGCCCAAACCATAGAACTACGAAATCGCGCGTGACAGGCAATTCTTTTTTTAATCTATTAACAAAATAATAATTTTTGGTATAAATTTTCTAAAAAAAGTTTCTTAATACTTTTAACTTAAACTTAATACTTTGGGTTAGTCTTTAGAAGTGATTCATAAGTTTTTGTAGTCGCATATAGACATAGATTATTGGATTTCAAGCCTTTTTTGATTTCAGTAAACATTTAAATGTCAGTCTTTTTATAAATTATCATCATTTCGTGTAGGTGTTACGGTCAATTGACTATGTACGCCCTGGTGTCAGAGTTCTTCGGATCCGCCTCTCAGCCTCTGACGTGGTTCCTTTCATATCTATCAGAAGGCAGCCGGGACCAACGGCTTAACGTGCCTTCCATCATGATCATCTTTATTATCAGACAATCAGGAGATCCAAGGCTGCAATGTCCTAAGCACACTGGAAACAACTTGAAAAGTATGCTTCCCGTGGGAATCGAACCCATAGGCCTACAGACACATAGGCAACCGCCTTAGCCATGGACCACGGAGGCTTTAATTATGTTCTTAATAAACACATGTAGTTACGTGTTTATTAAGTGTATCATTACGTGTAATGTTACAACCTATACTTGTAAATGCGCACGTAATGAGGTGCCGATGCTGGGAGCATTGCCAAAGAGCAGAACGCCGGGAATATACCTATAGACGACAATGTAACTACTTGTTAGCAATCTACGTAAGACTTAACTCTGTAGAAAATAAAAACTAGTTAGTTAGTAGTTTAGTCTCTAAAACATCAAATATAAAATTTAAAAAAACTCACGACTCATTTTCTTTCTAGTGGTGACGGTCGACTGATTTACTCCCCCCAATATTAGTTGCAGACATTAGGTATTTTCCCCACTTAAACCCCCAGCTTTGTAACAGCTCAACCGATTTTCATCAAACATGTCTAAGAACACTCGCCCGTAAGTCACCTTTAATACGAAAAAACTAAATTGAAATCGCTTCATCCGTTCGGGAGCTATGATGCCAGAGACAGACAGACACGCAGACAGACAAGTCAAACTTATAACACCCCTCTTTTTGCGACGGGGGTTAAAAAAGTTTTATTTTGATTAGAAATAATTGAAATCAGGAGCTCGATTGTAGTGCACACAAACTGACGAACATATAACAACTTTACACATTCAACTGCAGTTTAAGCTATCAAGTGCGTAGTCGTATCTTGGATTGGCTGCCGCGACTATAAAACAATGTCAAGGCGTTTGATAAAGGTATTGTCATTATCTTGGCAATCGTTGAGCAATACCATGCCTTCAAGCAGCTCGATATTATTAAGAAGATTTTTCTCCGGGACATAATCTGTAACACAGAGATACGAAAACAAAGCCAAAAGTAACGATTCTTGAGCCACACATGCCTCGCAAAAAATGAGCGTTGGAGAGCATGGAAACCCAAAACGAAGAAGTGATGGTAAACCTAATACCAGATAAATAGGTGATCTAGTCAAAGTCGCCAGAAGAAATAAGATGAAGAAAGCACAAGACCGAGAGCAATAGCGTGCATTGATTACTAAGTAAATCCCTCAGCATAGTAACAAGAACATGACTAATAACTAATTTTTCTGATTCTCAGCGGTATTGTATGAAGATTTTCCTCTATTACTTATATCATCTCATCTACCAAAAGTTTGTATAAAATTGTAACAGCAACAATAAAACGTCGGACGTGCCTTGCCAGAGACGGATGGCTCCGCGGCGCTGTTTCTGAACTTTCTGCCATTTCAAAATTGCACTTGGAGAAGGAATTAAATATTTGTCTTCGCTTTATTGCTTTGTGAACAGCCGTTATTTTAAACGTGCTCTTTGTTTTGACATTCCCCATTTTTTTCTACCCTTTATACGAGCGTGTTTCCAGGTTGCATCTTCAGCTCATGGACTCATAGATTTTCAATCGAACTGATTTAAAGCAGCTCGCATCAAGCTTTGTCCTGAGACATTAATAAGATCGTCATACTACCTGGTAAATGGTAATTACATATAGATATGCGTACATAATATATACTTAAAAAGCTTTTCTAAATTAGCCGTCAAGTTTCAAGTGATGTGGAAAACTCCAGCTACGGTAAAGGCCTCTTATCGAATAATCTCGAACTTTCCGAGTTTTCTTTTCAGTTCACAATTAGCTGTGATAGCTTTTTGTACCGAGTCATGCTTAGTTTCTTCTTTTGTTTTTACTGTACGCTCATCTTGTTTGACACTAAATGCCTCTGCGGCAGTATTTATTTTCTTTGTCTGTGGTAAAAACGTTTGCCTTTTGACAGTTGGCAGTGTGTGAGTGACGCGTAATATCACTAATTAATATGATAATACTAATAGGGGTCATGCGATACTTAGAAAGGTCATATACTTGCATGCCATCTTAAAGTACCCAAAATCTGACGCTTTTTACGTTGGTAATGGTTTCGTTATGGTTTATTCGGTCAATATAATGGACAAAAATTAAATAAGTAGTATGTAGTTGCGAATTTGAAAACATACATAAATGGAAAATTTATTATGCTGAAATTTGGCCTAATTATATATTTTCTGTACTTTATCTCTATATAAACATACGGCATACATATTGGGACACTTGATACGACACAATTATTTGATGAAGAATATCATTGAAGGAATGATAGAAGGGGTCCAGGTAGACCAAGGCATAGTATTGAGTATAGTTATATGAAACAAATAAAAGATAAAGCAAACATCATGTCGTATCAAGAAATAAAGAAACTGGCATAGGATAGACAAAAATGTAAGGACCTTTACCAACAAGAGCCTAGCTCTTAAATTTATGATGATGAAACATACGGCGTGAAACCAAGTAGTTTTAAACTTTTTTATAATAATTGCTCACTTTCCCATAAACAGGTCATTCAAAACCATAGTTTAAAGTTTCAATTCAACCCCATTCTGCTCGCGTGATGGAGCGGCGTTAACGTTAACCCACGGCTAACCCCAGTTTTAATACTCTCATATCGCGCACATGTTATATTTCCTATTGTTTGTTCACACGGGTATTTGTTTTAAAATTTAAAAAAAAACTACTCGTTCCAATTATGATTTTTCTTTTCTTTTTCGATTAATTATAATCTGGCCGAACATGTTTATCTGTCTCTTTTTCCTTATCATCGACACTGCATGTAATTTATGTGTATGTTAACATGTTCAACAAATAAAGCATCTTGAATCTATTTTTATCGCAAATGTTCTTGTAAGTAGGGGACTTATAGCCAACGTCACAATTACAAAACGGAATAATAATGAATGTCAACAAAAAAATGTGTGGGATTGACAATAGCTGCGGTAAATCACGTGGTCAATTATATGTCAATCCCTTAGATTTTGTTTTTGGCGAACTTCGTTAACGTTTTGTAATTGTGACGTTGGCTAAGCCCCCGTACCATTATACATAAGCTGAGTTTAAGCTGATTTTAGACTAAAAAACACAAGAATGAAAAGTGAGAATCAGAAGTAGTTGAATTTTTCAATGTTGTTTATTCAAGAACGTGACAGTATTATGGCACATTGATACGTGTGCACCTTCCTTGCCTAATTCCTGATTTATTCTGCCTCGTGGAGCCGTGAAGCTAGTCACAGACACAGGTTCTGTGTGCCGATGAGAAATTATAACAGATTAATAAAAAGACATATAACTATATGTAAAAAGGGTTATTGAAGTTAGACGGCCAATAACCAGTGCTGCTAATCTAGGACCATGATTATTCCACACCCTGGGCTCTAAAGCGTAAGTTGAAGATGTATAGGAACCACGCTCGGATGATAATTCTGATCATTGTGTATGGCATTCGTCCTGCATGGATCAGATGTCTATATTTAACTTCCTCAGCCAGTTGACAGCGGCAGGTGTAAAATCGTGAAGCTCCCTCATTCCACCTGGAAAACGGCGAAGTGGGCATTCGTTTACCACATGGGATAGAGTCTGGTCGGGTGCTCCGCAATCGCACTGTGGTGATTCCCTTAATCCCCATTTAAGGTGATGGTTAGTTTTCCCTTGGTTTGAACGGAGTCGATTCTGATAAAAAAATATAATTTGCTATTCAAATATCAATATAGTTGAATATACCTAATTTGCTATTTAAATATCACTTTAGAGAATGCATTTAGCAAAACAATTGGAAGTGCTTTGTGAAACTATGTCTAACTAAACTTCACATAAACAGATGCAACGTTAAACGTTGAATTAAAATTAATTTCTGCTTAGAACTGCCAGTCCGAGTCTAGACTAAGTTTCTAGATTCCTTCTCTCGTTAGGACTGTTATAGTAAAAGCTGTACTAAGTATTTAACATGAGCATTAATATAAAGATTGAATTAAATTAAGGAAAGATGTCAGAAAAAAAGCATATGATAAAATTAGGTTTCGTTTGTATTAGGAAAGCATTTTTTAATAGGTTTACAGGAAGAACAAAAAATTTCAGCAATTACAATTTAATTGCTCAGTTATTATTTAGATATCTATAAATTACAATAACATTTTACCCTCAGAATAAACAGGAAATTCACCCACCATGATACAATAAACAAATTCTCATAAAAAGTTATTTTTACATAGATTTTCTGTTTCACCCAATGGTTGACTGGTAGAGAATGCTCGTAGTATTAAATCCGCCAATCGTTTTAGTATTTTTGTACTTTTGGAACAATAAAGTGTTAAAATTAAAAATAATTAAATATACATCTTAAAAACTGATACAATCCTAAGTGTCGAAAAACTGCTCCGCATCACTGCCCATCGATGACAAGGTGCCCAAAGGGCTGGTAGCATTTGCCACGTTAAATGACAATGCTGATATTTTCACCCAGGAAAATACGCTTCTCTGGTCACGCATGGAATCCATTAGGCGCTTTTTCGACCCAAGTTTTTTTAAATAAATAACGTACCTCCCATTAATTGCTAAGAGCTTGATTTTAAATAAATTACGTCACTCAGAGACAAATCAAGACTGTCAAATGAGAAACATACAATTGTATAAATTTAAGACAATCTCGCATATCCATCTTAATTGCTAAGTCTGAGCATGTAGGATTAATTAAACTAGTTCATCTTGACTTAGATCTGTTTGAGCTTTTTCAAGGAGACACTGATAACTTACTATGAGCGATTGCAGAAGTGTTACCTACCTTTTTTAAAATAATATGTGTCTCATTCATCATCGATACTAGCCCATTCCTATTTAAATTAGCAGCTCTACATAAATGTTTGCACAACTCCATCCTATTACCTTACCTTGTACCTTATGCAAACGTAAATAAAGACTTGTATTCTATTCTATCATACTTCTTATCATCATAGTATAATATTATAAATGCGAAAGTGAGTTTGTTTGTTTGTTACTTACGCTTTCACGCGCTATCTAATGCACCATATTCGAAGTATTGAGAAGAACATAGGATAACTTTCATCCCGGGTAAAGGAACTGTTCCCGTGGGAAACATACGCGGGTGACGCCACGGGCGAAAGCTAGTTAGACATAATTTTAGAAGTTACTCCCAAAAACTCTCATGATGTACTAATTACTGGCTCTGTGCCCATGATGATGATAATGATGTGAATGATGATAACCCCCTTAAAACCGGTATATTTAAGACTTTAATTCAAAAAAACTACAGATTTCTAAAATTTAGTATTAGGCCTCCTAATTGGCGAACCTGTATGACAAGCGTAATAAGTGTAGAGGGAGCGTGGAATATTTGTAAGGATCGTGGCATACTTTTAATAGGTCTAATGAGTTTTTCAAAGAAACACTGATAAATTAATAAAAATAGATTGCAGAACCTTGAAAAAATTATATAAGTAAGTTCATACTCGTATGACACAATTGGCGTAGGAACAGCGTGGTAAGTGTTGATGTAAAGGTGGCCACGAAAACTAGTAGTAGCGTACTACTTGAAGTGAATGACAATTTAAAAACTCTTCTTTTCACAAATCAAGTATTTTGTGTGATTATATCTCAATCAACTGGTCTTTTCTATTTTGATTGTTAAAAAGGGCGCCCCCCTTTGGTTGGTCGGATACAGTGCAAGAGATCACTGGTACATCCTTGCAGAGGTCTATTCACCGCCTGGGGAAAGATTGTGGCAGTCGGTAACCGTGATGGATGACACATCCCTCAGACATGAGAAAACGACAACGAAGAAGAAAAAGATTGTTAAATTCTTTTATCTTTATACTTGCTGCGCTGATTAGCCTTGGCCATCGAAGCGAGAGATCTATTCAGCGCGATGGTTTTAGTTAAATTAATGCTTTTAGTAAGACTTAACTAATATTTAAAAAAAATGATTTTTATCTCAACCCAAATATACACGAACATCCAAAGAAATTCCCATAATAAAATAATATTTATTGTATTACTTTCTTTTATTCGTCATCGACACATTACTTTTGCGGTTACGGCGCCGATGGGATAATGCAATTTATAATATGAAAGTTGTTTTTGACGTCGGAAAAATGTACTGCTTGTACGTTGTTCTGAGCTCCCTTTGTCGGGAATAGGGCCACGAAATCAACGGTAATAATTTTGTATTTTTATACCGTCTTTACTGATTACCTACTTAACACTTAATGAGACTAATATATTCAGCTAAATGTTCAGTTCAAACAATTAAATATCTACTGCTATATATTTATCGGCAGCGAATAAAAAAGGCGATAGTGTCAGCAAAATGATTAATAAGTCAATATTATTACTTTTGACTATCCATATCAATATTAAAAGCAAAATAAAAACAAGCTTAGATCAAAAGCTCAATGTGAATATTTTAATTGTAATTTATTTATTACATGAAACAAGAGTAAAAGATCGAAAGAGATAATGTTCGACCCACGTTTGACCAAACGGCATAAGCTTCAGATAGCAAAAGCCCATATAAGTTACCCATACCACCTAAATTGCTAAACACATGAGTTCTACGGTTTCGGTTTAATCATAATAAAATGCAATATTTTTTTAAACCGGTCTAGTGATGTCAGTGTTTAACAAATATTAAAATAAATTTACTTAGTTTTAAAATTATTATTAAAAAAAAATCATCAGGTAAAGCAGAGTAAAGAGAAAAATAAGTATAAATATAATTTACATTCAATAATCTAATAATCAATGATAAACCCGCTAGAGGAGTACAGCTGTCGCTATTTTAGTGGCCCCGTATCTAAAATATAATGTACTGACGACGACTCCACATAATGCGTCCTTATTTTCTATATTTATCTTCTTTGCCTTTGTTTATTCTTTTATTTATTTTATTTTTATTTTGTTTACCACGGGAACAAATAATTCTCTCAGGGCATAGGGTCGGTTTCTTATTTGTTTGTGTGTAATGAATTTGATTTTTTTTCTAGAAAAAAATTGGTTTGTTTTTAAATTTGGGCTTATATTATGATTTTCACTTAGGAAATGTGTGAGAAAAGTGCAAGAGTAAAATTTATATACATTATTTATATGCTTCTACTGCAACTTAAAACATAGCTTTGAATGGAACTCTCACTGTTCAGATATTATTCTCTATTTCTCAATAAAAAGGCATAATATGATTGAGTATTTACTAGGGACTACTCTCTACCTCCCATGGCTCTTCCAACCTTTCGGTAATACGAGCCGAATATCGAGAGAGCGCTGTACTTGCTTGGCTCTTTCCAGTCGCACCTTCTTGATCTTTCCATAAGTTCTCTATTGTGTCTTCTTATCTGCTATCTAGCATTAATAAGTATTCCCCATTAAGGGGGCTCATAAACATAGTAACGCCTCGCTTGCCTTCTGCTCAATCTTCTTCGTCGCTGCCAATCTTCTCTTCTTCTCGTCTTGGTATTTCTGGTCCCAGTTTACCTACCCATCTTTCTGAAATCTAACTTGTGTCTCTCTCAAGGTGGGAGTGTAGATAGAGCTAAATCAAATTTAAATAAAAATAATTTGATATTGTGTAATACAAACAAGAATTTGCAAAGCCATACGTATTGATAATAAATATATGATAAACTTATTATAAAGAACATGTACATAAGTATTTAATGAGCAGAAAATATGTTTGCTCTTTTTATTCTACAGAGGCGTACTTTGGTATAATGAAAGTTGTATGTTGGTTTAGGAACGTAATTCTAATAAATAGCATACAACAAATAATCAAAGCATACAAAGATATGCCGCGAGCAATGAAGAAGACTAAATTCTAAATTTCTCTCCAGATGACTAACAAAAGTTTGTTCCTTGCGACCTCAGTGGAAACATACGAATCAAAATTGTACAATAGTAGCTACTCTTATAGCAGTTATAGCTGTCATAATAGCATTACCTTATTAAATTGATAAGTATCAAATTAAGGTGTTAACGCGGCTTCTAGTAGAATTTAACCATTGAAAACCATAACGGAACTAAAAAAAAAAAAACAAATGGTCAGCAGCCCACACGCGATACTCCTGTTAAAAAGCTACCGTCAACACTTTCTATCCATAAGATGATTCGTAATTTTGTGTGCTGCGAAGATTATTAATTTCCATGTTATGCAATGAGCAAAAAAAGCGCAGTGATCGAAGTTAATCTTGACCACCGATAATAAGGATCTCTATTTCGATCAGTTCTTCGCAACCTCTTGTCAATTGTCGGCGTGCAGCTCGCGTAGATCCTTCTTAACCTCGTGAATCTAGAAATATCTGATTCGACCAAAAAAACCTGTTAAACCGATTTATTAATTAAATAAATCGGCTAAGTTGAGAAAGAAAAAAAAATAACTAGCCATAAACTTGAAATTGTCTTAACCACAACGTATGTATATCTGCGTCGGCTCCAATATTTGACTAGAGGTAAATAGGAGCGGGTCCGTTCGAATTTGCACACCGTATGCCCATTCAGGTTAAAGTTTCTCCCACTGTCGTTCGCCTATACCGCCGCAAACAGATGCAAGTTTATTGTCTTCAACGAATAACTTCTGCACATTCTGTTACATTAAATACAAATTATATCGATGGATAACTGCCTCCATGGTCTAAAGATTAAAGAGTTTGTTTCTATTGCCACAAAAAACAAAGGTACTTTGTTTAGTTGTTTCCAGTTTGGTTAGGACATTACAGACTTGAATCATCTGAATGTATGAAAATAAAGATGATTGGGGAGTAAAGCTAGGATGTTAACATATTTAATTAAATTGAATTTATAATTTAAATTAACATGAAGATGATACAAATAAAAATGAAAAAAAAAAAATTGTTGATTCTTATCTTTCTAGAAAAAAAATCCTTCACTCTTTTGAAATTTAAGTGAAATTTTTGAGCAATACAGTGAACAACATTCAAGCATGACCGCGGGTGGTAGCTAGTATATTATATTTTATTAAATTTCCTAGCTACGTGACCGCCCTCGGCTGTGGCTTTCAACCCAGTTTCAACCCCATTAACCTTGTCGCAATGATTTAGGTCCATAAGTTAGATAAGCGAATGAAAAAGTTATGGCTATTTTGGATTAGAACCTATTTTTTTAGAATCAATCGAACCTATTTATTACAATCAATCCTGCAATCCTATGATATTACTATTTGGAAAATAAAATTGTAAAAAAATATATATTTATTTATTTAATAAAAAAAAAAATCCTCAATAAATTGTTTCTATAAACAGGTCAATCCTATCATACTACTGCAGAAGTAGAAATGAGCCTATAGTCTAAATTAAAAATATTGTTCTTGTCGGGAGAGTTATTTCCATGTCTGTCTTCAGTCATCCATTTGACATCTCAAAGCTCAAAAATTTATCACAAGATTTAATGCATAAATTGTCTAGTCGAGCGCCCGGCATGGTCTATAAAAAATTCATCTCCGTTTTTCCGTGATCATCGTAAAGATTCCTCCTTGTATTCCGCTCACCTTTTTATTTGAAACAGATTTTCTTTGGATTTAATAAACTGACACCTGGTAATGAAGGTTATTATTGCTGAATATTTTATATTCAGTTCGCTTTGTGGAAGTCTTTCGGGAGTTACGAGATAAGGAGCGATGAACGTTTCTTTTTGTCAGTACTTTTTGTATAACTTTTTAATTTGATACTAACTCGTTGAAAGTGATGAAAATGATTACGATTTTAAGGAAAATAAGAATAATAATTTTATATTGAAAAAACCACGTCACCTTTGTCCACAATTTTTCCTTTTTTATTTTTGCCATCTTTAAGTAACTATTATCACTAAGGAAATTGGTAGTAATTTAATATTTTGTTACTCGTAGGAATTAGGCGATAATAGAAAAGTATATCGTTAGTTACTTAGATGTAAGTAAAGGTATATTGTTTTTTTTTTATTAAACAGTGAACATATGGCAACAAGAATTGGACGATTTAAAAAAAGATTTTTTTTCTTTTTAGCTTTAAGAAAACAATTTTTTTTTTCAACTTTATACAAAGAAGCTCAAAACACTAAATAGGCAATAAACTTGTATGGGTGCACATTTTTGTAATTTCCTCTTATTCCCCCTTTCAATAAGCCGCAAATGCATTGCATTACTACCAATAGGGTTGTCCACACAGAAACACTATAATATGAATGAATAGAAGTGATATGTCGGCTTTCAGCGTCTACATCAAAACAACCATAAACACCGGTTACTTTATTCTCTCAAACATTGATATATGATAAATACAATAAAATTATTTATATTATACTCATAGGTACTACATATCCGTTTCATGTTATTTCATATTGTTTTTTTGTTGGTACCAATGTTTCATTTCTCTTTGGGCCTTCCTTTTTCTCTGATTGGCAGAGCCTGTACAGATTAGAAAATGCAATGATAGCATTAATTTATTCAACTAAACATTTTTACTAATTCAACTTATAAAATTTAAATCGTAGTAAGCTTAACTCAATTAATTCTATGGGAATGAGTATGGGAGAATATTATGTTAATTTTAATGAAAAAACTTATTCAACCAAAAACAACACTAACAAAATCGTTTCTTTTTTTAACCAGAACACTAGAATAGCGTTAAAAAGCGTTCCTTGACACAAAGAAGAATTTCATTCTAACACAAGTGTAAGAAGAAAATTCTCTTGCCACTTCTAGTCTCTATATTACATGCTCTACGGTTATCCCTATTATTTCCTTGCCCCGAATCCATGCAAACACGCCTTTGGCAGTATTATAGGAACAGATAACCGGGGCATTCATAAGTTCCACACCCTGAGCGGAAGTACGCGCCAGCGACAAGGGACAATATTGAAGATAAGGGCAGATTGTCGGCGAATCATTACACATGAAGCGGGAAGCGCTACACGTATTGTAAGTACCGACAGCAAAAATGTGTGGAGCCATTGCTTCATTTTGTTCATTCATATTGCGTATATTCATATTGCCACGCACCGGTAAGCGCAGCATCGGACACCCACCGACCAGATGGTCAGATGACCTGAAGAAGGTCGCAGGCAGGCACTAGATACAGGCCGCTTTCAACTAAATAATAAATATATAATTAAATAATTAATTTTGGAATTCTTTGGGCCTATGTCCAGCAGTGGACAGCCTGCGGCTGAAATGATGATGATATTGACTGGGTTACAAAATCAAAGCCTTCATAACTTATATCGCTTTTATAATCATAGATCGAATAAACATTTTTTGAATGGAAAGAAAAAAAAATGCTGGAAACACAAAAAACGGACATTCTAAAATACATACATAGACTTATTAATTTTGTCCGTCTATCTCAAGCCGATCAAGTTAATTAAGTTAAAGAAAAAAAGACAAAAACAGTTTGAGTGGGTTACATTCGTGGACTGTACTGCGAGCGTTGTAGTAAAATTAGTAGGTATCCATACTAATATTATAAATGCGAAAGTCTGTCTGTCTGTCTGTCTGTCTGTCTGTCTGTCTGTCTGTCTGTCACCTCTTCACGGCTAAATTGCTGGACCGATTGCGATGAAATTTGGTAGGGATGTAGTTAACGACCTGAGGTCAAACATAGGCTACTTTTGGGCGCGATATAACCGAGTCCCACGCGGGGCGAAGCCGCGGGGAACAGCTAGTAGTATATATATATTTTTTAAGTGGACTAATTTTGTAGTTGTTAATGGTGACATAAAATTTTAATTTATTCATATTTTTTTTGTACCATTTTGATCTCAAAACATGACATCAGTAAATATGTAATTTATTCAAGAATTATGCCTCCGCTGTCCTTTCTCATGCACAAAAGGTGATTTGGCTATGGCCTCTGACAGTAGTAATATTGCATTCTATTAACTAGGCTCAATTTATTTAGTACTAATGTCCCGCCCTGGCTTTGCACGGCTGCAATATTATGGGTTATACATAACCTAAATAAATAATTATTTAAAAATAAATAAACTGTAATAATTTTTTTTTGTATATTTAAATTAATGCTATTTTTAAAATTAAAATATAAAATTTATTAACAATTAAAATATTAAAGAAACAAAAATATTTAAGAAAACTTTTTTTCTGTCGGTACGTTCAATCATTCACTAGCGACATTCGATATTGTCTTTGATGTGAATGTCAATACGGAATACCAGATAAGCTGTTAATGGAAATATTCGTGCGTATAACGAAATAATTCTTATTCTTTTTCTTATAGTAGTAGTTTGTTCAATTTTAATAATTCTATATAATATATCGGAGGAGAGTCAATTTTGTACATCGAAGATATAAATAATAATTTAAACTGCCAAAAAAGTACAAATTTAATTAGGAAACTGGTAGTTTATCCAGTTTTTCTTCTTTATTTATTTTTTTAAATTCGCCCCAAAAAAATAGGTTATTTAAAAGTATTATGGTGTACCTTAGAAGAAATCTATTCAAATTGTTACGAGTTCTAAATTGATTTTGATCAGTTTTTGGCCACTTCAATTAGCACAATAAGAACTAAAATTTCATTTAATATTCTCTTATCTTAGCGCGTTCCCGGTTGCTTCCACAGCTGACTGCTTAGATGCACAGGATGCGTAAAAATTCATTAAACACATATACGTATAATGTGTATGTACTAGGATTGTGTATTTATACTTTAATTATTATAATACTTCATTATCACCGACCATCAGATTATCAATTTCATCCTATGGTTGACTGGTAGATAATACCCAAACCCAAGTAATAAGTCTTCTTGTCTAGATTATTTTGAACTAACTGATCCGGCGAACTCTGCCTGAACGCACTTTTCTCACCGTATAAACCTTCCCTGAACTTTCACTAATATTTCAAGACCAATATTAGACAAATCGGCCGAGCCGTAAATCATCAAGTTTTAGGGTAACAAAAGAACAGCGATTCATTTTTAATAAAGAACATTAAATTTGTGCATACATATTAGAACTGAATAAAATTTGAAATCAAACAGAAATAATCACAAAGCTTTTACAATCTGTACGGTGTAATAGTCGTAACTGAACTTAAGAGCAGAGCTGCGCGAAATAGCTCTATTAGACGTCCTTTGAATAACAATATCCTCTTAGTTCGCCCAATAAACAATAAAGTAATGTTTGAGCTCGGTTTCCTTAGAAAATGTGTTTCTCAAACATAACCCATTAAATGATTAGAAGTTTCTAAAAGCAAGAAATACCTATATCTTTATAGGTTATTAGCATTCGCCCACATATCCGCCCGCGTGAATTTTCCTCTGGAATAATGCTTATTCCCGGGATGAAAGATAAGCTTTTCAATACTTTAAATTATGTATTTTAAGAAGATTGGTTCAGTAGATACTGCGTGAAAGCGTAACAAACAAACAAACTCAATTTCGCATTTATAATATTAGTTAGTAATAGAACAAGGAATTTCCATATTGCTCGGGTACAAGGAAAATTTTCCGTGCTCTGTGGGCAATACTTTAAGTCGATAAGGTGATGCTAATGCTGTAGGTAGCTCCTATAGAAGTAAATTTAAAAAGCTATCGTCTGAACTGTTATGAGATGCTAAAGACCTGGCTGAAAGAATGTTAGATTTGGTTGTTGACTGGTGCAGACGACAGGGAAAGCAGAGAAATACTTAGAAAGAGTGCATAATGATGAGTGATAAAACGGCTAGGGACTGCTGGAGATAATATGGCGGGAGAATGATGGTAGACAAAAAAATATAAAAAGTATTGATATAGTTTCAGGCACAGATTTTAAAGAACTACACACGTATCTTCGTCGAATTCACAGTGTAGCTTGAAAATAGCCCCTTATGTACTCGTATGTTTATCTGTGTGAGTTTGTTTACCTAATTTAAATCAGTACATTGTATTTCATTTGTGTCGTATGGGAGACTTTGTCTGGAGTTTTAAGGGCTCTTTTAATAATTTTGAAATTTTAGTAAGACTACATTTTATCTTCATTCATCTCTAAACTTTGGAAATAATTTCTGACAATTCCAACATTAGCTATCAGATATCCTATCATTATAACCGTTCAACTAAGGTTTTAATAGCTATTCAGGAGCGCTCCATTTAAGGGGACGCCATTTTTCGTCCGCGTGCCGACTATTCCGGACCCATTAACTGTGGGGAAATAAAGAGCCGATTTCAGTAATCGTCCTTGCTTAATGGAGAGCACTGGTACCAAGAGGTATGCACTTTATTATAATAATGTGATAGTTTGACCTAAAGAGAAATTCTTCGAAGAAAAATGTGTTGTACGAGATATTTTTTTTTTTTTTACTTTGACGCGAGCAAAGTAAGCACTCAACCGGCCCAAAGAAAGATCTTCCCACCAAGCCGGGAAGCGGCTATGGCGTTGTCTAATCTGAGTTTGTATATATAGCTTCAATCCGTAGAAACTCTGCAACGTGATTTAGACTTTCATAGTAATTTGTGCCTTGTCTTGTGTGCAACTCTGAGATTTTCTTTCTTAACGCCATCTATGGTGTATCTCAGTAGACATTTATTGTGGCGCTAGTGTCGTCAAGTCACAATACAATCAGAGGTTTTAGAACAAGTGATTATGAGTTCATGAATTGGTTTATTACATTTTGCTCGATTTCAAGATACTTAATTTTAGAAGTTTGTCTCCACGATAGGATTTTTTTTAGTTACTCAGACACAATAACTTCTGTTTTCTTTCCCTAAGAGTCAAACAGTAAACCGAATGATTCATTAGTTTCCCTATTCCCTTTCTAACCTTTCAGCTAACAATCGCAACCGATCATTAACGTACAGAACCAGCAATCAGGTTAACCCGGTCAGTGGCCAGATTGATTCGCGGCCATTCCGACCAGAGTCTGATAAATGATTCACACTATTCTAGCATTCATTGGCAACTAATTACACTTGGTTTTCAGACGTGCCATATAGCGTTTCTACTGGTTCAAAAACGTTATCGTTTATGAATCAGAAACGTACGCAGAAATATTTTCTAAATATTTTTTTCTTGTCACTAAAGTTTAAATAAATAAATAAAACTAAACCAGGTTATTTGAATAAAATGGCGATTTATTTTATAACACAAAAAATCAATAACGTCTAAACCCTATTTTGGATGCATCTCAAGCCTGGCTTCATTTCATGCACTCTAAACTTGAAATGTAAATTTTATTTCATTGTGTTTGAATTTAAACTGATTTGTCTTAAAATATTTCGCTTACTTGAGTTTTTGTCCCATCCTCATTAACGCTGTAAGTTCCGTGCATTGTCTGCGATGCAAAACACAGTCGGAGAGAATGGAGCAAGCCTAGACTTCATTTCCTAGCCATATCTTTTCATGATGCATAAGAATAAATTTTAAAGAAAACTGCAAACTGTCATGATTTGAAACCGTCTTATCCGAATCACAAATTTTGTTTAATTAACAATTAGAGATACATATTATTGTTTTGTAGTAAAACAAAAAAACACTGTGTTTGTGGCTAAAAACATACCGACACCGACACAGCAAAAGTGATAGCGGAAAGAATCTCTTGTCATCCAATTTATGTCATCTTATTCCAACGGTTATCCATTGGGGGAAGTTGGTGCTTGAGTGGAGACCTATTACCGGACGAAGAAGTGTCGGTAGACCTAAAGCCAGATGGACTGATGATCTGGTCAAAGTTGCCGGAAGTAGTTGGATGAGGAAAGCACAAGACTGAGATGAATGGTGTGCATTGCTAGATGCTCATACTCAGCATTGGGTGACGATGGACTGAAAAAAAAGAGGAAGATGGCTAAAAACTGTATACTTATAAATTTGATACAGTGGAATCCAAACACATGACTGAGTCGTGCCTGAGTAAGTCGTAAAATGACGAAATGACTTACGCAGTATTTCTTTCGAGAGTTCAAAAATGATATTAGTGTGTGCTCAAATGTGTAGGTGTTGCGTTTATTCATACCCCAATGCAGTATATGACAAAGTAGATAGACAGATAATTCTTTTCAACAACTTGCAATCAGCAGCAAATTTAAAACATACATTTTAGCTTGAATTTCGTAATATTAACATACGTAACGTCTTAATGTAATCGTGAATCCCATCAACTTTTTAAAAAAGACCCGTATTATTGATACAAAACGAACGAACTGAATTCAACAGTCAGGTAATTGATACATTAAAATCCATTAATTGCAAAATATTGATAAATTTTAAATTTAACTCATATAGCGTTGTCCGCTCGATTCTGATAATATATGGAAAGACAACTTAAAAATCTAATTAACTGCCCAAAAAATACAAATAGTGATGATAAAAACTAAGTACTATATAAATAATTAATTGATTGACCGTTGTTCTCAGCAAACAAATATTTCTGTGACCTAGTGTAGGTACTTCTAAGTAAACGGTGGTTCTATTTCACACTAAATTCCCAATAGCTATGATCACGTTGCATCTCAGATCAGAGATATCAAAGGCTATGAAAGTGTATTTTTAACTGTAAAGTATATTACGTATCAGATTGAATATTTTGGCAAAACAATAAACTCCACCATTTCACCTTTTTTTCTACGCATTAAATATAAATTACGTAGTTTAGTTCAAAATCGTAACGTATTATAATAGTTGTTAAATTACCATAGATTAAAGAAATTCACCTGGCGTCATACCGCGCGCAATCCTAAATTCTTTGCAAAAATGGAATAAACGATAAGAAAACAATCAATTTTTCTATCTCTGTTCTGTTAACACCTAGGTTAAGTCTGAAAATATTGATATTTTAATTCTTAGCCACCTTTCTCCGTGTTTAGCCCACTAAAATACCAAATATTTGCTCCGTTCAGTTTAATCCCCAGATACACAAATGTAAAGTAAGAATAACTCTTTTAATAGATAACGTTTAAAGAAGAATAAGAAAGAATAAATAAATAATAGTTTTGTTATTTTAACATACTGGCGGCCTACGTCTTCAGTCGTCGCGTTCCATTATGTATTGCGCCATCTCGCTTACTCTCTCGTACCAAAATCGAATCAAATCTTCTTTTTTCTATCATCAATGTTCTATACAACCAACAATTGGACAGACCCTATACAAACGTGAGACTCAATGCCTAGGGAGGACACGTGACTCCGAATCAATTTGGCTGTAAACGTGACCCCTTATTGGGATATCTTTAACGTTTTGCAAAGAGGCACTAACAAGTACATACCAAATTACTTTAAAAAAGGCACTATTATAACCAGTATTTTTTTTGACCGCTTAAGTGGTATAAATTATGTGTGCCGAAATATTGTCGATAAGTGCCGTGTAAAAGAATGATAGCCATAAGGTATATAAAAAAAGATAAAATAAAAATAGTGATAGAATTTCGTCTTTCGTAATTATTATTTACTATCGATCCGCCCCGGTTTCGCATAAAAACCTACATCTTGAATCACTCTATTTATTTAAAAAAAACCGCCTCAAAATCCGTTGCGTAGTTTTAAAGATTTTAGCATAGGTACATAGGGACAGAGAAAGCGACTTTGTTTTATACTTATATAGCCATTAGAGCCCGAAGAAGAATAAGATTAGTTCGTTGAATTTGCATTTGATTGTCTCTAAGCGCGTAGAACTGATGGCCATTGGGAAAATAATATTCTTGAATGGCGACCACATTGAATGGAAAAGAAATGAAATTCACACTACATCAATACATATCCATACTTCCATTCTAATATTATAAATGCAAAAGTCTGTCTGTCTGTCTGTCTGTCACCTCTTCACGGCTAAACTGCTGGACCGATTGTGATGAAAGTAGGTAGGGATGTAGTTAACGACATGAGGTCAAACATAGGTTACTTTTGGGCGCGATATAACCGAGTCCCACGCGGGGCGAAGCCGCGGGGAACATCTAGTATGAAATAAAATACACTTTGTTGCTAAATGACGATGACCCATCCTTACCATGAGCACCGAAGACTTGGAATAACGTTTAGATGTTTACTTTACTGCGATGGCTCGACAAATCAAAGTGTATCCTGGGGGTCTAAAAACGCCACTTTGAGCAACTCATCAATCGAATTCATATTATGAATTTCTAAGCAATTCTGTAGCCATTCCTCTATTTTTTGTAAAATGGCCAACTAAACTTTGCAATTCCTCTTCAAACAAATTGAAAGAAATGGGAATTGCTAAGAAATTTATAATATGAATTCGATTCGATTAATTGCTCAAAGTGGCGTTTTTAGACCCACTGGCCTCCGACACAAGAGCTCTTAGATCTTAATGATGACAATTGGTATGTGACACATGTGTACGCATCCTGAGCGGACGGGTTAAAACAAACCGGTGACAATATTAAGTATTTCGGCATCGGATTCATAATTATTACAATTTGACTCTGGTTCGATTGCAGTACAAAATGACATCAGGATTACGGGCTTTGCATATCCGTTTGTTTGAATGCGATGATTTGGCGCGAAAATAATCCAGAATAATCTGCTTTGTCATATTGTGATTCTGTATATACCTACTATTATTACTGTGAGATGTATGAAATTAAAAATTTATAATGTTTTATGGTTGAGTACAGATTTAATAAACTCAAATTAAAAATTGATTGTACGTGAAGGAACCACGTCAAAGGTCTAGAGGCGGTTTCAAAGAAATCTGATACCACAGTGAGTATGGTCGATTAATCGTGACACCTACACCAAATGATGATAATGATTAGCAAGCCGGCCGGATGGTCGGATAACCTGAAAACGGTCGCAGGCATACATACGCTTGATATAAACATACTAAAAACCAAACAAAATAAAACTGGGTTAAATACAAAGGCTGTGTTAAAATCGGGTGGGTAGGCGCAATAATACCCCATCCATCACACCTAACAATTGACTTACGACAAAATTCGCTCACGCAAAAGTGAAAATCATTTTCCTTAAGTAAGTTGTTAGGGATGATAAGGGGCGATGAATGGATTTTTATAACTAAGCTTAAAATATACCACCGTTTTTATGTAAAATGAGAAGATATTTTTATTTTTAGATAAGTACTAGCGACCCGCCCCTTTTTTGCATGGGCATAAAAACCTTCCTGTTAAATCACTATCTATTTAAAAAAAAAACATCAAAATCCATTGCGTAGTTTTAAAGATTTAAGCATAAAAAGGGATATAGGGACAGAGAAAGCGACTTTGTTTTATACTATCCATATCCATACTTCCATATCCATCCATACTAATATTATAAATGCGAAAGTCTGTCTGTCTGTCTGTCTGTCTGTCTGTCTGTCTGTCTGTCTGTCTGTCACCTCTTTACGGCTTAACTGCTGGACCGATTGTGATGAAATTTGGTAGGTATGTAGTAAACGACCTGAGGTCAAACATAGGCTACTTTTGGGCGCGATATAACCGAGTCCCACGCGGGGCGAAGCCGCGGGGAACAGCTAGTGTAGTAATAGTGAAGGGACGCGCAGCGCAATAAGTCAATGAGATACATAAGACATATTAACTCTAGTTGTTCTATGAACAGGGGGCTTAGCCAAAGTTACAATCGCGAAACGTTAACGAGGTACGACAAAAACAAAATGTATGGGATTGACATAAGATTGACCACGTGATTTACCGCAGCTTTTGTCAATGTCGATATTCGTTAGCGTTTTGAAATTGTCACTTTGGTTACGAGTACAGAAGATCTTGCAAAGGATTGTATTTTAAAAATATGATCTTGTTAAGGGCGAAGCTAGCTACGAAGTGGGAGTAAGGGGGAAACTTACCCCATAACATTTTTCCCAAAAACCTGTGGGGCATACGACAATGTTTCCTTCAAATAGAATAAAAATCCGTTCATAAATAACGCTGCACCTTTTTACCCCTATTGTTTAATTCAATAGAAAACAGCTCTCGAAACACTTTATATAAAGCTACCCCGCGCAACCCTTTCAAAACTTCGGGGTAGTATAGAGTTGTAATTATATTAAGATAAATAGTAATGCTTATACTTTTTTATATTATCTAAAATCCTAAAATAGACTATGTTATGAGTAAGTAAATAACAAATGCATGATTATTATAACAACATTTTAAAAGCTTTTAAAATATTATTTATTCATGAATTTCACTAGTTTGAAATGATTCGTGCATACTAAGTACGAAAATTGTAACGTAAATATTTTTCTACCTCTATATTTAGTAAAGTATCTAATTTTTTTGTAGGTATTAGGGTTCCGTACAAAAATGTAAAAACGGAACCCTTATAGGATCACTCGTGCGTCTGTCTGTCTGTTCGTCTGTCTGTCACAGCCAATTTTTTTATTAGTACGTGCATGGATGAGTTACTTGTTAACTAAGCACTATTGAGGTTATATCTTAAGCTAAAGCCATCTTGATAGGCCTAACTATCATGACACGAACGAACCACATCCACGGAAAGGATAAACTGGCCTATTCATCTTATTATTCTAAAAATCCCACAGTTACCATTATACGACCATTAATTACACTCTAAGATTTTATATTTGGTCCTAAATAAAGAATCAAGTGTAAACGAAGATGATAAGTACTATATATTATTTCAATTTCATATTAATTCTAAGAACCGAATTTTTGTATTCACATACGAGTGCGATATTTTTACTGGTTATTTGAAAGCGAATTTTAAAAGTAAAATTAAAACCTATGAAAGAATATGAAAATCAGCAGTGTAAATTAAATCAACAGACTTCTCAAAACAGAGCTCAATTTAGCAACCTGAAAATAAAAATATCCTTGCTAATTGAGCTTAACAAAATAGTCGTTGTATCAATTAGTCCGGCAACAACATGAACATTTTTCCGGGAGAGTTGAACAGACGAGCTTAATAGTCATTTGAATTGACTAACGTTGGTAGTTTTTTTTAATACTATTAAATGTACAAGTCAATAGGGCACTGATGGAAAGTGGTTGCCGCACCGGTAGTATGTCAGCTGACTTCATATGGCTCAAGTAACAGACCCTGCAAGGGTCCCTCAAGGCCGTTTCATGGAACCTTCGCTTCTTTTGGGGCGAGACGCACTTCCTAATTAAACGCTTATATAAAACTAGCTTTGATAGTCTAGTTGTTCCTCACAGCTTCAGACGCCTGTGGTGTGTGTATACCATAACCTTTAAGCTTCTCCAAAAATCAGGCTAAAAGCAAAAATAATTTTTGAAATACGACTAGTTATTCTAAAGTTATAAACAACAAACCCTTTAGCTTTATTTTATTAGTTAGGTAGTATTAATAAGATTTTATAATTAGTAAGTAAGTCTTGCTCCATATTTATATAAGTTTTACTTATAATGCTTATGAAGGTAGGTAATAAATATCCTTGAAAATGTCAGCAAATGACATATTTAGAAAGCACCTCGGCAATTAAAAAACAATCAACGCTCGCGTGCCTCCATCGCCGCTCGCTACCGACAATGCATTCTGCAGTTTTGACAAGGCTGTTAACCTCTGATTAGTTAAATGTTTGGCAGTTTGTTGTTTGTAGAGGAATCAACATCTATTTAATGATTTAGTTCCTTCTTATAAGAGCGAGTTAGTAATTACTAACAGGGCATTACCATCAAAGCAGTTGTTTAGTTAGGCCAGATTAACAGGCAGGTTGAAAATTCTGACTTACACATCTGTATGAAATCTGACAGTTTTATCAAACATAATTATTTATTTCACATAGGTGCAAAATTTAAATGTAATTTACAAATTGTTTCAAAATTTGTTTGCAACTTGTTCATCGGTATCAAGGTTTTGGTGGTTTGATTTTCCTGTAAAATCGCTGTATTGTAATAACCAATGCAACTATATATTGGATCACGATCTAAAGCATTTCTTTTATCCGGGTCTGGGAGAAAAAGAAAATGTACCACCTACTTCTCTTCCCGCGCAAGCAGTAAAAGTCGACTGAGGGAATCGGCGAATGGGGGAATCATGATAAAGGCGATGCGGCTAGCGACCCATCACTTATGACTTTCTGTTTCAACTACCATCATGCTAAACGTGTCCTATGGTCCTATGGCCCTACGTTCTGTTTTCCCTGTATGGGATAAAGACGTGATTATATGTATGTATGATCTAAAGCGTATCCTAGGCTCTCAAGCGTAAGCTATGAATACAACAGACAATTACTTTTAGTCTTTACTTATGAAAGCATTCATACATAAATATCATCACGCCTGTCTCCCGCAGGAGTAGAAAGAGACTAGAGATTTCCATCAGCTACGATCCTTACAGAACTCCCTCGCTTTTTTCACACTCGTCACTCATCATAAACGCTCACCATTTCGGGTACTCTCCTTGTCTCCCTCTTTCAAGAGGTCTTCTATTTGGTCGCAGTATGATTTTCGAGGCCGATCTTTACCGACTCTCTCAGCCAACTCTGCCTATTTATAAAACACTTTAATGTATGTATATGTTTAATCTTTATATATAAAATAGAAGAGCTGTTGCTCTTGTTGGTGGAGTTTTTTACAGGTGCTTCTATTTTCCGCTAGCTTCTTCAAGAATTAAAGAATTCTTGATACGACTTGATTCAAATGTATATATATTATTTTATTTAAGTTTACATTTCAAATACTGCAAAGGAACTAATGAAGCCAAAAAAAGAATTCGACAGTGAATAAACGAGTTTCCGTTCTGTCTTAATTCGTCTTCTCGAAGTTTAACATTAAACAAACTTATCACTTAACACTTAGCTTTTAGAGACAACTCGAAGTTAAGGTTGTCTAGACATCGCGATATGTTCTGTTTGGGAGTTATTTTAGGAGTTAATTTAGATTGACTTTATGTTGAAGAACTTGCGTCACGCTATGTGCTTTGCCACAGAGTCCGCTGGGCTGTGTCGGCAACCTTTGTTCTCCTATGGATATCCACATTTCTGATTCAGTCCGTTTAATTGTCAATTGACAGAAAAGATTTCGATTAGCGACCACGACGTCGAATACCCCACCGACCAGATGATCAGATAACCTGGAGAAGGTCGTAGGCAGGCGCAGGATGTAGGCCGCTTCAAGCGGTCGTTCTTGAAATCCTTGGAGTCACAATCAACAGCCTGCGGTTAAAATTGTGACGATGGTGATAAATAATTTTTATGACCCTCTTTACAGGAATAAAAAAAAAATATTTGTCGTTTGCCTGTGGTAAAAATAAAAAGGAATACAGGTAGATCAAGTCATAGTCTCATGAAACAATTAAAGGAGAAAGTAAAAGTCGTGTCGTTACTAACAATAGACAGAAGAGGAGAGGTAGAGAGGAATCATGTATCGACAAGAGCAAAGTTCCAAAATTTACGTTGATTGTTATAATTGTGCTGAAGTAAATTCCATAATGTATAAATTGGGACCCACCAGTGCAACATTACTATTAGGCCTGTATGAATCATTTGCGTGTAGGGGCTAAGGTAGATACTCTGTGAATGACAATGGATGGCTCATTGCTTTTACTAACTTATTTTTCATTCCAAGCTTAGCAAAATGATTTTTTGGTATGTATTATTACTTATTACTATCAAATACAGATTTGAGTGATAAAAAAATTTGCTTTTAAAATACTCGTAAAATGTTTTTTTTTATTTTATAACACTATCGTTGACAGTAACGCCTCTCGACGTAGATAACAATTAACTGTTATTGTTATCCCACCAAAAACATAAATGTAAAAAACGAGAGCCAAGTTCAATACAAAAATTATGCTTGGCGGTGAGCTTCGCCGCAAAAAGAATGGCGATCTAAATGAGTGCCAAGTTCTATGCAAAATCGAAATATGTTTTTATAGGAACAAAATAACATTATGAACAAGTATTAAACTCTATTTCTTTGCTTTATTAGATACCTATAACAATTGCTGTTATTTAAAAATGTGAGATCTTAAAGTAGGTCAGATTTGACTTGGCCAGTTTTCATTACATAAGTCATTTTATAAAGTTATTCAACATTTTAATTGTGTTAAAAACTGGCCAAGTCAAATCTAACCTACTTCAAGATCTCACATTTTTAAATAACAGCAATTGTTATAGGTATCTAATAAAGCAAAGAAATAGAGTTTAATACTTGTTCATAATGTTATTTTGTTCCTATAAAAACATATTTCGATTTTGCATAGAACTTGGCACTCATTTAGATCGCCATTCTTTTTGCGGCGAAGCTCACCGCCAAGCATAATTTTTGTATTGAACTTGGCTCTCGTTTTTTACATTTATGTTTTTGGTGGGATATCATTACTTTTTGTAAAGAAAACTAGGCAAGTATTCCTATTTAATGTTTTTTTTTTGCGTTTCAGCTGCGTGGTTTTCTTTTTTATGCTATTGTCTACATTCTCTTGAATGTTAGAGATAATAGTACGCATTGCCCATTCATTATCTGCTACCTTTTTAATTCGCTTCCTGTTTACGCTTAAATTAGCCAAGTCCGAGCGATATAACGATCTCAGGCGGTTATATTCAACTCATTGTGCGACAGTTAAAGTACCTAGCTATTAAAATACAGAAATACCTATTTATTTAAAAAGAAAAAATAAATTTAACTGTCAAGAAAACTTACTACTAGTTTTAAAGTGTTTTTTTTAAAGAAAGGAATACTATTCTATACTAGTTTAATATTCCTGTGTCTTCCTATTTCAATTACACGTGAATCTTACTCCTACGGTCCTACCTAATAAACAAATGACAAATTAACCTAAAAGAGCTACAAACAAATGAGGTTTTGAAAGAAACGATTTACGTAATATTAAATAACTCACAAATGCCATTAAAGTACAATACTAAAAAGGAATAATTTATATCTGGACTATTCCAGCTATAACTCAAATAAATTTAGTCGAACGACGCAGCATTAAACGCAATCTAATAGGTGGGTTTCCGCTAAACAACCGGGCATAACGAGGACGCTGGCGCGAATGAGCGCCGCTAAGAGCATACTTTGGTTCGTTCGCATTTTAAGTCGTATAGCGCTGTGAGCCGCGCACAAGTGCAAGGCGCGAGCGAGTCCAAGCAGCATTCTTAGACTAGTCAATACATACATATATCGGTACCAATAAGACTTCGCTATTGCCTTGACCTTGGTATACATACACATTGGAGTTTCTTTTAGGGTACAAAGAGTTCGAACTAACAAATTTATACCTTAAAATATTATTTCTTATTTTCAAAAGAAATCAGAGAAACGAACCTTGGGCACTGATCTTTGTTAATTTAGTGAGCCGTGGATTATAAGATAACTACTATGCAGGTATAAACCAACCGACCCGCTAAATTTTAAGTAAATCGCTACCGCTTATAATTTTGTACCATAAGTCAGAGCGTGACGCTGATTAGCTGGTGTGCTGCCGCGCGCCGCTGACGACACACCGTTGTTGGCCGGTTGTTTAGCGCATAGGTATTACAAGTTTTTTGTATGGGGACACCACTTATTTTTTGACTTTTTTTTATTTTTTGATTTTTTCCTACGCTTACACACAATTGCCGAGCTAGATTCTAAATTTCATCCTTCTAGGTCATCTGGAAGTAGGTTAGGTTAAGGTACTATAAATCAGTCAGTCAGTGCTAAAATTTACAACTTTTTGACCTTTATATCTTTATAACCGTTTGAGCTAGCTTCATGAAATTTGGGCTTCTACATGTCCTGATGGATCTTATTAAACACACGTAGTTTTATGTGTTTACATTAAAGAGGTTTCGAGTTATAGAAGGGTCAAAAGTGGCACCAAGTGGTTCGTGTAATATTACACTCGGCGCTGGCTAGCCAGTTCCTTTGCTTGAACTTGGCTTGACACGCTGCCGCGTGTCTAGATCTCGTTTACTGTCCGCGAAAGTGTTAATAAAAATACTGTTTCGTATGTATAGCAATTGATATATCATATTATTCAGTTGTAGAACTACAAACAGGATAGTTTGAAGACTCTTTGAATAGACAATATTGAATAGAATGTCTTTCAGAATTTATACAATATATAATGTCACTGCCTGCATTTCTCAAATTCAAAAGCTCTACATTCAATACATCTATAATACGTGTATTTTCCAAGAAATTCATCCATTATAATATACAGAGCGGTACTTACAAAACCAAAGCTGTCTCAGACTATTTACTCTAGAAAGACGATTTAAACGAAATATGAGCTAAGATTTTTCGTCGTGCCGTCCAATGGTACGGAAGCAAAGAAACGGAAGCGAAACGTTTGACGTTTCTCGTATATTAACCAAAGGGGATATTTTAAACATTTTGCCCATAACGGAGACATTGTATAAAATGTTTACGTCAAATTTTAAATTTATAGTTGTTTTGAGGATAGGTTTTAGTTTTAGGCACAGAATGTATGCCTTTCATGTGGGGTAAAATACTGTTACTTTATTTTTGCCCAAATACGAGTATGTAGGTTTTAAACAAAGGTTCTTAATAAGAGAGGGATAAGGTGTGTTTGTTAACAAAAAAATAAAATAATACGTAATAAAAATAGGAAATTGCCTTTTAAGCATAGAATTAGGAAATCGCGCGCGGTCTCTACCAGGCAATTTTTTTTTAATTTGACAGTTGTCGGCCATTTGAGAATTTCATCGATTCGTCGTGCTATGTGCCCTGCCCACTGCCACTTCAAAGAGCTAATCCGCTGGGCTATGTCTGCAACCTTTAGGCGAACTTATTGCTTAAAAATTTCTTCCAGTCAACCTTTGGGTAGTGAAAAGTGAAATAGCACCTTTCATCAAATGAGAAATAATTTTACCCACTGCTCATTAAATGAGATAAAAAAGAAGGCCGAACAGTGGAGCCTACCAAAAAATGGATTTTAAGTTCATTCACCCTTTTTTTTCTAATTAATAAATTAACTGTATTTTTACAAGCAAATTCCGCTAATAAATGTTAATGCTGCTAATGGTTACCTTATTTCCGTTAGACCTGTTTAATTAGCAATTAACGGATTCTAAAAAATATAATAACCTTTTAGGAGATCGAATAGAAAGAAAAGATCATTATTATCTTAATAACTTTAAATTTCAATAGTCTGCTATATTTTCATGTCTAATATCTAACCTAGAAAAGGCAAATTAAAAAATAAGCCATTTTTTATAAAAATCGATCCGAAGACTGCTGTATGAAATGAATTTTCGGGTAGACGTTTGAAACTATATTTAATCATGTACTTAAGTCATTTTTAAATATATAACTTTATATTACATTAAGTAAAATATGCGAATTCTCTGTTTTTACTGCATTTAAAGCCAACGATAAACAGTCATTAAGCTATAGATTAAAAAAATTGTCTGCTGACAAAGAACGCGCGCGATTTCCAAATTCTTAAGTCAGATCCCTATAAGCAGCCACAAACAAACAGTATGTGAAATAAAAAGAAAAAAAACTGAATATAGGCAAAAAAAAAACAGTTTATTTTTTCCATTTTCAAATCAGTAAAAAATATAAATCTCGTCAGATTATCGTAAAAACAATCGCAGACTCATTTGAACTTCAAGCGAAGTAAACAAACAATAAAATCCTATATTTCTGACACCGTCTACTGCAATAGGAGCTCAAATCTGTTTTCTCCCAATGATTTGTCTCCTAAACGTACAAAATCACAGCTGGGGCATTGCCAAATGTGCAACTGACACCACGATACCATTTCGAAAAAGAAAGTCTTTGAGACTCTCGTTTTAAGGTCGAGATTTGGTAGATTGTTTCAGTTTTAAGTTTGTAAGTGTGTAGCTTAAATTCTGCTAGACTTCTAGCACTAGAAGGCTCTCATGATCCGTCTATGAAAATAATATTTTATAACAGTTTTGTGAAGTAATAAAACGGTAGCTGGATTTCATTATATTGAGTTAGATATTTTTGATGAAAATCAGTTTTAATATATATTTATCTGAATTTAATAAAATGATTTAGTATGTGCCATAGCCGACCAGTCACAGTGCTATTTACTCGTTTTGGTATAAGTATTCAACAATCCTTAATAGAAAACAGTGACGAAACTCGGATTCATTGACGGCCAAAGAGAATATTATGTTAGGTAGGTATTTGGTATTCTTTTATTTCATTCATGCATAGTACTATCTAATACTTCTTATTGAAATACATCTCGATCACGTGAACGAAGCTGGGGGTAACAGCTAGTAATTAAACAAACAAAGACAGAGATCTTGGAATCTTAATTTGTTATGTATATATTTTTATTTGTCAATTCACGGATTCATCTATACTATTTATACTAATACTAGCTGTTCCCCGCGGCTTCGCCTCGCGTGGGACTCGGTTATATCGCGCCCAAAAGTAGCCTATGTTTGACCTCAGGTCGTTAACTACATCCCTACCAAATTTCATCACAATCGGTCCGCCAGTTTAGCCGTGAAGAGATGACAGACAGACAGACAGACAGACAGACATTTCGCATTTATAATATTAGTATGGATATGGATTATAAAGCTGGAGAGTTTGTTTATTTGTTTGTTTGAATGCTTATAACTTGGGAACTACTGGTCGGATTTGAATTTGAATAATTCTTTCTGCATATGATAGCCTGATTCTTAGGAAAGGTTATAGGCCATAGTACATACACACCAAGGGCGGGTGAAACCGTGGGGAATAGCTAGTATATACATAATTTGATAATCTCTCAAAGCAGATATATTTGATACAGTGATACGGACAGACAAATGGCGAGTAATATTATAGTAAGAAATAACATTGTTTACTTGTTTTGGTTATAATTTATTACAGTTCGTAGTCGGATAGCGTCAAAAGATAATGTGAGTATAATTTTGTTTGTGAGTAACTTGGAGATATGGGAATAAACTACGATTGAGCTATACTTGAGTAAAGAGATAAATAAAAATATTTGATAGATATTTAACACTGATGTTTATTACTATAATTTACAGCATCAGGGTCGTGAGAAGTTCAAGCACAAAGGCATTATCAAGGTATTACGAGAAATACCCAACTTGCAGATGTCAGGAAAAAGAAAGCCATCATCTGCCAGTAGCTAATAGTATTTATAAGGTGTTCGGGGCGGTTGCGGCATGGGGTACAAGGCTACAGGTAGTGTCGCAGTGTCACATTTTTTTTTATAACCCGTTTTTTTACGCATCGCTCTATGAACCAGATACAACTGCTTATAAATTAAAAAAAAAAATCAGCTTGATTCCACTGCTGCTTATAAATGATTTAAATTTAATGCTGCATATTCACTGCATTGGAGTAAGAGATCATTAAAATATTTATTTATTTATTTAACTTCTTTATAATAATGTAAAGGGGGGACTTAAAGCCGAAGGCTTTTTCTACCTTTCTTCTTTTTATTGTACAAATTGTCTGTCTCGATCAGTAGAGAATGCCCAATGACATTAAGTCTACCTATTGTATTTTTTAAGTGTAATAAAACTCAAATAAATAAATAAAACATGTTAAATATTTTTTCTCTATTATAGATGCACAATGCAAGAATTACTACACAGGACCAAGAATAGATTCCTTTTAAAACCATAAATTATATAAAGATACTTCAAACTAGACTCAAAGCGCATGCAGTCACGGGCTGAAACTACCTTGTAGTACTAAGTAAAACAAAAAAAAAATAACCTTATAATGCAAAGCCTGTCTATTATAGGCTAAAAGCCACTGAAACAATCGCGTGACTGGGAATACCATTGAAATTGTTTACTTAGTCTGCGCTTTGTTTGTCTGTCTTACAGCTGAATATCTCATAAATTCATGCTTCATATTACTAGCATTATAAGGGTTCCGTTTTCTGGGGAACGTGTTTTATTTAATTTTTTTAGACTGCAATTATTGCGGGAAACAAATTAATAAATATAAATAAAATAATTAATTTAAAATTGGTTAAAAAAAGCAGATAGATTAAAATATGATATTCGCGATCTTCAAATAAACTATGTCAAAGGTGTTAATAAAACTAATCAGTCGTTTTTATCCGGATTTACAGTTTTCTGACGTCGTTATAAACTAGGGTAAAAAACGGTTGAAACTAGCTTTATAGTATTTGACGCATCAGTACAAAGGTGGATATTTTTTCAGGATGTGCAGTTCAAGACTTTGCACCGCACACCGAAAAAAAAATTAAAATAACAAACCTGTAAATTATCCTTTCCTTACCGCTGTTCTATTAAAAAAAAGGACAAACATACAATACAGAATTATCAACTGAAACAATAATATTTTACCATAACAGTTGATACCTGATGACTAAGTAGTAATGTTAGTAAGGTTCCATCAAACAGCTTAAATTCAGTACAAAAAAGTTAAATTGTGTTAATGCAATAGAGGTTTACTGCATTCTATTACGGAGCCCTAAACCCGAGCTCCAGTAGCACCCTGTATTTACGGCCCAGTAATGGTGCCATTAAGCAATTATGTTGACTTCTATTTTATTTAGTCGACGTGTGAAATATGCAATAATGTTTGTACAGCGAAGTAGCTTTTTATGTTCCTTTGATTAGGGAAATCTGTGTTTTTCGTAATCCAAATAAAAAAGTAATCTATGTATGTATGTACAAAATAGAAACATGCTGGTGATATCAATTTTTAGTTAACATGGTAAATATGATTTTTTTGGAGCTCCGGACATAAAGGACATAATCTGTTCTGCCCTAAACCGAATATGGAGCATTTTCTTCCTGGGTGTCGATTCTGCTAGGTAACGTTATTCATAATCATGTCAAAATAGTGTTTCAATTGTAGTGCTATTATATGCACTAGTTATAAGTCATGTATATTTTTTTATATCACTGCTAATGGTCACACTCCGCACCACATTCACATCACATCATACTGTCATAATTCTTGTAAATAGTGGTTAAATTAAAGCACTACAATTAAAATACTATTTCAACACGTTTCAGTGGGCTTAGCCAAAGTCACAATCGCAAAACGTAAACGAGGTACGACAAGTAAAAAATGTATGGGAATGACATAAGATTGACCACGTGATTTACCGCAGCTTATGTCAATCACATTCGTTTTGTTCTTGTCGACATTCGTTAGCGTTGTGAAATTGTCACTTGGCTACGGGTGCAGGCCAGAAGTCACATTTCTGAATCCGTACGTATAACTCATGTATTTAGTCTTAAAATATCTTCTCAATTTTTCGTCTTGTAGATGTCTAAAATTTTGCGAGGCCAGTAAGTACCCTGCCACTTAGGCTGCACTCGTTGTCGCCCTCGTGAGGTCACTTCTACTGCATGTTATAAGGGACAGTCAAACTAGAGGCATTGTTTGCACTAGCTTGGGCATTGAATACTTTGATTTAGCTATTAATGTCTACTGGGCAAAATCCTCCTCACTAACCTTCTTTCTATCCCTAGCCATGACATTTTCTCGCCAGCATTGAATACAATTATTAAAAAAATATTTTTGTATTTTAACAAAACATATCTGCTTATTAAACTCCAAATAAAATTATGATTTCAATAAAAACTTTAACACGCTAGCTAAATAAATCATAATTAACGTAAGAACGAGCTCATTTAATAAACCATTCGAAACCCGTACATTTTTACATGCAACTCGAATGGTTCCTGAATAATTTACTACGCTACTGGGAAAAATGAAGTCATTTCGAACGATAATGTTCCGTTTGCTCCAAAGTTTTTCACGTGCTTCGGATTTCTTCACGCTATTTATCAGTTCTATTGCGATTGGTACAATATTGTGGTTCAAAAACTAGCTGTTGTATTGAATTTCAAAAATTTTATCGAGCAAATAGCTTTTTTTTTCAAACTCCTTTATAATTGGTAAATTTGAAAATTGAGATAATATTGATTCATTCGATCATTCGTATAATCATGTCTTTATCCCAAACGGGGTAGACAGAGACTAAGGCCATAAGACCATAGGCCACGTTTAGCATGATGGTAGTTGAGACATATTTATATAGATGATACCTATTAATTCATAAAATGGGTGAAAGTTTGTAACGCAATCAAACTTTGTTGAAATTTAGTATTTGGATTTATAAAATGGATTTATAAGAAGATTTATAAAATGGAAAAGGACATAGAGATACCACCTAGGAAAGATACCACCTTCACTTTTTACCTTAGCAATGAGTTTATTAATAATTTATTTAAACTCATACAAAATACAGTTGAACGGAAAAATAGGTGAACTTAATACTTAGAGATTATCTAACAGCCAACTTTTATTTAATGATGATGGGAAGAGCCTAAGAGAAAAACCGTGGGCTAAAAGTAACTCATATAACATGATAATAAATACTAGTTATTGAAGTTAAACAGTATTGTCTCTTTCAAACATGGAAATCATAAAAATCATTCGCTGTCTGCAGAAGTTAGATAGGTATATATAATAAGATTCAAAATTAACTGAAATTGTACCAATGGCTTTAATATTTTGAGGGTTCATTACAGTCGAAATGCAACTTCATTAAAGTTTCGCTGTTGAAAGGGATTTCCGACCTTATAATTTATTCTTGTTGGGTATAATCCGGCTGGATATAGAAATATCGCGCTGAGTTAGGAGTACACCTAAAATTAATGTAAATTTTTAGAAAACCTAGCGTTACAATTTGGCTATCGAAATTGCTGCTAGCGTTTTGTTTGTACTTAATTTTACCGTAAAAACAAAGCTACTTATCATTGAAAATTGTCATAAGTTTGTATCTAAATATTAAACTAAGGTTGACGACCTGACGTAACTTTTAAAACTAGTCAAAATCAGAACGCCAAAAGTTTGATGCAAGAAACTTGAAGTGCTACTGACTGTGCAAAGCATTCGACATTTCAAAGTCAGTAGTCGCTAGAGCTGTGCAACTTCTGAGAAGTTATGATTTGTCCAATAATTGAAAACATTGTTTACTTTACACAAACTAAATTGTTTGACATGAATAGCAGTGATCTAGCAATAAAACAAAGGAAGCTAAATATTGGATTTGTTTTAACATCTGTAGTTTATAGGACAAATTGTGCAGTAGTTATAGGTTTGAATCTTACAAAAGCATACTTTGTTATATTGCTAGAACAATATAGGCTTTCAACCCCTTATTGTCTAATAAGAATACTCTGAAGGTATGCTAAATTAAATAGTCGTGATGATCGTTAACAACTTGGTCCAAACGGTAGTTTTGTAAAGGTCAGACAAATGAGTATAACACCCGGCACGTAAGTTGGCCATAATCCGGGGGGCTGCGCACTATAAAATTTGTATGAAAATCGGCTAATGCGCATTCAAGGTCATTTCAGTTTCTTGCCAACTTACATGCCAGGAACTACCTATAGGTTAATTGACTTTGCAGCCAACTTGGCAGAAAATATAGATTGGATCAATATGAAAATAGTGAGAAGAAGACATATTGTAGATATAAATGATACGACTTCATAATGACTATTTCTTTTAAAAATTTGATCTTATCCAGTTGGATCCTTAATAAAGATTTTAAATAATGATCTATTTATTATTTTTTATTCAGCCAGCCTCGATACAATATGTAGATTCAAATGTCTAAATTTTAACGCCGTTCTTGTCTTCGAAGGTTAACAATTGTGCAGGTATCCAATCCAAACTAGATTTATCCGGATCTGTGGCAAACTTTAAAATCCCCATTTGCTGTCCAAAGTCTTTATTTTTGCGAGCGATTCGCATTTTTCACAATTACCGGACGCTCCCGCGTTAATCCATCTTCTTTGTCTCGACTGGATTTCATTTGCGGAACAAATTTGCTACATTGACTTCCTTTGTTTAAACTGAAGCGGAGTTGGTGACGTAAATGATGGCTGGTATTAAGACGCAGGCTCTTTGGACAAATTTTGTTGATTGAGTTAAAAATTGGGCTGATTATTAGGGACGGTTTTGCTTCAATAAACTTTTAAATTGTCTTTCGTAGGTGAGTTGTATAATTAGGTCTATTTGTTACGTCTTTTAAGCACGTTTACCACTATTTATGCCAATTAAAAAAATATGAAATTGATCATCTAGAAATAAGAGTAGGTGTTAATCAAGAAGAAACATTCAGGTAAATTACGTTTTAGATTTTTTGCTTATATTTCATTTTAGGCGAATTGAATTTTAGACGTTGATTTTAGGCAGATTTGTTTCTTAGACGTCGGCTCATGAGCAAAATCAGACTTATTTCATTTTTAACCAGTGGGTTTTAATTCTCTTTTTAGCTCTGTCATCGGAATAGAATCATGCCGTTAAAATATTACAATATCATACAGCGTTCAGAATGCGCATGCAAAATGTCAGCTCAATAGTAAATTGGGAAATGTAACAAATTCAACTACCGAGATTTGAATACAGACCAGACAGATAGACATCTGGTCAGGTGAAGCTAAATTAAAGCTCGTAAAATATTCGATACAAATTAAGCGTGACTTATAAATATTAACTTTGTTCTACATACATGACATCAGAACGAAGCATTAAATAAATCAACACTTATTGCCCATAATTACTAACTTAAGGCAATCGAATTCCACATACAAGTATAAATTGTAACAGACTATAATGCAGGACCTTTATTAATTTCACGGAGTTTATCGAAATGTCACCCAAATTAATTATAATGGAATGGTCTAACAGAAAATAGTTTTGACATAGTAGAATTTAATGACCAGAAGATGTAAGACCCACAGTCGCATGCATATAAATAAATAAATAGAGACAAATCACGCAGATTGAGTTAGACCCAAAGTAAGTTTGAGACTTTTGTTATGGGATACTAACTTAACGATACTATATTTCATAAGAAACATATTATAGATAAACATCCAAGACCCAGGCCAATCAAAAAAATATCATTTTTCATCTTGACCTGAAAAAAACTAAATAACACAATTGAATGAAGAAGCATATAGGCTTGATCTTTCAAACGTATTGTCTTTAAGCATTGTTTTATGTTGATAAGACAAAAGGTTTCACCATATCATTCTGAGTAACTTTTACTATGGCGCGATACTTAACTAGCCGATCGATCTTCAGTGATGGTAAGTCAGCTCTTGACTACAGAATGTTAAAATTATTTGAAGTTCTGCTTCCGTGATTGGTAACTAATTGAATAAGGTACAATTTACATTTGTAAGAACATAGACTATTATTTTTAATTAGCGTTTTAGAGGTTGCTAGATTACTTTGGTTCGCTAAATTTATTAAGGTAAGTACTTGATGAAGGTTTTACAAGTCAACATTTTAACCAGCCACGTTTGATGACCGAAAATGTATTCCCAATGCTATTGATAGTGGATACAAATTTCAATGAAAATTCAAATATATTTGAAGTCTTATTATTTAATAAGTTGTTAAAACTGAATATAATCAAACAAATTGACATGCTATTAAATAAATGAAAGATGACATTGATGAAAATCTCTCTTACACAATATAAAAAATAGACCTTATGATCTAAGCAATAGACTGTGAAATGATTGACCTTAAATACTGCTTGATATAGACGCATCAGCTATAACAGCTGCTTGTCTATAAACGGATAAATAAATAATTAAGAATAACATTTTCGGTACATGTACTAAATTTGAATACTCGCAAAAATCCCATCCACTGCTTCTTAAAATGGGTCACACTACAATGTTAAACCATCTGCATTGGGCTGAAATGAAACTGCCGCGGACATAACTTTTTGCCCACAAATTGAGATAAACAAAGCGCGCTATACTGGAGTTTACGTCATGAATACAAACGGTGGAATTAGGGACGTTATAATATGATACACAGCATGCGCCTAATTTAATTCCACGAGCTAAATTTAGTGGTGCCCATGCTCCGTTTTTTAGCATTTATGCAGTCAGACATTTCAGTTCAGGGAACTTTGTCAGTAAATTATCTGACTATGTGTGTGTATGTTTATAATTGACTAGCTTTTGCTGCGGCTTCGCCTCGGTGATCTTTCCTCGGGAGTAGTACTTTTTCCGGGATTAAAAGTGCCTTATGCCTCCTCGTGGTTTTAAGCTGCCTCCTTACCAATTTTCAGCCAAATCCGTTTAGCCGTTCTTGAGTTATAAATTGTGTAAATAACACGACTTTCTTATATATATATATATATATATATATATATATATATATATATATAATATATAATATAATATATATAAATATACATTTTATTTTTTTATTAATTTTATGTTAGTCATGGGTACATTTAAGGGTGTTAGTATTAAATTAGTTACAGTGCGCCATGCTGCGCCGTCAGGCATACAATATTTTATAAAATTGGTATTAATTTTATAAAATAATGGTATACTCGTAAATAACATTCATGCAATTCATGTCAATTAAATTATCGAATTAAGTTAATTATCATAATGTCAGTCATTTCAAATTTTATAAAACCTTTGCCTCTACCTCAGAATAAAACGCAGACGTCGAAAAAGTGTGCGTTGCGAGGCTTGAATTACTCGTCAATAGTGGTATCTAATTCTATCTTGAACTTCTCCAGCTTTTGATCGTAGAACTGTTTTCGGAGCTATGGATAAATCAATTAAAAGGACAAGTAATCTAAGAAAATACGAATCCTACAAAGTATTTTGAAGGTTAACCCCTTAAAATTAAACCTTTCACTTTATTCAAATCTCTCCACGAAAAGTAAGCGTAATTTCAAATTCGCATTAAAATTTTGAGCCGCAATAAGATTCTGAAATAAAACTAATTAAAATGGATTCCATTTCGTCAATTGAGCGGCTTGATGACTCCTTTATTTAATTTTGTTCATTACGAAGCTGCGTGTATTTAAGTTTTAATTTAACTTAAGCAGAGAATAAGATAAAACTAGGTATATAAAATATAATTTAGATACTATTTTTGTAATTATAATTTCTAGTCAGGAAAAGTAAGAAAAAAGTCAATTTTATCAAACTCAATTGTTAATAGCTAATAGTTACAGTTAGATGTTACGAGTTTTCGATCAGGGGCTTCAAAAGCCAAAGCCACAATTTCAAAACGCTTACGTAAGTTGCGCTAAATCACGTGGTCGATCTTATGTCAATCCCATACATTTTGTTCTTGTCGACATTCGTAAGCATTTTGAATTTGTGACGTTGGTTAAAGCCCCAGTTCACGTGTTTAACATTTTTACCCATGCCAATAATCGTACAACTCCGTTAAAGAAGTTTTTGATTAAAAAAAAATTGCATAGCCCTAATCTGGTACCAGGGCGGCTGAATATTCGTAGTTTTCATAGATCATTCGTATGTCAAAGCTGAAGAATCTCATCAATCCCCAATCGGAATTTTAAAAACATGTTTTATCCTACTATCAAAATAAAAAAAATATATATATACACCCCAACACCTGTATATTTTGAATAAGACCTTTTATTCTGACGGAGAATCAAACCCTGAATCTCTACATTGACTTAGATATTGATATTAATAATTGAATTAGCAAATACACCACGGCCATCGAAACCAAACAAAACACCATGGAGTTATTTAAAATCTCTTGAACAATATATAATTTGTAAAACTTAATTAATTTAACGTCACCATTGGCAAAAACGATTTCATTTTAATTAGTTTTATTTCCAAATCTCTGTTCTGAATTTTATCGCAACTGAATCATTTTAATGATGAGCTCAAAATCGTATTTTAATAACGCAATTTGCGGATTATTTTTTTGGTGGGTTTTATAATAGCTTGGTTAATTTACGAATGGTTATCATCAAACACTATTATTTTGAAATTTACGAAATGAAAACAGAATACAAATTTTCTTTTTAACTATGAGCTAACGATCTTATTAGCTGTGCAGTTTTGGCTTTAGAATAGGCCACCCATTCTCTTCTCGTAATAGATGTCTCAAAAACTTCTCTTCTTTTGTCCATTAAATCAATCCTAGCATTTTCCCGGTTGCATCCTCAGTCTTTTGCCAAAAAAGAGGAAAGATTTGGTTGTTTGTTAGCATCGAATATGCTTCGTAATTACTGGACTGATTTAAAAGTTATTTCACTGCTAAAAGTCACACTATATCCAAGTGACATAAGCTATGTATGTACCACGGGAGAACCGGGGTGGACTGCTAGTATCTTATCATGAAAATTTTGTCGATTCAAGAGTTAGATCACCGCTTTTTACAATAGGTGGCTTAAGATGTGACTAAGTAACAACAGAGACCTTAGCTACACTACTTAGAACATTTGCAGCCACAGCCAAGCATTTAGTTATCTTCCTAATCCTTAAAGAAGTGAAATCAGAAAAATACTGTTACAATGAAGTATTAAATAAAATAAACATTATTTCAAATCCCTCGTCAAAACGCCAACCTGAGTTAATAGGAGAGCGATATATCACTTTACGGACACGAAACATTACATTGAAAATTTTCGCTGCTCCAAATTTGGCAACAGCGCTGACACAGTTACATTGTACCGGTCACACAATGTGAGACATTCCAGATGGAAACACAGGAGATTACATTTGCTTTTGCTTATTTATTTCTTTTTAATTTTGAATATAGAGATATATTAAACATGTTTCCATGCTGGTCTGGGAGATAAAGAAAAGTCGACTGAGGGAATCGGCTAATGGGGGAATCATGACATGGGCGATGCGGCTAGAAACCCATCACTATTGATTTCCTGTTTCAACTGTCATCATGCTAAACGTGGTCTAAGGTCTTATAGTCCTAGGCTCTGTCTACCCCGTATGGGATAAAGACGTGACTATATGTATGTATTAAACAACCTCATATAAATTAATTCATTTTAAATTCTTATATTATATTGTCACAATTTCCTGCAGTGATCTGATAGGCAGTGACAATTAATTTTGAATGTAGAAATAAGAATACTGGTGTCCTCATCACCTATCTATGGTGCTGGATAAGGTTACTAAAATAGACGGGTATAATCAGCAAGTTATGATATGAAGAAAATATCTAGCCATGAATCCTCCCCAGGAACTGGTAGATGAATGACTAATGATGAAAAAAAATTCTGACTTGATGTCACAGTGAAGAATATGTAAGTTCATGTAAAGTGAAAAATAAAAAGCAAGAAAGCAGACCTTCGTAGTGACCAGCTGACGAAGCAACCAGGAAATTGCTAAGATGGATGAGAGAGTACTGGATGGAATAACATTTCTTCAGTAATTGTTTCTCTAAGAAATACCAAGAAACCAACGTTAAGTTTATCATACTAAAAAGCTAAGACAAATTATCTATTCAAATGCGTCCAATAACAATCGCTATCTTATTCATGGAAGCTAGGCGTTTATGTCATAAATATGGATTCTGACAGTGTGCGTGTAGACCTCGGAATATTGCACGCCCAAGACAATATGTTTCTGAAGATGTTATGGTCGACTCGGGACTATTTTCCAACTGGTAACAATAGAAAAATATCAGGAAATTGTTTGTGTGGAAAAGGAAATTTGAGGCTTTTTTTATTATTTTTGATGCATCGTCTTTGCATAGATGGTCGTATATTCTTTATACATTTTTAGGTATTCTTAATAAAAATTGTGAAACAAACGTAGATTTCATATTTTTTTATTGTTACTTGATCTGAAACATTTGCATTGTCTACCTAGATCTTTCTATTCCACATTCAAATTTATTTTTCTGTTTGGTCTAATGATTGACTGGTAGAGAATGCTTTATGGGATTTAATTCGCCTATAAATTGTACATTAAACTTACTTATATTTGTACAATAAATGTTTAATTTTCTTATTATAAATCAATTATATAAAACTCAAGCAGTAATACTTCAACACGATAAACAGACGCTTAAATTTTATTTATTTGTTTAGTATTCTAGAATGCCGAACTTTCTCGATGTACGAGTGTTCTTAGCAATACAATACACACAAACTTGCGTCGTAAAAGTAGATTGCTATTCCAAAATTGTCCATTTGAACGAAATACTGCTGCTTTTCTGTGGCTAGCTCTTGGTATAACCCATAAGACATTCGTTATTTACAGCTTGCTTTTAGCCGCTCAGTTGTCTGTGGCCAACTTGTATGAAATTTTAAAATGAATAAGGTCGTTCTCTATTATGTATGCGGAATACTATAGATAAAAAATATTAGCTATTGTCTGTTTGTTTGTAATATCTTTATTGCTTAAAATACATAGTAAAAGGAACATTATTAAAATAAGAAGACAATGGCGGACTTATCCCAGGATGGGATCTCTTACAGTCAACCGGCGAATGACGAAAGAAAATGCACAAGAAAAGAGTAGAAGTGCAAACAAAGACTAGCAAAGACATAAAGGATATGAAATGAACATAAACATTTATAGACAACTACATACATAAAATACATTTGTCTGTGTCCATTTGTATAAATCTTTTAAATGACTAACTACCTGTGTTCTATATACTGTGAACGCGGGATACCATAGATGAAAAAATAGCGCGGCTGCGATTTCTTAATTCTATGCGGCATACCTACTACAAAAAGAAAGAGTAATGGTAATATTGTTTGCCAGAGCGATCGCTACTCCAAAGGTGGCTTTTTTATGAGCTGATAATATTTAAAAATTACTATTAACACGAGCATAGAAGAAGGTCGCTCAAATTCCAGTCAAACCGATTATGAAAAACAACAAACATTCTAAAAAAATTGTTTGGAGTTTTGGATGTTTATTTATTTAATAGAATATTCACTAGCAGCTGCTTTAAGCGCCACTCCCGTGGAAATTTTAGGACGTCTTTCTCCACAAGTATCTACCAAATTTGAGCTTCAAGAAATTCCGTCCCAAATACCCCATACAGACTCACGCCGAGAACATCCGAGAACCGATCGTCTGTCTCGCTTTGAACTATAGCTAGAGAGAGAGAGAGAGAGGTACTTTCTCGGGTGTTCTCGACGTGAGTCTGGATGGGGTATATAGGTTTTCAATAAAGCGCCTCATCCATCGGTCTCACCTTCAAACCTTCAGGTCAGCCCTCATAAATTTACTTCGCTATCAGCCAAGTCCACTCCCGATGATCCCCGTAACGTATCGGCCTCTATTCCTATGTGAGCCCATTTGCTAAAGGGATGGGGGATTGATGCGGATTTGTATTAAAGTATAGCCTTCTTGAGTGATGTCGACGAAATTTGAATATTGAGACACGGTGAATAAATATCTTCTGGTTGTTGTGTGTATTTTATCGTTAGAATTCAAAATCGTTTTATAATAATGCACTGTCATTGTATTGATTAACGCAGTGTTATTTCTTTGAAAATATAAGTGTCACATTAATTTCATTGTCCTATATATATGACGGTAATTCCCTTATGATATTCTTTTGTTGTATGAGGCAAGAAATATTAAAATATATATTACTATTAAAAAAAGAATTAAAAAAAAATCTTACTAGTATATACCGCCACCTCTGCTCGATCGTTGAATCATCTTGCTCGTCAATTAAATTTGAACATTATAACTCATTAAAATACGTCATCACTTTAGTTACAACACACATATGTTTAAGTATATTGAATCCGAACACTATAACACATTAAAAATACATTATCACTATAGTTACAAGATATTTTCGTATTTAATAAAAAAAAAAAACAACTTAAATATTCCTTCATAATTTCACATTTCTTGTTAGCACTGTTAATCCAAATAAAAATGATAAAGATTATTTTCATAGTCATATAATCTCATTATAATAATTTATATTTGTATTTGATAACACACATTGTATGAATCTTGAGCACGACTGAAGATTTGTAAAGGTCGTTTTTACAATCAATGCTAATTTCATATTTCCTATTGCGTGTACGCACGTGCATGTAAAATCAATGAATTTTGTGGTAAGTAAATCTTTAAACATATTTTTTGCTGATGAGTAAACTGTTACGCTTAAGTCACTGACGTAGAATTATATTGACTTAGATCCACATGACATGGAATTAGAAAAATTGTTGTTTAGTTACGACGTGTATATAAGTTGTTTTGATTTGGGCACTTTTTTAGTTTTTATCAAAAGCAAAATGATATTTATGGCTCTTAGCCGGTTACTGTATAGAACAAATTAACAAACAATATAAATACTACTCACTATTTAAGTTTGTTTGTATCGGAATCTACAAAAGTGATTTTCGTGGACTTCGAAACCTCAAATTACATTCAAACTTTGCAGACTTATCAAAAACCGCTAACAATTTAATGTGTTTGCTCCATTTTCTAAAAAAGCTTAATGATCAATTACTATTTTAAGATTTATTTTATTTTGTATTAAACTTTACACTTAATATTTAAAATTTTAATGCTTTTTGTCTGTAATTTTGCGCGGTATTATAAACATCAGTTGTTAAGTATATAAAAGAAAGTCGTGTTAGTTACACAATTTTTAACTCAAGAACGGCTGAACAGATTTGGCTGAAAATTAGTGGGGAGGTAGCTTAGAACTAGGAGGACATAGGGTATCTTTCATCCCGGGAAAAAGCACTGTTCTCAAGGAAATTTCACACCGGCAAAGCCGCGGGAAAACAAAAGCTAGTTTGGTATAAAAAAATCGCTTAATTTTTGTCGTTGTAGAATTTTGCTGCAGCGCACAAGTAAAAAGTCAAGATGACCTATTAGGCTATTATCTACTGTGATCACTCTTAGAGTATGCTGGATTTACTTCTTCTTAATAATATTAAAAAAAACTTGTGAATATATCAAATATTTTTTTCTTCTAACTTAACGCGCCTGCTTTATCAAGAGTTAATTTGAATAATTAAGATAATATCGCACACGCACAGCTACAAGCGATGAAATTTAAGTGCGAAATAATTGAGAGTCCGTATTGGCCTCGACTGTTAATTGATTCACCTGGAAACTAGTACAGTCAGCTAAATAACTCGTTAACTTTTAATTATCAATAAATTTATTTGATTTTCTAAAAAAATAAAAAAGAGCACTAAATTCTTCTTAAGGTCCTGTTAAGTTGAAATATAATTTTGTTGATATGACAATAGCAGACGTCAGGTATTGGTATCGAAGTAGATTATTTACAAAGTTCCTGGAGATGTTAGTATTTACTGGCGTGAAATAAACTGAATAGCGCATCGCATCGGTATTTTGTTTTGAGTTAGCTTCGGATAATGGGAGTGTGAAACTGAATGTAGTTTATACTAAATATATATTTTGTGATTATAACACATGCTTAATATAAGACAGCAGCATAACAGCTAAGAAATTCTGTTCCGAGAGCAATAAAGACTATTAAAAATGTAGATTTTTAACAGACATCAAAACCAAGTTTTCTGTGTCTGCAGCCATGTGTGTGTGTGTGTTCATGAGACGAGAGGTGGTTTCGAAAAATTCTGACACTAGTGCAGGTTCGACATTCACCTAAAATAGCCTTGGAAGCCCAAAATTGGAAACACCTAAAGGGCTAAATTGCAATTGATATTATCATCGTGAATGTTAATATAAAAACTACAATGCCCCGTTTTTTTTTTTAGTTTTTAAACAAAATATCTTTCATAGCCGCACTCAGAGTTTTCCTCTTTATGAGGTGTTTCCTGCGGTTTTACGCCCTTTATGTGCTATAGCCTATAACCTTCTCCAATAATCAGACTATCGTGGGCTACCAAATGCAGAAATAAATTTTCAAATCCGACTAGCAGATCTTAAGTTATCAGCGTTCAAACAAACAAATAAAAACTATTTATAAAAAGCTATATTATATTAGTATAGATAGAAAATTTAGCAAAAGATCGAAACCAAAAACCTTTTGCATCAGAGACAATGACAGTCTCATTATGGCATATAGACCTTAAAATCACAATTCTAATTTGAAAAGCCACGTCATTTAATCCAATCGACAATCCGTAATGGGATCCTATTGATTGGTAACGTTTGCCTAACCTCTAGAACAATACTACATTACGGTACAAATTGAAACGTCTAAAAACGTAAAATGAGCCATATTTCTATAGCAGTAAAGGTATAGTATATATAAAGTTTTAGACGTGAAATAAGCATAAAACCTAAATCACTAATCTGGATGACTCGAATTGAATCTGTTTGACTGTATTGTTTACCTATTAGTAGTTTAGAAGCGATAAATTTATTTAACCTGATATTTCTATCTAAAATATGAGATACTTTTTTTCTATCTTTATAGTGTCAACCGCTGGGCAAACAGACCGCCTCAAAAGAAAGAGGGGGATGCTCTTCTTCATTCATCTTTACCCATGGCAACCTCTGGCCACTCTTCTAAAAGTTGTTAAGATCGTCACTCCATCTCTTCCTTGGTCTGCGTCTATTTTGCCCACCCCTATTAAATTATATTTAATCAATAATTTCATATTTGATATAATTTACATGAAGTGAATAATATCAAATACATATGTCATGTATAAAAAGAATAAGTACAATCAAGGCGTAATTTTAAAAAAAATTCCTAATAATTGTCTCCTGTTCAGTTTTAGTATAATTTGTCTGTTTGTATTTTTTATTACTTACTTACTTACTTACAACTATTTTAATAAAACCTTTTTAATTTTGATTGAAAACGAATTGAAATTTTAATGGGAAACTTCTGTGTAGATATTATTTTTGTTTTTTATTTAAATTTCGTGATATAAATGGAAGAAATTAGATTTGTTATCAAACAGAAAAATTACAGTATTAACATGATTGCAGGGTAAAATACTATAATTTTATATAACAACTTTGATTTCAATATTATAAATATGTATATATTAATACTGTCTATTATTCAATTTAATTTTTGATAAACTAAATAAATACATAGTCCTAAAATAAATATTGATAGTTTCCTCCAATGATTCTTCACAGCGACGTTCACACATTTTCCAAACCTAAAACAACTACGATAAAATATTCACGCACAAAGAATTTCTCTAGTCGAATTCCTTTGAGGGCAAATAGGGAATTTATTGGACACCTTCCGTTTCAATTTGCAAGTGTCGGGAAGACGGTTCTGTTCCCGTGGGACCCCTTCCCTTGGGTTCGAGTTCGCTCTGACCTCACCCGCAAATGGGTATATAATGCTATCGAGGACTAGCAGGAATACGTTTTAGTGTCTGTTTGTTTGGATAGTCCTTTGAGGTCGTTGAGTTTGGATTGAATTTGTTTTTTTTTTCAGGAGAATTCGTGGTAGTGGATGTAGGTTCATTTTGTTTGTTTGTAATTATATAACTAGATATAACTTTATCATCTATGTATTATTATATAAAGGATATAAATATAGTGTGAAAAAACAGAACATTATAATGGCATACATACATTTTATAGAAAATGTGTAGGTAATATTTTCCTTTACCATGTAAGTCTGACCTAAAATTCCTTACTGGCTGGAATAAGGAATTTTGATTGCATGATGTAAAATAAGCTAAAGGGAAAACATATATTTAATCTATTTTTTAAAAGTCGAATCAAATGAGTCTGGCTTTTAGTAAACATTAATACCTAATAAGTTAAAACCGAGGTTTTCGATTTTTAAAAATTGAATTTTTACAAATTGGTTAGCCTGATTCGTGAGCTGAGGACAATGGAACTAGTGAGAATGATCGTATTTAACTATAAAAAATACAATATGAAGAAGTCCCAATGTCTTTCAGGTCTAAATTAAACAAAAAAACATTTCCAAAAGAATATGGCTGCCAATTTGCGTAACTTAACAACAATCTGGCCAAACAAATAGGGGCAATTTATTTAGTACCTACCCCTAACACGATCTAATTGGTAAGTTTATGTCGATCCATTAATTTTAAATAATTAAGAAGGGCCGACTTAGCACTCAGTCAGAAGGGTTGGATAGATCTCTTAATTTATTCAGATAGTTTAAAATATTAATGGTTATCGACAGTTATGTATAAACAGCACTCTCTTGTTTTAACTTATTAAAGTATGCTGCCCTTGTTGTATAGTATTGTTTTGTGTCAAGGATATGATTGATCTTTTTCAGATTGACCTGGGTTTTGGATTTTTTTCTTTATGAGCTTTCATTATAAAATATAGTATCGTTGAGTTTGTATTCCATAACAAGTCTTGAAGTTACTTCAGGGCTTGCTTTTTGTAATCTCACTCGCTCTGATCTGTATGGTTTTTTCCATATTTTAAAAAATATATGAAAGCTAATAAATTATTTTGAATTTTGAATTTTTTTTTGTTATGTGGTATGTAAAGTCGGTCACAGTGACATCAACCCAACTTTTTTAGTCTGTAATCCCACAACTTTTATTTTTCAAAAAATATACAGTTTTAGTTGTAATGTTTGATGTCTTGTCACCCAACTGGTTGATTGCATTGATTTCTTTATCAGTTGAGGAATTAGGTAAGGTACTACTTACGTCTTTACGAACTAGAGAATGTTAACTTAATGTTTTTTTTCGTGAGTGTTAGTGGCCAGTGTTAGATTTTCAAGCTGGCTTGCTCCTATTTAAATAACTAGAGATAAATATTTTAGCACAGCTCAAGGAAATATAATATACAGCCGTAATTTTGTTACATATCATAAAAGAAAATCAGTTTTATCTTGAACATGAAAACTCGAACGAATGCGTAAGCTTCATACGCAGGATCTCCTGGCAACCATAAACATATAATGTCAGAAACTGAGGTAGCTTACAAACTTTGATAAAAGTGTGGAATAATTCTTATGCCTTACAATCCACTGAAAAATCAAACAACTGAAAATCAGAAATCGTTGCAAATACCATAATATTGTTACGGACCCGTATAATTGTACTTCACTTTAACGACAGCTTAAAAGCCTCGTTTTGACTATTATTGCCATTTTTATTCCATGCCAATTAAACGATAAATGGAATTATAGTGAATTAATTGATTCCGAAATGGCCCTGTTTGAGTCGTGAATTGAAGTGTCGGTTTGTTTGGAAAATTTATAAATAGTATATAATAATAATTAATTTATAGAGACTATATATTACGTTTTAAAACAGTCAAAAAGACGTCCGTACCTAGACTTAGGTAACAGTTAGAATATAAACAGTTTAGAATACTTTTGAATCAAAATAAATCGACTTATAGAATGGTATTGAAGATATTTTTAAACCAAAAACCATTCCCGCCAATCCAGACTCTAAAATGAAGTCTTCTTTGATTATAGCTTAACTTTATTATGATTCTAGATAAAAATATAAAAATAATAGATATTTTTGATAATGTTGGTAATTTTTATCTATTTATGTACTTAATTAATTTAAACAATGATTTTAAGACAAGACTTTTTATAGAAAAGAACGTGATAACAAAGTGCTGCTTATTTAATTTACTAGATGTTTTAATGACATCTACGGAGGAAAGGAAATGTTTTTTTAAGCAGGATACCATTACTACATTAAATCGTAACTAACTAAGATGGCGCAGCGACCCAAAATGGGTCTTAATTATAAAAATCTCGATTTTGGTCTGTGCTGCGATACCATTGCCAATCGTGAATGAACTAATTAAATTGTGTAATGAAACGTAATACTACTTTTTTTTTAATTAATAGTAACAACGTAATTACCTTTTTTATACTTACCCCCGTAAGTATTAAGCAACGTTTGTTAAGCCCATTTTAACTAAAATATGTTTTGCCTCTTTTTCTCTTACCTGACACTTCATGTGAAAGAACGAGACGCAACACATTTTAGCTATTATGGGCTTACAAACGTTTCTTAATACGGGAGTTATTCTTTTTACTGATTTTGCCTTTGACTAAATCGCGTTACTTACTCCATAACTAACGTCACCGCTAACCGTGTGACCCGGTAACCGTTTTGGCCATAGAACTAGGAACGCGTCTCTAATAGAAGTAGCATGACAAGCTAAACTGTCTTACCACTCATACACGATATTTACGTGTATGCCATCCTGGGGTTCACAGTCTACTAATATCTATTGCGGAGTATATACAAGAACAACAAAAAAATCAATTTTGGGTATTAATGCCGATTTATGCCTTCACAATATGTAAAAATAATTGTATAAATCCAAATATGAGTTCTCCTGATACTTCTTTTTACGTTTTATACAAGTTAAAGCCTTATATTATGTAAAATACTACGGCACATTCAACGCCATTTTGAATGAAAAAAATATTATTCAGTCAAAAGCATGTGCTAAGCATAGTGTTGTTGCTCTTACGTTTCTTTCGTCAAGTATCGATAAACAAAGTTAGGAGGCGAGTTTGGAGTAAAATTCGGGATTAATTATCAACATAATTCTTGTAGGACAACAAAATGTCAACGGGAAATGAATGAAGAAACCAGTTTCCGAAATTGCTAGTGTTACCATAAAATTCCGGAAGATGCCAATTATTCTTGTTTGTAACGTCTTACTAAAAATTTTTACATATTATATGACACTCTTCGGGATCGAAAAGAAAAGACGAAATGTCTGGTTTTCTTATTTCCCTGTGACATCTGATGAAGTAAAACTAGACGTGGGGTTTAACGTCAAACCCAGAGAGATGGTTAAGAAAAATCAGATAATTGGATTTTCAAGGTCCAATGGACTACAAAATCATAACAGTGGCATTCACGCTATTTTTAACGCAAAAAGAGGGGTATTATAAGTTTGACGTGTCTGTCTGTGGTAATGGATAAAGCGATTTCAGTTTAGTTTTTTTTTTGTACTAACGGTGATTTATGTGCGAGTGTTTTTAGATATATGTTTGATGAAAATCGGTTGAGCCGTTTGTAACGTGTGGGGGTGAAAGGGGAAAAGAATAACCGCATGCCTGCAAATATATATTCGAGTTGGGTCTGAAATTAAAACGCATCACGTCCACAGTACAATATAAAATGTTCAATGATAATAGGTCAAGCTATGAAAAAGCTCTAGGGGTATTAGTGGGGAAAATACCTAATGCCTGGAAAATATATGGGTGAGGGGGAGAGGGGGAGAAATAAGTCGAACTAAAGACAAAATTGATATATAATAAAAAAAATATCATAACAATGATGCCAGACCTTAGATGGTCCAATGACCTCTGTGACGCAAGAGTGTGCAGGGTGAATTGAGTTTTTACCCACTTGATATTAATTAATAATCAAAAAGGGAAACGGACGCAATAGAAAACATTACAGCTGCTATTAAACATTAGTTCTACAGTATATTAGGTCGATTGACTTTAGAAGGTACTAATACATTATGCAAGCAACTTGAAAACGTTAAATCAAGCATAACTAATAATGCGCCACGACGTCAAGCTGGCACGTCTTGGGTTTGCCCCTTCCACCATACCAAGCCCCGTGGGAGGTGGCATGGTCAAGACACCTGTTTCCACGAGACGTGATCGTACCACCGCAGGCCACTCTTTTGAAGCTTATCTATCTGCCATGTTATGGATATGAAGGCTGTCCCGATCGTGGTGGGAGTTTCTAACGCTGTCTTTTCGCGATATTTCACACATCCAGCTCAGCGGACAGTTCTAATGATGGTTATATAGACCTGACCCTTGAGCCTGACCGGCATTCTGGAATCACAAGTGAAACCAGTCATCTCAGGCCATTATGCTCATGATCCTGTTTGCTTCGACTTCTGGTTATTTTTTCATATTGTTGCATGATATACTTATCGTATCGAGTCTGGCTAATGACCACCACCGCCAGATGCATTGTTTGTGACTTAATAGTTTAATAAATAGTATTCTTCGTGTCAGACCATGCTAGCCCATACAGATATAAACAGTAAATTATGATTAAATTTAAAAAGTGTAATAAAATCAAATATTAATAAAAACCAATAAAAAAATAACAATAATAATTCAACGTATTCTCGATATATCGATGCTACGCGAATCTGTTACTTCACTAATTTTGCCTGCTGTCATGTCAAAATGGCAACAAATAGACGTAATAATTATACAAATGGAATGAGTTATTACTTTTTAGAGTGACGATAAGCATTGAACATCGTGTCTCTGTCACTCTGAAAAATATATATATGGCCATCGTGTGAAAACACATTATTATCTCACTAATGATACAAACCTATTAATTATAATGAATTAGATGGTTTCGTGCGATTGGCAAGTCGTCCTGGTTATTTAGAAGATTAGAAGATGTTTTTAAGTTAGCTTATTACGCAACAAGCGACCCGCCCCGGCTTTGCATGGGCATAATAACCTTGCTCTTAAATCACTCTATCTATAAAAAAACCGCATCAAAATCCGTTGCGTAGTTTTAAAGATTTAAGCATACAAAGAGATATAGGGACAGAGAAAGCGAATTTGTTTTATACTATGTAGTGATAACCGAAGACAAGAGGTCCGCTTAAGAAGGGACTGAATAAATTAACCGGCTTTATATGGATCTCACAACTTTTGACGGTAGAACAACTAAGCGAGACTTGGAATTTTTATAAGTTTTGTTTTTGATGGTATCTCATTTCTTTTTGTAGATTACAGAGAACTACTTTACGACATACATATTGCCTCTTGATAACGCGGGCGAAGTATAAGTATGCAGGTACACTGGTTCGTTCACTGCGAATGTAACTTTGTTATCCTATATATTTATATGGGATTACAAAGTTATTTATGCAGTTGGTGTATCTAGAAAACTGGACCGAAATTGCAAAATATTTTAGTTTTCCTTTGGGTTATACAATAAACATTAATTACATTCTAAATTTGAACCTTATGTATATGCTGCAGTGCTACTACCGCGCTCCAAGATTCTTGCTCAGTCAGAGCAAGAATCTGATATAACTGCAAATCTATTAACAGATTTGGTACTTAGAATTTGGTCATAGCCTAGAGGACCTATGGATACCAGCTCATTAAGATTAGTTCAGTTTATCATATTTAGTGCTGTTATTTGAAATAGCGAGTAAAATTATTTTTATAATGTTGCTCTAGTTTATGGAACTTAAGTAAACTGTGACTAATAGAGAAGACATATATCGGGCATTAATGCATACAAATTTTCCAATCAGAATTTAAAAAGAGAATTTTATTGTAAGGACACTCATCTATAAGTAGGTACATATAAATTCGATAATGAAATGGCTTCGTTTTCTTGTCTATCTATTTAATTAGATCTTGTATTCAAACCTAACAATAAATAATAGTACTTACTAGTAATATCACGCTAGTGACACTCCAGGTATCAGTACTGTTATCTATTGTGTGGTATCACGAGCGTAAATAGGCTAAAGTAACTGTGCGCTTATCTTTCCCGGCCTTATTTTATATTATGATTATATACTTTATATTTATTTATATGTCTTCGCTCTAGCGTGTTTTTCCCGGTTGCATCTTCAGCTTACGTTTCAGAGCCCAGGATACGCTATTAATCATGGTTCAATGGAGCGATTGACGTCTGACCTTTGTATCCTATTTATTTATATATATTAGTAATTATAAATAAAAAAATAGTATGTACTTGGTAAATAACAGTCATATTGAGAACGAGAAGGTATCTATCTCCAGACCAGAACAAAACCTACGCTCAAACATTACAAACGGCAATACCGTACGTACACTTCGAACTTTTTTACGAATGTGAACTTTTTTCTATTGCTCGAGTATATACATAGAAATTTAATTATTTCCTGCTCAGACTCATCATCTTTTTGTGTTGGTAAGACGGTCAATCGACCATGTACACCCTGGTGTCAGAGTTCGTCGGAAGCCTCTTCCGGCCTTTAAAATGGTTCCTTTAACGACTACCAGATGGCAGCCGGGACCAACGGCTTAACGTGCATTCCGAAGCACAGAATCATCTTTATTATCAGACAGTCAGGTGAATCAGGCCTGCAATGTCCTAACCAAACTGGAAACAACTAAATAAGCTCTCACGACCCCTGGGTCTACTAGGCTCAGACTGCTTAGTTGGTTGGAGTGGAAATACAGTGCATTTGTACTAAGCCTTAATCCTGTATCATAAAGTCATTTTTGTTTGATTTTGCAATAAGAATAGTTTGTGAACTCATGCCATAATGTGTGTATTTGGTGACGGACCCCCCCTCCTACCCTCCTTTACCTCAGCCCTTACCCCCCGCAAACGGCGCGGCCGGTTCCCATACATTTAGTGTCATATGTTATATCTATTTTAAGTGACGCATTTTTTTTTTAAATCTATGGTTTTGGCAGAGTAGCAAGTTCATTTCCGCCCTTCACTCAGAAATCCAACAAGCACGGTTTGCGAGTTGGCAGATGTGCATATTGTGCATATTGTGCAGTAACGCTAGTTGGTTTATTTTGTTCATAAAAGCATTTTTTTTTTGTAATCTATATGATCTTATTTAATTCTTTAAACATTACTTTAAAACTAGATTTAAAAAAACTCCTGGATAGAGCCTAGTATAACATATCAAGTAGATAGATAGATATACTCTTTATTGTACCTACCATTAACATACCATCTACATTTTGATAAGTACAAATACAAACAATGTGTACAAGTATCCTGTAATTTGTGGTAGAGTGGCCGTGATTTCGTAATTCTATGGAAAAACATAAATTAATAATTTAATTTAATTTGGAATTAATTTAAACAAAATGACTAACATAACAATTTTGTCTATGTAATGTGGATTGGGAAATAAATGGCTTTTTATTTTTTTTTATTTTTTTTATTATGGATAAACATAATTAAAAATTAAAACCTTTAAAATAATGGACATATTATAGAACCCTATTTTGACGCTAACTAACAAATGTATAGTGATTTTTTAAATCTATGCTTACATAATAAAGCTGAAGAGTTTGTTTGTTTAAACGCTCACAACTTTAAAACTAAGGTCGGATTTGTTTATTATGAAAACCTGATTATTTTGCAAGGTTATTAAGATATATAGTACATACACACCACAGGTACGTGAAACCGCGGGGAACAGCTTGTAAAATAAACGAGGAAATATCATTCCACTAACATCTACCTCTTTATTTGTGGCCTTTTGTGTCATATTGTTTGTTTGTTATATCTTTATTGTATAATCTATATATATAAAAGAAAGTCGTGTTAGTTACTTCACTTATAACTCAAGAACGGCTGAACCGATTTAGCTGAAAATTGTCAGGGAGGTAGTTTAGAGCCAGGAGAAGGACATAGGATACTTTTTATCCCGGGAAGCCCACGCGGGCGAAGCCGCGGGCAAAAGCTAGTAATATATAAACATAGTTAAGCCAATATACAATGGCGGACTTATCCTATATAGGGATCTCTTTCAGTCAACCAGCGATTGATTGAGAGTATTTATTTAATTACTAGCTGTTCCCCGCGGTTTCACTCGCGATTAGGGTGTATGTACTATAGCCTATAACCTTCCTCAAGAATCAGGCTTTCATATACAAAAAGAATTTTTCAAATCCGACCAGTTGTTTTCAAGTTATAAGCGTTTAAACGAACCATCAAATTCTTCAGCTTTATTATATCAGTATAGATGTATTTATTTATTGGTTACTGTCAACTAAAATTATTTCTGTTACAAATATAAATCCAACTGCATTTCACAAGCTTTATTTACTTAATCTCTAACAGTGCGAGCGTTACTCAAGTACAGTGGTCTTGAAACACTCCGGTAATTGCTGTGTACACTCGACCGGACTGGTGAGTTAATCAAGAAATGTTACGACATCGCCGTAAGTGATATAAGTGGAGCGCTTCGATGGTCGCAGAGTACGGGAAATGTATGTTCATTTGTGGCAAGCTGAGTAATGCGCTATTCACTTTCTCAATTTTCCTTACTTCAATTTTTAATAATGGCTTTTAAAAGTTGAGCACTTAATTTCTTTTCGTAAAAGGCGATTTAAAATTAGGAATCAATAGTCTGTTTATTTTACAATTTTATAGTGGATTCTACTAACCTTTGTAAAGCAGGCACATAAAAATAATGCGGAATCCACATACTTAAATAAACAACAGACGTAGTCAAAGGCACGAAAGATGAGTTATAACTACGTCCGTTTCATTTTTCATATACCTTATTCACACAAATATACCAAATACTAACGCATCATACATAGGCGGTTACACGTCATCGTGCATGTATATACACATACACATAGGCGGTTACACATCATCGTGCATGTATATACACATACTCATAGGCGGTTACACATCATCGTGCATGTATATACACACACATAGGCGGTTACACATCATCGTGCATGTATATACACACATACATAGGCGGTTACACATCATCGTGCATGTATATACACACACACATAGGCGGTTACACATCATCGTGCATGTATATACACACACATATAGGTGGTTACACATCATCGTGCATGTATATACACACACACACATAGGCGGTTGTTTTCAAGCTTCTCGTCTTGTCAGTCTGTTTTTCTGACAGAGTCGATTTTCCAATTGTACTTATTCTACAAAAACGTAATCATTCCACAATCAAAAACAAAAACGTAATTTTAAGGGTTCCGTACCCAAAGTGTGAAAATGGGACGAATATAAGTTTCTATAGTTCGTAAGATATAACATACATATATGCACAGAAATTTTATATAAATACAATACCTACTAATATGTACCAAAGAGCTATATAATTTCAGTTGAAGCATGAAAGGGACCGAAAACTTTTGTCCTAACAAATTAACAGTATCGCTTACTATGTAAACCGACATTTGTCTAACAATGGAACCGAGTTATTGTCTTGTGTTATAGCTAGAATTAAGGAGACATCAGATGAGACGCTTTTTTATAGAATTACTTCGGTGTGATCCGCTCAGGGAATTTAGCCAAAGTCTCAATTTCAATAGGTGAACAAAGTTCGACAAGAACAAAATGTATGGGATTGACATAAGCCGCGCTAAGTCACGTGGTCAATCGTATTATCTATCTCATACATTTTGTTCTTGTCGAAATTTGTTCACATATTGAAATTTTGAGTTTGACTAATCCAGTCAATTTCTCTGAGTATTTTTTTTACAATTCCTAAGGCAAGGAAAAAAACTAATAGAGAGAATGTTTCTAATGAGTCTTCCACCTCAGGATGTTAAAATAAGAAATCACCTTAAGAATTTGTAAATTTTATTAACTAAAATGTTTTAAGTCATTTAAATTTAAGATACCTACGTAAACATCTTTTACAGAATAAGTTGTTTTTTCTTCTCTTTGACCAGTCTAGACGACTCTTTAGGGATTTTTGTTAATTCATTGATTAATTTATTTATGTTAATTTATTTAAACTATCTTAACTAACTGAATTTTCTAAGACTTAATGCTAGCAGCATTGTATAACAGTCAACCTTAGAGTTTTTTTTAATTGAGAAGTTTTCTGTAGATTTGACATTTTATGGCTATGTTTGCAATTGCTATTGTTCCCAAAGAAACATCTCTGCCCTTTGAAGTGAAACAATATAATCAATCTTCGTAACTCTAAACTTAGTAATCTGACGTCCTGAGTCCTGACAAAGTTTTGTAACATTTGGTGTTTTCTGGCTACAAATTACAAATGTATTCATTTGCAATATTGTTGTCGAAGACATCTGGGCTGCTTTGAAGTGGAGAAGTTTCGGACCACGAGTAATCAGCTTTATTTTTTCTTGATTAGTATTTATTTTTGTTCTTTATATTTGGATGGATTTATATATTACTAGCGACCCGCCCCAGCTTCGCATGGGCATAGAACCCTTCCTTTTAAATTATTCTATCTATTAAACAAAAACCGCATCTAAATCCGTTGCGTAGTTTTTAAGATTTAAGCATACAAAGGGACATTGTTACTAACACTGACTATAAATGGACTCTGTCCGAAATAAAGAATTATTATTATTATAGGGACAGAGAAAGCGACTTTGTTTCATACTATGTACTAATAGTGATGAAAATGTCGATTGCTCACACCGAAAAAGAGCCCTTTAACAGACATATGGACGAACCAACAAGCTCAGTAATAAATTTCCCCTTCTTTTTCTTTTCGTGTCACTAAAAATTACTAAATTTTGTCAGCCCTTTGTGAGGCCAACTCAATTGCCTTCCGATATGCCTCCATCAAGTCGTTCACAGAACAGGATGCAACAGAGCCATGCCTGGGAGGGAGGTGGAGGGAAGTACGTGTGCCAGGCTCGAGTGGGGAGTGCTCGAGAGGGACATAGCTTGAAAAGTAGGAGCACATCAAGAATACTGCTACAAGAAGACAAAGAAGACGAAGAGAAAAACTGAAACTGAGACAAACTCAAAGACCTAGAAGACAGAAGCTGGCCTCTGGCCGAAAAGGCAAGCGAGGCGTACGTGTGAACGTAAGCCCCCTAAAGATGGGGGAGAGTTATTAAAATGCAATGATTGCATAGATAGGCGACACTATAGAGAACTTGTAGGGAGATCAAGCAGGTGCGACTGGAAAGAGATGCGAAATGCTAGTACAGCGCACTCTCCCGAGATTCGGCTCGTATAACCGAGAGGTTGGTAGAGCCATGGGAGGTGGAGGGAAGCACGTGTGCCATGGTTTGGGTACTCCCACAGCGACACCTATTTTCAATAGTAAATCTCCACTTTTTAAGTCACGGAAAGTCCCCTTTTCACTCTGTAGCAATATCCTCATCATAAATCACCAGCATATAAAACGACTTTTAGTACAGACATTTCTGACATCATAGGAAACATCTACCAATTTCAGACCGCAATACAGTATTGAATGAACAAACTATAAAGAGTCCAGTACAGTCGTTTTCTAAAAATGGAATGTCCACTGGAAAACACGACAAAATAAAGTTGATCAAAAGGGATTTTAAAACGAAAGGTTTAGATAGGAAGCGATACACGCGACATTGCATTAGAAAAGGCCGCAAAAATCCGAGGCTTACGTCGGAGTGCGTGGACAAAGCTGCAGTGGGACATGGTATACTAACAGCAGGCTTTGTGAAAAATACGGGACAATTTTTCGTTTAGTCCTATCTTCTTTGGTAGTTGTGGAAAAATTGTCGGGATCACAAAATATTTATGCGTATATTTTGAGTATATTTTAAATTAAAATTTTGTAAATCTTGCAAAAACGTAAGGAAGTGGACGGGTATTGCCAAAGCCGAGGAACTTTTTTGCTTAACAAAGGATTGAGATTAGTTTGCGGAGCTGACGGCCAATCTTCAGTAATGAAGAGGTACTGAATGAAGAAGAAATGAATTTTCTTAATGACTTTCAACTATTAGCTTATAAAGTCCCGTTTGCGTCTAAGACTTTGGAACTGAACACGATTAGTTAAGGAGAAATGACCCCGCTCCTTTCACTGAGATCCAGCATTTAGCATACCAGTCTTTCGTCCGTGCTTCCAATTGTCATTTACAGATATATACATTGTATAAAAACATGATTGATTTTCATCAACTGCAATATCCAATACAACTAAGTCGGATCCAAGGAGATGAGAGTTACTGCTACCAACTGTAGATTATGCCTTTTTCTATCTTGATAATGAAGTTTTCCTTGTAAATGACTACTACCGTATTAATTTTTGATGTGACTTTTTGTGTCTAATTGATCGCAAATATTTTCATGTTTGAACAGCAAAACTTAAAGTTATATTATTCTTCTCCCTTGAAAAACAAAGATTGTTATTCTCTTTACATTTGTATGGTTGATCCGCTGACATTCACACCCGTATGATTTCCCAGTTGTATCAAGCGCAGGTGTTGTACAACTCGGATGATACTGCAATAATACTAAAATAAAACTAAACTGACGTTGATCCTCTCGGACATTCATTTCTGTACTTTATTCCCAAGGAAATAAGAACCTTTGTTACTTTGTTTCCGTCGTGGTTCTTTGTATGAGCTTTCAAAAGACCTTATTGTATTGGCAGGCATAAAATCATTTTCTTTTGTAACTTGACAACCAATTGCAACTATTGCCTGGGAAAAATGCCATTTTCAGCTATGTTTATATCGATATATAAGTTTCGATTTACAATTTTATAATATTACTAGCGACCCGCCCCGGCTTCGCATGGGCATAAGAACCTTCCTCTTGAATCACCCTATCTATTATAAAAAACCGCATCAAAATCCGTTGCGTAGTTTTAAAGATTTGAGCATACAAAGGGAAATAGGGACAGAAAAAGCGACTTTGTTTTATACTATGTAGTGATCTAGTACCATATGGTATGGATATTTTAATGTTCAGACTAGAAAAATTAAAGTCGATTATTTGAATCTTGTGCTAAATCACCATTAATTAAACTTATTTATATGATTGATGAAAAAATAGGAAATGTCATACAAAAATGTTCAGCATGTCCAAAGTATAAAAATAGTTCCACACAGAAATATTCCAATAGCAAAAAGAAATGCTTAACCTATCTTCTCAACGGGATGTTTGCAGAGTAACACTTACACTAATTAACACTTATTCAGCACCAACACTAAAAGTATAATGAGCTTGTTTTGAACTATATGTGCTAGAATATTCCAGAAGAATGAATTGCGGCTGTCGTCTGCTTCAGGGTATGGTTTCAATACCAGCGAAGCATTAAGACTGTGTAACTTTGGATGCCTGTGTATGTAAGTATCCATATTGAATTTAACAATACTTAATTTTTAACTATAATTACGCTCAATTTATGAAAAAAAAAAAGCTTTAAAATGCCACCCTGGCAAGTGGGTGTTGTCGAGTTCTTCCTATTATGTATGCTTGAGCTGATTAATTCAACAATTTACTCAAATAGTTCTAACTACACAATAGCTAGGACTACCCCCTTAGCCCCATTTCGTAGCCAGATTTCGTAGCTGGCTTCGAAATGGGAAATAAAATTCCCATTTCAAAGCTGATGTTAGTGATATTTATAAAAAAAATGTCACATTTAATTATGTTAAATAGGCCTAAGTGAAAATAAACTGAAGTCATATTAAAAAAAAAAAAATTATTATGTATTCTTGTGTGATCAACTAAGTAATAAATGTTACACCAGTGTTAGTCACTAATACATTTATGTAGGAAAAAGAAATCATTTACAATCAATACGAATATCCGCCTACAGTCAGACTCCACCTCAGCCACGTCAAAAGCTCGCAATGTGATTTTTCGTAGCGAGAGTAGGTCCTTAATGAGTCCTCTTGAAAACAAAGCTGGGTACAAGCGTTTTGGCTCATGCCCTCGTTGTCTTTGATGGCTGAAGCGTACTTTATGGATTATTTTTGATGTGGCTGGTGTTGTAAGTGGACTTTTTTACGTTTTCCAAGTGGATTTTTTATAAAACGCACTGAAATTTACGAGTACAGGGCCTTGATTCTGTAAGCTTTCATTTTAAACTTCGAATCTGAATCTGCTGTGATCTTCTTGATTGGCATTCTAAAAACTCGGTTGATAATTCGAATCTATAATAGCGCTACACTTGCGAGCGTGTCAGCGAAATGAACTATATTGGAAGTGAGATTTTGTATGAGATGACGTTAGGATGTAGCATTCAGTAAGGTAATTTCCCCGTCACTTCTAGGTGTACGTCACGCAAGTACTGCTGATTAGGAATTTAAAAAGAAATTAGATGAGAGTGAGATACACAAGCAGACAAGGAAGAAAGGGCTACCTGTAGTAAAATTTAAGTTAGAATTGTTAGTACCTACATGGCTACATGCCTACAAATTCACTACAAGAATTCCACAAGCAACATAGCAATTTTTCGTAACATTCACATCCTAATCTGATTGTATCCGCAGACGTATTCAAATTGCCCCATTTGAATTCTTTCGGCAACGCAATTTCAAAAGTGACAGGATTAGCCAAATATCCTCGGCACCTATTTCTGTCTTCCATTTCTTATAGACCTAACGTCGTTTAAATTTCATCTCCTAGTCTATTGCGAAAAGCGTAAAAGCAGCCACATTGGGCGAGTATTTGGCAAGTAAGATAAAGATAAAAAAAATCTTGATGTAGCAGTTTTTATTTTCTTTTTTTTTAATCCCAATGAAATTTCAGTTCCGATTTTTTTAAATTTCAATGATACTCTCCATTTATGTGGAGTGTGCATAGTCAATTGCTACTCTGTTTGTGTATATCAACATAATACTATTATCTAAGCCCTGGTTAACTGTAAATTAAATAGCATATTCATATTTGTCACTTAAATACATAGTTATTTTGTTTTGGGACATGCTCAATTAAATCATTCTTCTTTTAAATTTTTTTTTAAATATACCTATAACGCAATCACAATGAAAACTAAACTATGGTTTCACTCACAGTCTAAACTTGAATGCCAGTTCCAACTTGCCAAATGTGAATCTGATTTAAGTCCCCTTCGCTTTCCACCCTAACTGCCTTCTAATCATGCGGTCGAGGATGCACACTTATGAAGTGGCTTTCAAACATCAAAAGACCCCTGCTAGGGGGACGCGAAAATTATTTATAAGTTCCTGAGATTGTACTATACGGTTTCTGATACTCGATTCTTATAAAACAGTCTCTCCTTTGTAAGATTTTATATATAAAAGATTGTCTTAATTAAAGTTGGATTTCTTTTATAAAAATAAAAATTAACATGCTTGTGCACGAAGTGAAAATATCTAGTTCTTAAAAAAAACAAAATGTTGTCCGTACAAGTATGTGTTTTAATTTTATTTGTATAAACTTTTATTTCTAAATAACGTTATCATAGGGTTAAAAACAAAAACACACAAAAATTTCTGTGTAATAAATAGGTGGGGGAAAAGTTCCTTCGCATTTTTTTAAGAAAATTAAAAAAAAACATTTGTAATAAAGTTTATTTACATTTAACTATAGTATGTAGGTGCCACGGTTAGATTACTAATATCGGTTTTAATAAAACTCGACAAATCTATTAAGTGAAGAACTAAAGGGTCTGAAAACATTTTGCTTTCGAAATATTAGAATTACTTAGGTGCATTGTAATTATTGTGTACGATTGTATATAATCCTACTGATTGTGTTATTCATATGATTTAGTAGAATCAGTCTTGTCTGTTCCTCGAGACTGGGTACTGTTGTCACATTTTGAGTAAATTTTTCTCCCGAAACTCTTCTAACTGAAAATAAATAAATAATAAAATTTAAAGACTTGTCAATGACGCCCGAAAAAAAAGTAAACAACAGGGTTAAATAAATAAATAAAATATATTTATTTCAGGTTACTATTTGACCCATATAAAAGAAATATTAGATTTAAAAAAAAATATATTTTTTATTATTTAATTTAAAATGTTAAAATAAAGCTGATTTAAGGAAACTGTAAAGATTAAAAAAAATACTTTAATATTAACAGTATCGAGAAGAGTTAACAACCGGCAGGTCATAAAATATACTAAGCTGGAAAAAAAGTTAATATCCAGGTATCGGTAATTTCAGAGATATAAAGAAAAGTAAATAACTATAAGAAAATGAGAAAGAGTCAGTTGAAGTCACATCAGAGACAAGGATCATCTTACCTGGTCTTCTTGCAATTTTACCCATAATATCAAAGAATTCTCTTGATAAAATATCCACCATGCTTTTGTTGCCATACCAAATGTCCATAGCAGAATTGGATACCCATTTCGTAGGCCTATAGTCTCTTGGCTCAGTTTTCTTCTCAATTCTTCTTATTTTTGGTCTTTTTGAGTCCCCTTCTAATATGATCACAGTGAAAACGATCATTAATAATATTTTAAACTCCTTTGATTGTAACATGACGTAAGACGTGAAATTATGCGGAAGAGTGACTTTTCAGAACTGATTGATTTCAACTGATTTCGCGTGAATTATTGAATGAACACAGTGATGCTTATAAACAAAGCGATTGTTCTTTTGTCGTAAATATAGGAAGAGATAATGATGCAAAACATAGATTTGTAGACACGTTTGTGTATAAAGATTATGCTCAACAATCTCGAACAAAAAGTATAGAGCGTAATCCGTTTCCGGCAAATTGAAATGGGCTATGAGTTATTTGCAGCTTATATTTCCGGATAGCTTGGAAAACCTGTCAAACTTACACTAGGTACCAATTTCTTCAACACCACCAAGAAACTCGAACGCGCCTTACATAAATATAAGAACATACAAGCAGGGCTCGGAACCGGTACTTTAAAGACCCAAATATAATGGTCTTTAACCTGGTAAATAGGTATAGGGTCAATTTTATAGTAATACCTGGTTAAGACCGTTATTTTTGGGGAAATACCGGTTGAGCGGAACCGTAATGCTAGCAGTCGCTGTAAAAATGTATGGGCCGAAAAACGAGCTGGTTTATTATTTTAACCAGGTTTCCGAGCTCTGCATACAAGAAGAAAAAAGAATTAGGTTTTTTTCACAGATGTAAATACTGCCTGGTTAGATGTAGCCACAGAGAAATAATACAGTACTTTGTATATGCTCTGTGAGTGCAGCCTGCAATCAGCGTGGAGATATCTTGAAGGTGAAACTTTCAAGTTCTGTGCTTATGCGTACATTCCCTTGCCTGCGTGGGAAGTCATAGGTCTGAGTCGTTATTAGCCCTACGTGCTGCCACTTATGCGGGAACCTACCTACTCATCGTTCTTTCCATTTATTTCAATAGCAAACTCCAGTATTTTAATGGATTTGCTGATTGTATTGGAGCCCAGGGAGCGGACTCGCTGACTTTTGTCTTAATTTGGGCTTTGTTGCCATTTTGGAAATGCTATCATACATACATATAATCACGTCTTTATCCCATGCGGGGTAGACAGAGCCTAGGGCCATAAGACCTTAGGCCACGTTTAGAATAATGGTAGTTGAAACAGGAAATCAATAGTGATGGGTTGCCGCATTGCCTATGTCATGATTTCCCCATTCGGCGATTCCCTCAGACGACTTTTACGGCTTGCGCGGGAAGAGAAGCAGCTGGTACATTCTATGTTTTTCTTTTTCTCCTAGACCAGCATGGAAGATGGAAATGCTATCATTGGTGTTAATCGGCAGGCAGTCTACAAATAAGATTTATTTGTATTTATATAAAACTATCTAAGTATAGAGTAATACTTGGACTATGTACTTCTCGTGCAGTCAATTTTAGCAGATCATTTCTAATTGTTATATTGTACCGGTTAATTAATAAAGTAGAATTTTACAAAATCGCTTCTTAATGTTATATATGTATAATCAATACACAGTCATTTTAAGTCCATTTAAACTTAAAATGGCTGTGTATTGATTATACATATAGGTAGAAATCAATTTTTTTCTAAGTTTCATTACTCTTTTTACGCACTAAAGAAGTGAAATGATGTATTTTATTTTTATTTTTCTGTAAAGTTTTTCTTGCCTAAACTACTGAACACTTGTTTTGTTACCAAACATTGCTAATCTCATTATTAAACTCTTACTAATCAACTGTATAGAAATGAATTAGCAAGAAAGAATATGATGGATGTAAAATAAGAAACTATATATATTATGTAGATTTTATTAAAAAAATAGACATTAAATATAGTAATGATATTCATTCATTTGCTTCATGCTTTATTTTTAGACGGACCTGAAAATAATCAAAACTATTGTAAATTTTACACTGATATACATCTGATTCGTTAAATACTATATACTAGCTGTTGCCCGCGACTTTGATCGCGTAGTCATATGTTCTTTCTGTTATATTGTATATGTATTATAAAAAAAGATTGAATGCAGAAAATCACTTAAGTATCCGGAAAAACCCTAGTTGTTTATGGTATACTATAATGTAAAATATTTGTTATTTTTGGTTTGTCAGTAATAAATAAATAAAAAAAAAAACAAACTTACAAAATATAACAATTAGTTATACATTTAAGTAATAACTGTAGTACACATTTTTATTTAATTACATAAGTTTAGAAATAGAACCTTAGTGAGGCCTAAGTGTCTAAACATCCGATGACTATCAAACTGTAAAATCTTGTGTTTCGTATGAGCTACAAATTTGAAATTTTCACAGGTAAAAAAATTGGATAACTTGTAAAAATGTCAGATCTTTACTATTATTACATAGTGTAAAGCAAAGTCGCTTCCCGCTGTCTGTCCCTATGTTTGCTTAGATCTTCGAAACTACGCATCGGATTTTGATGCGGTTTTTTTTAATAGATAGATAGACTGATTCAAGAGGAAGGTTTTTATAGCCGAGCGAAGCCGGGGCGGGTCGCTAGTAAAAATATAATTCGATGTCTAATGACACTAAAATTGATGTAAGATTAGTTTCTGTAAATTAAAAATCGATCTATTTAGGTCTTCGCTCTCACAATATGCGAAAAACAATGTATTGCTCGACTATTTAGCGTATAAACCATACCAACTACTTCACATATCTTTTGAAGCACTTTGAATCACATCATCATCATCATTTCGGCTAGGTGTCACGGTCAATCGATCATGCACACATCTTCGAAACCGCCTCTCGGCCTTTGATATATAATTATCTATATATATAAAAATAAAACCCGTTTTCCGTTGTCACGACATAGCATGAAAACGGCTTGACCGATTTGGCTGATATTTTTTTTTTTGTATTTTTCTAATACTCTGTACAAGGTTCTTACGGAAAAAAATATTAAGAAAGGCAGTACGAAGTTCGCCGGGTCAGCTAGTACTTTATATAGTTAATAGCTATAATTGAATAAACTACAGGTTTCTAAAAGTTAGGTTATCGACACGAAGAAGAAAAAGACGTCCAGAAGTAATAATTGTATACCGTTAATATATAAGTTAATTTTAATAATATAAGAAACTAGCTGCTCCCTGCGGCTTCGCCCCGCGTGGGACTTGGTTATATCGCGCCCAAAAGTAGCCTATGTTTGACCTCAGGTCGTTAACTACATCCCTATCAAATTTCATTACAATCGTCCAGCAGTTTAGCCGTGAAGAGGTGACAAACAGACAGACAGACAGACTTTCGCATTTATAATATTAGTATGGATTTACTCACCTTTTAACTGAACGATTTTATCAATAGCACTTGACCCAAAGTTCCAAAGTTCTTTCGCTATGTAGGTCATAATGGTCTTGTTGGAATATATGAAATCCATCGCCCTTCCGACAAAATTGTCAGACATTGTAAACGTGTCGTTTTCCACATTTTTTTGCTGTTTCAGTAATTCGTTCCAGGTCCTGTACGAGTTTGTTGTTGGTATTAGCAGTATCAGAGACGATATTGTGAAGAGAATCAATGTTCGTCGTATCATTGTGTCTACAAAGAGTTGAATGCGGTGTGTCGATTGTGGTTCTTTGTTCTACGGAATAAGGTGTGAACATATGGGGTCAATCATATGTAGATGATTATTTGTTCATAATTTTCATTTATGGCCACTAACACTAAAAAAGAAAAAAAAATTCCATTCGATAATAACATTGGCAAAATTCATATTGTTACTAGCTGATCAAAATATGCAATACTAAAATATAAGCGTCGACTTGAGAACCCCCTACGTCTTATTTAACATTTATTTTAAAATCAGTTTTTATTTCGAATATTCCACTGCAGCGAACAGCGAAACTACTTGAATATGATGCATTTTAAAATGTTTATGCAAAGAAAATTGTTTTAAAAAAAATGCATCTTTCAAAAAAAATTATACAAAGCATCTATTCACGGACAGTAATGAGACATCGTTACTGTAAAAACATTCAAGTACCAGAAAATAACATCTTTTTTCTTTGCGTTGCAACAGTTTTACCATTGGTAACTATTAAACTGTGTCCTACTATTTTATCCTTTTATCCAAAACATTTTTGCTTGGATATAAAAATTATTCAATGATTGCTAAGTTTTATTTTTCTTGTATCTATCATAGATTATTTTCATCAATAAGATTAATCCTATCAACTGTAGTTTATCTCTCAGTTTAATTAATTCCAGATTTTTCCGCTATCGTAGTATCCGATAACTCATGTTGTATCCTCATGGAAGGTATGCCTCTAATATCAGATAGAATAGAATATATATATATATAGGGTATTCTTTCTTCAGTTTTTTTCTCCATTGTGTGAATTCCCCCTTACTTTCATTTGAAAAAAAAAAAACATCGATTCCGCAAATAAGATAGCTTATTTTTATTTTGAGCCAAATTAAAATTATCTAAACGTTTCTACCTATTAACCACCGTCATCATAATTTTTCAAACCAGCCGCTCTGACGTCAACACTAAGGAAAAGTACTTAATAATCATCTATGTGCCTACGCCAAAGAAGTTCGAATCGCGCGCGGTTTTAAGTGACGCAATTTTTTTTTAATCTATGGCCTACACCCACTACCAGTCAATTACCTATGCTTAAATTTTGATATGTCTTGATCAGTCTTTAGCCATGGCCATATATGACTTTTAAGGCCTAAGCCTGAAACGGCCAGCGGCATTCATCTGTCTGAGATCTTTAACTTTATGTGCTAGTTATAATAAATCTAGGGGGTTTTTATCAACTATTTCTTCTTCTTAGTCGGGCACTCTTGGCAGATTGGTCGTGGCTGTAGAATCTGTAGATGAACAGAGTCACGGCTCACTTTCAGGGCTGCAGCACATCCTGCGATGTCCCTCCATCTCTAGTTAGCAGGCCCGAAACGAGTGAGTAAGCGAGATGACGCAACACATGATGTAAGGCGACATATTTCTCTTCTCAATTGATTTTTGCATGGTGTTTAGAGATTATAGTAAGCCTCTTCTCCTATACAGCACCTATTATTATTTAATAAAGTTCACTTAAATAAACAGTTCAAGCTTCAGCTTCAACAATGACCCCAAAAAAACAATAAATATAGCAGAGCCAAAAACTAAGCACATAAAAAAGCACTTAAATACATACTCGACAATATTTCATGAAAACTGCGTTAGAATAAAGTTATGGCGGATAATAAAAAAACGTATCTACACATAAAACATTTCAACAGCTAGATAACTTTATCTATATGGTTCTGGTACATAAGCTTTATGCATATTTTTATGCATAAAGTGGAAATGTTACAAGTGAAAGCTCTTATGTGTCTTATCGTTAAGTACTTTATCGGATAGGAGATCTACTTTTATTGTATTAACTCAAAGAACTTTTGAGTGTGAATGATCAATTTACTTTGTAAGCCACACGATAATATGATGATTATATTTATTAAAACTTGTGAGATTACCGTACAAGCCTTAGAGTATACCTTACTTTCATGTCCAAGAAATTATTGTTCCAGTGCGTATGCATCTACTTGCTGTTGATCGCGGCTACGCTTTGTACTCGTTTATAACGCGCCAAAAAGTAGCTTTTTTTTTATTCCCAATCTATAATTATATCCATACCGAATTTCATCAAAATCGGTCCAGCGGTTTAGCGTTGAAGGCGTCAAAGACAGACAAAAAGACGAAGACACTTTCCTATTTATAATGGCAATGGAGAGTATGGATACAATTACCCAATTTGTGTCCAATATTAGGCATTGAGCCTCTTTTATTCCAAGAGGAGTTGTCGATCTAAATTTAAAGCTTAAATAATAATATTTTTTTACAATATTACATTTCACATCATAAAAATTAATATCTATGAAAAAACAATTTCTTTTTACTTCCGAAAAGGTCACTAAGAAGTATTTTTAACGGCCCGTCCAAAGACATTTCTATTAGGCAAGGTGTCTGAATTTCATGATTACTGGACTCATTGACCCGAATATTTTTTTGTAATTTCTTTCGCTGAGATAAAAGATAATGGAATACTATGAAAAATATATTTTAAGGTCTGCTGGGCGGCAATCACTTCATTCTGTTTGAAGTCTTTGAATTTTTCGAAATTAAAAAATGTAGATACAATTTCAGAAGCTTGTTAAGTAACTCATCTGGGACAAGTAATTATTTTTAACACGCTTTTATTAGCTTCATCTGTTTGTTTGTTGTTTTGGTTATGTAATTCTTAATTGTTTGATTTAAAAATGCCGGATTAACTTCTTATTATGTTCGATAAAAAAAAACCAAATTAGTTGTTAGTTGGGTATAAATATAGGTTCAATTACTAAAGTACCATTTTCGTCAGGCAGGCGGCCATAAGTACGACATAGCGGACAAGCTTGAGGAGAGTCTGCGATCACCGGCAAGCTGAAACAAGTATCTGGCCATGCCGCCTCCCCCGGGACCTGGTAGAAGGGGCAAACCCAAAACGTGCTGGCTTGACGTCCTGGCATATATGCGTGCAAACGGACTCACCACCAAGGATGCCGAAACCGGGCGAAGCGGAGTAGAAAAAGTAGGAAAGCATACTCTGGGCTCCGAGGCAACCGGCTGAGGATGCAACCGGGAAAACGCTAGGATAATGATGAGGCGGCCGTTAGTAAAATTATTATTTGATGATGAACGGTATTTGATGAGCCGTTTAAACCTTATGGTAGAATGATGAAACTCGTACATGAATCCTGAAAACATATACTCTTTTTTGCTTCCTCGTATAATATAAATATACCTGTATAATTGAAATCTCAGAATAATATCTTTCTTTAGAAATACACCGAGAGAGGCAATCATAATTGTAATAACTTCTTATTGACGAAATCGTCAAAGGGTCGTCGATTGTAGGATTATTTTCTTTATGTATTCTTGAATGATAGGTATGATAAGTACCGCCGTACATTTAAATGGTTAACAATATAAATTGGTTAATTCTATATATAGATTAAGAAAACAACTTGCTTGGCGTCCACGATTTTGTAATTTAGTACCTACATATGTATATCCACAATTTTCTCGAAAGCAAGAGGATAAGTGATATTTGAAGAAAAATATAAAATAAATATTTATAATTGAACTAGCGACCCGCCTCGGCTTCGCATGGGCATAAAAACCTACCTCTTGAATCACTCTATCTTTTAAAACGCATTAAAATCCATTGCGTAGTTTTAAAGATTTAGGCATACATAGGGTTATAGGGACAGAGAAAGCGACTTTGTTTTATACACGAAGCAATTATACTATGTAGTGATCGTGATTAAATTAACTTTTGTGAATAACTTGGTTTGTCATATTGTCCATTCTGTCTTATATTATAAAAGAATACATCATACAATTTAACTGATTTTTTTTTGTAAATTTTAGATAATAAGATAGATAGATAATATTAATATAGATTTTCCATCTTGTGAAGTTTTTTTTCAATAATACTTCCAATATATGGCCAGAAAATGGTAACGAATTGTCTTTTGATATTTTTACAAAATCTAATTATTTTATAATATAATATAAGTTTATTTTTTTTCACGGGCTATCTTGCCAGAATAGTGCCGGCCGCTTCTCAAGGCACGCTGCTTTGAATGACATCCTTCGCCGGTCTCTTGCCTCGGCTAATGTACCAGCAATTTTAGAACCAACAGGCATATCAAGAACCGACGGCAAGAGGCCGGATGGGATGTCTTTGATTCCTTGGAGTATGGGCAGGGTGCTGGTGTGGGATGCCACATGTGTGGACACACTAGCTCCTTCTCATCTCCAGGGAACCTGTGTTAGGGCAGCAGCGGCCGCAGAAGCGGCCGAAAAAAGTAAAGTTAACAAATATTGCGGTCTCGGCGCCGAATACATTTTTATGCCATTCGGTGTCGAGACTCTGGGTCCGTGGGGCCCCGCAGCAATGGGCCTCTTCAAAGATATTTCGAAGAGGCTTATTGATGCGACGGGAGACCGAAGAGCTGGCGCTTTCCTCGGCCAACGAATAAGTTTGGCAATCCAACGAGGAAATGCTGCCAGCATCTTCGGAACATTGCCACATGGACCTTTTCTATGATTTTTGGTAAGTATTTTTGTTTTTGTTTTATTTTTATTTAGTATTATTTAAGTCTTTAGTTTTATTTTTTTTTAAGTTATTGTAATTGTCTTGTAAGTTATAGCATATATAAAATGTAAATAAATATAATATAGACATTAAATTAGGCAATCACAAAAATATTAATACATTATTTATTTAATATAGTATTTAAATAAATTTGAGAAATAAAGTCCAAAACCTAAAAAGAAAATATTCAAAAAGACATTATCTTCAGACAGCGAATTCCTGTTATCGATTGTAATAAATGCCTCTTTTTTTTCATTGGCGAATAAGGTATTACAACGAACCGTTGAAATCTGGTGTACTCTCTTTAGATCTGTGTCATTTTTTAAAAATAAATTATATATATATATAATTTATTTTTTAAAAATGACCATAGATTTAAAAAATAAAAATTTGCCTCTGAAATTTTACATGCACATAGTAAAAAGTATTGTGAAGGACAAAAAGGGTAACTTTCATCCCGGAAAAAAGCACTGTTCCCGAGGGCAGTTCACGCGGGCAAAGCCGCAGGCAATAACTAGTATTTTATAAAAATTTTGTTTTCGTAAGTTATAATCTTTGATGCCATTGTTTGCTTTGATAAAATCAAAAGATAATAATAATGTTACTTTCATCATATTAGACACAAATCCATTGCTGGACATATGCCTCATACATGTTTAATTAAAAGCATCCCTGGTCTTCTTGGTCTATCGTCTTCGGACAATCTGGTAATATATTTCTTCTTTATCAAGTACTAGCGACCCGCCCCGGCTTCGCATGGGCATAAAAACCGTCATCTTGAATAACTCTATCTATTAAAAAAACCGCATCAAAATCCGTTGCGTAGTTTTAAAGATTTAAGCATACATAGGGATATAGGGACAGAGTAAGCGACTTTGTTTTATACTATGTAGTGATAGTGATTTTTTTTACTCATGTTAAGAATCAAATAAAGTAGCTCCAGCAGGAAGATATAGAAAATTCTCTCATTAAAATTCCATTACGCCGTCCTACGGAATATGACCATGGATTTGACGGGGCGATGAAATTATTTTTTCAACAACCTGTATTTTGGATGACAGAAATTGCAGTGTTTTACAATGTTGTAAAACTAAAAGTAGGTTGTGTCAGAATATTTTGTAGGATGTGTTTTACGGCCTTGGATACAAGTTTTTCTTCCTTTGGCATTTTTTTCTTTACGTTATGTATATTCGATAAGTTGTTTTTTTTAACATGACTACTGAAACTGAACACTATTTCGTTCATTGTATTCTAATAGTTTTATCTTCGAGTAGCTAGTTGCTTTGGAGCCACAGTTTTACTTCATTTCGCCAAATGTATATTTTCTTTGATTTCGAATAATTTTTAAAGTCCATATAATTGTGAGAAAACAATATCTTGTTTAAAACGTAAGAACCTTTATTAGCCAAAGTCACAATCGCAAAACGTTAACGAGGTACGACAAGAACATAATGTATGGGATTGACATAAGATTGAACACGTGATTTACCGCAGCTTATTTTGTTCTTGTCGACATTCGTTAGCGTTTTGAAATTGTCACTTTGTTAGTAGTGGTGACTTATGTTCTTTATCGCACTAAGTAGATAAGAGTTTGTACACAAGAAAATACGAACCAACTGAGTTCTCGCTTTCTTACACACAATATCCTTGTTAAGTTTTTAAGTGCCTATGTAGGCATAATTGTTGATTTTATACTAAAATATACATTTTAGTAAAAAATTCTCTGTTTCACAAAAATTACAAAAATCTACAAATTTGTATTTTAATTTTATTAAAAAATACGGACTGTTGCTAAAACGTTTATTAAATGCACAGTTATTTTGAGTGCGATATTCTAGTTTAGTATTAAAATGGATATTTTTAAGTAAACAATTTTTATATTGGAAACATATGTTACTAATTTCCGGTCAGAGCGTCAAAGCTCTTTGGCATAAAAAGTTTGGTAAAATAAACATAATTCTTTATAGCACATGTAAACATATACAATGAAAGACAGACAATCATATTATATTATCCTCATTATTTATGACTTCTCAATCAAACAAACTTAAATGTAAGTGAAGTCAGTCGGGAAGTAAGGTTTTTTTTTATTAGCGCCCGGTAACATCACGGTACATACCTATGTACCAATCCGTACCGGACGAGAGATTGGTACGCTTCAGGCTGGGTCCCAGTGAAAGGAGCGGGGTTGGTGCTCCTGTGTGTACACGTGATTAGTGCCAAAAGCTTAGACGCGAACTGGTAAATCGGTCCTAGCTGATAGTCCCTACAACATTGTCTTTGAATACCTTTCCAATTTAACTTTTGTCTTTTATTTCATAATTAACTAAGCCGTCCTTTTCTGATGCCGTATTCAAATAGAAGGCTGGCTCGCCCTGTAATCATGCCTCCGATTGCATTGATTGACCTTTATGCAAATCGGAATTTGGAGTGAGTCGGCGCGGTGGCTTAATTGAATAATTTACCTGGCGGAAATAATCTGGTAGCCAAATAATAGTATTTTGTTAGGCTCTATTTTATATTTAGATTTGAGTAAATCTGTATCTGTTTTAAATTTTGATTAATTCAATTTAATTTAAATTTTGATGGAATTCTTTGATTTTGGTGGTCAGTCGGATATTCTCTGTGATGATAAGGTTCTGGTCTAACTTTGGAGGGTAGTGGCTATAGGTTCATTAACTAGTCACAGGTACACTTATTCGATGGCTCAGCGATCTACGAAGTTAATCTTAGTTTGCGGATCGAGAGAATGCCAGAATGTTCTATTTATATAATATTATATAGGTATACTTACGTTTATTTATAGGTAATTTACCTAAACCAGCATTTAGTATGGGATGGAGTGGAGAGAAGCACTAAAAATACATCGTATATATTACAAATTTCACATTAAAATTTAGTAAGGTACAGTCAACTTTAGTGGACCTGAACGTAGCGAAAGACATGGCCAATTACTGGGCAAAGTCAATTTAGAGTCCATATAGTCATTGAGACTCGAAAAGAAGCAGAAGGTAAAAATAAAAAAAAAAAAAATACATACGAGTAGTATAAAACAACGTCGCTTTCCGCTGTCTGTCCCTATGTATGCTTAGAAACTACGCAACGGATTTTGACGCGGTTTTTTTAATAGCTAGAGCGATTCCGGAGGAAGATTTTTACGTCCGCGCGAAGCCGAGGTGGGTCGCTAGTTATTTATACAACAATGCACTTGTCTGCTGGTAGAAAAAAATATTTAGAAATAGGCAATGTAATTTGCCTATAATGAGTATGATAATATTATTCAAACAAACTACCAAATTATAATAAAGGTCGGTCTCAAATCTTTCGATCCTTTCCAATTAGTTCTTTATTGGACCAAAAACCCCTCGTAGCCGGAGCACCCTTTACATTTTAATGAAACCTTCGTTTCAAATACATGAAATAGGTTAGTAATGTACTCAGTATCATGTAGATTTTGAGATAGAGAGGTTACAAGGCTAAGTAGAAATTGTATGTGCTTCTGTCGGTATTCATTAGCCTATTTCTGTCTCATAATTATTAGGATAGAAATAGAAATTGCCTTCTGAGTACGCCCCAACGAGAATTCTCAATTTTCACAGCATGTTAAGCTGTTTATCGAGACAAATAACCGGCGACCCCGTCACATCTCAAGCCATATGACTTTCAAGTCTAGTATTTACCAAAGTGCGATATATTTTTATGATATCTTTGACAATCATATCGGTGAAAACACAAGTCTTGAAAATTAATCTGTAAATCCCAATGTATTTTTTTAAAAGAATTGTGCCGTTATTCGCAATGTAACAACCGTAAAATTGTTTTTCCCTAAAATATAAAATTTTCATTTTTGTTCTGTTCTCTGATAAAGAGAATAAGTTATTTAAAAAAAAGGTTGTATAAAAGAGGTATCTATTTGTGGTAATTAGTTGTTTTTTAATATCTACCGAATGAAATCTACTCGTAAATAAAGAAACGGCACATACTACTGCAATTTCAAACGACATTTCTGTAACACAAGAAAAAAAAGTAAGAAACCAAATCCGAGCATTCTATTTATTCATATTATCCGCAATACATTTGCGCCAGAATATTACAACCCTACAGTACGCAGCCAATTACAAGATTTTCCGCACATAACCTAAACTAATAAACCACATTCGCACTCCTGCCCAATTCAGTCGAGTTTTGGTGGCGAGATTTCGTAAATAATTTTGAGGAATCGCTGCTAAATTTATGTCAACCATAAAACACTTACCGCCATTTCAAATATTACACAACGATTTAACTCTGCACATTTCTCACATTACATTATATAAATTAAATAGTTATTTGCTACCAACAAAGGCTGTTTTAGCTTATGACCGGATGTACTTCTTCTTCATCGGTCCCTCAATGCTGAGGATTGTGACCACATAATGTGTTTCCAGAGTGCGCGATCAGCAGTACTACGGACCGCATTATACATTTTATACATGCTGCCTCCAGCAGCTCTCATCACGCTGTCTACCCATCTCGCAGGAGGCTTTCCTCTGGCGCGTTTTCATCTGTTCTGCCCAGTATTGTGAGTTTTTCCAGACAGTGACTAGGTGATAGGTGATAGCATAATGTGTCCGAAAAAACTAAGGGCCCTTATCTTTCCGGATGTACTAAAACCATCTTAAAACGCTCGAGATTTAAAATGTTTGCTTGATTAATGCCAATGAGGTAACTCATTTACGGACAAAGAGGTCATCGCGTTTTAGCGGACTTTTGTGATAAAAATTAGACTATGGTTAAAAAAAAACAAAACTGTTATTAAGCAACTACTATATTAATAAACAAACTTTCTTTTTCAAATAGTTAGCCACATAAAGCCTTTATGGAAATTTTATTTTTCTATAAAGCCCGCTGTTAAAGTATATTACTTATGTATTTTGCTCCTGATGACGTCGCGACGGCTTAAATGTAATTACTACCATATGATTAACCAATAAACCTACTCGTAATTATATAAGTAGTAATAAAACCAGTTTAAACTAATAATGGAACCTAGTTGAGATTAGTCTGCGCTGTTCTATCGTAAACCTTGATTAAGTAGGTAGCTGTTTAATTAATTTCTTTAATTAAAGGTAGCATCTTTTAAAAACTGAAAGCATTGAAGAAACCCCTTATCCGTATAAACTCATTTAACTTTGACAACTGTCTATCTATTCATACCTCGAATACGCAAACATGCGTATCCGTATAGATTCGCAAGGACTTAATTGAAATTCGCGTCACCCACCGCATAGATCATGCGACGAAATGTTTAGTCAAGGTTACTTTTGCACGATATTATTCGACCCTACTACGAATTTTGATCGACAACCTCCGTGGTGTAAAGGGCAACGTTAACCTGCTGATCTAGAGGTTCTGAATTTGATTCCTTCCAAGGTAAGTCGCGAACTGGTGTCTTTCTAATTGTCTTGGGTCACTTGGATGTATATCTAGGTTAGTTTTTTATTATTAAATTTAGGTAGTATGGTTGTAACACAAGTTTCAGACTAACTTACTAGCTTAATCTGTGTGATTTGTTCTTGCATATTATATTTTAATAACATTGTAACGAGTTTATAAAATCCAGCTAGTCTAGAACGAGCGACGGTATATAAAGATTTTATATGTCACACTTTAAGATCCTTCGTTTCTGAATACAAAAATAATTTTATTATATAAGCGTAGATTTTGGCATTAAATGTTAAGTTTTAATTTTATTTAAACACATTTTTATTTTATTTTTATTTTCCTCCTGCGCTATTTACAATCAACGTTTACTAATTTTTAACCAAATATTTTATTTCACTGAAGGTTTTCGAAAAGTTTTGGCTATATAAGTACTAGGTACTACTAAATAACTACTACACAAATAGGTGGTTATTTTTGTACAAATAATCTGAATTCACAATATTTCAATTTTTTATAGGTACCTCAAATTGTTAACTACTTTGAAGTTTATGTTTTAATAATACCGTAAAAAAAAATTCGACCATTTTTATCGCTTATTTATCGAAATATTCCCAAAAAACTTTGTGCAGTCCCAATGGCGGATTAACGTCGTGTACACCTTTGCGCATTAATACAGTATAATTAAAAAATTGAGGTGTCAAATGTCATTGTCAAATTAAATAAAGAGATAGTCTGTGGTTTGAGCATTCCTATCAATCACCTTAGATCATGTACCTATAGATGTACAAATAGCATGGCGGCACATGAGACAGAAGATGGACTTTCCTATTTCGCCATCTCATTTTCGCAGGAAATGACAAATCATAACTACATCTATATTATTTCTAAATCTATGTTATCACCACTACCAACCGAAAACAAAAACAAACAAACGTCAAACGTCAATCGTGACAATGTCAATTTCATTATTTTTATTTATTTAACTCGTGTAAGCAATGGTAATGGGTTTATTTATCCTCTAAAGCATTTTTTGAATTTACAAAACTTTAAAAATATTTTTCTATAACTTAGATCTAAAATATCACGAAAAGAAAAAATACATGTTTCCTAGTTTTCAAAATACTATTTACTGAGCATAAGAAAACAAATGGCCAAAAAAATTAAATGTTGCAATTATATTTTAATAGTGAGAACAAAAAACGGGGTTACAACGGGAACAAGTGAAAATGCCAATGCAAAAACCAATTCTGACAATCACAAAGCTGTTTCACACCCAGTTTATTAGAACCCTTCCCCTTGCTATCCATTCATAGTATCGCGAATTTAATTAATCCCCAATGTTGGGAATGATAATTGAAGATTGCTAAGGAATTTGAAGGGTGTCACGGAATTGGTGCGCAATAATACGTAATGGAGTAGTTAATATAGTTTGATTGTTGATTTGGATGCAGATGTGTAGATTCCAGTGAATTTCATGGTGGAGGCATCTATTGTTAATACGTAAACGATGTTGTAGACTGTGTTTGAACGCGAAATTGCTTTCCATGACACACGTTTATCATGCGATTTAGTCATCCTTCTGGTACAAATTTGGAACGATCCATTGAATTTCTGTTACATCTCAAGCTTTGGTTTCGAAGACCGGGGTGTGGTAAAAAGTGTTGTATTATCGCTAATCTGGAGGTATGGCTTCAATTGCCAATCAGGGCACGTTGTAAAATGGTCTTTTTCATATTGTCCTGGATCTGGACGTTTACAATTTTAGCATGAGAACATAATAATACTTCATACAAGTCCCATCTTATTCGTGACTCTAAGATACTGTTTGAATTATGATTCATTTAAAACAAAAGAAACATTTTTTCTTTGCATAACAGAAGTGGAAAATTATTCTAGTGATGCCGAGATAGGTAATGTATTTCTTTCTTGAATGAATGAACTTGGAAATATTCAAGGAATATCTTTGCCCTGGAAATATTATTTTGAGAGCTTCGCAACCAATGGGATTATATAACTCAGCCTTTCTTTTGTTTATCCGTCAGTCTGTCCAAATATTAAACTTTGTCGATCTTGTCGAAGTCTAATAGGCTGCGGTAACCACTTGCCATCGGGTGGGTGCCTGTTTGCTTACAAAACGAGTTTAATTAAAAAAATTGAAACTATCACGCACTTTTCGATAAAGTACAAATAAATTCCAAATGAAAACGTTTCCAAAAACTCGTTCTTAGAAACTTACAACAGCTTTTCAATATAAATTTTGGTAAGTTCCTGTTTCATGACAAAACTTGGAGCACGAAATATCTTTTATCGTGGGATCTCTCCACGCAATTAAGTCTCGATTGGTTTCTGATTCGATTCCGATTCGGGGACTTAATAACCTTAATTTTGTTGACCAGATCAAAAGCGTAGACCATATTAACTCAATTCAACATGCTGAATTGAATAAACAATATTTTAAGTGCCTATATGACATCTATTAATATTTCACTATATATATATATAGTGGATTTCCACTATTAGTAAATCATTAAAGTATATAAGGTATTACAACTTATTTCCTATTTATAAACAGTAACGAATGTTCAAAGTTGCTTGTTTAAAAAAGGTCAAAAAATGAATGGGCATTTTTTTATTCAAAGTTTTTGTGACAGCTTGGCATTTCTTTATTAGTTTTGATAGCAGCAGACTGTTATTATTGCTTGAGTTTCATGCATTTTCCAACGGAGACAAATATACATTATTGTTCTTCATGTATTTTTTTCGTTATAGATAAATAAATGATATATTAATATAAAAAAAAAACAACAAAAAATTTACGCTAATGTTTTTTTTTGGATAAAGGGTCATTAATTGGAAATATTTTTAGTCAGTGCTTTTTTCGGTGATTGGTTTTTTTTTAAATAGTACTTTTATTATTTTAACGATTTGTTAAGTAGATGACTGCACGTTTTAACACATGTGTAAAATACAAACCAACAAAATCTTTGAACTGTCAGCAACTTAATGTTTCACAGCTGCACCACAACAGCAAAAATAGTCTAAATATTTCGGCTACCAAATATGCCTCTGATGTAAAAGGAACCTTTTTGTATCGCACCCATGTTTCCTTGAAATGCAATGTCGGCAGGTTCTTTCATGTCTCGAAGAGCCACTCGGTTTGTGCGTGACCCTTCGGAGGGCATATTGCTTTATTTATATTTTGTCCTATATCTTTGGCCCGATTCATAAATTCTAGTAGCAAATCAAGGCAGGTTGTGTCAAGCATAAATGGAATAAGATTTACGTTTTTATTTAATTTGCTCGATATTTAATTGACTCATATCAATATTGTTCGAAAAGCAAACTAAATTTATTTATACCTCTACTTTACAAACTGTAGCATTCTTATGGAGGGTTGATGTTATGTTGGCAACCAGCGGTTAAAATGCATTTTTTATTTAATTTATTTTTTGTTAAGTATAATAATACTAATATTTATATTAATTAAAATTATTTATTATCTTTATTTTTTGGGAGATTTATTCATTAAAACATCATATTTAAGAGGTTTGATTTTGGGAAAAGATTGTTTCATAAGTCATACAATTCAAAATCCTAAGGCTTCATTCATCATTAGTTGATGCGTTATAATAATAATTTAATTGATAACCCAGAGTTTTATACTAGATACTTTGCCGAAGCCACTTTCAGTTATTTCATAAGCAAAGGAAGTACGGCTTCTAAAGATGGGACAAAACATGACAGCGAAGGAGATATTTTCGGGCCAGGATATAAATAAAATTACAAAAAGGAAAATATTCCTGTCAGGTTAGGACTCTCTTAGAAGCTGATATCTGACGGGAGTGTATGTTCCTTAAATTAGATTGACGTTTCTTTGTCATTGTGATCGAATACGAGATGTTTATGATGTGAAAATAATATTTTGTTTCTGGATACTAGTAGCTGTTAAACTATATTTTGCGAGAAATTTTATATGCGAATGCCAGGAAATCAACAGAAAACATTAGACGACAGCGCCTTATATTCGTAAAATAAACCTACTAAATGAAAAAGTTTTTTTATGTATTGCCAGAAAATAATTAAAAGTTTTTTTTTAATGGTTTCAATTTGATATTCTGCCACTTCTTTCAATGTTAGTCTCCAACGCTTGAATTTGTATTAAATGTCTGTTGTCGTAATTTTTTATGACATAAATCTATAATGTTGAAAAAATATTAGTCTATAGCTTTAACCTTCCTCGATGTTGAACCCACTGACAGATAAAGAGACGAACGGACGGACAGTGGCTTAGTATGACCCTTATCAAACTTTGTATACTGAACCCTAAATAAAAATCACCAACTAAATTCATCCGCAAACAACTTAAGCTAGCAAAAAATAATTAAGCATAAAGACTAATTATTTTTTCGCCGCCTTCGCCACTCTATCACATAAACTTCCACTTTTAATTACCAAGATACATTAATTAGAAATTTTTCGAGGCTGTCAAAGCCGGCGCGACACTCGAGTCTTTACGTCTGTTCAACTGCCTCCTACAAGGTGTAAAAGCGAATCAGATCGTTTGAAGTCTAAGGCACAAGGGGAGAGGCTTTTCAGCCGCGCCAGACGCACTTGCCGAGTGCTACTCAAAAACATCAAAGGCTAGAACATAAAGATACAGACTTGGATGTAAAAATCTAGATACAATGTGCTGACCCTGATTTTGAGATAAGAAGCGTACAAAAAATTAAGAATTGCTTCATTAATGTCAGGTCGAGCCAATTTTGAATGGTTATTTTGTTGTCACAAGTTGATTTGAATTTAATTCTAAAGTTCCGAATCACATTATCGAGTTGCCATAGTAAATAGGTTAAATTAAAAAAGGAAGGCATTTACTTTTTCCATAGTTAATTAATCAATACGATAGAACACAGTACGTTAATTTTTGTTTTTTATTTTAAAAGTGTGTTTTTTTTTTAATTATTTAAACAATTACGTTTTACCGGCAAATTTTATATTTTTATTATATTTATGAAGTTGAAGTTGAATGAAGCGTAGACAGAGAGATAAAAGATATTTTTAGGAGTCAAAACTAGTATTCTTAGGAACGTATACTTACATGTAAGACATGAAATTTTAAAATTATAAACTTGATGTATTCGTAAAGATACTATATTAATTCAATAAAAAACGCACGCAATTTACTAAAATAGCATATTTTTTAAAATCCTATATAATATAGCAAAAATTCACAGGCACACAAGTAATAATGCCGTATCCATGAAACAGTCATTCTCATATCGGGGTTAACTACACTTTCAAATCGACATACGATCTCTTTTTTACTAAAAATAGCATATTCCCTTTCTTTAAATCCTACATAATATAGTACAAACTCACAGGCACACTAGTTTTGTAATTATACCGTATCCATTGAACATAGTCATTCTCATATCAGGGTTAACTAGACTTTCAAATCGACATATGATCTCTTTTTTCAACTTTGCATTTTTGTAAAAATATTAGTTAAGAAAGTCTGCTTGTTATATTTTTTTAAACCTATGTATTAAATTGGCTTTTTATAACGCGTTTACAAAGCTTTGGAAAATTATTTCTTGTCTGAAAATAACTATAAAGTCAGTTAGTGTTAAAATGCTAAGTGCTACTGAGCAAATATTTTGTTAAAGAGGAAAATATCCATACAATATTAACATAAAAACAATTTCATGTTAATATTAAGATCGTTACCTCGTTGGCTGCAGAATCCAAAAAATCACACACACTCGAAAAAAACGCGGAGTGTAAATTAAATTGCGGTAAATTCAATTTGGATTACTTGTTCTCAAAAAGGATCTCTGAAAATTCTTGTTTCACCAATACCAATATAGACTTATTTGCATAAGAAATTTATCAAAGTAGATCTTATGTAGATCTAATAAGGTAGATTTTTCGTTTTTATAACTGAAAATGGTTTGTACGAGTTGTTTTTTTACCTTTGATTCGTGGTGACAGAATGAGTAACGATGTGTCTAACATATTGCGTTTGCCACAAATAATGCTGTAGCTAATCTTTTTGGAACATTTTGAGTTTTCTTACTTTGTGAAAGTTGTGATATTTTAATAGTGACGAATGAGTTATTTATTTTATCCGACTGCAAGAAAGGGTTATGTTTTTAAAAACATGTCTTTCTTATCAATAAATATCACAAAACACACACTTTGCGTAAATCAATATCAATCAATAATTATTTTTTATAATTTAGTCAATTTATGAAGGTTATATTGCTCCTATATTAATTTTAGACAAATAAACATCATTAGCATAATTAACTCAATTCAAAGGACAAAAAAAAGAACTTTACCTAAAATAACAAAATGTATATATAACCTAAATATGTTACGTTATAAAATGGAATATATTTAACTAACTTGAAAAGTAAAATTATTATTTTTATAAAAAAAAATTCATTTGCACAGAAAAATATATATTGGAAAATTGAATTAACAGGACTCCAAGCGATTTAAAGACATTAAAAATTCATCGATCATCTCGAACACTGGCAGTAGGTACGAAATACTTATTTTTTCATTGACGTTCTCAATTTAAAATCAAATTACGTGATGAGCGTGCCAAGTTTCGAAACATGAACAAATACGGAATAGAGAGAAAACTTTACATAAATATCATGTGCGTGAATTAACATCAAGCCTTACTATACATAAATAGATATTTCGTTAATTATTACGTAATATACGTGTTTTTCCCCCGAAGGGTAAAAAACACTTATTTGGGTTTCAGCCGGTAGGCTTGACCCACTATGAGATATACCTTCAGAACATCGGCGCCATCAAGCGGAATGTATGCACAACTTCTGCCTAAACGTCTGGTTTCCCCAAAATGGAGGGAGCATACGAAGGAGGGGGTCAGCGCGGCTGTGGTGGTAGCCATCTTGTTAAGTCAGTATCTGAAGAATCGAAGCGAGGCATAAGCCGGCAAGAAAACAAAACTGGTGGGTCAAGCCTACCGGCTGAAACCCAAATAAGTGTTTTTTACCCTTCGGGGGAAAAACACGTATATTTGGGTGTTCGAGCCTTTCGGCTTGACCCACTATGAGATCTTTACTATCTGCCGGCGCTGACACCGTGTACTGTGATAAGGTTCCTATTTTCGACGTTGCTAGGGCAACGGAAGGTAAGTTTAAAGTAAATTACATAGAATTTTTAATCAACAAGAGTTTTTATTTATTTAACAATGACGCAAAACTCCAACTTCAAAATCAACATTTGAATACCAATAACGTTTTATCTAAGTATCGGGGATGATCCCCCTAATGGATTTAGTTTATAGTGTATGAAAACAATCTGATACAGTGTAATGAGAATCATCAGAATTCTTAATTATGTCCTTATAATAGTGTTTAAGAAATGTTGAAGCGCTACGCCAATTACCTTTGCGCAGTACTTCGTCTAAGTCTAAATGTTTCTTAGAATAGTTATTTGAAGAGACCGCAGATCGGAAACTGCCCGGGGATCCTTTTATATTAGCTTCTCTAAATGCTATTCTTATCCAGCCAGCAATTACTGACCTGGACGCTGCCTTCACCTTTCCTCTTGTGGTGATAAACAAATTAAATAATTGATCGTTAGCTTTACGACGTGATTCGGAAAGCTTTATAAGTAATGGTACCCAGTAACAAATATTGAATATAGGATTTTGACTCTTCGAGAGACACCAGCCGGATTGACGATAGTCAAACGTGTCGGTTTTGGATCCGAAGACTGGCCAAAAGACGATTCTTTCCTCGTTAACTTCACAATTATCCTCATCAATATGTAATAATGTTAGATCATGCAATCGACGACCCGAAGCCAAAAGCAGTAGCAACGCTACATGTTGAGATACTTGGAATAGGCTGGTTTCATTAATATATCGACCTTCTATCCATTTTATGAGTTCTTCTACGTTCCATGTTGTTGCGGTCCTTTTTGGTGGGTTCTTTAGCAATATTGCTTTTAGGGTTTTCTTCACCAATGGATGATTACTAAGAGATTGATTAATCCTGGGCTTCGTAAAGGTTGCCACAGTGGACTTATGAACTAAAATTGTTCGGGCTGCAAAGTTTTTGATTACGCTAAGGTGGATGAGGTATCTCGCTAGGTCGTTAGCGTTTGGAGTAGGAATCGAAACGTTGTTGTCTGTTGCCCACTTAGACCAGGTGGTCCATACTTGTTTATATATTTTAAAGGTAGATGGTCTCCATGAAGATTGTAGGAATTCCTGTTCTACTTTATTCCAGTGACCAATTTCACTGGCCCAGCCCGTATTTTCCATACCTCCAAAGTTAATTTCCGTATGTCCCGAGGTGTCCGATTTGTTTTGTCATCGCGGAGGTAAAGCCAAAGATGTTTGATGCGATACGGGGGTCGTATCGCTCTTTTCTTTAGTTCTGCACGCCAAAAAGCTTTCTCCCATCTGGGTACTATCAATAGATAGTGTCCCTGGGAGATATTTAGGTGCTGGAGGACGCGAGGGATTAATGCCGGAGGAGGAAATATCCACCCCAGTTTGTATTTCCAGATCCTGCTGAACGCATCCGTAAATTCGCTTCGGGTGTCTCTCAAGTCTTCGCTTACGTATTTCGGGACTACCGCAGATGCTTCCGATGCAAATAAGTCTATGGTTGGTGTTCCCATTTTCTTGAAGATTCTTATGCAAATTTTGCTGTTTAGATGCCACTCCTGTAAGCTCTGCATTCTGGATAGACTGTCGGCCGATTCGTTGTACCTGCCCGGCAGGTATCTTGGGAGCAAGGTGATTTGTTCTGCTTGAGCAAGAGTTAAGATCTTTGACGCTATTTGGAGGAGAGTTTTTGATCTGGTACCTCCTTGCTTTCTGATATAAGCTGCGGTTGTGCGATTGTCTGTTTGTAAGATGACAGTTTTTTGGCGCAAATCTTGCTTTTCTCGTTTTAAGACTTCGTAGACAGTCCATAATTCCTTTCGATTGCTGTGCCAGGGTTTTTGTGAGGCGGTCCAGAAACCGAAAAGTTTTTTGTCGTTTACTATTGCCCCCCAAATTCTTTTCAATAAAATTTTAGACGAAGAACGTGTACCCCAAATCTGGACAAAATCGGAAATCATATTGCTGTATAAAAAGGGAGACCCAGCTGATATAGCCAACTACAGGCCCATAAGCCTTATGTCCGTCTTGTATAAACTGTTTGCGTTGTGCATACTCGAAAGAATATCGTCAGATATTGACAAACGCCAACCATGTGAACAAGCTGGTTTTAGAAAAGGCTTTAGTACGATTGATCATATTCAAGTTATAGAACAAGTCATAGAAAAATATTCAGAGTTCCAACGACCTTTATACATAGCTTTTATTGATTATAAAAAAGCCTTTGACTCTATATCCCATAACAGTATATGGTCAGCGTTAAGCAAACAAAATATAGAACCTAAATATATAAACATCCTAAAAAATATATATTCAAATAGTACTAGCAAGGTGAAATTAGACAGAAAAGGCAAAAGCATTGACATAAGGCGAGGAGTGAGACAGGGTGACCCAATTTCACCAAAATTGTTTATAGCTGTCTTAGAAGATATAATGGGGGATCTACCATGGTCAAATCAAGGAATCCGTATAGATGGAAAGTTCATGAGTCATCTAAGATTTGCAGACGATATTATACTACTATCCGAAGATCCCAACAAACTGAGTACCATGATAAGCGAACTACAATCGGCCAGTGCACGTGTAGGTCTAGAAATAAACACTGACAAGACTAAAATCATGACTAATAACGATGAAAGTATAACTATATTAGAGAACAACACCCCACTAGAATATGTACAAAATTATGTATACCTAGGTAAACAAATTTCATTCAAAAAAGATAGAAATATTGAAGAAATTAAAAGAAGAATAGCATCTACTTGGAAAAAGTTCTGGGCACACAAAGAGATACTAAAATCAAAACTTTCACTAAAAACTAAGAAGTTAGTAATGGATTCAGCTATACTACCCTGCCTAACATATGCTTGTCAAACCTGGATATTTGATTATAAAGCCATTAACAAAATCATGATAACACAGAGAGCAATGGAAAGAAGTTGTTTGGGCATCACACGAAAAGATAAACTGAGTAATAAAACTATACGAAACAAAACAAAAGTTACTGACGCTATGAAATTTGCGCTAAGCATGAAGTGGAAATGGGCTGGACATATTGCCAGATATACCGATGACAGGTGGACTATGAAAGTAACCAAGTGGAAGGGACCTCATGGCTGGAGAAAGAGAGGCCGCCCAACCGGCAGATGGCAAGACGAAATAGTCTCTACCGCGGGGAAAAACTGGTTGCAAGTAGGAAAAGATAGAGACAGATGGAAAAATTTGGAGGAGGCTTTTACCCGAAAGGGGTCCACGCAGTGAATTGCATGCTAATTAGAATAATAATCACAATGTGGAAATATTATAATACTAATACAATTTTAAATCGAATAACTATTTTTAAACAATTTCATTTATTAATTTTACAATGTATTACAAAAAAAAAAAAAAAAACTATTGTAACTGCATGGAATAAATAAAGCTTTATTATTATTATTATTATATCCTTTATTCATCTTTGTCTCATTTTTTACATTTTTAAATATTAATTATATATAAAAAAGAAAAACATTTAAAAATATAAAAAAAGGGGCACCCATCGGCAGCGGAGTGAAGACCCAAGCTGCCGGTGGTCAGGGCTCCAGAGTGAGGAATCTTCTCACAATGCGGGCCGTATCCAGAAGTACTGCCTTCTGTATTTGTGTCTTGACCCAACTGCCAAGCGAGAGTCTCTCTAGGTGACGGTCGAGACTCTTCGCTATAAGTCCGTTCGTGCTCACGACAATTGGAACAATTACCGTTGAGTCAACATGCCACATGGCGGTAACCTCGTGGGCCAAGTCTAAGTACTTGGAAAGTTTATCTTAGCAACTGTACAGAATGGGTGTAGGGCTGGGTCCCGTGGTACAAAAGAGCTTCTCCTCATTGACAGGACCATATGCCAACAGGTCCGTCGAAACAGGAAAAATCTTTCCGTTGCCTGGATTGACTACAAAAAGGCCTATGATTCGGTGCCTCATTCATGGCTGAGACGGGTACTGGAGTTGTACAAAATAGACTCAACTCTACGTTCCTTTCTCAGCACTTGTATGGGACAGTGGACCACGGTCCTTTGTAAACCAGGTGGCGGGATTTCTCCTGGTTCGATGAACCCAATACGGATACAACGTGGTATTTTCCAGGGTGACAGTCTGAGTCCTTTGTGGTTTTGTCTGGCTCTGAATCCGCTTAGCACTTTGTTAAAGGATTCAGGGCTAGGTATACGTCTTCGGAGAGGGGGTGAGATCATTTCTCATCTGTTATACATGGATGACCTCAAGTTGTTTGCACCAAAAAAACCAGATCTTGTGAAGTTGCTGAAAGTAACTGAAACTTTTAGCAACGCCATTTGTATGGAGTTTGGTGTTGACAAATGTGCGGTCATGCATGTGGAACGGGGTAGAGTTGTAAACTCTGACAGATTGCAACTCTCCGAGAATATGATTCTCAATTCCCTTTCCGAGGCAGAAACATACAAATACCTTGGTATGTCAGAGTCTCTCGGTATATCTGATAGAGACATAAAACAATCAGTGACGGAACGTTTCTTTGGCCGGCTGAAAAAAGTACTGAAAAGTCTTTTATCGGGTGGCAATAAGGTTCGTGCTTTCAACGGTTGGGTTAGCAACCGTTGAAAGGTTGGGTATGCCTTTACTTATATACACCTTTGGCATATTAAGGTGGACTCAGACTGAACTAGACGCCCTGGACGTAAAGGTCAGAAAAATGCTTACGACGTATCGCATGTATCATCCACGATCATCGGTGATGAGATTGTACATCCCACTGAAGTGTGGAGGGCGTGGCTTTCTTAATGCCAAAAACCTACACAACCGAGAGGTGTGCAATCTCAGGAAATATTTCCAACAACGTGAAAGTGGATTACATTGCGACGTCGTAGCAGTTGACAATGGCCTGACACCACTATCCATGGCGAACAGGAACTGGCGCATACCACAGGTGTTTACTACCCAGAGTCGCATGGACGTATGGAAGAGTAAAGAGCTGCACGGGCGGTTCTACAAGGCCCTTCATGGACCTGATGTAGATCTGCTCGCGTCGGTGGCCTGGCTACGTTTTGGTGATCTCTTTGGAGAAACCGAAGGTTTTGTCTGTGCAATTATGGACGAAGTTATCAAGACGAATAACTATCGGAAATATATCCTGAAGGACGGTACGGTCGACATATGTCGCGCATGCCACCGTCCCGGAGAGTCACTCAGGCATATAGTTTCCGGTTGTTCTCATCTTGCTAACGGCGAGTACTTGCATAGGCATAATCAAGTAGATTATGCCTAATTATTATTATTATTATTTGTATCTCCTTTGAGAATCACGGGTCTATTCACCCCGGACTTTTGAGAGGCTTGCGCGGGGATATTGATCCAACGCGTAGAGGCTCTTTGGAGAAGTTGATGTTATGTGGTGCTCCTGCCAAAACCTGTTCCCAGCTATATCAATAGATGATATATCCATGAACAGGTCTCGGCAGGAGGAGGAACTAGGTATCGGTAATTGTTTGTGCCTGTCTTGATTTGGAAGTAGTTTTGCGGCAACTTGAATTGGTCTGCAATGGAGAAAACCCAAAGGAACGGCGTTAGCTGCGAAATTAAGTTTTCCAAGAAGATGTTGAGCATCCATCCAGCTCCAACTATTTTTATGCAATATCTTATTTAAGGTGCTTGAAATGTTTTTAATTTTTGGGCTGGGGAGTGTTATTGTATTAGCATCTGTATCCCATATAAGGCCAAGATACTCTATTTGTTTTCGGGGTTGTAGATTCGACTTTTCTAAGTTTACTTGCCAACCAAAATCGTTCAAAAGGAAGACTGTGACCTGCGCTTGTTGTGATAACATGGTCGCATTTTCATTTAAAAGTAAAAAATCATCTAGGTATACGATGACTCTCAGGCCTTTTTTGCGTAAAAGGAATGCAATCCAATTGGAGATTTTGCTAAAAATAGATGGAGCGCTCGACAGTCCAAATGGTAGGCAGTTCATGTTATAAATATTGCCTTCAAAACCTAATGAAAGGTATCGCCTATGAGCGTTGGCAATTGGAATGTGATAGTACGCATTAGATATGTCAATTTTTACTAAAAAATCACCTTTTAGTATTGATTGAGATACCTTTTTTAAATTTATCAATCGAAATTTAGGCGGGTGAACATATGCTATATCAATAGCGATTAAATATATATATATATATTTTTAATCGCTTAAGATTAAAGATTAGTCTATGAGATCCATTAGGTTTTTGTCTTAGGAAAATGGGTGACAAAAAGCCGTTTTTAAAAACGTTTTGTGATATAGCCCCCATTTGTAGTAAATTCCCAATCTGATCAGACATCTCGTCTGATCGCCTTGGTTCGATTAGTTGCCCATTTTTCTTTGACATATTAATGATGCGATAGCCTTTTAATACTTTAAGAATTATTTCAGGAGCACCAAGGACTTCCCAAACTAATCTTAGCTTTAAGTTGGCCCGCACGAAAACTAGATTTACGAGTAATTACCTTAGGCCTTTTTTTCATTTGATTGAGAGGATTTTGGTTTGTTTGTGGAGTGATTATCATGTTTCCATGAGGGACGAAAATTCTTCCCCGTATGCTTCTTGTTATGTGGTCTGTTATTATTATGAAAATTCCGGTTTTTGGAAGATATGTTTTTGCCAATCGTTTTGCGGTTATGTTTAGGGTTAGTTGTTTTCCTCGGGAAAAATTTATGTGCCCCTCCTTGCTCTTTGACAACTTCCGAAAGCATTTCCTCAGCGAAGAGATGAGTCTCTGATGGAGGAATGTCGTGAAGGAGGTCATTTAAGACTTTATTTGCGCCCTTGTAGGTTTCCCTTCGTGTTTGAATGACCTCTGCCCGTCGCCCGCACGTGTATTGTAATAAGTTATCGGAGATCTTCTTAAACTCGCTATTGTTATCGAGGAAAAGCTTTTGTACTTCTTGTCTGCACTTTTTATCGAGCTTTTTCGAAGTTTCTTCAAAAGCAGATCTCTGCAGAAGAAGGCCATAAGTGATGGCTCCCAGTGTTAAGTCGGCTTTCTCCAAGTGGTTAAGGGATGTCCACGCCGGTGTATTTGAAGCGAGAAGGGAGTTAACCTTAAGTGCGCTGAATACAGGCGTTGCATGGAAGTTCTTTTGTACGTCAGCATATCGTACGTTTTTCCAATTGCTGTCTCCTAGACGTTGGCATTTTCGACCCTGTTCAATTAAGGGAGGTTTCGCTTTTGCTAGCTTCGGTTCTGCTTCAGTTGTGCAGGGTGCAAAATTGCAGCTTTCGGCTTCTTTTCTTTGCTCTACAACAGGGCTTATATTCTCACTAGCAGGGCGAGAGGGTGAGTCTGTGTCAGATTCTGACGAGTCATTGGTATCAGAGTCATTTGTTTCCTCATGATTTTTTGATGTTAGATTGGCAACTTGGTTGGCAACATCTGCCATCATCTGTGAATTAGTAGTGAGAATGTTAATCATTTTTTCGTAGAAAGCTACGTGCATTTCACTATTTAAGCTGCCATCTCGTCGTGTTGTGGCAGGGGAGTGTCTGCGGTTTGAAATTGACGTTGAAGCCTGAGGGCGTGCCCTTTTGCGAGAAGGGGAGCGCGGCTCCCGTCTGCTATCAAGTGGAGTGCGTTCGCCTGTTGTCTGAATTGATGGAGAACTAGCCAATGGTGATAAACTTCTTTTTCTTGAAGTTAACTTCGGCTTAAGTAGTTTAACAGTGCACATGAATGCATCGTAGGATTTAGTGTGGATTTTCTCCATAATAGAGTGCGGTGCGTAAATTAATGCTCGTCCCAGGGACCAATTTAATAGTTTTCTTTTGATGGTTCTATATTTCTTTTCGGAGAGAGTCAGGTCATTAGGCGAGAATGCGCGAGCCAGCTCAACCGTTGGAATGGCGAATCTTAATTTTTGTTAGATGGCAGAGGATATTCGGTTACCGAATAGATCGGCATATGAGAGTTTTTCGACTTCCCATGATCGCCAATCTTGGGGGTAGTTATCGTCCACTATTTTGATAACTCTTGAAAAGAAATCTTCGTCATCGCCATTACTGCTACTCGGGAATGATTCCTCGCATAAATCTTGCATAGTAGGCATGTCTGTAAAGGATGAAATTTATCTTACTACGTGTATGGAGACAGGGGCAAAAGTTTAGGGGCAAAGGAGTGCCCTGCGCAAGATATCTGGTTTGTGTATTTATACCGTTAAGAAGACAGACGTCTCAACTAGATGACTGTTGATGCGACCATTGTGTCATTGATACTGCTTGAGGGATCTCGAAGCGATGGAAGCCTCGTTGATGCGACCGAAGCCTCATCGAAACTTTGATACGTCTCATTCTATGGTAGTCGTTTCGGTTGATGCGACCAACGACAAGATGCAAAATATTGCAAATGTGCGTCTCATACTACGATGGTCGTCTCAATTGATACGACCCGACAACATGCAATGCATTGCAAATATGTTCGAAGTAGGTGATTTTATCCCAGATTAGTTCTCCAGGAAGGGGCACTATCGTTCATTGCGAGACGATATGGCTATTAGGTATTAAACATAACTATAATATCACGAAAATGTGGTGTTAAAGGAATATTTAACCGCATGTGGTTAAGTATAACACCATACTTCACAGATATTTCCTTAACAACTAAGGATATCTGTAATAAATGCAGAAATAAGAATAAAAAATAAAAAATAAAAACTTACTTGTAATTTTATATCCGCGTAAAGTAAGAACTAGTGACGACGCCGAGATTCAAAAGTGTACTGACTTAACAAGATGGCTACCACCACAGCCGCGCTGACCCCCTCCTTCGTATGCTCCCTCCATTTTGGGGAAACCAGACGTTTAGGCAGAAGTTGTGCATACATTCCGCTTGATGGCGCCGATGTTCTGAAGGTATATCTCATAGTGGGTCAAGCCGAAAGGCTCGAACACCCAAATATCTATTCTGTGACATTATCGGTATTATTTATGTACATAGACGATGTACAAGATATACAAGTTCTCTCCGTTGAATTCGTAATTCCGTACACATCAAGTGCGTTGGAAATACGCGTACAGACATACTAGTACTTACTTGCGTGAGTTGAGAGACCTGTCTGTGAAAATTGTATAAAGCTTTAATCTCTGTTTCGCATAATTACCCAGTGGCATCGATGAGAAAGTTTATAACAGAATTCAGAAACGATTACTTTTTGCATAAAAAATATAATCTCTCAATTTTTATGCACGATTAATATTGTAACTTTCTTTTTTAATTATTTTGTGGAGAGTGATCGGGAAAAATGTAGATGGAATATTAATTTGATGTATTGAAAAACCAAATAATAATGAAATAAATGTAGGCAAAAAATAAAAGAAATAAATGACAAGAGAAAATATTCAGTGTTATCATTAATCTATATATTTCAAAAATATTTACTCTGTGTGTACAGTGGGCCACAAAGAAAAGTGTACCTACCTGACCCTTACATTTTACCTTAGGTGGTTATTTTCTATGTAGCCTACTGTATGTGGTGGACTACCACAAATATAATTAAAATGAGTGCCTTTTGTGGTATCTCGGACTTCCTTGATTTCGAGTCGCAACTTCTTGATCTCCCTACAAGTTCTCTAATATTTCTTCTTATCTCCTATCTTGCATTGATAACTCTTACCCATTAAAAAGTGGCTCAAAATACAGTAACGCTTTGCTGGCTTTCTGACCCAGAGAGCCTACAGAGTTATAACATAGATAGAAATTTAATACATTTAATATAGCACGACGACTTTATGGAAGGCAAGATAGAAGAAAGCCGAGGAAGAGGTGGTAGGACTAAGAAGGAATTTTGTAGATGAATAAGGGAAAAAGTGAGTCGTGTTGTATAAGGATGTGGAAAGGCTAGCGGAAGATAGAGACACCTGGATGAGACTCCACCGACAAGAGCACCTAAATTATAGATAGATAGAGTTAAAAATTCTTACAAACTGCACTATGTTAATAAAATTTGCCTTGAAATTTAATAAAAACCATCACTTTATAAGAAATGTCTATTATGAAATAGTGTTCAGACTTCTAGAAGCCTCGAGATCGTTCGCAATATTGTAGTGTCAGTGAATTGGCCATTCCGGTTTCAAAGATTTTACTTTGAGCTTCGGCGAAGCTTCCAGTCTTAAATGTCGAGAGTTTTGATATTGAATCTATGAAACTTTTGGTTTATTTGTATTAAATATTTTACAAGAGGTGACGAAAAATTTCTTTGAAAAAAAAAACATCTTCAATTAATGTGCACAAACATCTAAGTACTATACGTGTTTTGAAGTAGTTACACTGTATAATTATGTATGAAAATTAAAAGAAAACAATATACTCTTAACAAATTAATTTTACAAGATGGCGTTGTAACGCATTCGTAGAGACCCTATTAAAATTAAGATAACAGAGATCAGAACTAAATTAAAATCAAACAATGGAGCGTGACTCATAAAAGAAAAGTAAGAATGGCGTCTGTCCCCTTTGAAAAAACATCCTATGTTTTGTATCTATAACAACTTTTTAGGCTTCCGATTCTTATTGCTGTTATTGCGATTGTAAACCGTGTTGGGACAAAATAAAATAAGTTGTGGCTTCTTAAACGTTTCTTGAAACAGATTGAAACTCTATATTTTTTTTTCAAAATAAATTTTCATTAAACTTTTTAATAAATTTCCTTATTTTAAGTTTATTAGGTTATGTTTGTATTTGTGTTCATGAATGATTAAAATAAACAAAATAAAGATTTCTAAAATTATATATAATGAGTAATTTAGTCATATTATGTATCCATGAAGATATAAGAGCCTGGCTCTTAAATTTATCATGATGATATTATCCATGAGTCCGTGCTTATTTGAGTTTGATTCAATGAAGCTGGAACTTTCTATTTCTATCACTTATACTTGTAGACCGTCTTGTACGTTAAAGGAACCACGTCAGAGGCCGAGAGGCGGTTCCGAAGAACTCTGACACCAGAGTGAATGGTCGATTGACCGTTTTACCTACACGAAATGATGACTTGTAGTTTTCCAACATGAACAATAATAAGTTACATCAGGAACTAAGTGTCTAGCTGTGCCGTCACGTCTAAGGCCTGGTATATTCAGCCGAATTGAGAACCTCCTCCAGAAGTTAGTTGAAAAAGGGTAGGCCATAAAAGTGCTGGTTTGACATTGCAGTTATGGCTATGTGTGAAAATAGTCTTACAACTGAAGATCCTTAATACCGGGCAGTGACAGAGAAAAATAGGACACTGAGTTTGAAAGCCACCAGCTGATAACGAAACTGGGAGAGCGCTCAGATCAATGAGAGAAAATACTTTCTCCCGTCTATCCTATTTGCAAATTAGGAGCAAACATCTTTTAGTATGAATACAGAGTTTTCATGTCACATGAATCAGGTTTTTCATTACAAGATTCCCGTACGAATTCAATGATGATCTCATATCAACGGAATACATGTAGAGATGTTAAATTATCGATAGGAATGACAAATGTTTGTAAAGCCCAATTTGTGTTTTAGAAATTGAACAAAAATGGTTTTGGCTCGTTCTTTTACGTAAGTACAGATGAGAAAAAAAAACTAAATATATTTTTTGTACATTTTATTTGTTTTTGTGAATAGGTAAGGGGTAACGGCTTTTCTGCCACCGATTGCAAATTAGTATAATATATCTCTTTTTAAGTATATCGCGATTAATGAGAGGATACAGAGTAATTTATTTCAATGAAACCGCATAGCCAAAAAATATTATTTATCAAATATCTGTAACCGAACTAAATAATAACGATTCGTCATTCCATCATGTTATTCTGTCAAAAATTGAAAATATAAATCATTAATGAGAAATCTATGTCAACAAAAGTTTCTTAATGCTGTTGTAATAGCCAATAGTTAAAACATCCTGCGGACATATTCACTCTTCTCTTTTTGCTTATACATTACAACGGGTTTTCATACAATTCTCACAATTACTAGAAAAACTTTTTCGAGAGCATATAAAAGTTAATTTAAACCTGTATAATCTGTATATATAATCTGGGTGCATAAATAATTCATAACTAACTCAAAAGTTCTTATCGATACTGACTCATTGAGTACTTTGCCATCACTAGTCTCAAATGGCATGAATCAAACCTCAACATGTAATCTTTCAATTACAATTCCAGTCCCATCCTATCCAATTAACTTTCATATTGATCTTGGCATACAAAAAGTCCTTATTCCTACCAATTTTAATAAGATTCTTGAGTGTCTCGGATTTGATTTATAATTTGTTATCGACGATCGCTCCGAAGGGCTCTCGTGTTTTGGTTGTTAATATTTGATAAAATGTTGTTATGACTGATTCGATTGTATTGGTTTACTTGGGTTTATTTTCGTACAAACCAACTTTAACTCCAAAGTTATTTGTAAGCTAAAGTTTAATGTTATTCCAAAAGGTTGATGGTAGAAGCAGTATAAAGTTATGTTCTTAGGTTTACACGATAAAAATAGGTGGCAGAGTCTTCTAGTCTTTTTAATTATGTCTTACCTTATGTTCAGCTGAAATTATCATCCTAAGGCGTAGGTATAGATCCTGTGTCTTATGTCCGCTAAAATGCTATTTCTAAGATAGAGTATAGAAAACTCCATCTATAGATCGTTACAATGGATTTTGGTAGACGTAAGAAGTAGTCCCCTGTTTGTCACGAGTAGTACTTAGGACTTTAAATTTATAACGTCGTTTATAATAATAACTTAAAATATAGTCAACTCTTCTTGGAATGCTGTTGTTATTAGAATTGGTCAATAGTCGAAAAGAGGTACAAGAATATGATGATCTCTGTTGGTCCGTTTTACGAGAAGACAGTACCACATGTGTATCTTAATTCTTTTCCTTCACCATATCCCATATTATTTCATAAATGGGGTCGGCACAGTATGTTCGTTCTTTTCACTTAGCTCTATTGGTTTATTTATTCATCTATTTTTAGGCCTTTCTTTGCTTCTGGCTCTTCTCTCGACATTTCCATACCAGCCTAACCTATAGCTTTCCAACTACTCATTTATGTGTGCCACTTTCATACTTTCTCTTACATATTCATTCTTTATTTTATTTAATCTTGTAACTCACATGCATTATCCATTTCAATATTTGCATTTTTATTTAATGCACTCTTCTCATACCACATTAATATGTGGATTTAATATTTAAACGCAATATATCACAACAAAAAGACACCAGGGAAAAAAATACCTAATCTTTTAACACTTGCGTCTACATTCTAGGAGGAAATGCACTTAGCAATATGGTAAAGTTATTTTTAAAGTGGCTGCAACTAGCGAATATCAGGCCATCAGTGCTGTGTCGTGTCGAGGAATGCACCAAGCTACAAGGATGTAAAAACACAAGAAGAGTAATAAATACTATTTGATGTTTTTGATATACAAAATGGTATTGTCAAAAATAATGTTGACTCAGTATAATGCCATCAGAAAGCTTACAAAAAGTACAAGTATTAACATTAACACATTCAAAATATCTTATGATGAATTTATTATAGATCTAATTTTTGAGGTTGTCTGATTTCGATTCGATCTAGCAATAAGTATATCTCTTGTGTCTGAATAACAACACTATTCTGGATTTGTAATTGAATAATTATTTAATTCAACGCGTCTAGAATCTATGATACACTCACTATCCATAACGATGCCTTTTACCCTTATTACCCTATTAAACACTGATTAGAAAAAGTTGAGACAATCAAAGAATTAACGTCTCAAAAGGAGATTACTGAATTACTCTTCTAGACGAAATGATGGAAAGGAACAAACCTCGAAAAAAGTATATTTACATAAGTCGAGGTAATGAATGACATCGTTTGCCCATTATGAATGGAATTAAATTATATGGTGAGATAATTTTCAATAACTGGCGAAACATCCTATGAAATAATGAGACCAGCTATCGAACACCTTTAGATAAGACGATGTGACTGAATTTCACCAAGATTTTATATGGATATCACACACAATATAGTACAAAATAGTGTTGCCGAATTATCGATAATTAAAAGGCGGTACTTTTGATTGGCGTTTTAAAACGCTATCGATAGTTGACTATCGATGGACAACACTACTACAAAACTTGATCACAATAAAATAAAAAGTATCTTGTGAAAAAATGCATTTAGTGCTTCTTATTTTATATCTTGGTAAAGCCAAGAAAAATGAGCCAAGGCTGCAACAACCGAGTCACTATTCCTAACGCCGCTTTTACCATAATGGATGTTTGTACACGTTGCTCCATGTTTCATGAACGGTAAACTATTTTTCAAATTAGTCGACTTGTTTTCTAGAACGTTATAAACGACGGTAGGTTTTTAAATGGCTTGGTCATGACAGAAATATAATTGATCGTGTTTTGTCTTTGTTCTATTTTTTGAGTCGAAATGGCTATATTAAATATCAGCTGCTCCTCTCGATGTTACCAGCGGTTTATCGTATACAGCAGCGCCATCTACTTATAAAGGCTTTCAGACTTTTTGACCAAACCTTCAGGAATCTCGAACTTTTCGGTATGTACTATGTGTTAATTTCAAATCTAAGTATTTGCTTCCTCAATACCAAATTTCATACAAATTGGCCCCTCCGGTTGAACATGAAGAAGTAATAAATATAGGTACTTACATACTTTCGCCTTTATAATATTAGTGGCGTGGAAAGTGGAATGTTTTGAATAATACATAGCCACGTTTACCTCTTTCATTAGCCTCTTCCAAATTCTCAACCATTTGATTTACTTAAAAGTAATTTTTGTGGAATAATAGATATTTTTAAAATCAATACAAAACAAAACCTTATAATGTTCTAATTAGATCATCTTTTCAAGCAGGTTAAGAGTTGTGGATCGATGGCCCAGTTTCTCAACACCACAATACGTCTATTCAATTAACTGTTTATACTGTGTTGATTCTGTGCTGGTTTGATTAAGTCTGGCGTAACTCTCATATTTATCGTTTTTCTTGTTACATCGGCTGTGTCTTATGGAGCCCAGGTTGGATTTGTAGTTTATTTGTTTATTTTACTCATGTAAGTAAATACAAACATAAGAAATTTAAAATTAGGAAATTTATATTACAAGGGCTACTTATTTATAGAAATTACTTCCAGCAGACCCGCGATAGGAGCTTAAAAATAAGAGATATTGGCATGTACTTTGTATGTATAGGTTTTGTATGTGTTATTAGTATGTTTTAGTTGTATTATTCTTCACAGACAAATCATGTTCCTCAGATTCGTCATTAGCTTACTCTTTGGAGCCCAGGAGTGCTATTTTTAAAATGTATAACACAGCAAAATCGATGAGTCGAATGATTATCGTTCGTTTTCGAATGAGTTTCATGCGACATAACCGATGACTCGAACGATAATCATTCGACTCGCCGGTTTTGGGTGAGTCATACATCTCAAAAATAGCACTCCTGAATACGCTTATATGCACCAAGATCTTGTGTTTCCCGGTTAAATCTTCAGCTTGCGCTTTCGAGTCAAGGGAACGCTATTAATCGTGGTCCTGATTTGGCAGAACTGGTTTTTACAAAGGAGCTACTGCCGCCTGACCTCCGTTACCGTTTTTACAGGGAAACCAGACCCACAGGACTTTTCATTCATATATTTCGGTATTTATGCTACACTTATAACCACATAATTTGTTAGTAAATCTTATCCTAGAGTTAGTAAGTGCAATCAAACAGCGTGATAATACAAAATTACTATACTTAGTACACTTTAGGAAGAGTTATGAAGATCAGACAGTAATCAACTAATAGAAACATAAATAAACCTGCTATTTTAGAATATAGCTAGAAAAGCAACATTTATTTCCACTAGCCAAATAACAAATTTATGCAAATACCCAATGTTAAGTAATGGATTTACCCTGTTCCTAGCTTATTATTGTGAGGCATGAATGAAGATCAACAATTTGCCCTTAATCAGGTAAAAAGGTTAGATCTCATGAAAGTGAAGCTATGCTCTCTATAATCTTCAGAATAAAGTTTAATGTAGCGTTATATATTCTTCAGAGCCTCAGCGTATATATTTTTATTAAAACCATTTATATATTAATACTATTAATCACAATAGGTAGACTTAGCGCTAAGGACCCAAATCATCATTAAACAGAATTTATAAGAGTCATTCTACAATTTACACCATGGTGCCAATCCTTTGTGGGGTCAATTGATAAAAAACCCGTCAGCAATTAGGTTAAGCAGACAATATTATGGTATTATGACAATGACAGAAGTAAGTTTGCACGTTATATCCTTAATAAATTTCAAAGCTTATTCTAAATCTTTTACTTAGCGTTACTCTAACCTATAACTTTATCATTTTCTCTAATTTTAAAATTCGTGAATATTAGTTTGGAATTATCGTTAATTCTTTTTAAAAATAATTCACTGCCAAATAAATTATTCAATTTTACGAAACGCAATTGAATGAATGGCTCTTCGAATTTTAATTAAATACTGTAGTGTGTGCGTTGCTTTTATCTCTCTCGAACGGAGTGCTAAATGAAGAAAGTACAGAAATATACTAAACTCTCTAACTCAACTTAAAAAAATATTATATTTTGCTTAAATATACATATATAGAGAGGCTAAAGATTTTCACTTCAAGACTTCCCTCGCTTCTATTACACTCATTCCTCTCCTCATTGAAGTGAGACTTGTAGAAAAGAAAAAGGTATAGTTTAAGTGAGGATTAAGATTAAGTTGAAATCGTTTGGACATGTAAAGGGGATGAATGACAAATATACTTACAAAAATTAAATTCAAAAAGAGTAAGTCATGTTTGATCTTAAATGACATGCTGGGACCAAATCATTTTATATGTAATTTTTGTCTGAATAATACTCGAAGAGCATCTGATCTCTTTGATTTTGTATATAATATGTCTCAACAATTTATCTCAGTATTTAACCGGTTCTACACATAACAATTCATCGAGTGTCATTCTGAATTTCGACAGTTAATTATTCCGACAGAGTCTCAATTTCAAAACCCAGTAGTTCGCCTACTAATTGCTTCAACAGAACATATATTCGAATCGTCGAATTCTAGAAGAAAGTAAGAAAGAAAGAACTGATATATTTATTTACATAGTATGTATAAAAATATATTAAATAACAATATGAGAGGATATCAACGTGTTTGGGATTGCCAAATTAAATAAAAATTTAAACCTATACTTTTGTTTATTAAAACAAGTCAAAAGTTATAACTATAAATTAAGTAAAGTCTTATGTCAAATTACTATCTATAAATTCCTGAATAATCTTAAAAAAAATACACTCTATCTCTTCAGTGACTGCTTATTATAAGTAGAGATAACCACAAAAGATAATGATAGCTTCATATAAGTGTTTGTTTGTAGACAAGAACGATTGATACTAAGCATAACATTTATAATCAAGATGGTATGTCTGTATACTGGTTATTTTGTATCACGGTACATTTTTGTTATTGGAATCTACGCGAGTAAATCTATTAGGAGATTACTTGCAGCCTTTGAAACATGTTTTAACCATTGCTTTTTACAGGTAATATGGATAATCTGATCAATTTGAAATCATAAATCTCTATACCCATCTTAGCGATGTTCCGGTTGCATAACTCATGCCAAATCATACGCCTAGCAGCATAGTTTTTGAAAATTTCATGCTGTGCAACTTCTTTCAGTTTCAGCAATGGCACAAATATAGCTGTTTAATAAAACAGCGTTCTATATGTATGAGTATGAAATTGTGTTCTGTTTTTCCGTCCAAAGCAACTAATCTCCAGCATAAAATCGAGCGGGTTCGATAGACTGATTTGCATTCCAAACGGGTGTTCGAACGCTGGCTGTACCGAACAAAACACCGGTTTCAATTCTGCATTTAATATCATCCGAGAGATCAATAATGTTTTGCTGGATACTAAGTTGCGGGATTGGGGATTTATTAACTTCACTAGTGGGTTGAATTTGAATGTACTGTGAGCCATACAGAAAAGTACACTACCTTAAATGTTCAGTAAATAACCACCCGCTCTGGGATAGATATCTCCCGCTTGAACTAAGCTCTGCTAACCCAAGTTTACCGTACCATATTCAGATGAATACATACATATAATTACGTCTTTATCCAATACGGGGTAGACAGAGCCTAGCATCATAAGAAACAGGAAATTAATGAGGATGGGTTACTAGCCGTTTATGTCATGATTTCCCCATTTGCCGATTCCCTCAGTCGACTTTTACAACTTGCAGAGGAAGAGAAGCAGCTGGTACATTCTATGTTTTTATTTTTCTTTTAGACTATATTGGAAGAATCAACAATAATAAATGGAGATATATTTTAAGTTAACCATAGTTTATGAATTTATTTTATTTAACTACTAACATAGCGTATATTTTACTAAAATATGAGTTCAAGAGTCATGGTCACTTGAATAAATAAACTCTTATTCATTTATTCAATCAAAGATTTATTTATTATTTCAGCTTCATACAAATCACACAGTTTGAGATAGTCATAGCATAAAGTAAGTTAATCTGGATTAACCACATAAGGAGCACATAAGTGTACTAGCGTCCATCCAGGACTCCTATTACTTTTCCGTCCGAGGTTTGGCATATCCGTTCTTAGGTGACATTTTCTGACTATCCTACCAAATTTCATGTTGTTTTAACAATACTAATCATAATTTCACGTCATTAACGTATTTAATTTATTTTAAGTTCTAAGTAAGTAAGTAAGTATATCTATATTCACAAAAAACATGGTATACATTGGTGTTACAGTTATTAAATATTGTCACGTCACGTGTTTTGTCATATTAAATGACGTGTGAAGCATAACGTGTTATATTGAATTGTAACTTAAATTTTACATTATAAACATATTATCAAAGAGAATTTCATATCATAACAAAAAAAAAATAGGAGATTCACATGCGAATGTCATTATTTACTCTGTAGGTCAAAAAATTCATCTATTAAACAAGACAAATTGAACTCTATTTACAATCTGCTAGAATTAATAACAAACATCTTTCCCATTGGTAAAAATCTTTCGATTATTCATTGGCGTTTTCACAAGAGAATGCACTCTAGCTTCATTTACTTAAATCCGTATTTATTAGCATCCAGAGCTCAGTAAACTTGATATTTTTAGCTTCGACGAAGAATCTACTTGTCCTATAGATTGAAACAAAGACAGTACTAATATATTCCGTGTCGAATGCTAATATATTGAAAGATTCTTAATGTGTTGTTTATTTATCGGATAGTTTTGATATTTTTTGTATTGAAAAGGAAGCTATCATTAGTTTCGAAGTTATGATAGCTTCGTATAATATACTCATCGATTAAATGATATTGTGAGATTGAATCTTCTTTTGTTAAGATTTATGTCATATAAGACAAATAATTAATTTACACATCTCATTCTCTATGAGTACATTCGCCACTTGATTAAAATAAATTTGTCCATAGAAAAAATCCATCGTAATGTACACTACCATATTTATATTTAAATACTTAATATGTCAAGTTACATATTGGCTTTTCCGTGATCGAAAAAGCAAATAAACAAATATTTTATCATTTCCTTACGTCAATTTAGATCACAAGCTTCCCTTTTATCTTGATAATGTCACTGACTTAGACAACAATGGATCCAGAGATTCGTAAAATGCACAAAGCTATATAAAACTTGAAATATCTGAAAGAAAATCACGCTCCAGTCCCTAAAATATCACATGCATTTCAACGGCGTTAATATTTAAACCCAAACAAAACTACGCTATATTTTCCGGGAAGAGATAAATCCGGGACCGCACGGTTCCTTGCACAGATTGCTTTCAGATCCCACTTAGTAGATGCAAGACGGATAACACTCGTTCTTAGTTTTGTTTGTGCACTAATCTTAAGGAATATGTTCTAACTTTTTAAGGACTGTTTAATTATGTACTAGCGGTAATCTTCGCTTGTGTGATTTCAGACTGCTGAATGAACTATATTGATATAGCGAATTTTCAGAATTTTCTCAATTTTTGAAAAATCAATGAAAGCGTAAGATGAAACAGAACTCTTTAAAAAAACTTTCAGCTGTTGCAAATGTCCAATTTAGCAACTCATTATTATAAATAGTCTTCTTCAGCCATACTTCTATGAGTATGAATAATATTAGATTGAGTATTTTTTTTATATCCTTAATTTTCCCACTTCTGGACAAAGGCCTCCCCTCTTGTCTTCCACGTAGATGGAGTATTAGAAATGCGAAAATCTGTCTGTTTTTACGGCTAGACCAATTTTGATGAAATTTGGTAAGGATATAGTTAAGGTCCTTAACTGGGGGTCACTTTGCCGCGGGCGACAATTATTACTGCATATTTGTAGCGTCATTCTTTACTTTATTCAAGAACTAGCTGTTCCCCGTGATTTCACTCGCACTTGGTGTGTATGTACTATGCCTATAACCTTCCCCAAGAATCAAGCTATCATAAATGCAGAAATAGTTTTTCAAGTACGACCACTACTGGTCGGATTCCCAAGTTATAACCGTGCAAACAAACAAACTCTTTAGCTTTATAATATAAGTATAGATTTTAGAAATGAAAATAATTTTCATTATTAAGTCACACCGTTTATTAAGCACTAGAGACCCGCCCCGGTTTCGCATGGGCATAAAAACCTTCCTCTTGAATCACTATAAAAAAAAACGCATCAAAATCCGTTAAGTAGTTTTAAAGATACAAAGGGATAGGGACAGAGAAAGCGACTTTGTTTTATACAATGTAGTGATAACACGCAACCGTAAAACACTCTAAGTTACTCTTGAATTTTCTACCTTAAAATATTTTCAATGCAATGAATAAGAAATGTTACGAGTCCTAGTCAATTCAAAATTTACGTTTAGGCCTAGTGGTAGAACAAAAATATATTCAGATTTCACCCTGAATATTTATGTGACATTAGAATATATAAGGACAGTGAAGATTTACCACCGAATTACCTATGACTATGTACCATTTCACTTGAACACATTTATCTGCTTTATAGAGGTGAATTTTGTGTGAAATGTCTAAGATCACCGAAAATATGAATTGTGACCTTTTTCAATACTAAATTCATTTGAAAATTCAGTATTAGCTCTGTGCAAAATAAACATACAGTATACTTCAAAAGAAAATATAGGTTATATGAGTACATATTGTAACAAAAAAATATTCATCTCTACCTTAAGAAATTGTATTAGCGAAAGGCCCGCTTTTGTATTCATTTTATTGCCAATCCTTTACATTATTACAATAATTTATTTGGTAAAAAGGTACAAAAAGTGTTAATTCATTCATATATTCATTACTTTTTTTAAACATTTTCATTGCTTCAAAATTCATGACTTTAGTCAACTAAGTACCAAGTAAGTCTTAATTATTTCTCGTTTGTTAAAAACATCAAGTTGGTTGATTTATTTCACCCGTATGTAATAATAAAATTCATGTTATATCCAAAAAGATAATGCCTGCATTTTAGACAGTTTACTTTGTTATACATCATGCATGTCATGCATGCATGTAGACAAAGTATACTTTGTCTCCATTTTTTGTTTAATTTAAAAATTATAAAGGTTTATTTTTAAGTTAAGATTCTCAGTTGTAAAGTGTATAATTATCACAAAGTTTGTACAAAGTGGTATATAAAGGTAAATCAAGCAATTAATTAAGAACTAATTTAAAACTTTCATTAACTTAAATTAAGAGTAAGTAGTTTTAAGTTTAATTTTATTTTTATATATTAGTGACAATTCAAAATTTAATAAATTTTTAAAAATTAATGAGTAAAAAAAACACATCTTATTATTTCTCTTATCTGATAGAATAATCCCATGCACAGTACATTCAGTTGATACTCTTGAAATAGTTACCGAATCCGAGAGAGATTACGTAAGTAGATAATCTCTTTGCTTCGCTACTGAAACTTTAGAGTATTTTAATTAAACGGGATTAGCAAATATTAGGTTTCACTTGTCAAGATTCCTGTGGGAAGGCACTCAAACGGAACAGGAACGTAGATAGGATTCCTGTAAAGTAGTGCTAGCAAATTTATGCTTGTCTTTGTTTTTAATGTACTTAGTTCCCGTTTGTACCTTCATATAAATTTATTCAGTCGAACTCCCATACAAAAGCAAAATGAAGATTTGCGCCTTACTTCATTACCCTTCCTTTTGGCTTCGCCGTAGTCGGGTAAAAAACAGACAGCCTGAATGTCTTATATAGTACATGGCCTCTAAAGGAGTGGTTTTTTGGGGTCATGAGATGTCACACCGCTATTTTCCTCGCTTTAAATCTTTGCGATTTCCCATTATATCCTCAGCTTGCCGCTAAGTTTAGGGTAAAACGAAATATACCTTTAATACCGTCGACATGACAAAAAGAAAAAGAAGCAGACACACCCTGTCGTAAAAAGCGTGAGATGCAACCGGAATAACATTCATTATCATGAGTTCTATAAGGTTGTGACTTACCTTAGTATATATTATCCAGTTCTATGACTTGCCTCTTAAGGCTCCTCCTTTGGGCTCACTAGCGGCGGTTCCCAAAAAAAAATTCTCTTTCTGTAAATGAGCTTATCAAAAATGCTCGCGCAACTTTTTTGTTAGTATCCGTAACTTACATTAGAACCTCGAAAATCATTGAAATACTATCCGCTTTAGGGACTTTAAAAAAAGTGTCAAATGTGGCCGTTTTTAGTAATTTTACAAAGGAAACAAAGACTTTCAGGTTCTAATGTAAGTTAAGGTTAAGATGTAAGATTTTTTTTTAAGTGTCGCTAGTGAGTCCAAAGAGGAGCCTTAACACCGTGAAGAATATCATCGCCAGAGACTCGTTCTCTATCCAGAAAGACCACTGCCTAATTAACTTGTGTTCTTAGTAAGTACAGCTAGAGACTACTTAAAATTTATACATTAATAGTTTCGTTAGTTTTAGAAAAAAAATAGACAAAATTATTTACAAATCAACAACAACCCAATTAATACATCTAAAGTGTTGCCATAATTAATGAGCAAAAAATTAGCTAATTTTTAATGAAGTCTATATGTAACAAAAGTTAGGTAAATTAGTGTTAAATACTCGTAATATTAGAAAAAAAAATGCAACAGCCAAAGTTTTGACACTCTTTGCAAAATCATCATCATCATTTCGAATAGGTGTTGCGGTCAATCGACCATGCACACCCTGGTGTCAGAGTTCTTCGGAACCACTTCTTGGCCTCTGACGTGGTTTTTTTAACGACTACCAGATGGCAGCCGGGACCAACGGCTTAACGTGCCTTCCGAAGCACAGAATCATCTTTATTATCAGACAATCAGGTGATTCAAGCAAAATATGATACAAATATTATCTTCTTATTCAAACAGATGTTAAATGTCGCCAATATTTGCAATAAGCGAGTATTCAGATAAAGAGAGATATCTTCAAACATTTTATAGCATGATTGAACGAAAGCGAATTTCTACAATCCCCGGGGTCTTTCGGTACAAAACATTCATCATTTAGTTCCTTTTTATATGTCAATACAGAGATTTGGTCCTTAGTTTTATGACGAATCGGCAAAAACCTTCAATATAAGAAATGAGTTATTGACATTTGAAATGTAGGTCATTCTTATATTGGAGGTGTAAGTGGGATTTTTCTCTACTTTTTAATATAAAGAATTTTTTTTTAAAGAAGATGAAAATCATTGCTATTGACACCAATTGATTTTATTAAATAATTTAAATAAACTATACAAAAAATGCATGCTTTGACAATCAAGTAAGTAGGAAAATCAAAATTTGGCATATTTTTGTTTACTGTGTAGTGACTTCATTTTTTACTTCAGACAACTAAAAATTGTGCGATTAATAGCAATTATAACATATTAATTTGATTATTAAAATCAACATTTATATCTTATTTAATAAAAATAGCTTTTTATTAAATAATACTTTAAATTCTTTTTTTATAAATTAAATTTTGTAAGTGATACAACTCGAAAGCTAAGACTCAAAGAAACTATTAAAATATGAAGATGACATGAAAAAAACATTGACTTCCTGATAAAGGAGCCATAGCGGCAATCTCATGCCGCAGAAAAATAAAAAAAAAAGATAAATTTTCTCTTTGCATTTTATTCCTATTTCATTCGGGCTGCCCTCTCTCGGCTCCTTTTGTTCTGAGTGATTTATGAAGTACTCTAACCTTACAAAACATTAAACATTGGAACGGAACGCAAGTAAACAGAAATAAATTTACACAAATTCGTATGGAACAGGACGTTACTGTAAGAAAACCGAATTTGTGGCTTCCGTTTTAAAGATTTAAAAGCGAAGAAAAATCATGTGATCAATAAATATTTTTATTATTTATTATTTTTTATTATTATAGATTTTACCTTTTTTTTTCGCGACAGGGTTTCTGTTGAAATAGCTTGTGGAATAAATTAATTTGTAGTTTTATAACATCACACACAGATTTATACACTAGCAATTTATAATAATTTCATACATTTTACAATATATTGTTCTACCCAATAACATTCAGAATTTGATATTTTTATACAAATACTAGCTGCCCGTGTCATTATCGTCCGAGCGCTTTTCCTATTTGCATCTTCAGCTTACACTTCAGAATCCAGGGTAAACTTTACGAAATTATATAATACGTATTTATTGAGATATAAATAAAAATAATTACAAAAAAAAAATTACATTTTATTTTGTTATTAATTTGAGAAGACTGATTTTGATGTATTTTTTGTGTTATGTCGAATAAAATATGTTTAATTGACCAATAGTAAAAAATACTTAACCGCGAAAAGGTGTCTACTACCGCGTCAGCAAAATTGCCCAAATTACACCATTTCAGTTGCAGAGATTTAACCATAGATAAAAAAAACAGCGCACGATTTCCAAATTCTTTGGGTTTAGTGGAACTGTAAACTTTTTCTGTCTAAATCTGTTTCATCATAATTACGCTGTAAAAAATAAATAAAAATAACTCTTATCCTAGCTGTATGTGTCCCACTGCTGGGCAAAAGCCTCCCCTCTTTTCTTCCATGCGTCCCTGTCCTGTGCCGCTTCTTTCCAATCCTTTTCGAAGACCCGTAAGTCATCTGCCCATCTTTACCTACGGTGCTCAAACGTGGTCAATTACTAAAAAGCAATGGTCTAGGTGGACAGCGTGAGGCTGGAGGCAGCATATATAATATAGTACTGCCGATCGCGCACTCTGGAAACACATATGTGGTCATGATCCTCAGCATTGAGGGACCGATGAAGAGGAAGAAGGTTGAAGGTTTGCGAAAGAGCGATGAAACGCAGCATTTTAGTTGTAAAACTGTCAGGCAGAGTAATAAATACCACACTGCGTTCTATTACTCAAATATCAGATGTAGGGAAAAAAGCATCTAGGCTAAAGTGGAATTGGGCTGGTCACGTGTACTGCATGCATCCAGAGATGGGCTGGATTACCAACAACATGATCCCAGCGGATGGGTATAGAAAGAGAGGAAGGCCAAGAAAGAGAAAAATAAACTTAAAAACAATAAATTTTAATATTCATTTGTAAATGTTTCAATCCATAGTTTCAACCCTCTAAATATGACTATAAAAAGCAATAAAAGATTTTTTTATCCCCAACTTTATTATTTCGGCAGACGATGCATTTTCTGAGAAAGCAGGGATACATTTTTATGTTGCATATTTTCCTTTTTATGATAATATACTGAGAGATACTGTTACCACCCCCTTTTTGTCCCCCAAAATGCATTAGTGGCAGGAACAATAGTTGGTAATATTTGAAATGGTATGTTTATGTAGCAATTATCATAAATTATTCATTTTGTTTTTCTTGTATGGTAATGTAAGTAACATTATATTTCTGTAATATACTCAATTGGATCTTTAACACTTTCAAATACTTATCATAATGTATTTTTGTGTGATTAAGTTTTATTCAAGTGTTTTTATTATATTAGGAACAAATAATATTAGTTACTTAATTAAATTTACTTATATTAAACTTTTGTTATTATTATACCATAGGGTAATTGTCGATATAGGATCTAGGTAGATCGATTTTTGAAAAATGATTTTAAAAATCTAATTTATTTTACGAGTATCGTTACGAGTATTGTACCTATTTAATCTTGATTTTATTTAACTTTATTCTTTTCAAAGACTTAAAATTTATGATTCCTGCATATTCTTAAGTCGAGAAGATTTGTTCATCATTTACGAAGAGATTGTAGTTCTTCTCTACATGGCATAAAAACAATGTCATTTTTATATCCAAGAGAATGCCAAATTTTACGGGACTGGAGCCCTAAGCTGGCTGGGAGAGACAAAAATGGAAATTTATGGAGGAGGCCTAATCTCAACTGATGTCTTCTCCATCGAGAGCAGGAACAACACGGAATCTTCTTTCATATCAAACAATTAGATGGATACTTAAAGACCAAAATATATCAATATGTAATGATCAGACAATGCCATATGGGTTACTGAGTAGTAGTCCGCAATATAACTAAATGTATCTCTATACTTAAAGTTGTGAATTGCACAAATATAAAACAAATTATCCAATTGATCCTTCTTTTCTTACAATCAGTTGAAAACACGAACAAACAGACAAACAACGTGCACTAAAGCCAACAAAACCTTTTAAATCAGCAGCATCGAATAATTTGTTATTCAGAGCGCCGTCGAAATGCAAATTTTTGAAGAACACAAATATTGGACTCTAACAAGCGCCATTCAATGGCATGGATCCATCTTATATACATATAGAGCATTTAATTCTCTTTGCATTTATGCAGTTTCTTGTATTGTTTGTTTGGAAACAGTATTGTAAATCAGGATTGTAGATGAATTGTGATTTGTAAACGATCTCTCCTCTCAATTTATGAGGTCTCTTTGGTTTATTGTTTACTTAATGATCGAAGTCTTGTATAATAATTAGTTTAGGAATTATATTTAGAAAATTTAGAAAATACTTATAAAGATTTATTGAGAAACTTCTACTTAGTTATGATTTTGATATTACACGTTCAGTTTACCTTATTGTTTTTTGTGATTATGAGATTGTGTTATGATTTATTGAATGGTTTTACAAGTTATTTCATTAACTAATACAAAAGACGTCAGCCCAATGAGCCATGCTCTAGCAAGACTTATTGGGCTTGCGTCCAGCGCTGTATCATTTATCCATCTAGAAATTCAGAGGTCTTGACGTTCTTACGATGTTTTTTTATGGAACTGTTTGGTTTTTGAAGTATTGGTAATATACAAAAGAATAAAAGGCAATAAACCGTGATCTCAACCGGTCTAAATATATCAGTAGGTAATAATTAAAAAGAAATATTTTTGTGTCAAAATAAATGTATTTAACACAGCCAAACAAACAAAACCAATTAAAACAAACGTAACAATTCTAGAATAATTATTGCATTGGCAGGATTATCTTTAATATAACCTAACTGCGTTCATACGAAATGCGCGAAAACGGTCCATTTCGTAACCCGACCACAGAGCAAGGAAAAAAATAAAGATAAAATATGTATATAGAAATAACAAACAAAAATAAAGGTTTTTTTGCTTTCGCCCCAATAGACGAAATTAATAATACTAATGTAGGCATACCGGCTGTAAGCTAAAACCTTCATACACGGCTTGTCAGTTGCTAACGCCCGAATACTCAAACGCTACTCAATTTTTTTACTGTTATATTGTTGACGTTCAGCGCGACAGCATGATACTTGAGCAGCTCTCAAAATTGAGTAGCGTTTGAGTATTCGGGCATAAGACTGTATATAATAATACAAACCTTTGTAGGAATTAGTATCCTGTATAAATATATTACCTCTGTAATAATTTATTTGTGTGAATGTTAATAATTAGTATGAGACAGAGAGTTTCTTTGACGCCTTCTGACACGGTAGTTTGTATAAATTGAGAATGGCGCCTCCAGTAGCGCGCGAGCTATGTAAAAATTCCTTGCTCTGTGTACCCAACATATTCTCTTAATGACTACAGAGTGCTCTAATTCTCGAGTCGAAAACGAATCGGGGAAATTCTAAACACCAACAAAAGTTAATAAATGAGATCGCTAACTTGGTAAAACCTAATCAGGAAGGAAAATTAGGAATCCCGATAACTAATCCCGTGGATCCGGACATTTGCCTGAACGTTCCAATTTGTACTTCATGAATATTGAAGAGCACTTTTGACTACTGGAACTTATCAAAATTGTTATTTTAGTTCATACCTTATGATTTTTAATGCTTAAATATGTAGATCGTTGTATGTACTTGCACACGACTGTACATTTTTCTGTTAACAAATAGAAAAGAAGTGTTTTATTTAAATAAAATCACGAGAAGTGATAAGACAGTAATGTAAATACAGGTATTTGGAGAATTAGACTAATTACTTGGTTAACCAACTTTATATTACGGAGTAGTACATAGGTCAATAAGTACAGTACTCCCTTTATTTATTTTAAAGTCTTGAGGTAAACTTTAAGAAAGGTATTCTAGTTAATACAATCACCTTTAAAAATATACACTCAAAATAACAGATGTACGTACACGACGATACGATTTTCTATTTTATTACCTCATATCAGTATCCTTTCAGGGTACTAAGGTTTCTTAGGTCTCAGAGCCGGGAAAAATTTTGCTAGAGCGCGCAAGAGAGGTGTAAAATTCCTTACTTTGTGGGTCCAACCAATGTAGTAACTACAGAATTTATGAAAATCTGTTTTTTTGTACTTTTATATTTACTAAAAAGCCAATGATTTCTTTTTTGATCTTTATCAAATAACCATCCACCATAGCTATACGAGTGGATGGTGTGAAATAAACTTGCTGCTAAACCAAGCGAAATTTCATATCATTAAAAAAGTAATATTCCAAAATAATGGCTCTTGAATGTTGGGAGGAATATTCATAAAACCCGCCCTCTTTCCCGAAGAGGTCTAAGGTTAATGAATATTAAAACTTAGGACCAAAACAAAAGAAACATTTTTTTTTCGTAAACATTAAAGGCGAATGCATTAAACGAGGCGCGAAATTTTTTACAGCCAGTACTCGGGTCAAATTATTCTTGTTTCCTTTTCAAAGGATAGAATAATGTAATATTTTAGGTAAAGACAAAGTCCTAAATTAGACCCAAACAAATAGAGAAGGCTGAATGTAATTACGTTGATTTTACGCTGGGATGATTCGTTTTGTTTGATTTAGTAAAGAATGTTAATGTTAGGAAGAAATAAAAATGTTACATTTGCTTTTTTGCAGTAGGTACTATTTAGGGCGAGAGTTTGTTTTCTAAAAGATTATTATTACAATTTTTCTTAAGGCGCTGTGCATCAGATAAATAGTGTAAAACGGTTTTATTATTCGCGCAATAAGCCTTATTTTACATGAAATACTAGCTAGAGCTAGTTACCTCCAGTTCGGAACAAACAGACAGACAGACATCCGGATGAAAGCAAAATTGGCCACTTTTGAAATAGAGAATCTTGCACCCTTTTTCTTAGTTTTTCTTGTTAAAATTTCTATTATTTGTATTTGAGTTTACGTAAAATAAATAAATATATATAAAAAAGTTAGGTAAAAAAGTCATACATTTTGATGAATACTAACTTTATCTCATTCTTCTGTAATGTACCAAATTTCAGACAACTCTACTCAGCTATCAAAGTGTTATTGACTCACAAACATACTTATACAGATTCATAACATTAGGTAATACTTTGATACTATAAAACCATGACCTGCATATCTCAAAAGGAAGTGAAGTCGTATCAAGTAATGGAAAATCGATCGGGCTCCGCAAACTGTGGGTCTCGTTGACTAATAACTAGAGGGTCGGATGATTTACTGCATCGTTCGATTTGCTTTGATTTACTTCAATTTATTATACTAGTTGTGCTTGTAGTGTGTATACTATTAGTTTAGAGGAGTTAGTTAAACTGATAGGTAACTAAACAATATTTAATAGATTCAGGCGGAATCCAAAGTTCTTACAAAATTACTTTGCATGCTTCCGCCACCAGTCAGTTCATGAAAACTACTGCGGGGGCAAAATAATGGTAGCGGGCATGCTGCGACTAACATTAGTAGGTGGGCGCTGGTAGTAGTTTGCATGAACTGGTAGCAGAAGCACGTCATAATTTGGTAAGTACTTGGAACTAAACGATAGTTATGATCATCGATAAGGAACTCTATAGTCTAGTAAAAAAATCCTCTTTATGTTCATCGCCAAGCTAAAAAAGTTCAACGCTGACACACCCACCTTCGGACATTTTTGTGTTACTTGTATTACTTAGTTTAAGCCTTTCTTTATCATTGTTTTAGTGTTTGTGGCAATTCAAATAAACCGTTTTCTATTCTATTCTATTCTTGACATAGCAAGAGCTAAAATCATGATGTGGAAATGTAGGTTGTCGAGTGACGTTCCCATAGTTTACATAAGAATTCACTGAACTACTATCTACCTTAGTCTTCTCTATTTTGGAGATGGAGATCACTCAACACTTAGAGTAGGGATGGCAGATGTCAGGATTTTCGGAAGAAGTGGGGATTTTCTGATAATAACAGATACAAAAAAGATGGCACATTGTTGTCACGTCCCATCATTGCCACATCCTATTCTGTGAACAACTTGATAGAGGGAAAAAGGAAGCCTTAATTTAGGCTATCCATATTTTAAACTTAAGTCATTTTTAAAAGACGAACGCTGGTATCTCAATTCCCTCCTTATTTTTATTAAGCCGTGATTCGTTCGTTCTCCAGCACGTCATTTGACGTTAAGAACTACAATCGATCCTACATTTTTCTTCTTCTTTTAGTCATAATGGCTTTATAGACTACTAGCTGTTCCCCGCGGCTTTGCCCCGCGTGGGACGGTAATATCGCGCCCAAAAGTAGCCTACGTTTGACCTCAGGTCGTTAATTACATCCCTACCAAGTTTCATCACAATCGGTCCAGCAGTTTAGCCGTGAAGAGGTGACAGACAAACAGACAGACAGACAAACAGACTTTTTATAATTTTATAATATTAGTATGGAAGTATGGATATTATTGACTCAGCCCAGTAATTAGCAACCTTCACCGCCCGGTTCAAGTTGCTCATTGTGCAGGAGACAAGGCAGCTAGGGTACAACAGAAGGTAACCCTATATTTATACTAGCTAATCCCAACGGTTTCCCTCAAGAATTTTGATTCTTTTGAAATGCAGAAATATTTTTTTGGTTCCGATCAAAACAAACAAACTTAGGCATTATTATTAGTATAAATTTGTTTTAATTTTAATTGGCACATCAGCATTTTGCTGGTCACTGGAGCAGACGCGTTGGTTAATTTCATTTACATATTACTGATAAACTCTAGCCAGAACTGCGCTGCGGTGAGGACAAAACCACAATCAAACATGGTTAGCATCAATTTTGACATGAAAATTGTATCTCTATTTCGAAATGTCGGTAGTGTTAATTGCTTCGACATGTTTGGTCTTGCTAGACAAGCTAAAACAGGTTAAAGGCTGCATGGAGTTCAAATAGTATAACTTAATGGGCTTATTTTTATGAGATTGTAAAAAATTATTGATATTTTTTATGTCATAGTCCAAATACACAAGTACTTGTATAGATAATTTACAAAAGGTAAATGCACCAAAAGATCCAACACCGATAAATATACAGCCATAGATCAAATTTTTTTTTTTGCTTCGGTGTGATTCAAAATTCTTTGCATGAAGCAATAAATACCAGCTTGATTAGGTCAACCTAACCTACCTAAGGTTGGTTAGACTAAACATCTTTTTTTTTTCAATTTATATCGATCTATCTGCAATCAGCCCCAGAGCTTAAATCAGATATGTATCAGCCCCAGAGCTTTAATCAGATATGTATTATATATACTTAACATCTATTGATTTAGACGTGTTTCGAGCTCAAACAGAGAAACGAACATACAACCAAATTTATTTTGAGATATAGGTACAGATACCTCAGATAATGGGAATCGAAACCATAGTTTGTTCTATTCGCCACCACTGGGGGCAAATGAGACTGCGAATGATTAGCGATTGCCTTTTGCCACAAAGGGGGCGTCACGAGTGGTGACATCTTGATCTAGCACACGTGTACATAAAAATTGTCCCATCTATGTTTGTTATGTTATCTATCTATGTTTAAAATTAACTTCAGATCCAGAACCTTAATTACATAACACGGATTTTTGATAACTTGTGTTTTCAGTGAGTAATGATTTTTAAATGACGGTGGCGCTAGTGTTCACCGAGGTATCACCACTACGGAGGCATTTTGCAGCCAGGTGAGGTGCTTGCTACATCTATAAATTTCCAGATATATCTCAATAAACACACGAGTTGTGTGATCTTGTGATTTTAATTGGCACATTAGCGTAGGCTGCTCAACTCGGCGGAAAACTGGGTTAAAACCGAAATGTGCGCTGTGGTTAGGACGTGTAAACCACAATTAAACGTGTTTAGCATTATATTTTCACAGCGAATTTTATATATCACCAGTTTAGCACAGGTTGAACTTTTTTTATTTATATGAATTTTATATATCACCAGTTTCGCACAGGTTGAATTTTTTTATTTATATGAATTTTATTTTAATTGCTTTGAGGCATTCTTCCAGTCTCACCCAGAACCAACTGAACATCTCAATTGCATATCTCTCGGCTAACGAGACTATCCAGGCTTAATAAAAAAAAAAAAATTCAGCGGTACCTTAATACCAGCCGATTGTCAAAGGATTAATGGAATTCAAAATTAAATATCTATGTTTATTTTTCTTATCGCCAAATTTTTAGTGTAAGCTGTAACGCAAGATTTCAGTAAAAACTGTATTTATTCCTGCAATATCAACGTTTTTTTATGATTATTATCGCAAATAGGGTTTTGCGATAATAATCATAAAAAAACGCATTTTGAATCTGTTTTTAAAAATATATTAAAATTTGTTTTTTTTTTACTGTCATAACCGCGACTAGTATTTCAACTCACCCACTTTTGGTGACTTTAAGTCAGTTCTAGTAAGCCATAGATTAAAAAAAAACATTGCCGCGTTCCTAGTTCTATGTAGTAAGCCAATAGAAATAGTTTTTTTTTTTGGGATAAAGAATTTTCACAGACATAAATCAATGTCAATTTCAAAGTAACGAGTCCAATAACGCAATGAAGCAAATTTTCCAATCCATTTACAATACAGCCGATTTGTACTTATAAACAAAGCCCCCAATAAAGAGCATTCTAAATACTATACATAGATTGGATTTTCGAAAATTTTACATCTATATACGAGTGTCGCATATCATTGGACTCGGAAAATTAGCGCCAATTTAAAGGAGTGTGTCTGAGAGAATTTTCTTTCCGCGCCCCATACAAATTTTTTCGAAAAACATACAAATTTTGACTTTTTGATTTTTCCAAATTTTCCACGAACACAGGTTGTTCATATTTTGATTTATCCTTGTAGAACTAACTAATCCGCGTAGAAAGAGCCGCTTCTTGGTCTTCTGCATCAATTTTGGAACTTTGTACAGCGTTTTCAAAATTTCAAAAAAACTCATTTTCTTAGAAAATTTAAAATTTTTGTACTAAACATTTTTTGATTTTTGAATATCTATATCCGTCTCGCTGAGACGAGTCCGTAGACACCTCGTTTGCGCGGATCGGCCGCATAGAACTCGAAAAATTCGCCCGCCCGCCTCCCCTTTTATTACCGGGTATATCGACTTTCCTGCCTATCACCAAATAAAGAAATCAGTTAGTAACATTAAGAAATTTTCGACGAAACTAGTGTAGGACTGTTTCTGACGAGTGCGAACTGTCAGTCTGGTTGAGATACTCACCTCCTGAAGTCGGCGTCGACAGGCAGACCTGAAACAAATAATCACATAGTAAATTATTATAATTTTGGACAAATATAGGGCAAGCGCCCTGTTTACGATACCGTTTACACGGTATATTTTGCTTTGACGGGACAATCCGTTAGATCGGCTAGGGAAGAAGGAAGGCGCGGACGGTTGGCACGAATTAACCAACACAAAAAATTTGAAAAAAATATTTTTATAGAAACTATATTTTTAGACGACTCTGTACCGCAGAATCACGTTTGTTAGGAAATATTATTTGACATTTATTCGATTCATTAATTATATATATAAATATTACTTTTGAGTACAATTTTGACTTGGCCTCTTTAATATTGTGAAGGGATTGTACTAAGACAAATAGGGCAGGTGCCCTTACTGAGACAAGATATTTTATATATACTGTACTAGCAATAAGTTGGCTTATCGACTATAAAAAATTTGTGGACTTGGTTGTTAAACCGAAAAAATTGACGCCTCTCACACCTATTGAATACTTACCCAAGTAGATAGAAAAGGGACTGAAAGGCAATTTAGGAGATAAGACTGACTGTACTAAAATAATAATATTTTAAATAATAAGACAATCCCGCGATAAACATATTATATTATACAATTTTACAACTTATACAATATTTTATTTACAATTTTAACTATATACAACTTATACAAATTTAATCTAATCTAATCTTAATCTATTTTAATCTGCGTCAAAATCTTTATTGTTTTAATTTGTTTTGTCCTATTTATCTTATTGTACTGACCGCTTTGACAAAATGTTTCGTACCCCTAGAAAGACACTGAGTTTTTCGGATTGCGTGGAACCGGTACCTGTAACCGAGCCGATACCGGAGCAGGAGACTGTGGCTGAAGTAGTTGCAGAGCCCTCTAAATTTCAATTCCTGAAAGACAGAGCTAGCGAGTTGTACTTTGAAATACGCGAAACTCTGGACGAGGCTCGCAATTTAAAAACTACTATAAAGAAAACCGCTTTCGAAAAACTCAGTGATCTATACAATATAATCCTCAAACTACCTGAACCGGGCTGGGATAAACTGTATCCGGCACCACCCTGTTCTCCGACCCCTATAATAAATAATACCCCATGTAACACAAAGTTAGAAGAAGACATTACAAAAATAAGGCAATATATGGAGGAAAACAATAAAATTCTATGTGACATAAACCAAAAGATTAACTCTCAAACGGAGTTAACCAGCAAATCAACATATGCAGCTGTCACATCAAACGGCAGTAAAAAAGTATCCGCGGAGAGAGCAACATTACATTCTGTTGTTGTGACCTCCAAGGATAGCTTCGACACAGGAGAACAGGTGCTAGAGCAGGTTAGGGATATTGTTAAGGCAAAGGAAGGATGGATAACGGTGGAGAAAGTAAGAAAGGCAAAAGACCAGAAGGTCATCATAGGATGCAAGACGAAGGAAGATAGAGCAAAGTTGAAAGAAAGGCTTCGGAAATCGGATCGCCTCCTGACAGAAGATGTCCAGAACAAGGACCCGCTGCTCATCTTTAGAAATATTCTAAAGAAGAATAGCGACGAGGATGTGCTTGTTGGATTGAAAAATCAGAACAAGTGCATCTTCGAAGGCATCGAAGAAGAGGATATCAGGATGGCGGTCCGATTTTGGAAGAGAGCAAGGAACCTGTTGCAGGAGCACGTCGTAATGACAGTGTCCCCTGCAATATGGAAACGTATGGTGGTTGTAGGCACTGTGCACATAGACCTACAGAGGATACATGTTGAGGACTACTCGCCTCTCATACAGTGCTCACTCTGCCTCGGCTACGGTCACAGCAGACGGTTTTGTGAGCACAAAGAAGAAAAATGCTGCCACTGCGGCGGTGCCCACAGGAAAACAGACTGCCAGGACTGGCTTGCAGGCGTCGCACCATCTTGCTGCAATTGTAAAGCTGAAAAAATCGCATCCGCAAACCATAACGCTTTTAGCAACGATTGCGAAGTAAGGCAAAGATGGGACGCCCTGGCTAGGACCGGAGTGGTTTATTCCTGAGGGCACCGCAGCGAGCGGGCAAGAAAAGATGGCGGGCCAACAGGAACCTTGGCATCACATATAGGTCCATAATTGCAAAATCGAATGCATTAAATATTGGTGAGCAATTAATACAGATGGTAGAATATGTGATGCCAAGTGTGTCGGTTTAAACTTGACGAAAAATAAATACAAAAATACACAGATAAAATTCAGAATAGGAAAAGAAAACCAAATGTAGGAGAATTAGGAAATATTAAGAAAAATGAAAGAAACATAGAAAAATAGGGGTAAGGAAACTGAAATTAAAAATAAATGTATAACAACAAAAGAAATAAACGTGTCAGACAGGAAGGGAAATTTAGAAGATTAAATCAGAAATAGATGACAGAACGAAAACAGACATTGTACATAAATAATAAATGAATACGAAGCAGAATATGGGCAAAACATAAAGCATAAAAAATGACAAAAACGCGCAAGAGATAATAACAAAACATACGTGATATATACATAGAAAAATTGAAAAAATTAAAAATCTGATACAACAATATGTAATAAACAAGAGTAATAAATGAACAAAAAACTAAAATGTAAAGAATTTCAGAGATATATATATATATATATATATATATAAGAATTTTGGATAGATATAATAGAAAACTATAAATGGATAGAATAAATAGAACAGAAGAAAATACAATCAACAACACTATTTACTAACATAAATATAAAATTACAGCAAAAAATATTAAAAAGGTAAACACAGTCTCTGATTCAGTTAGAGGTATCAGAAATAATTTAAAAAAAAAAAAAAAAAAATCTATACATAGATTAAAAAAAATTGCCTCGACAGTGCGCGATTTGAAATTCTTTGCTAGTTTACTATCTACTTAGTTCTTAATCAATATCTTAGCAAACTATGTGAAAACTTCCAAAGAAGACTGCTTTTGCTCTATATTCCGGAGATATTGCTTAATATATTACGCTACTCATGAAGTAATTACATTTGAGTAATTATGGAACCCAGATGGGTAATGTACTTAACTGTCATTGATGTCTTTTCTCGTTCATTTCTTGATAAAGAGACGCGATTAGCAAATTGAATAAAGTATAAGGGAGTGTATTTAATTTAAGTACACATTCACATATGTTGGGAAACTAGGGTTTTTACTTTGTGAAATTAATGTATGTCTCTTTCACATATGGGAATATTAAAGCTTTTTTTTGTTTGATGAACAACTTGTAGACTTTGAGTTGAGAGAGAAAAAAAATATTTATTTTTGTTTAATAATAGTATCTTGAAGAATAATTCAAATAAGAATTAAGAACTAATTATATGTTCATAATATATTTAAATAATTACATTTACTACGATCTCTAAGACCCGGCCTACAACAGTTATGGTTATTAAATTTAAAAAAAAAAATAACTAACTAAAAACTTATAAGTAAAAAGACTAGAAATTTAAAGTAGTCTTAACTTCTCCATCTTAGCGTGTTGACTCTGGCTATTGTTTTACACTAATCTGAATTTATTTTGATAGAATTTCTTACAACACATCAAATGACGTTCCGTATGCTTCGTCGCAATCCACAAGACATCACAAAAAAATAAGAAAAATTGTTTACACATTTAAAGGTTTAGGGAAGTAAGTGAATCTTTAAATACAAGTTCTGAAAACTCGACTTTAAAATACAGTTACATAGTTGAATTTCCAATAATATTTTTACCATTGCGTATCTCGGTCAAGGTCCTCTCGTTGATCACAGCCATTTGTTTTTCTACCCTCCCATCCGTTTTGGTCAAAAATATTATGTTTTCAGCAGACACTGTGGAGTTACGATACGCTTTCATTGCCACATATATCATTGATTGTCGGTTTGGCGACAGAGTACTGTGTGGAGCTTTTTACCCGGCTGTAACATATTTTATGACAAAAATTGAAATAAATTTTGTGTAGATTGCAATATGAAATTAAAAAAAATATAGATTTAAATTTTAAATAGATTTTATAAGTATAAAACAACATTATAATTATGATATATTTGTTATCCTGTGATATTGTGTGATAGAAGCTTTATGTCGAAAAAGCTGATAGAGTATATCGTGACCTGAATGAACCTACCTGGCACAGAGGATTAGAATTGCTGTATGTTTTATCTTATTACTAGCGACCCGCTCCGGCTTTGCATGGGCATAAAAACCTTCCTCTTGAATTACTCTATCTATTTGAAAAAACCGCATCAAAATCCGTTGAGTAGTGTTAAAGATTTAAGCATACATAAGGATAAAGTGACAGAAAAAGCGACTTTTTTATATACTATGTAGTGATATAGATTATTCTTATAATGTCAGTATTTTTTGGAGGTAAAAAAATTGCAGTAATGGGAAATTCAACATATTGAAATACACCAAGATTTCTTTCAAAGAAAACAAGTGTAATTTGAAATCCAGTTCCTACATTTGTATGAACTCCCGTTTCTCCATAAAACCGGTTTGTAAACAAACCTTAAATAGCTCGGCTATAAATTATAAGCAACAGCTAGCCTTCAAGGGAATAAAACTTTACGGTTGGTAATCACAAATAAACACTAAAGCAAATGGCCTCGTAAATATAATAAGTAGGTATATCGGAAATAATTTCAGATATATTTTAGTAACTAGATGTGACATCTTTTATGAATATCAAAACTGTTTTGTACTTCACATCAAATTGAAATCTTTATACCAAAAATAAAACAAAAATCAACTTCCTTTCGTTTACTTGAAAACACTTGAGCAGCGGTGGACGCGGGTTTCAACGTCAGATTAGTAAAAGTCAGACTTAGGTGTGCAGGGTCAATAAAGCTGGTATTCAAACGAGCCACAAATAAACGATAACAGTGGCAATGGCTTATTTTTTAAACTATGATACCAAGGCATGGGCAATGCTTATCTATGATGCCATAATTGAAAGTCCAGTAACTAATTTTTAAAACATTACGTAACACAAAATCGTCACACAAATAAATAAAAACTGCCACATAATTAAAATAAATTTAAAAATATTTTTATTGTATTTTATTTCTTCTGTTTTTTAATAAGAATATTCTTTGCATATAGCAGTCTTTTTAAACTATTTTTAAATTTAAGTAGAGGATGGATAGGAACAAAATTGGGACATAGTTTTTGAAATCGTCCCAAGTGAGCCTGGGCTCTAAAACATAAGCTATGGATTTGCAAAATATGCCTTAATGGAAAAATGGTCACATCTAGACTTTTGTTATCTGCTATACCAGTAGTTACATCACATTTGAGAATTCGTCACGTACGGTGGTCATATCCGTAGGGAGAGGAGACATTCTTAAATTTTTATATTGCCATCCCTACACGTCACAGAAAGTGAAAAATACGGAATGGCGAATAGAATATTACGCGTGTCGTTTTGTGCAGATATTTTATGGTTTGATCCAAGGACTTATGAATACTCCAGACGTAATCGCACATACAACTCGAGTGTAGTCTGTAAACTAATGCTGTTTTGTTTGTCATATACGGCTTTTACTCACACAAATAAATCGACTAATGATGCTAGCGCCAATCGCCATACACACATAGAAGGCTATTTTCGAGCTTTTCTGTTAATTCGACGACGATCCGTCTGTAGTTCTTTTGAGTCTGTGGTTTTAATCATTATCGGAAACATATGCCATGACGAATTGATGGCATGTAGGTGCTTGGAGAACGTTTGATTTACTGTTTTTTCTAATAGATTTTTTTTGGTTATTTTGGTGGTAGTGATAATATTTATATCACTATCTGATAGATATTTTTTTTCTTATCGAGAGTTTTAAGCAGCCAGTATGTTTTCTCTACATAGTCCCGTTCATACCGTCCACAAAAGACATATGATATCTCTATATATGGGCTTAGTCAAAAGTCACAATCGCTAAACGTTAACGAGGTACGACAAGATCAAAATGTATGGGATTGACATAAGATTGACCACGTGATTTACAGCAGCTTATGTGAATCCCATACATTTTGTTCTTGTCGACATTCGTTAGCGTTTTGAAATTGTCACTTGGCTAAGGGTGCTAGAAATGACTAACTACTTTTCTATACTACTACAAAATAATTTTATAAATATTGCATTTAAGACCTAACCTTTAAGCATAATTCAACACAGATTTTCAGAATCACCTTTTAATATTGAGTGCATTTATTAAAGAATCCCCGCAGCTTATATCTCGTATATACGCTAAGTTCAGTGTAAATACCGCCGTGTGATAATTTATATGAAAGGCTTGAAGATTAGGCCCATAATGGGGCCATATATAACGCGGTTGGAAGCCTTGTCCGTGAGTACGTGTCGTCGGTGAATATTCCTGGATATTTTTGGTTATCGCAAGGATTAGTTACATTAATAATTAATTTTGATAAGCTTATGAATTTAGGCAGATGGTGCATGTTAATTTAACTCAGAAATGGATGTAAGTTAGTTACTCAAAATATCATTTGATAAAACTAAATAATGCTTGTTTGAGGATTTTAGTAACTGTTAGAGTATATAAGGCATCTTTCGCCCGAATATTCAAACGCTACTCAATTTTGAGAGCTGCTTAAGTATCATGCAACGGTATGACAGTGACAGCATGATACTTGAACAGCTCTCAAAATTGAGTAGCGTTTGAGTATTCAGGCAATTGTCTATCAGCGGGCCTTGTGAACCAAGCTACTTTTTATTATCGCATCGCTTGCCATACAAGGAAATTGACTCGTTACATTGGATTCAAAGCCGTCATCGACCATACGCTTTAAAAGGAATTTTCTCCCGTGTACACTGATGTTGTGAAATCCACTCCCTGTCACAGTTTTCCTAAAGGACTTCAACATGGGGTTTTAAAAAATGACGTGAAAATTTTTTTAATTGTCGCACGTGAAAATTCTAATGTTATAGGCATCCAGTAGGGGTGATCACTTACCATCAGGTGGACAGTGTGCCTGTTTACCTACCAAATGGTATTAAAAAGCGTATTGCTGCTTTTGTAAAAATTTAATAACATATACTTACGTTATATAGCATACAAATAACGTTTTATGATCGTTGCTTTTATGCTAACTAAAGACAAACCAAAAATTCAATCTTTGTTGTGTAAGCCATTATTTATTTTACATAATATTATTTGTTTTAAATTCCATTTATATGTTAAAAATTAGAATACCGTTTATGGTACGTAAATTGATAAATGGCAAAACTAGGGAAAGGTAGGAGGCGGCGAGTTGGGTCATTCGGTAACGGAGGGTGTAACGGATAAGTCGAAAAAAGGAAAATAAAAGGTTAAGTGAACTTGGAAGTGTTTAATTTGGACAATCCTTCATAAACAGATAGTGAAGTGAATTTGGAGGTGCTTAAATAACCAAGGTTTACATCTCAGAAGTGTCATCACCTACGTGCACGTGTAAGTAGAATGTTTTTTATTTTTATTGTTTTGCTAGCGCGCCATCTATTTTTTTTAGCTAAGTTGAACTTATTCAGTAATGTTACTCATCCGTTATAAGCTATTATATTTGACAACAGCAAGGCACAGTGTTCCATATTGTTCAAATTTAGATAACCATATTTGGTAGTCTACCTACCTAGAATAAAAACGAAAGATAAAATCCTTTTGTACGTGAATAATCCCTAACCTTTTTTTTTATTTTTGGGTAAGATAAGATTAATACTATTGCTATTTAAATCGTAAGAGCTATATTTTAAATTTTTGTCCATTTATTATTTTGGTAATTTAATTTTTGGTACAAAACATAATCGATTATTTTTAAATAGCAATCCTCCATGAGAATTAGTTGGTTAACATAAAATATGTTTACGCTTTGTAATTAACATGTATACATCATCTTATTTTTGTACGTGTACTATTTATTTCGTGATAAAATTTTATATAGTTAACCATAAATTAACATGATGCAATGTTTGTGTTTCGAGGTACAATGGATGGTCGCAATAGCTCTGAACGCCACCGTAGCTTACGGACACCAAGCCGCAGTCGTGGCCGCTCCCGGAGTGCTACTAATCGCCATCGCAGAGGCGAAGAGCAACAGTCGAGATCTTCCAGAATGGAATTGAGTAATTTACGACAAAGTCGACCGCGCAGCCGCCGTAGTGAGCATGGAGATCGGCGTAGTCGAAGCTTGCGTCGGCGGGAAGAAGATCTGAAGCGTGAACAAGAGCGACTTCGCGAGTTGGAGCGAGTGTTGCAGCAGGAACGTGATGCGGAGGCTCGTTCGAGGCGCAGCCGACAACGCGTCAGTGCAACAAGCAACCACGAGCAGCGTCGCGAAGGAAGTCAGCGGCGAGGAGATCGACGGAGTCGCGACGCCTATTCCGGGCGTCGGTCAAGGTCATGTAGCCCTTTATTCTCATCTAAAGACGTTATTAAAATAATGCAAGCTGTTAAAGGTTGCATGCCGCCTCAGCTATTAACACCGACACCACATTCTTGCTACCACCAAACTTGACAGTAAAAACATCCTTCCGGAGTTTGATCCGTCAATTAAAAGTCAACGTATGGATATATGGCTTCGAAAAGTAAATGAATGTGCATCGGTTTATGGCTGGGACGATAAGACTACCATACATTTCTCTATGCAAAAACTGCAGGGATTGGCCAAAACTTGGTATCAAAGCCTTAACACAATTCTTTATACGTGGCCAGAGTGGCAAGAAAAACTCATTAAAGCTTTTCCTTGTGAACAAAATTATGGCCAATCCCTGGAGGACATGTTAAGACGTAGAAGTAGATATAGTGAACCAATTGAAAATTATTTTTATGAAAAACTAGCATTACTCAACCAATGTGAAATAACGGGTAAACGTGCTGTCGACTGTATCATTCATGGCCTCAGTGACAAAACGGTTAAATCGAGTGCGTTAGCTTTGCGTTGTTCTGAACCGGACCAATTGTTGCAGTTCCTGCTAAGTAATAAGGACAGCTCCTATCAGTTATTTAATTCAAAAACCAGGTCAGGAAATGAGAATATAAGTTCGTCCGACAATAATCAATTAAATAAACCCATTCGTAAGGCTACCTATGGTTCAAACCTATTTTGCTACAATTGCAAAGAAAAGGGGCATGTCTATAATAAATGTTCTAAACCCTTAGTAAAATGCGATTCTTGTAATAGAATAGGACATAAAAGTGATAATTGTACTTTCCAATCCGACAAACAGTTGCCAAAGACAAACGCATCACACAAAACAATGTGTATTACTGGATCGCATCCAAATGATAAATTCGTAAAACAGGTCATTATTAATGGTGTTTCTCTAGATGCATTTGTAGACTTTGGTAGCGAAGTAACCCTTATTAGAGAATCTATTATGCTAAAGTTGGGAGTTCTTCATGATGGAGTACCATCAACTATGAAGGGCTTCGGTAACAGTTTCGTTCAGTCTTTGGGTTCCGTAACAATTGAGATATCAATTGATGGAGTTTCGGCCGTGGTCGTCTGTAGGGTGGTCAATGACAACTTCCTTGATAGACCAGTTCTGGTTGGCCAATCATACTCTGAACAACCACATATCGTTGTTATTAAAGACTCAAACAAACTACAATTTTTAGATGTTGGTACCGAAATTCCATCAAATTGTTTCGAAGACCCCAAAGAGAGACCAATTAGACTTAGAGTAGTGTCACATACTAGACTTTATGGCGTAGCCAGCGTTAGAGTAGCGACAGAATTTGAATTCACTGGAAGTATATTAGTAGATACTAAAATCGTAGGTAAGCCTGACGAACAGTTTATCATTCTTGGTGGTGTTTACAGAGTAGAGGGTGGTTTTCTTTTTGTAATTATTAATCCATGTACAATACCATGTGTCCTACAGGAAAATACTATATTTTCACGCGCTGAAAAGATTGAAATAATAAAGAGAATTAATACTACGCCCTCTACATCTGTGGACGCCAACGAGAATGTAACCCCCTTTATTAATGAAATTAAACTGAAAATAGGTAATTCAGTGTCACTAGACCATAAGGCCAAACTTATTAAAATACTTCAGCAGTACAAGAACTGTTTTGCATTCAACTTATCGGAACTAGGTTGTACTGACGTTACGAAGATGACAATCAAGTTAAATAGCGACCGCGCTGTTGTTTATCGTCCGTACAGGCTTTCGCATTATGAAAGAGGAGAAGTTCGTAATATGATTGATGACATGCTTCAAGCTGGTGTCATAAGGGAATCCATTTCAAATTATGCTAGCCCTATCATATTAGTTCGCAAAAAGGACGGGAAGGTGCGGCTTTGCATTGACTATAGAATGTTGAACTCGTTAACCGTCAAAGAGAGATACCCGATGCCAATCATCGATGATGAGATTTGCAAACTTGCAGGGCAGTCTTGGTTTATCACCCTGGACTTAATGTCAGGCTACTATCAGGTGCCTATAGCAGAACAGCATAAACATCTAACGGCGTTTGTTACTCCAGACGGACATTACGAATTCAATCGGATGCCGTTTGGATTAGCAAACGCTCCAGCTGTGTTCCAAAGGATGATGAATCACGTCTTGGGATCCTCTCGATTTAATAAGGCGACCGTTTATATTGACGACGTCTTGGTTTATGGAAAGACTGCAGACGAGGCACTTACGAGGCTGGAGGAGATCCTACAGCTGCTAGACGGTGCTAAGCTCAAATTAAATCTTTCTAAGTGCAGTTTTTTACAAAATGAGATAGAGTACCTAGGTTATGAGATAAGTGCAACTGGCGTGCGCCCTGGTGAGAAAAAGATTGAGAGCGTTTCCAAATTTCCTCAGCCAAATAACGTTCACACTGTCCGTCAGTTTTTGGGGCTCGTAAGTTACTTTAGAAAATTTGTTCGTGGCTTCGCCGAACTAGCATCCCCATTGACCAAACTTTTAAAAAGGGACGTACAGTGGGAATGGGATGAGGCTCAGCAGCATGCATTCGAACTACTCAAATCCCAATTAATTAGTAGGCCTGTTCTCGCTATTTACGATCATAAAGCTGAAACAGAACTCCATACAGACGCCAGTAGACTTGGAATGGGTGGTATATTATTACAGCGTCCTAAAGGTAGCCTGGATTCTTTTAAACCCGTTGTTTATTACAGCCGTCAGACCACGCCCGAGGAAAAGAACTTTCACTCATACGAACTCGAAACTCTAGCTGTCGTTTGTGCTCTTAAAAAGTTTCGAGTATATTTACTAGGTAGAGAGTTTAAGGTCGTTACTGACTGTAGTGCTTTACGCTCCACGTTCCAAAAACGTGATCTTATACCACGCATTGCTCGGTGGTGGCTGGTACTACAGGAGTTCAATTGTTCAGTGGAGTATAGGGTAGGATCAAAAATGGCTCACGTCGACGCACTGTCACGTAATCCAATAGAAGATCCGGAATGTCGCGATATAGATCAGTTTCCTAATGTCCTTTCCATTAGTGATGATGATTGGTTGTTGACACTACAGTTGGGTGACAGTGAGTTGACTAGGATCCGTGATACACTTAACAGTAATCTGGATTCAAAAGGGTTAGACTATATTAAAGACAATTACCTGATCAAGGACAACAAATTGTTTAAATATATTGATGGAGATAAGAGTAACCTCAGATGGGTGGTTCCAAAGGGAGCGAGGTGGCAAATATGCAAATTAAACCACGATAATATAGGTCATGTCGGTTATGAAAAAACATTAGATAGAATCAGAAAATCGTACTGGTTTCCTAAAATGTCTCGATTTATAAAAAAGTACACAAAATCGTGCATTGATTGTGCTTATTCGAAAAAGTCTGCAAACAAGCGCGAGGGACTATTACATCCCATTACTAAAGTGGAAAAGCCATTCCACACTTTGCATATTGACCATCTCGGCCCCTTTGTGAAGTCTAAAAGAGGTCAAACCCACATACTTGTTATTGTAGATTCTTTTACTAAATTTGTTTTTATAAAACCCGTTAGAAACACTAATACTCAGAATGTCATTAAAACTTTAGACGAAATATTTAGTATTTTTAGAAATCCAGATCGTATTGTTAGTGACCGCGGAAGTTGTTTTACCTCGCACGCTTTTCGGAAATTCTGTCTCGACAGGGGTATTAGGCATGTACTGAATGCAGTGGCTAGTCCTAGGTCCAACGGTCAGGTGGAACGCTACAATCGGACCATACTGAACTCGCTTACTGCTCAAAACTACAGAGACGACGAAAAGGATTGGGACGCTAAACTGGGGAAAATACAATGGGGCCTAAATAACACTTTACAGAAGACCATAGGCAGGACTCCCTCGGAAGTCATGTTTGGCACGACGATGAATAGTGAGTGCAACTCTGCACTTAACGAAATAACCGATCTTACCCGGGAGACTTGTGATAGGGTGTCAATGCATAAGGAAGTTAAGGACAGGATAGATAGGGAGCAGGAAAAACAGAAACTTTATTACGATAAAGGACGTAAAGTTGCTCAACAATATAAGAAAGGTGACCTTGTGAAAATACTAAAGACTGCATTCCATAACGACGGAAAGAGTACTAAACTTATGCCGTCTTACGAAGGTCCTTTTAAGGTGGTCAAAGTAATAGGGCAAGACCGTTATAAGGTAGCTCCTATCCCGGGATTCTCAGGGTCTCAAAATAAGCGTAAGACAACTGTTGCATCTGATAGATTGCAACCTTGGATACATAGAGCGTCTCTCGAACTTGACGATGATAGTGAAACTGACACCATGAATGATAATAGCGAAGATGAACTAATCTTAAGTAATGACAATGATCAATAGAGATTAATACAGAATAAACAGTTAATTGTAATTTTTGTTATATTATTATTGTTGTTTGTTTAACGTCTCTTTATTTTATGGCCTATTGCTGTATAAAGATTGTATTGTCTTAGGCCAAGCGCGGGACTACGGGAGCGAACGGGTTCTTCGCTTGGCCTCACCAACCATAGTTCAAGAGAATAGGTCGGGATCGAGACTTCGTCAGCAAACAAGTGCGATCCCGAACCTAAAAGATATAACAAATGAAGGTTTGGCGTGGGACCTCGGGAGCGTACGAGTGCACGACCTGACTTCGTTCCGTTTAACTAGCTTAGAATAAACAGAAATTTATATTTAGATGAAACGAAAGACTCGTCAGCGAACGAGGTAGTCGTTATGAGAATTTAATTTAAATATTTTTTGAAACTAATGTGATTTGAAGAGGCCTAAAATCTAACTATATATATCATTTGTATATCTGATACTCGTACTCGTAATTATATCATTATTGTTAAAATTTTGTTATTGATTTATATTCATTTTTCCAGTCGATATACATACTAGTTATGTTGAGATGTATAAGCTTATCGATATTATTTCTGTTATTAATTTATAACCGATGCCATTATTAACAACATTATTATTACTGTTTACCATGTTATTGTAAATTACACTATAAAAAAAAAAAAAAAACATTTAAGGTCGATTTGAAATGTGATTTTACGTTACACTGAATGACTCAATATGCCGAGTGTAAGGTTTACAATTGTTGCGTGTATGGGGACATACACGTTGTCAGGACGGACGAGTGTAAGCCATTATTTATTTTACATAATATTATTTGTTTTAAATTCCATTTATATGTTAAAAATTAGAATACCGTTTATGGTACGTAAATTGATAAATGGCAACACTAGGGAAAGGTAGGAGGCGGCGAGTTGGGTCATTCGGTAACGGAGGGTGTAACGGATAAGTCGAAAAAAGGAAAATAAAAGGTTAAGTGAACTTGGAAGTGTTTAATTTGGACAATCCTTCATAAACAGATAGTGAAGTGAATTTGGAGGTGCTTAAATAACCAAGGTTTACAGTTGTAACAAATTTCTAGTAAAGAATTTAAATAACCCGGTCGAAAAGGGTAGAGAGAGCTCAAAAGGATTTGTAGTGGTTCATTTTCTGTTAAAAGATTCCTTTGAAACCTTCCATATCAAATCGGTCTCAATGCCCGTCATATGCAAGTCTGTTCAAGTCTATACGAGTATTGTAGATATCAAGCTTTACGAATAAGTGGATTCATATTCGTATTCAACTATGATTTGAATTTTAGTTGTATTTCATAATCTTTTTAGGGTTACATATTTTTAATGACCTCTGTGGCATGCCTGACCGCTACTCAGGAGGTCCCGAGTTCGATACCTGGTCAATATGAAAAATTATCTTTTTTCTATTGGCCTGGTTCTTGGTTGTTTATCTATATATGTATTTGTTATTAAATATAGTTTCGTTTGGTTAGTATCCCATAACAACAATTTTCGAACTTACTTTATTTGAGGCTAATCTAATCTGTTTGATTTGTCCGTATATATTTAATTTATTTCTTATTTGTATACGGTATGTGCATAAATAGGCCTAAACTTAGCCGGTTAGTGCATCCGAAGGCTGCCTGTTAGGAGACCACATCAATCGAGCGCATTCATTTCAATTAATAAAATCCCATTATCATTTCAGCCACAAGCAGTTCACTGCCGGACACAGGCCTCCCCCAAGTATATCCAGAACGACCGGTTAGATTAGAAGCGGTATGCATCTAGCGCTTGCCTGCAACTTTCTTCACGTCTGGTTGCCATTCCAAAACCTTTCTTCTCGATTGGTTCTTCGCAGTGTATTAAGTATCGAATGGAGAATTAAAATGTTCATAACATTATGTATTTTTACCTATGCTAATATTATAAAGCTGCAGAGTTTGTTTGTTTAAACCCTTATAAGTTGAAAACTACTGGTTGGATTTGCAAATTTCTTTTTGTATATGAAAGCCTGATTCTTGAGGAAGGGTATATATAGGCTATAGTACATACACATTTATGGCGAGTGAATCCGCGGGGAACAGCTAGTCAGTCATAATGATACTTTTTTTTCTATCAAGAAAAAAGTCACATGCAACCATTCCTCCTCATTTCAGCAGCACTTTCATTAGAACGTGCAAAAAACTTGATTTTCTCGTGAATCTCCGCGATGCAAATAGCACTCCGCCATCGCTGAATCGCCCGCTAATTCAATTTGCCGTCTCTAGAAGCGCCAGGTGGGTTATTCTGGTAAAAATCCAATTACCTTGCAATAACTAATATTTTTTCCAGCCTTTTACTAATGCTATTAACACATTGGAAGTAAAAATGTTTTATTCCAAATTTAATTTTGAGGATTTAAAAAGCGAAGCCATGTTTTTTGTGATCAGTAGATTTTTATGTTTTTTTTTTGTCCGACTGTTTCAGTAAGCATTAGATTTCATTTCAGGTTCTGGTTCGAAACCTTTATTGTATTTTGGAAGAAATAACTATTATAGTGAACTTAAAGAACGATAAAATCAATAACCTTCCTTAATTTTAAAATTGTGATAGTTATCTGAAAAAAAAAAAAAAACATGAAAAAGTTTATGTATGTCAAACCAGTTTAATTGTAAAGTAAAGTTTACATGATCTACAACTAAAAGGCTATTGTCAATTTTATTTTGTTTCTCTTTAGAGAGTTTATTATAGAATACTTTTGATGCGTGAAGTAATAAGTAGAAATTAATATATATTTCGATCAGAACCGCATATTTCTTTTATTTACAGAATACGTCGTCTTTACCTGCAAATAGAAGCCTCTGAAAACGCATTCTATCTTACTTAATTTATCGATGGAAATTACACGACTAAGTGATGAGCTATTGGATTACAGGTGTCATTGGATTTCTTATTTATTTCAAAGAATGTTTGCATCTCTATATATTGTTTAATAATTAAAATGTCAGAAGAGCGTTGGTCCTGGCTGCCATCTGATAGTCATTAAAGGTATTACGTCAGAAGCCGAAAGGTGGTTCCGAAGAACTCTAACACTAAAGTATGCATAGTCAATTGACACTAACACCTACACAAAATTATAGAATTCGTTTTTATGAAATCGTCAAGACTCTTATCGAGAAGTATGAGAAACAGCGATGAAAGGAGACGGTTTCAAAGGCGTTGATATATCTTTGAATACTTATTAGATAATAATGTATGCTACTCTTGTTTCCAGTACATAAACGACCTACGAATACGATACATCAATCGGCCACTACATTTCCATGGGTCCACAAACACATTTGTCACGTAGAACCAATATTTCCGCTGGGACCGCCTGCCAAATAATACTACTAAATTTTTTGCCCAAGAAAAAAGATGGCCGCATTTTTACAGTTTTATTTCTATTTTTAAAAGGGATAGTAAAACAAAAACATGAGTGGAAAAATATCGTAATAAGCGATCATTATTTTCCTTTAAAATCAGCCATAGATTAAAAAAAAATTATCTCGCGTCACCGCGCGCGATTTCCAAATTCTTTGACTCTGCACACAATTTCTTTAATGTATATTTTTTTTTACAAAATTTCAGTTTTGACACATTTCAATAAACCAGAGATTTATAAAGAAATGCAAGTGCATTCACATCTAGCAATCACAAATTATACAAATATTTGTCGTGTAAGTTGTTATAAGAATTATTGTGTTATGTTATCGTTATGTAGAGACTCTGTCAAACAGATTTTGATTAAATAGGTATTCTTAACTGCGATATTACATTTTCCGAAACTTTCGGTGTAAACGAAGTTGGTTTATTTCCATAAATTTGGGATTATTAAGATCAAACTTAAATTTATTAACACGTATTCTTCTGCTGTCCTAACGTAACTGTAATAAAAGGTACTTGTATATACCTCACATTTCTAACTTATTAAAATAAACTTTAAAACACTGATTAAACTTATGAAAGTGCAATTGTTTTTCATATTCAGGTAAAAAGTGAAATAATATTAAAATTTTCTAAAGTTAATAATTTTGACCGTTCTCTAAAAACAATAAAAGACTTTTAAACATGACACCTTGTATAAAGTTTCCAGCTTCATATTTCACCGCGGACGCGGCAAAAAGCTCGAGATTAAAGCTCTTGTCGCGGTGTATGCTTCATTAAAAGCTTCCGTATAGAAAATTAAACCGCCCGTTAAATTTTTAATGAAGCATTATTTTGCGGAAAACTTAATGCGGCTGTTATTAAACTTGTTAGTTGTCTTTTGTTAAAATGAAGTTCTTGATGCTAACGGGTTTTATGAGATTTTCACTTAAGCTTTCATAAAGATCAATTTAACAAAAAGTATACTTTAGGGCTGGCAATCATATGCCATAGAGGTTAAGCATTGTCATATAGTTTGTCAATATTGCCAGCCTTTATAGCACACTACCATGGGTTGACACTTTGGCAAAACTTTACAATTTGTAAATATTTTTATTTTTTCATTATCGTATTTCAGGAAACATATTCCTTGAAATATTGCTTTTTTTAATTAATACAGGTGAGTTTATCAGGCTTTTTTTAAATGCGAACTAGTTTATTAATATAGTATATAATATATATTATATATACAATCTGAACAGTTGCTGATCTGAGAATGAAGTAAGTAGGTATTTCAAGGCCATAAAGTAGTACTATGGCCGAGATGAAAATTCTACCGAATCTTTTATTTAACTATAAATAAATAAATATAAATCTGAAACATTTTACATAAATATAAACAAGTCACAGTTGGCGTTGACGGAATTCAAAAATAAGACCAATTCTTTCAACGTCTTTCGATGCACTTGGGGTGTGGTCCAATACAAAAGAGGTTTTGAATGCATTTTTGAAGATCAGTTCTTTTTAACCTGATATGACAATGATTTTTCTCGCTTGGGTTAAAAAAAACAAACATCGCTTTTGTCAAATAAAATCTTAACTAGACTATAAGTGTAAGTTGTAAGCATTTTTGTATAAAATTACATCAGAATCTTAAACTAAAATATGCCATTTGTATATGTTATATCTTTACTTTATGATATGTAGAAAATAATAATAATAACAAGAAAGCTGAAAAAATAATATAAAATAGAAATTATGCTTATCAATTTTATTAATTTTGACAAGGTGTAAGAGAGAGTAGCTTTCATATTTGAGTTTACCTCTTATCTAGTATACTTTTAGATGTGGACCACATTTCAAAAACTATTGCTTGCGCCAGGTGTGTAAAGAGCTTTGTATTTGCTTCGTGGTAAAGAGATATTCGCCACGTAGTCAACTCAATACGGGTAGTATTACCATTGATTCTGTGATACGGGCAAGTCGCAAATAAATTACCGCTATAACTATTAACTTGGACCACATGATTAGCATAACGTGTCCAGGTGTGGGTGGATAACAGAGACGTCGCATTGCGGTATGAAGGATCTCGAATTCATAGCATTGTGGCTGCCGCTTAAGTGTCTTTAGAAGTTCATTGATACCAAGTTAAAATAAAGGAACTTGTATAGAAACTGATTTACTTTTTGTCCTTTTCCTTTCGGGAACAGTGTTTTTTCCCGGGTGAAAAGGTACCTATAGTCCTTCTCAATACTGCTATGTGTATGCAAAATTTCAAGAAGAGGTTCAGTACGGTTGACGTCAATAAGTGACAAGAATATCTTATATTGAAAGCGTAACAAACAAATAAATATACAAACAAACTCACTTTCCCATTAATAATATAAGTTAGTATTGGCAGAATTAGCAAATGTTGCTTTTTGCGAATCTTTAACATTGTGTACATAATATGTATAAATCCTTTATAAAGTTTTCTATATCATTGAAAAGTTAATAAAAAATAAGTTTACTCCGTCTGTTTCCATGGTTATCGTGAAGGTGACTGGGAAAGATTGTCAAAGTCGTCGCCAAGAGGGCCATGAATACACAATACAACAAACAAATAAACAAACAAACAAACAAACAAACACAATACTGCGACAAGCTAGCAGACATCTAAAAAAGGTAAATTTGAAAAGTATATAATATACTCATATATATATATTTATTTTTAAATTCAATATATTACACGTGTTTAATAATAAAACCTTAAAACTATACTTAAAAATAAAAATAATGATAAAAAAATATATTAACTTAAATTGTACAGTCCCGTTAAAGGCTCCACTTGCGGTAATGTGCCAAGAAGGCTGGCGGCATTGCCATATTGAATGGCAATGCTAATCTTTTGAGCAAGGTAATTACCAGCCCTCTGGTCACGAGATACCTCTATCAGCCATTTCGATAAAAGCTGATGAGCCGATAGACCCCACGGCCCCAGTTTTTATCCCAAAAGGTGCAAATATGTAGTTACTACTTATACCTGCATATTTACGCCTTTTAAGGTTCTCTGCAGCAGTGCCTAATGTGTACTATATAATTTTAGAAGAATTCGTGAGCATTTATAATGTGGGATAAGAGTAAAAAACGCGGGGCAAGGATCTGTGCCCCTAGTATGAGCAGACGCTAGCGCCTGCGTTAGCGATTTAGTATGGCAAACCTGTACAGCGCCTCTGGCGGATAGTAAGGGAACTAAGAAATTCCACTGGTAGCAGATAAAAATCCGTTCGCCTCTGCTTTACTTATCCTAATGTAAAATAAGTAGTATGATAAAACCTTTATCATTTCTGTTCTTGGGCTTGTTTTGTTCTTAACCTATTACACGTGTGTGGGTAATTTAAAAGAATTGCATGATTAATTTTTGCATATCTTTTCTATGCCGGATTCCAACAAGTGTGCAGAATATCATAAGTGATTATTTGTATGAGTAAAAGCTTAGGGCTCACTCGTTTTAGATGCCATGATACGTTTCTAGTCACTGAGCCAGCGGGGTAAATAAGTACTTAAATCTTAAAAATGTTACTAATCATGTTTTTTTATTAAATTAGTTTTTGAATTATTTTTAGCATAAACAATGTCAATTACTTACTATATCTTTATTTTTCACTTTAATTTATCTAGTATACTAGCGTAACGTCAGCAAAGGGAATTCATTCCCGCCCACGCAGTTATAAATTTCTTCGAACTATAAATAAAGTAAAGCCCTTACGCGGATCCCACTGGCCACTAAGGTCAGTAGGCTGTCGAATGATGGCAAATCGATATGCATTAACCCGAGGGATGGGAACCAATCTATTGGTTTGAGTAATACGTTTATATGAGATAGTTAATAGGGTATATTACCGTGGGGATGCAAATTTAAAGGTTAATTTTGTGATGGAAACTAGATGGATATGATTCAGAGAAAATTGAGATTGAAGTAGTATTACTGCTACTGAGTTATATTTGTGCTGGGTACAATAGTCTTTCTAAATAAGATTGATATAGATAAGATGGTTGGCAGCTGGCCATACTAATGCCAAATCTTTTAAAAACCTTTTTCGTTCGAGCGTGTTTCCCGGTTGCTTTTTCAGTTTACGCCTCGGAGCCCAGGTTACCCTATTATTCATTGTCCTGATTTGGCGGTACTGATTTTTACAATGGAGCGACTGCCGTCTGACCTCCGTAACCCTTTTTACAGAGAAATCAGACCAACAGGAACATGAACCGGGTGTGTTAGTTGTCAACATTGTCAGATTTTTCTGGCAGCCTAACGTCGTAATGCCATCTATCGATAGCAACCGGGACCAACGGCTTAACGTGCCTTTCGAAACATGGAGGAGACAAATCTTTTAAAAATATGGAATAACTATATTTCGAGAGTAAAGCCCATAGTACGCTTTAATCATCGTCTTATCGTCTTTGGCCATACTAGTAAATGAAATGAAGTATCCGTGTGACCTCCTTGCAATTGACAAAACACTGATAGGATTGTGATGCGAGTGTGTTAATGACACAGCCTAACGTCTGCCATCTACCAATGACAGCCGAGACTAACAGCTTAACTTGCCGTCCGTAGTAAAGAGAATCTCAAGTTATCTATCTTGAAATTCTCTATACTTCATACACATACGCCACTAGGTAGTGGCGACCAATGCAAGTCAGGCCGCGTAGGTAGTCACTTAACATTCATGCCCGTTACAAAAACCTTTGCCTCGCGAGCTAATTAGGTATAAAAGGAATCAGTTTCTCGCATAGAAAAAATGTTTGAGTAGATAATGGACTTATGAATCTTTAGAATGCTCTTAAGAAAAAAGGTGAATTAATAATGATGATAAGAGTGAAAAAAAACATACAAATTGAAATTAATAATTCGCTTTTCTGGTCGATTGATAATTAAACAAAACAAATCAAAAGACATTCAAGTTCAGATCCGAAGCAGTTAATCCAAATTTTCTCACAAATAAATCTTCATACAGGTTCTAACAGACAATTGATATATTTTATTTCCACATCATTAAATCCAGATAAATCGGCCCACGAATGAAGATAATAGATAAAAACGTTCATAATATGGCTTTTATTGTTATTTTCTCTTTGGTTGTTAATATTATTGCCTTTTTACGACCGCCATTTTGTTTTTGAGAACTAATATGAGTTTATTGAGTTTACCTTATCCATTCAACCATATAAATTTGTGGTCCAGTAGTTAAGGCATTTATTTAGTAGTTTCTAAATACTTATCAAATTACTTTGCGTGCTTCGTGCACTTTGTGCAATTTGATGATAATTAAAATTTTAATTTTGTACTCCAATTTTTGAAATATTAAACTATATTATTAACTTGAAGTTACCAGATAATTTGTAAAAGCTTTGAGCATTAAACCAAGTGGCTACTGAAAGCGATCTCCTCTGCCAAAAGTCTATAAGACCGCCGGTCATACTACTTGTTCTTGTTTGCTTGTGTTTGATAATTTTGTCAAGTGTGTGCGTAGAGACGTAATCAAATAACTTTCTGGTCAAATATATCTGTGTTATATTTATTTATTTTCAATGCTACTCCTCCCAATAAGTTCGTTAAAATAAATTTAACTTTTACTCCAATAGCAAACCCATTTCTACATCCAAACCGATTATAAACTAATATAAAGTTTAAAATTGCTTAGAGAATTTCTGACAGGCCGCAACTAAATGGATCCTCAACAACGATCCCAAATGAAATAATGAAAAGCCAACGTTTGAGAAATGGAAGTTAAAAGCTGGAAAAATTCGCCATTAATTTTCTGCAAATGGCATTTGGTGCCTAACAAACTTTGGAAAGTGGGAGAAAAGAGTTAACAAAGTTTTGAAATGTTACAGAAGAAAAACAATTACCGAATTGGAGTTTCACTAAATTCTCGGATGTTGGTTGTTTGTTCAGATGGAAACTGTTTGAATCGGACGTTTATATTTTGGACTCGATTTTCCCCTGGGATTCGCTCTCCAATTCCGGGATATTAAGTTGTCCCGTGGGAGTTTTGGGATATAATTAGACCATGATGACTTATGTCCGAGGTATGTATTAATCTGAATTGGCTATAACACGGCTAGCATGCAGTTCATATATTACATTTCAACCTAGTCATTTAAATGAGAATATAAAAAAAAAAATGATTAAGAGGTGCGTGTAAAACCTTCTCTATTCATTCATTTCAAACTTGCTACCTATAATATGATTACTAACAACGCCTTGATATAATAGATATATAAACTATCAGGCAATTTTATAAATTTTACTTTTGGCGTAAAAGAAGAATCGTTCAAAACATAGATTTGAAAAAAAAAATGACAGCGCGCGATTTCCCATTTCTATGATTCAAAAGTACAATTTATCTCGCGAGGAAGCTGTTTCGAATAAAAAAAAAAAAACAAAAGAAAATCATTACGTCTGCTGAATCCAAATCAGCAAAGAATTTAATCCTGAACAAACTATGGTAGTAAAAAGGATTCAAACTCCGCAATCCGACTCAATTTACTAAGTAGTTCCATTCCGTAACGAGTGCATAGTATGAGAAATAAAACAAAGTTTTTTGGCACAAATAGCATTCTGTTAGGGAAGACTGGGTTATTGATGAATACTGCATTTTATCCTATGGGTGCCGTTTTGGCATCCACGATCGTAAGTGGAGTTAAACAAGATAAAACTGAAACTTTTATACTTTACTGCCAATGAAGTTTGATAGCTGCTTATGAGCCACTGAACACGTTGCCGCTTTTGTACACAATAAACCGCGTGTGCCCTTACTCGGAGTTTTATTTAAACGATCCAGCACTACTGTCGTCTACACTGACACCAGGGTGTGCATGGTTCATGGACCATGTCACTTACACGAAACGATTATGATGACTCATAGTAAATTGACGCGATAACTGCGCATCTGCAGCAATGTGAATCACTTCCTGAGGACTTGACACTTGGCTAAGCCTACAGGTGATAATCAGGGATGTTGGAAATTTTCAATTTACACTTAAGCAATTTGACTTTTTTTTATTAAAAGACGGAACTTATCTGATACTGATCTATTCTGTGCTTTAAGTGCTGTGCCAGACCATCCATACGATCAATGAGAGGCGAGTAAAACCAGGATCAGCTAGTATTGTTAAAAAGGTACTTTATCATGTGCAATTGTTGAAAATCTCCTACAATTAAAGTTACTTATAGGAAGATACATGTTAACACAATTACTGACATACATTATTCACTGCCATTGTCCTTTTTCATTTACATACAGCCGACAAAGACAGGCTCCTAGCAATTAAATTTCATTAATTTCAAGATACAAGGAAAGGACCGTTCTGTAAAGTACTGTGAATAATTAATATTCTTTTTTATTTGTGCTGTATTACTTATATAATGTGCTATATTATAAGCTAAGGTTGTGTTCTTAAGATGGTGGCTGGCAGCTGGTGGCTATAAAGGCTTCGTAGCTCGTTGATAGCACAAGGTTTTTTGTTTTCCTTTCAAATATTACTTACGAGTCCATACTTTCATATAGGTACTTATATTATAATATTATAAATGCGCAAGTCTGTATGTTACACTTTTACGGCTAAGCCTGGCCTGACTTGGATGACAAAATTTTTGACTCTTACTAGATTTGTAACGCTCAATACGGTGCGTTAGGGTGAATTATAGAATCTACACGGCTGAGCCCTGTGCCAAATTCTTAGGCGCTTTTATACTCATTCCATTATAACTTAAATTCTACAATAGCAAAGAGATAAATAAAATAAATAAATGAAAATATAAGGACAAATCACACAGATTGAGTTAGCCCCAAAGTAAGTTCGAGACTTGTGTTATGGAATACTATCTCAACGATACTATATTTTATAACAAATACATATAAATAGATATACATCCAAGACCCAGGTCAATCAGAAAAATATCTTGACCTGACCGGGGGTCGATCCCGGGACCTCCTGAGTAGCGGTCAGGCATGTTAACCATTACGCCACGGAGGTCGTCTAAGATATATAAGCATCTATATCTATAAACACATCAGTAATAACCTACTTGCAGCCACCTGTTACAGAATAGTGTATTTGACTGAGTCTCTTTCGTAAATTGGGTCTGGTGAATAGATATCACTGATTGAATTAGCCGCTTCATTGAATTCGTTTTCGGTATTCAGTAACTTACTCTGATATAGGTTGTGGAAATTTCCGATATCCATATAATAAGAATTTCTGTTAGCGTACCAGAAAGTGGATATTTTTTTTTAACTAAACTATTATTAACTAGCGACCCGCCGCCCCGGCTTCGCATGGGCATTAAATCTTCCTCTTGAATCACTTTATCTGTTAAAAAAGCCGCATCAAAATCCGTTGCGTAGTTTTATAGATTTAAGCATACAAAGGGACATAGGGACAGAGAAAGCTACTTTGTTTTATACTATGTGCCTAGTGATTTTCTATATGACTGCAATCCTTGGTCTTATGACAAAGGCATTATACTATTATATATACTCGCACAGGTTGTATAAATTTCCAATATTCATATAATATTATCTGTTGTTGTTCTGTTTTACAAAGCGAATTAAAAAACTTAATCCTATACTATTAAACGAGCAATATTTGTATGTATGTATATATATATGTATATATATTTGTCTCGCGTTTTCGAAAACGGCTCAAAAGATTTCTTTGAAATTTTAAACATAGGTTCTTATAAAGTCATAAAATTAATCTAGCCAGGTTTCATGTCGGGGAAAATTCGTTTTTCCCATATTTTCCAGCAAAAAAGATTTTCCGCATGAAATTGTAGTTATAGTACAATAATTTCGGCATCGGCAGGTCTGCTTCGATAGCCCAGTGGTTAAGACATCTACTTTGTACTCTGGTGGTTCCAGGTTCAAATCCCAACTAAAGAACGTTTTTTTTTCTTAGGTTTTTTTTTTTTTTTGGAGTATAAAAGTATTGAATCAGTATAAATTGCGAATATATTATTTTAAAATGACTTGAAAGAATTATTAATTCCGTTATAACGTATTAAAATATTTTTCTAAGAAACATTATAGATTCAAATCGCAAGTCATCCAAGTATCACCATTTTCTCAGGATTCCGTCATCAGAAACTGTTGACACTAATATGGGACCAACTAGACGGTCCAACCTTTCAAACAAAAAAAATAATTTTAAATCGGTTCACGCGTCTTTGAGAAGTCGAGTAACAAACATAAAAAAAAAAAATTCCGACGAATTGATAACCTCCTCCTTTTATGAAGTCGGTTAAAAATTGAATGATAAATTCTACCACTGACCCAAAGGAAATACTTACCAATCCACGGAGTAAATAGTGTACCCAGTGTACCTACCAATTCAAATAGGACTGTGCCCTTAGTATGAGTTTTAGTTTAGCGATTTAGTATGGCAAACCTGTACAGCGCCTCTGGCGGATAGTAAGGCAACTAAGAAATTCCATACAAAATCCTAACGCAGATGCTAGCGACTGCGTTAGGATTTTGTATGGAATTTCTTAAAACTCATACAAGGGGTACTGAAACGTGGAAAGTGCTTAAGGAATGCAACTAACAACGGTTGACGTTAAATGACGGTAATCTATTTACTGAAAAAGTACAACGCGCTATCGTTGTGTTTTCACAAAAAGTTATTCTGTTTTACATATATACCACCACTAGCGGTTTCCCACAGCTCCATCTGCGACTAAAAGTAACTTATGTTCGACCCCGGGTCTTCAACTAAATCCATACCAAATTTCATCAAAATCCGTCCAGCCGTTTGGCTATGAAAGAGCAACAGACAGACAGAGAGACTTTCGCATTGATAATATTAATATGGATGCATACCATAACTACCGAGCAGAGCTCGGTCGCCCAGGTACTTCCATAGATAAAATAAGAAAAATTTGCCTCGGTAGAGAGACCGCGCGCGATTCCAAATTCTTTGACTGTATTCTTGGTCTTATGGCGCAGGCATTTGTCTTACGATACTGAGGTCATTGGTTCGAATCTAACGGGAAACAATTATTTATTTTGTTGTTTGTAGTTTGGTGCAGTTTGCAGGCTTAAGTAACATATTTGTCTGATTATAAAGATCATTTCGTGGTTCCGAAAGCCGGTAATAATTGACGTTTGCTTGAATACTAATTCACAAGCTTTCTATATTTTCCATTTAACACAAAAACCAAGTAAATCTGTAAGAATTACAAAAAAAAAATCTTTTACTTTACCTACTTTATTTAAAACAAGCTGTTTTCAATGATAACACCCCTTTTCCTTAAGCTTATTTTCATATAGTAAAATACTAAAGAAAATAATATAACGATATTTTCAAATTTCTAATAACAACAAGCTTTTATCGATACCGTTGTAATAAGTGGTAAGTACTCTTGTAATAAGCATTAATTATCTGGTTGTTAAATAAACAGCTCGATTCTTGTTTAAAAACTTCTTCTTCGCTATGTTCTTTTTCTAGCCTTCTCTTTTCCATATTTTCCATGTCCACGAGCTAAATCATCTTCACCATCATTTCGGCCACAGTTTGTCCACTGCTAGACATGGCTTTCTCCAAGGATTTACAGAATGACCGGTTGAAAGCGGTCCGAATCCAACGCTTGCCTGCGATCTTCTTTAGAACATCTGAACAACAAAATAAATGAATTATAAATTATGAATTATGAGGGTTACTACCGTCTCTTAAAACCATGCAAGTTCCAGTGAGTAAGGGAGATGTCGCCTTACATTATGTATTGCGCTGTCTCGCTTACTCACTGGATCTTGCATGATTTTAAGAGATGATAGTTAGGCCACCTGACTTTATTCGGCGGGTGTCTGACGCTGCGCTTGAAGGTGTGTGATAGCCATTCCAGGGCCTTTCTGTCCCAGCTTGAGGTAAATAACGATTTATTCGTCTTTACCTCAAGCTGTTGTACAAGTTTAAACTTTTTTGGAAAAAAATACAACAAATTTCTCAAATGAAGGTGAAGTCTGACCACAACCTATTGACTGTAAGTGATCACAGCAAATAAAATTGTTTGTTTGTAATAAATTTATTGTACAACAATAAAAGTTGATACAAGTTCATAAAAAAATGTATGTCTATTCAAAACATTATCTATGTTTTTCACTTTGTTACGGTTGCCCCAAGTTCCACATTACCCCGGAAAAGGATTTTCCTCATTATTAATTATATTTTAAGGGCATCGGATAAACATACGGAAATTAAGGTTAAATGAGATTCAAATTTTGTTTAATTAATGAAAGTAGCATAATTAATGTAAGATTAAAGCAATTAAGAATTAAATTATATATTTCAAAAACAGAATTATTCAGAATACGTGTAATGTTTTTTTAGAATTTATTTTACGGATTCCTATTGAAAAAAATTCAGTTACCAAAGTGGAACAAACACCCTTCGTTTGTCTTTTTTTGCTGATATTTGTGGGAAGTCCTTGAAAAAAATTTTTCTATTCTAACGACAAATTAATATTTTTGTAGCTTCCATGTAGGTATAAAATTTCCCTCTTTATCTTAAATTGTTGACCTCTTTCTTTCTTCCTGCCTCTATCTCTCTATATTATCGTTTAGTTTTAAAGATTATACCCAGATTTTCATAGGCTGAAGTTCATCAGCGAATTGCCACGATCTTTGCCACAAATATTTGATATGTTAATACTTTAACTTTTCTGTGATAAAAGATAGGTATTGTATTTAGGAGTCTGACTGAAATGACCATCCCTAGAAATAACATTTCTGCTGTTTAAATCTACCATTTGTCGAGTTAAAAAAAAAAAGGTTTTTTTTTTCAGATTTTGATTTTTAACAGCATTTTTTATAAAATAAAGTAAATAAAAATTAAAACTACAAGAGCCAATTATAGTATAGAATAGATCACTTCTGGTTACTGAACCAGCGGAATAATTATATAGTATATATATATGTATATTGTACTTTGTTTAGTTGTTTCCAGTTTGGTTAGGACTGGAATCAGGTAATTCAAGCCAAGATTGTCTGGCAATAAAAATGATTGCGTGATTCGGAAGGCCCGTTAAGCCGTTGGTCCCGGCTGCCATCTGGTATCATCATTAGAACCACGTCAGAGGCCGAGAGGCGGTTCGGAAGAACTCTGACACCAGGGTATGCATGATCGTTTGACCGTGTCACCTTCCCTATTTACTAAGCTATGATAGCAATGATAAGGGGACATAATAGAGAACTTGTAGGGAGATCAAGCAGGTGCGACTGGAAAAAGATACAAAATGCTAGTACAGCGCACTCTCCCGAGATTCGGCTCGTATAACCTAGAGGTTGGTAGAGCCATGGGAGGTTGAGGGAAGTGACTGTGTCACCTACATGAAATGATGATGATAATAAGTAAACTTCAACAAACATTCGTATGAATCATAAAGATTTATTCCAGCGAGTCAAAGCAAGAGTGCCTCAGTGGTTAGTATCTGAGAGCATGTGTAGAAGTATACTGCTGTAAATCGTTTCAAATGAGGGCGTCATGAGTGCAGATAAATTACATTAAATCTCCTACTCACGTGCCGGAAAATTCACCAATGTTTCACAGCGCGGTGACCAGGTGGCGCGCGGGACTGGGATTTTTGGTAAGCTAGGATTAAAACAAAAATTAAGCTCAGTTTAAATTCTTTCTCTATGTAGGTCATTGTTTTGATACTGGCCAGTTAGCTTGTATAAAAGGGGATTTATGAAGTCCGCAAAATGATGAAAATTTTTCTTTATTTGGAAATTGGGTGTACGAGTTAAATTAGGTCAAAGTTACATATAAGAATAATAATTACATATATTCATACCGTGTTGGTTGCAAGGACAATTGACCCTGCACAACCAAGTGGTCAAAAGAAATTAAAGATAGTCCTCTTGCCAAAAATACAAACTAGAATAACATTGACGTGCGGAGACTTTCAAACTTAAACAAACCAGAAGACCCAATAATGTATAGTGATATATTAATTTTAGTTATTTAATTCTGTTTCCTGATGAAAAATAAAACTGAAAAGTAAAAGATATATATTGGGTAATTTTTTCTCGACATAGTCTGTCCCCCTTTTTTTAGTCTATCTCCATTTCTAGCTCTTGCAGCCTGCATTAATCAAATACAAAAATATATATTTAAAAAAAAATATTTACATTCTTAAAGATTTTTAGAAAATATGTGCACCCTACCAGCAGTACTTAGCGTTTCAAGTTTATTTTAAGTAGTTAGTCACGTAGAATTATAAGTGGATGAGAGGTACATAATAATGAGTACACGCGATTAAGTTTTTAAACGCAGCGTTTCTGATAGATTTATATTGCGGTTTCAGTATTATATGTTCATATTAAATGTTATTTCTCTTTATCTTGTCTATCTTTGCATAGTATAAAACAAAGTCGCTTTTCGCTGTCTGTCCCTATGTATGCTTAAATCTTCGAAACTTCTCTTCGAGAGGAAGGTTTTAATGCTTATGCGAAGCCGGGGCGGATCGCTAGTTAATAATAAAGTCATAATTATCTCTATATTCAAATCGTATAAAACTGGTCAAGTGCGAGTCGGACTCGTGCAAAGAAGGATTGTATTGGAGCCCCACTTAAATACCTATTTATTTTGTTTTAAGTTTTTGTTGTCATAGCGGCATAGCAACAGATAGATAAACGTCAACTGTGAAAATTTCAATTTTCTAGCTATCACGGTTCATGAGATACAGCCTGGTGAAGGACGGGCTGACGGACAGCGAAGTCTTAGTAATAGGGCCCCATTTTTTTGGTACGGAACCCTTAAAATACGTTGTTTACTTTTTCGGTTAGATTAGGTACGTAAAATTGTCATCATTTAACATAAATTTAGTTGATTTATTAAGGAAAAAGATTTTACAAACTTAGTTCTACATTTCTTACAAATTTTTCTAAAATTTTTCTTAACAATTAAACTTCAGCTCCCATAAACATTATTTCTTCAAACAATGCAAATTTCATTACATTCGTATTCGCACTTCAGTTAACTACAAGTAACTGGAATTCAAGAAATGTAATGAAAGAGCTCTTAATTAGGTCAGGTGTGCGTTATGTACTCGTACACACTTAATATATGCCTTTCTTCAAAATATATACCTTTCTCCAAGTTACGCAATACGAAATGATAATAATAAGTATATAATTATAGATTATATTTTTCCCAATTTTGAGCACTAGGCCTCCTTCATATATGCCACGCTGGTAAACATATGCCATCAAAAACAAAACTTGTAAAAAATCCAAGTCTCGCATTCTACCGTCAATAGTTCTGAGATCCATGTAATACCAAGTCGGTTAATTTATTCAGTCCCTTCTTAAGGGACCTTCTGTCTTCGGTTATTACGTAATAAGCCGATTTGACAACATCTTATAGTGACCATATCAATATTGAAAATCTATTTGTATATAACAAAATGACTTGGCAATCGCTCTAAACAACCTAATTTAAAGTAGTTAATATGCATAATTTGTGAGGTAATAATATGTTGTCATGCTAAGGCCAAGTCGTAGAGAAGGCCAAGAATGGTACGGCAGTGCTGCTTTTTTTTTGCCCGACTTGTGGGCACTGCCATGCCCCCAGATTTTAAGAGAATGGAGCCTTATTTGCTAGCGAGTAATTCCTGCCACTTTTACAATTTAATGGTTTATAGAAATCTATATTTATTTTTTTCTAAGCAGTTACTAGGGCTAAGTTAATAAGAGAGCTCCACTAAAGGTGTGAACTCGGAGAGTAAAATAACATGAAAATATTTTATTTCATGAATTTTGGATAGTAGTTACCTACAGTGATGTCAAAGAACAAGTACCGAATCATCAGTTCGCTAAATCCTACTTTTTCCGGCGTAATTGGCATTACAACAATCTACAACATAAAGTGTCAATTGCATTATTACAGCTTTTAGCTCTAAGAAACATTCCGAAACATTTTCTTTTACCAAAACGCAATTGCGAAGAAAAAAAAGATGTAACGCAAAAATATTCCTCAAAAATCTCTTGTTAAATCTACATAAGGAAGTAGCAAGCCACTTGCCACACACAAATAACCGAGACACAATTATAATTCCCGAGGGAGATGCGGACTCGTAATAATTTAAGCTTACAATTTGAGTTACGAATAAAGTGTGCTAGGAATTCTGTATACGAAGTTGGTTCGCTATGTGTATAAGAATGTGTTTGGAAAAACTTGAAATTTTTGTGTTAATAGGTAGGTAATATTACATACATACATATCATCACGCCTGTCTCCCGTAGGGGTAGGCAGAGACTAGAGATTTCCATTGGCTACGATCCTTACATACCTCTTTCGCCTCCTCCACACTCATCACTCTCGTCATACACGCTCGCCGATTTCGGGTACTCCTAATGTCTCCCTTTTTCAAAAAGTGCGATTTGGTCGCAGTATGTTTTACGAGGCCGACCCTGACCGCCGCTCCCAGCCAACTCTGCTTTGTATATACTTTTCGTCAGTCTCCTTTCATCCATCCTCTCTACATGTCCAAATATGAGATAAAGGTTGAAAAACTTTTATCTATGTCCAGCAGTGGACAGCTTGCGAAATGATGATGATGAATGATGAATAACAATTTCTCGTACTCTGGGTCCCAAAAAAACCAGGAAAAAGACCACGCACGACCAGTTAGTAAAGATAAATGGAAAAGAACTGCCTCCGTGGTCCAGTGGTTAAGGCGTTTGCCTGTAGACCCGGGGGTCGAGGGTTCGATTCCCACGGGAAGCATACTTTGTTTAGTTGTTACCAGTTTGGTTAGGACATTGCAGGCTTGAATCACCTGATTGTCTGACAAAAAAGATGATTTCGTGCTTCGGAAGGTACGTTAAGCCGTTGGCTGCCATCTGGTAGTCGTTAAAGGAACAACATCAGAGGCTGAGAGGCGGTTCCGAAGAACTCTAACATCAGGGTATGCATGGTCGATTGACCGTGACACCTACACAAAATGAATGAATGGAAAAGAACATAAGAAAACCGGCAGAGACCTCGGGCTATCAAAATAAAATGTACGCATCGTGTTTATACCACTAGAAAATATAAATCCAATTCTAAAATTGTGCTGAATGATATTAGTCCCATTTCGTAGCTAGATTTTGTTTTAGAATTATTGACATTTCAAACATATGAAACATATTTCTATTTTCAAAATAATTCTTGAATAATTTAAAATCCGTCGGCATTTTTCATCGGACTCCACTGTAGGTAAAGTAATCAATGTAAAATTTCAATCAATTTCGCAGTTTCAAAATAGTCTCCTTTTGTTCGGAATCCCCGAATAACTTTGATATTGAATAAAAATTCCAATAGAATTTTCCGATTACTTCTAAAAGTGATGAACAGATCAAGCTACGCTATGCTATAGATTTATTTTATTTATAAAAACGCTAATAATATGTAAAATTCAGTACTTCATCGGTGTTTTGTTATTGGTATTATGGGGTATGGGATGGGATGGGTTATACTAAAGGCATTTTGCCAAAAAAGTTATCAAAGATGATATAAGCCAGAAATAGTAGCAAAGAAATAAAAAGTGTTCCGCTGTTATTTCTTATAACTGTTACTCACAAAGTGGTTGAATTCTTAAATCTACTCTTAAATTTTGAATGATTTTCATTCGACAAAACCAGTGGGTCAAATGAAAATCATTCGATTCACTGTTTAGAAGAAGAAGTAATATATAATAGAAAATATAAAAGACTAGTTGGTTGCCCATGGCTTCGCCCTCGCGGGACTGGAGTCCTTAACCATATCCATACCAAATTTCATCAAAATCGGTCCAGCGGCTAAGCCGTGAAAGGGTAACATACGGACAGACTTTCGCATTAGTATGAATGTTTGGATATGGAAGTATGGATGGAACCTACAATTTAAGTCTGGTATATCTATATAATCACTATAGCAACCCGCCGCAGCTTCGCATGGGCATAAAAACCTTCCTCTTGAATCACTATCTATTAAAAAAACCGCAACAAAATCCGTTGCGTAGTTTTAAAGATTTAAGCATACATAGAGACATAAGGACAGAGAAAGCGACTTTGTTTTATACTATGTAGTGATGTAATGTGACCCTAATATCTAGAATTAAAATATTTAGCATCAAAGACTTCACTCGGTTCACTTGGTTGCGAGTATTCACTGCTTTGATCTTGAACAAATGGATGGAGACGCAAAGCGGTCTATAACATAATCAAAATACTGACGTAAGTGTGAGAAGTTAAAATTGCTTTTAGCACTGACCTTTAACTGAAGCTCAAGGTCTCATGAAAGTTACATACTTAATTATACTAGAAAAGTATTTAAGTGGGCGAAAATTATTGTGTATGTTTTTCCTATGAAAATTCTGACATTAAAAATAAAAATTGTACATACATCATCACGCCTGTCTCCCTTAGGGGTAAGCAGAGCCAGAGATTTCCATTGGCTAAGCTACGATCTTTACATACCTCCCTCGCCTCCTCCATACATGAGTATGGAGGAGTGATGACACTCTCGTCATACACGTTCGCCGATTTCGGGTACTCTTAATGTCTCCCTTTTTCAAAAGTTCTGCGATGATAGATCCTCGATATCCTTTGGAGATAAATAGTAGATAACAAACTCTTTCATTAAATAAATAGGTACTATAAATATTATGGACTGGTGAAAAAAAAAGTTATTCGCTATTTTGAGTCGGCGGCCATCTTCGATTTAAAATTTGTCATGCCACAAAATGACGGAATATACTTCGGCTTTTATTTGATACCTTTATAGTAGAAGTCATGTAAAAACATAGATTTTAAAAAAATTTGCTTAGAGCCGCGCGCGATTCCTAGTTCTATGTATAAAATTATGTATTCCGAAATTTGTGGTGGCGGCCATTTTGAACCGATGACCATCCAGATTTAGCTAAGAACACTCTGATTATTTCACCTTTCAAATAAAAAAAAACGTAAATAAGCGATTCCCGTATCGGAAAGTCAAAGATGAGAATTTGGTCAAAAAGTCTGATAGTCAAGAGTGCTTTATAAAGTAGATGCCGCTACTGTGCACAAAACGTTAGTAGTATCTTGTGTTCATATTAATATTAAAGAAAAAGTCTGTCTGCCTGCCTGTCTGTCTGTCTGACTATTTGTCTGTTTATCTGTATGTCTGTTACGCTTCCACGGCTGAACCGCCAGATTGATTTCGATAAAATTTGGAATGGGTTTAGTAAATGGGGTCAAAAAAAGGCTGCATTTGCACTTTACTTAGTTTTAAAAAAAATAATGAATACATTTATTTGGTGAAATAAAGAGTTTTTCTTTTCTATTTTATTCTATTCTACTTTTGGGTGCAATATAATCGAGTTACATTTGGGCGGAGCCGCGGGCAGCGGACCTCAACTAGTAGGAATGATAATAGAGGTAAAACCGCGAGATGCAGCTAGTATATTATAAAAAGGAATAAAGCATATTACAACTTTAGAAACCATCAAAGACGCGACTTACAGTAATACTTCCTTCGTTAAAGTAATTTTAAGTTATAATTGGAACGCACAAAATATGCTTTTCATTCGAAAGCTTTGTAAAGCGCTTTTGGGTTATAAGCTTTTGTGCCATATGTAATTTAAATGTGAATTATTATTTAAATGAAATTAATTTCAGGAACTCTAGTACTTACTTAAATCGAGAATCGTGGAATGGGAGGAAAGTGAGTGAACCCATCACTTTTAATTTCCTATACATTATCATACTCGCACTAATCGTAGTTTTAGGTCTTATGACCATATGCTCTTTCCTCCTCGTCTTTGTATAATATATATATATACTAGCTGTTCCCCGCGGCTTCGCCCCGCGTGGGACTCGGTTATATCGGGCCCAAAAGTAGCCTATGTTTGACCTCAGGTCGTTAACTACATCCCTACCAAATTTCATCACAATCGGTCCAGCAGTTTAGCCGTGAAGAGGTGACAGACAGACAGACAGACTTTCGCATTTATAATATTAGTATGGATATGTCGGAGAAAGCGACGATTAAAGTTGATTGCTTAGTGCGCAAAGCTCCAAATAATGTTTGATTGCCTTTTTAATTATGTAAACTAAACTCAATTTAATTTTAGATGATTTTTCATATTTTTTTATTATGATTTAAAAATAATTGTAATGTTTAAAAGTCATGAATATTATTATTTTCGTAACGACCAATCAGAGCTGAGCATTTGCTTCGAGCGTGGTTGGGGCACCATTATTACCTTAGCCGTGTGGACAGATTGTGCAGTGATATTTTTATTATCGATCGATCGAGTTGGATACCAATCTTGAGTCGCTTAAAGTTAAATCGGTGCCCTGAACTCGCTGCTCAAACTAAATCATTTATTTTCTTTTTTTGTTCTAAGATAAACTGTAAAATAGTGTTAAAAGTTAAAAATATTAAAGTAGTGTAAAATACGTGATTGTTGTGTTTTGTGCTCGTACTTAACCCCAATGACGTCCACTAAGTCTGTAACCACCAATGATGACGTCGAGAATAATGTTTCTCCGACATATATATATATATTATAAAAATGATAAAAAGTGAATAAATAGTATGTACTTACTGTGATGGAAATATTTGATTCAATTCCTTTGTAAAGTTGATTTACCTGAGCAACTTACTAAATACTTTTAGTAAAGTTTCGACGTCTGTACTAATGGCATTATTTAGTTATAACTTTAAAGTTGGCGTAAGAGCCAGTACCTTTTAAGTTTATAACAGAAGGTTGCCTTAAGATATTATTCAAGATTATTAATTTTGAATAGATACCTCGTTTGCTATTTAAATGACCTTTGTAAAAGGGGTTAGGATGGCCCGGCAACATTGACATAATTTCAAATGTCAGGTTTAATGACTAGTGTAGGAACGACAAAACTGTAACATCCATATTTTAGAAGCCGCCCACTATTTAGTAATCTATTAATAATATAGACACATATATTATTTATTTACATGTCGGTGATGTTTTTTTATGGAACTCGCCGCATACAATTTTACAAATATAAAAATATAGAAATAGTAAAATGATTTTTTCATAGATGAAACATTCAGGAAAATTATTACAATTATCAAACACCTATAATTGTACTCCAGCACTTTCCATTAATAAATTAACTCCTCCCGCGAAATTAATAAGAGCCTAATTGCATATTACATAGTAATTAACTCACTTTACATGAATACCTTACGCGCTTACATCAAAGTGTAATTTTCAATTTGTACCTGGCAGGCTTCCTGCTATGGTAATTGAATTTATCTAACAATTTTAATGGTATAAGTTTGTCGTTGTCTTGATTACTCAATGCTTAATGAAACATTATTTAATACTTATTAAGTAGATAATAGTTAGTTAGCAGCTCAATAGCTAAGCGCCGCGAGACCGTGGCCATGTTTGGATTGGTCGCCATTAGTGACATCTTGAGCTCCTCCGTGCTTCGGAAGGCACGTTAAGCCGTTGGTCCCTGCTGTTATTGATAGATGGCGTCAGATGACTGTAGGTGGGCTGAAAAATCTAAGTGTTGGCCAATAATATACCCGGATCGTGTGATCGAATCGAGCTTTGATAATTACGAAAAAGGTAAAAGAAAAGAAAAAAGAAAACAAAGAAACAAAAAGATGAGTAATAATGAAAAAGGGAGTTAAATATCATAGCAAATGTTTTCTCTCAATGTGTTCAGCATGCCTGTAACAAAAAAGGCTAGGTAAAAAGTTTAATATCACCGAGTCACGTGCGTGATATAAGAAAGAATTTGCACCTTTCCTTTTCCTCCCAGTGACCTGGAACGAAGGCCGTTCGTACATTGCAATTTAACCGTAAGCTCGTAGTGTTAGAACATACTGTAGGTCTTTGAACAGATTACATACAAAATCAATAAGGTTAATAAGGGTTTGTTCACGTCGAAAAATATTAAATTTTGCTTTATTTAAATTTATTGCGGCTAGAGACCTGTCCAATAATTGTCTATCGAGTACTCTATCAGTAATATTCTTGACTTCTGTGATTCAGGGGGTCTAAAAACGCCACTTTGAGCAATTCAGCGAATCGATTCATATTAAGAATTCCTTAGCAATTCTGTAGCAATTCCTCTATTGTTTGTAAAATGGCCAACTAAACATTGCAATTCCTCTTCAAAAAAATTGAAAGAAATAGGAATTGCTAAACAATTGCTAAGGAAATCGTAATATGAATTCGATTCGATGAATTGCTCAAAGTGGCGTTTTTAGATCCCAGTAATTAAGAAGTTGACGACTTGTGGGTTCAATTCCTAATGAAAAAATGTTTAGTTAGGACATTTCAGTGTGCATCAGCGAATTAGCTCTTTGAAGTGGCAGTGGGAGGCGCACATAGCGCGACGAACTGATGGCAGAGGGGGCAGAAAGGTTCTCGAATGGCGACCACGCACCAGTAAGCGAAGCATTGGACACCAACCGATGGTCAGATGACCTGAAGAAGCTCGCAGGCAGGCGCTGGATGAAGGCCGCTTCCAACCGGATATTTTGGAAATCCTTGATGTCCAGCAGTGGTGATCATGTGGTTGAAATGATGAGTGTTGCATCACTGATTTTCTGATGTGCAAGGTGAATCCGCGCTTCAGAAGGATGTAGAGCCGTAGGTCCCACTGTTATCTACTGTTGTTAAAGTTGTTAAAGAAACCACGTCAGATGCTGATAGTGATTAAAAAACTCGGACAACAGGGTGTGCATAATCAATTGACCTTCAGACCCATTTGATATGAATAAATGCTCTCTCTTGCATTTATCTGCAGCTGAATAGCAATTCGTGTCATGTATTTACAGATCCAGTCGATCTTTGAAACAAATTTAATTTTTATCGGTTCAGTAGTTTATTAAGTGTGACATTTCAGTCACAGTAAGCAATAACACCATCAATGAATCTGATACCTTTTCAGAATGTATTGAGGCAGCAGCTAAATTGGCCACAACTTTGCTAAGCTCACATTCTCAATGTGGACTAGAAGCCATATGCTCACCCTATAGCTATTATGAACTCTGTGTGTGAACCTTTACTCCAGTTCCTCTCATTCAAGTTCACGTCACGCGCTTCTGTCAAAATTCTCATACGTTTTGATCGCATTATTACGTGCGCCGTGCAAAACAAATGAGACGGGCTTACATGGATCTATATTTTTATGGAAAGCAAATATATGATATAAAATTTTGATGGCTATTTGTATCATTTGTATGATAGTACGGCTAACTAGATCTGTATGAAGTAAGCCTTACTTCATCCAGATCTAGTTAGCCAAAAGGAAAATTTAGTAGATAAGTAAACTATATTGAACCACAATACAACATACAAACAACAAAATGAGTCATTGATACTTGAAAATAAAAAAAATGATAATTTTCTTAATTCTTTCAAATCGGATTACCAAACAAGCGGAACCAAGATATTTAGAAAAAAAAAAGAATTGGGGGTGAATTATTTAAGTTTCTTTTTTTCTACAAGGTAAAGAAAATTTTGGAAATTTTAGCTCTTGTCTCGGAGGCCAGGTTCCACTTTTGGTGGTCAAGCCATCGCAGTAAGTAAGTCATCATCATAAATTTAAGACCTAGGCTCTTGTCGATGGAGTTCCTTCCATGTTTGTCTATCTTTAGCAAGTTACTTTATTTCTTGACACGACACGACGTTTGTACAGTAAGTAAAATAAATTTTTAAATGTCACATCTAGATATCTACAGCCAGAGAACAGGTAAGTGCGTAAGCTTCACTCACGTAGAACAGCCTTCTCTGAATTACAAGCAAGTAGCGCACTTGATATGGAATGTTTTCATTCACAAATGTTTGATTATGAAATATCATTATATCTTAATTCTGAAAATCTGACGGTGTTGGCCACTAACAGACTCGGACCATGATCGGATTAATCTAGTTTCCTTGTAAAATCGGTTATGGAGGTTAGACGGTAGAGACGCTAAATTAAAAAAAAAGCATTTATGGGTTTTCTCGTCAATTTTCTTAAAAAGTTGTGAAGTTCTAAGCACTGAAAAAGGAAGGTAACCTTTTTCTATAAAAACAAAATACCACGGTTTTGGCCAGAAGATTAAAAAAAAATAGACAGGGTCAATTGACTTTTAAACCCACTATAATTAGCATCAATTTACTGCAACGGTGTTGAAAAGTCAGTATTGTACAGTAATACTAAATCATCTACTTCACTCCCTATACTAAATTGTTTGAAAATAAACCAAATCACACTTGCCGTAAAATCAAACGTTCAAGCTCGTTAAGATAACCTAATTACTAATTAATGAATCGATTATTGTAACGATAGAATTGGGTGTAACTCTCTGTTTGTATGACCTTTCCGAGTGATTCGATTTGATTCGATTATTATTAGATTGTTCAGAAACTGGTAGTTTGTAGTTTAAACAATATAAACTATGAATATTAAGTTATATACGTATAAGTCTCAGCAGTGTCTTTAATGACGATTAATATATTAATAGTCGTCAACGAATATGTGACACTTGATGTAGCAGATAGTCTATAGGCTACGGTGAATATATTTCCAAAATAATACATTAATTGTTTGTAAATTGCTTTATTTCGAGGTTCAGCAATATTGTACTATTAAATTTAATATTCATTGTACAATTATCGTATATCAAACAGAATATACATCTATCTAATCTCCAATAATAGATTTAAATCTAAACCCACTGTCATTGATGGTAGGTGTTTTGTTGATTAATGAAAGGATTTAATGGTTTAAACGTATTTGATAAAAGACTTATCAATCTGCCTATTTCTTAATAAATTAACTAAAATGTTTTTTGGGAACTAAGAATACATCTACTGTGACGTCGTGCTAGCACTTTTTACGCTTATCCCTTCTACTTTTGGAGGCAGGCTAGCCACTTGTTTCGAACATAACTTACTGGTTTCCATAAAACTTTGCCATACCATCATAGGCGACTCTATCCGGTATGTCACGAATTTTATGAGGTCTTTCAGCGATACTCCACACATCGCGAATTCAGTTCAAAAATGGAAATAAAGACAAGGAGGTAACGAATGATTAACGTGCCTTCTGAAGGCCAAGCCGGTTAATTCAGTCAGTAATAAGCCTGGAGACTTATTTGCCGAATTTATTCTATAAAAAATTCGCTACTTTCAACATCTGTAACGTAAACCATCAGAAAAATACTAAAGAAATTCATTTGACGCACATCCCTGCCCGAATAAGCAACGAAGTCGATTTATTCTCTCCGCCAACGGTCAAAGGTGGCGCTCTCAATAATTTAGGTTGTAATTCGGACGGAGTGAAGTGAAGGTATCTATTATTCAGGGTGGGCCGAACTCGTGGGAGTGAACTAATGCATCCAAAAATGTTTTCTAATTTCACCGTTTCGTGGCCCTTGATTGATTGATAAAGTTGTGGCTATTTTATTCTGTTTGTGTGGTGATTTTTACTTGTCTAATAAATTATTGGTGAAGCTATTTACCTGTTTTTTTGTGGAATAGAGTTGTTAGACATTCATTTATGGTGGTGTGCTTTCTCCTCTTCTGTTTTCCCTATTCATCAATTCGATCACTTCCCATATTCGCTCCTCTTACCATCTTTATGCAGATGACCTTCAAATCTACTGTCATTCGTCCTTAGATAATCTTTCAGGTGCAATTTCTGCCATAAATGATGATCTGACTTTGATATCGGAATGGAGTAGTTCTCATGGCCTCACAGTTAACCCCATCAAAACGCAATGCATCATCCTGGGTAGTTCGCATCTCATTTCCCGAATAAATTGGCAGTCCCTTCCTTCTATCGTTTTTAATAATACCATAGTTCCTTTCAGCGATAAGGTCAAGAATTTGGGAATTCTGTTCGACGGCAATATGTCTTGGACCCCACAGATGTCTGAAGTTAGCAGAAAGATATTCGGTGCAGCTGCCTCTATCAGAAGAATTAGAAATTTCCTACCGACTGAGACTAAAGTCATGCTCGCACAATCATTGCTCCATCCCATCCTAGACTATGCCGATTCCTGCTACCCAGATATCACTGAAGAGCAATTGAACAAACTTGAGCGTTTACAAAATGTTTGTATAAGGTTCATATACGGTTTACGTAAATATGATCATATTTCCTCTTTTCGCATGCAACTCAAGTGGCTCCCCATCAGACAACGTCGTAATTTACACATCCTTACACTTCTTTACTCAATTCTGTTCAATCCTTTCACTCCTCTATATCTTAAAGAACGCTTTAGTTTTCTCAATGAGATTAATAATCGTGGCGTGCGCCCCGTTAACTCCCTTCGTCTGGTGGTTCCTGGCTTCGCTTCCCAATTTTATGCCAATTCCTTCACTGTCCAGGCTACTCGACTTTGGAATGCATTACCGGTGGATATTCGCAAGGCACAGACAATCTCGTCCTTCAAAAGTCAAGTAAAGTCTCATTACCTTTCTGAGGTTTAAAAAGCAAGAATCTGTCTCATATCATAGTATTACATCTTCTTTACTATTATTGGTATTTATTTATTTACAGGTGGTATGTATGTATATTTTATAAATTTATTTGTAAGATAGTAAAGATCTAAACGTAACATCTTAATCGAATGAAGTGTCTATAGAAATCAAGTGGGCAGCACCAAGTGTCATTGTCAGATGTCAATGTCATTTGAGTAGCGGTGGAGAATCGAAACGAAGGATGACTTTGGATATGGCGTCGGACGAGCGCATCGCATTTGAGACGAATACGTATCGTGACTAATTGAGCGGATAGATCGAAAAGATAATAGTTTACGTAAATAGGTTTAAGCGTTAACCCGTGCACGTGGTTATGTGATCATTGCCAGAAGCTAGCTATCCCTTGTTGACCTATGGGCGTGATGCCTTGTGTCCAGTGTTTGTGTATCCTCAATCCCTTTGATTTTACCAATTGCTGTTGGTTATAATTTATGTTAGCACGGAGGAAATCGAGAAGAGTCTTGGTTGTGAGATTACTATCGTGTGCGTGTGTGGGGCACCGATCTAAGCCGTGATTTGGGTTGCTGTCCCTCTGCCGGGACAATTATGCCCTCTCTTAACCTTTGTAAGATTGTGTAAAGATACCCTGTTAGTGCACTGTCACTCTGCTTAAAAGAGTTGCCCACGAAAGCCATCCTATGACCCTATCTGATGCTCGGAGCCATCCATCCTGACTTCCACTTGCCTCCCTTATATCTCTCTCTCCGACATCAGAAGTGGGATGAACCGATAGTTTTCAGTTTTCTGACACTTGTTTTTGATTCATGGCTATAATCTTGTAATTACCCTACGCATATAAAACTACCTACTTAAGAATTTAAACGGTCATTACGTGTTTCTGTAAAAAATAACGGTAACGTTTTACAGTACAGTGTGAGTAACCAATACATTTTGTTTAGTTGAAGAAAACGGGGTAAGCCTTTTTACATTTTTAACTAAAACCCTGATTTTATTAGAATTTTATGCGTTCATCATCAATGGAGTAATTTAATTGTCAATGAAAATTGTTTGATATTTGAAAGTAGTTATGACGCAGATAAAAAAAAAAAAAAAAAAAGGAAGACAATTATCGTCTTTTATGTCAATTAAGCTACCATAGGTTTTTGCAAACGTTTTCGGTTGAATTGATATAGTTCGATAACAGTGTGTCATTACATTGTGCATTTTATTTAGTCGGAAATTTATCGATTGTCCTTAAATGATTATGATGACGAAGAATTATTTGATAAAAAAAATAATAAAACATTACTTTGCTGCTGTCATTGTTATTTTACATTGCTGCAAACATAAAAAAATAATAATAAAAAATAAAAAAAATAACAATTTTAATTTGTAATTGTCAGTATTCATGGTTTAAGTAGTAAATTTAAATTGCGAAAACGAAATTATTGACAAGTGAATTAAAGTCGATTGATTTATCATATTAAAATGCTTAGTTATCGGTAAAGAGTTAGGTGCGTTTACGGATAATGAGGAAATTGCTTAACTGTTTTTTTGATCCTGGATTTTTGGGGGTGTAGCAATGACAATATAATCTTGAATTAAAATTTTGAAAGCGTGCTTGTAAAGGGTAACGTTTGGTATTTATTTCGGTGATAATTATAGAGTAGTTCATAGTTCAATAGTTGCGTTTGCGTTGACTGATATTACTTGTGTTTTTACTATGCTGGAGTCCGAACCGAACTTGTAGCTGAAGAGAAATCGGTATCTGCCTTGTGTAGTTCGCGAGTAGGCGGTAGCCGGTCTGCTCTGGCGGAGGGCGGATTTCTGGAGGAAATCGTAGGTTCAGTTGGACCCGGCGATCACAGGTGGTGATGCGCATATTTTTGGTATTATTGAGATCACGCAATTTTGGTTATGTGTTGACATAGAGAGATCTTGAGTAAAGCGTAAAACGAAGATATTGAGTTTTTGATTGGGGTGACGTTTGTCTTTCTGTAGCGTGTGGAGTCTAAGCTGGTCGAAAGGACGCACTCATCCGGTCCAGGCCACTCGTGCATAAGCTAGTCGTCCGGTCCATGATGAGATATGGTCGAAGGGACACTGAGCTTATTGTAGCTGGTCGAAGGATATGTCCAGGCTACTTAGTCAGTCATGTTGAAACAAGTCGTCCTGTCGAAGGGGCACTTGCTTTCAAGGTGGAAGTTTATGTGGATTGGTTTGACAAAGTGTAACACGACTCGGTCGGTACTGTTTTTCATTGTCAGGTTGGACGAGCGGATTAAATTGGCGATGCAGATTTTTGTTCACATGACGACATTAAGAATATACGCCCGTGGACGGTCGAATGTCAGTCCGGCCGTGTAAGATAGTAAAGATCTAAACGTAACATCTTAATCGAATGAAGTGTCTATAGAAATCAAGTGGGCAGCACCAAGTGTCATTGTCAGATGTCAATGTCATTTGAGTAGCGGTGGAGAATCGAAACGAAGGATGACTTTGGATATGGCGTCGGACGAGCGCATCGCATTTGAGACGAATACGTATCGTGACTAATTGAGCGGATAGATCGAAAAGATAATAGTTTACGTAAATAGGTTTAAGCGTTAACCCGTGCACGTGGTTATGTGATCATTGCCAGAAGCTAGCTATCCCTTGTTGACCTATGGGCGTGATGCCTTGTGTCCAGTGTTTGTGTATCCTCAATCCCTTTGATTTTACCAATTGCTGTTGGTTATAATTTATGTTAGCACGGAGGAAATCGAGAAGAGTCTTGGTTGTGAGATTACTATCGTGTGCGTGTGTGGGGCACCGATCTAAGCCGTGATTTGGGTTGCTGTCCCTCTGCCGGGACAATTATGCCCTCTCTTAACCTTTGTAAGATTGTGTAAAGATACCCTGTTAGTGCACTGTCACTCTGCTTAAAAGAGTTGCCCACGAAAGCCATCCTATGACCCTATCTGATGCTCGGAGCCATCCATCCTGACTTCCACTTGCCTCCCTTATATCTCTCTCTCCGACATATTTAAGTAGGTTTATTAATGTGATTGTCTATAATTAGGTCTTTAATTAGTCTTTAATTTATTAATTATCTTTCTGCATCGCTCGCGCTCCAATGTTTCTTGTTTCTCTCTACCCTAAGGTTGGCTGGAAGAAATTGCATTAGCGATAAGTCCGCCTTTGTACTAATTTTTATCTTTGATCCTGTACAATCCAATGATGTATTTTTGTAATTGGTGCAATAAAGTGTTTATTCATTCATTATTCATTCATTCATTTATTGATATGATTTTATGTATGTTAAATAGCGCTATGTTCATGATTAGTTGTTTTTTTGTTTACCTACCGACCTTTTGTACGTGTCCACTGAATATTATAATTTTAAATTCTCACTATAAGATTCTTTTATGACAATAAAGTTCTTTAACCATATTATTTCTTCATTTGAAGCAGAAGGGCCAGATAAGTCACTAAAACATAGCCAAATCAATTTATTATTTTGTTATGTATTCATAGTAAGCTAGTAAGTAAATAAAAAAATTATAGGATTATCAGTTGTTTTACTAAACATCTAATAATCCTATAAATTTTTCAAATTCGTAGTCCAAATTGTTTGACACCATCGTTGGCCAGCTATCATTTAGAATCTTCTAGCAACCATGGTCATATTGTCTGAATATCTGATATTTGGATGTGCCACGCTATGTTAGTATTCTTATTAGTTAGCCAATTTACGGATCTTTGCGACTAATAAATAAATTTCTTTTTTCAAGCATGTGTCAGTTTTGTTATAAACAGAGACGTGTTTAAAATAATAGTTACAAAATATACCTAAGATATTTTTTAAATACGATTTGATAATAGATACCTATTAAGTACACAGAAATAGAAGTCAAAAATCGAACTGCAGAATGTAAGACTTTTTAAGCAACGATATTACTTCATGGATTCTCTTTTTAACCGAATACGAGTTCTGGAGTAAATGATAATAAGTATCATCACAAATGAAGCACGTAACATTACTGTCTGAATTGTGTGCCGGATTGAAAAAATGCTTTTAAAGCAGAATTCTACTAACCCTCTGGGTTCAAATATCACAAAAGATAGCAAGGTATTAACTGTAACGAGGTTGGACAATAGTATGGTCTAAGTTATGAGTGAGAAGCCGCTTGAGAATTTATTGTTAAAATAAGTGGAATTTCAGGTGTAGCAAAAGAAACTTGCTTATGTATTACACAAAAAAAAATATTACTTGACTATTTTGCAAGAAGATGATATATAGTGAAACTTGTTGAAACTAGCAGAAGAGGTCCACCCAGAAAGGGTGTTAGCGTTGCAGGAAGTGAAGTTATATTTTATATGTAGATGTCATCAGTTAATAACCGATTTTAACACAAAAATTATGACACTTTCCTAGTTATCTTTCATTTTAGTGTGCCTGGTTCCGTCCTTAACTGGTTAGTATTGATAAAAAAGCTGATGAAGATTTGTCAAGGGCTATGTCACGTTTCTAGGTAATCTGAATAATATTATTAAATATTTGTACCTTCATTTTCCTATACAAGTCATTTAGACTCACACCACAGCTTTAATTTTTTACATTAAACATTATTTCATTATAACTAGGATAAGTACCTATCTAATTCCCGATCCATTTCTTAATAATCATTATTCATTTATTATTATTATTATATTCGTTCCTTTCTTATATATATTGTATATCTTTTCAGGGACAATAAAGTGTTATTACTTACTTTTTTTTTGCCTATTTTTAATGTGCCCCACTGCTGGGCAAAGGCCTCCCTCCTAATTACTTATTTATTCAGTCTAAACAATGTTTCTTCTTTAACTTGCACCACACAACACTGTGAGGGATTTTACGGGATTTGGAATAGCTAGGGTCATTTTAATAAACATAACCAGGTGAATCATTACTGATGGTAGTCGTATAATTTTGGTGGCTCAGCAATCTCTTTGTTGTGCCTCCAATTATAGTATGTTAATTATGCAAATTATTTAATCATAAGTAAATTGATCATTATTTTTCCTCTTTCTCTATGTCTAGCTACATTTTTTTAACCTGAGTTTGTTTTTAATATTATTTTAACCCCCGTCAAAAAGACTGGTTGTTTGTTTGAAGGTGCATGTATAAAATTATACAATCATTTTGTCAGTCAAGAAACAATAGCCTGCTAAAGATGGGTGCGTCGCGACTATTCTAGGGTACTGGGAAACCTGGGATAATAATTTCTACCGTTAATATAGAGGTCAAATGAAAATCTTTTAATATGACCTTTCTATACTTCGGAGGATACATAAAGCCATGTTATTGCTTAATAACATTAGGCTAAGTTTAATGCCTTCAAGTAGATTGAAAAATCTTACACTAGTGTTGCCCTCTATATATCATTATCATATACTATAACAATAGTTACCTCTATATATCGATATCATTATCATATCAGCCACAAAACGTCCACAGCTGGACATAGGTCTTCCAATCGGACCGATTTAAAGCAGACCGCATCCAGCGTCTTCCTGCAACCTATACCTATACTGGGGGATAAGCGAGACAGCGCAATACATGATGTAAGGCGACATCTCACTCACTCACTGGATCTTGCATGGCTTTAAAAGATAGTAGTAAGCTACCTGGTCTGTTATAATGCTTTTTTTCCCTACTTGGTACGTTCTTCGTCATCTTTGACGGTCAGACAGCAAGAGTGCATTTATTTTTTAATTTAATTGGAATAAAAAAATACACAGTAATACACAACGATCCTCTTTAATTATTTTAAGAAATCTCACAATAAAGTCTTGACTGGATCTTATCCATAAACGGCATTATGCACAGCAAATGTTATTAATGTATTAATTTTCTTACACAAATAAAAACTTACCTAGCTTACATTAGCTCATACAAATTCCATACAAATATTTACAATAAGCCCTTATTCATGAACAGATTTTTAACTATTCCACTATTTTTTTACTTTTTCTTTATAATATTTTACATTTAAGTATTATTAACATTACCTTTTTTTATAAAAAATAATTAAAGGCGGTAAGATGTAGTATGTTTTAGACTTACTGCTGAAAAAAAGAAATGACAAAGAAATTTCTTTTACAAACGCAAGTTGATATAAAACATTAAGATAAAATATTAATAATAAGTTATATAAATTTATACCCGAAATGTATTTCGAAGTCAAAATGAGTTTACGAATAAGGGCAAAAATTTAATTTTACAATATTGTCCAAAATTCATATCGAACCGTCACTTAAACTCAAATTATAATTAACTAAACACGATACCCTGTTTATTAAGGGATCATCCCTCATAAATTATTGAATTATTTTCATAGAATTTGTACAGGTTATACGTATATCGTATTTCTATAAACTTTGGGATTAAAATTAAAACATTAACATAACGTTTCAACGACTTTATTAATTTATAACAATAAAAGTGTTTGTACAGTGGGCTGCAGAGAAATCTGACCCCCTTTCAATAACGATACTTGTGGCATGGGGGTCAGATTTCTCTGCAGCCCACTGTACTAATAAATAAAACATGTCAACCACAAATGTAGACAATGATGACATAAATATAAAAAAATATCAAAATGCTACCTAGTTAGGTAGTTATTAAAAATAAACGTAAAATGGTAGTAAATGAAACTAACACGTAAGCAGTCGGTAAAACAATAAGAAAGATAAATACATTTTAAGGTCTTTAGATAAATGTATGCAATTAGTAATACATTTCAAGGAAAAAAAGGCCCTTAGTTTTCTAACTAAACTAAATAAAAGTTCTCTGTAATTCTGTAAGATCTTTTTAAGTATAGTTTTTAAGGTTTATTTAATAAGTTTGTTGTTTTTACTTGAATAAAATAAATATAGCTTGTTATTTTAAAAAGTGTTTTTATTGTTTTTTACTTATCTTAAAAGATTTTATGAAGTAATATTTGTTTTTAAAATATTCGAGTCAGGTCTTAAATAATATTTGCTGTCTTTTCGGCCGCCATGACAACTGAGTTTAACAACCAGTTGTGGAAAAGGAATTTTTATTCATACTTGGCAACTAGCTGCACCAAAAGATTTTTTTTATTAATATGCAACCAGTTGTTGACAAATGTCTTCCTGATTGGTCATCACGAGTAACATATTCTAAAAAAAATATGGAGTATTTAAAAAAAAAAACTAGTTTTTTAATTGCATCAAAAAACAATAATGTCATTTGTATTCCATTTTCAGATTCCAGATTTTCAATTTTTGGTTTGGGAGGAACAAAATTAAATAAGAAGTTACTTGGTTATCTATATTCAAACTCATATATTGAACTTTGATGTATTTATATGTTTTAAGAAATGGCAGTTAACGTAGCAGACATTATAGTGAAACATTATTTTTATAATTGATTTTATTTAACACAATTTTGAAAAATATACATGTAACAACTGATAAAAGTATATTTTAATTTGATTTATTTTAAACAAAGAAAACTTCCAGTAACATTACTTATGAAACAATCTTTACTTCAAAAAATAAATAATATAAATACAGCGATCAATATATAAGTAACACAATTAACATTTAATAATAAAAATACAATTATACATATACATACAATAAAACTACTGACAATGCATTCAAAAAGCTAGACTACAAACACCAAAGTGATGTTAAAGACTTAGCAAAAATATTTCCAATCAAATTGTACACCATTTTAGGCCCTAATTCATCCTAAACATTCATTGAAAACATAAACTATACAGTTCTTATAAGAAAATATTTACATTATTAAATTATCATTGGTTTTATATTAAGAAAAATATTTTTAAATATGAAAATTCATATTTTTAGTTCTGTACAATTTGTTAGCTACTTAAATACAATTTTAGCCGTAAACATTGAATTCTGATACACGTAAGCTATAATTTTTTTGCATGTATTTAAAATTGTGTACCTATATTTAAATATACGAAGTAAGTATATTTTTTTTGGTAAATTGTCACTTTGGGAACGACTAGGGCTACATTTATTTGGAACGTCCGTGGCCATTTTCTTGTTTTGTAACCTGTAAAACAAAATAAAATTGTATTTTTTTATCAGATACAAATACATATAACTAATATAATAAAAATAGTGTAAATCTATATGAAATAGAAAATATTTAATTTTAATCAATTGCAATGAAATCATAAACTCTAACTTTAAATATTGAAGTACTCTAAAGTTCTTTAATTCGATTGTCTTCAAAAAAATTACCTCAGTTTTTTTTTTATCTAAAGCACAAATACAAGTGCCATAGCAGGCAGCAGTAGAGTTGTGAGCGCCGTGGATAAGCTTGAACCTAAAACAATAAATAAATCATTACATTTTTGAAAAAAAGTAATAACCAGCAATGCGTTCGCGACCCTTCTGAAGCTGTAGGCATCCTAAAGGTTATGGTAACCACTTGCCACTTGGGTCGTGGGCCTGTTTGTCTACATACTAATCGCATTAAAAGTATGTTTTTTATATCTAAATTGAAGTAAGATCAATATGAATTTCCCTACTTTTATTCATCCCTTATGAAGTATATACTCTTCGGTATATTAGTAATGTTATTAATTTATTGAAACCTGAATACCTACGTTATTTCCTAAATTTAAGTAAATAACCCCATTGAAGGAGAAAGGAGGATATCAAGGAAGGCTCCACTTTAGAAGTAGAAATTTAATCTAAAAGGCATTGTCTATCGTTTAATTACTGCTCTAATTGGAAGAGCAAAATCGACACCCAAGAGAAAAGGGTATTGGATTCTGAGAGTATCAATTTTCTTTTGAAATGTTAAGGTACAAAGTCCAACTTGATTATTCGGTTTGTATTTAAAGATTTAGGTTTTAATGGCTCTAAAGTCTTGTTGATAAAGGAAATAATAATTACTTATTTCAAACGAAATTCGATCACTTGAGGGGCTTTAAGCGTTATTTATATAAAATTTTCCATTCATATATAGCGAATAATATATTTTGAAAGCTGTGAATAATTCTATCATATAGCTTCTTTATGATATTAGTAAAGTAAAGTAAATATGAGACTATCAAAAAATTGCATCATTTTGAACTGAACTGCAAATTGATTTGCTTCTAAGAAGTCATCTAGGTAGACAATGATTAATGTTACGCCAACGAGTTCATAATGCTTATCCCAGCGTATTTCTTTTCATATTTTAAATACCATTACAAGCATTTCATTTTTACCTCATGTCAGTTATGTATGTAAATTTGATAAATTATTTAGTTTTTCAATGTCCAAATATTGAATTTGATAATAAACTTTAAACATATCATTGCAATAAAATACCTTTTGATGCTCCAACTGCCGCCGCTAATTGCATGTCAGCAGCCGTCGGCATTTCAGGAGTAGTGCTGATAGGACCTGATAAAAGAAAATGTTGTTAATTTTTAAATATCTGTAAAAAAAAAATATTTCCCAAACTTGGTTTTTATTATATTTGATTTATATTATGTAAAACAAACTGGGAATGAAAAGTCAACCATAATCCTAAGAAATTGTTTCGCTGTCCTAAAATCATCCCCAAAATAACTATTATTTTAGTATTTCCCTCTTTGTAATTCATAATATTAGAGAATCCCAGTATCTTAGCTGATCCTTTTGAAGGCTGAACAACGGACCTTTAAAGCGAATATTCCGTTCCTAAAAAATATTAACAATTCCATAGAGTAGCAGAAAGCGGAGTTATGAATAGAAAATAACTCTTAAAAAAGAATAGACAAAGAAAAAAGCCGAGATAAAACGTGACGACGTAAACAGAAAGATGTTTATTTATTTAAAACAAGCAATTTAACCGTTTTATAAGTCGACGAACGTCATTAATGCGAGCTAGAAGAAAGAATAAGGGCTGAGAATATTTTTTAACGGAGGCATGAAAATAACAATTTCAGGGAATAATTCGCAAGGAGGCCATTTAAGCTTTTTATCGGGGGAAAGTTTGTGTACACAGCTATCTAAATTGCAGGAAAGAGATGAAATACTTCCAACAGGCAGTCCTTGTGAATAATTTTATGGTTCGTTAACTTCATTGTGGTGGAAAAAAGATCTTAATAGAATCGGTGTGTGAATTTGAGACAATTCTTAGGTGAGCAGAGAACTCCCATAATTGAAAGTCAACAACGCTTCTAAAAGATTTATCAATTTTAGTTGCGATTGAAATTTGATCGATGAATACCATGATGGATGGTATTTCTAGAATTGCTGTTGGCTCTATGCCAGATTTTATTTCTTTTGTTTTGTTTCGAAAATGATTGTTCCAATCTGGCTTAGGAAAAGCAAAACCGTTTTTAAGTTGATATTTTAAATATTTCTATATATTTATTTATTAGACAGCTTCTTGAGCTGTTTCGGATTGAAAACATTAAAAGTTACAATAAAATAACTAGCCTTTCTGTCACGATTTACATATCTTATAACATAAGACTAGGTATTAGTTCTAAGACTGTTCGCTGTTCTGACATAAACCATTTTTGTAAATTAGTGCTTTCCGCCCCTACATTAAATTTAATCTACTTTAGAGTGATATAAATACAGGTGTATCATAAATTGAAAGACCAACTTATACACAACATACAGAGGTATTGTTTTAGTGCACAAGATATATCTTACGATACGCACGGGAAGAAAGAGGATGGTCTATTTTTAAGCCAGAATCCATACATCAGTTTATTTCTTTGGAACATTTTACAACGGATCTGGCATCAAAAGAAAGTAAAATATTATTTATTATAAACATAATTCTTACCTGGGTAATACAAAGTTTCTTTTCTCACAGCATACTTCGCTTGTGGTATCCTTAGGGTGCATATGAACTCCGCTGGATTAGGAAGGTCACTGTCTCGTAGAGTAACTGATGCATATGCTGAGTACCTCCCGTTCTCCAGCTTGTGGACATGAGTGACTGACTCCAGTCGCCTAGATAAAAAAAAATATAACAGTGAGTAAAATGTGCTCTGTGAGAAACTATAATATTTTTTTTCTCCCTTAAAACTGTCAAGACAGAAAACGCTTTAGAACTTGTGAGCCAGTCTATAATTTGTAATGATTGCTATTATGAGTTTCTTCATACTTCAGAGCACGTAAAGCTATTGCGCCCAATTTCTATCGCTAGATGGCAGTCTAAGAGTGGCATTATAAATCTTCTGGCAGCTGGAGAAATCTGACAACAGTTTTGCCACATGCACATAAAGTAAAAAAAAAAAAGTTAGAATAACTAGGTTTTTAAACTTGCCTATCTGGTGGTATATTGATTGGCCATGAAAACGCTGAAGTTATAATAATTAATGAGATTTTGTGATACTTTATTGTTGTATAGTTAGTCAAGTTTAAAGATAAGTTATAACAAGGTGAAACAATTATAACAACAAAACTTTGCCCTTTCAAAGACAAAACAATTATAATGTACCAAAATTTGAATAATGGGCTTTTAGCATATTAAATTCAGTAATTAAATAAATCTTTTGCGAAAGACAGAAGTATTTAACGGACAACATTATTTAAATGTTGAAGAAATTATGAGATGAAGAAATAGATTTAGAAATTTTAGATGTCAACAAATATTCCTATGCCCATAAATTAGATTTTTTTTAAATTGTTTTAATCATAATAAATAAAATTATGTAGTGTGAAATGAGCAATCACATTTTTGGGTAAATGCAGGTAATACCTAACAAAGCAAGTTTTTTTCTTTTGTACGTTCATTAATGACCAATGGAGCTTGCTTCATTTAAGCGAATCACCTTTTTAATTACATCTATTTCTTTCTTTACCTTTCTTATATAGGGTCAGCATAGATATGCAAGTTCCTTCCACTAAGATCTTGCTAGCCATTTCCTGCGTAACACTTTTCCTGCTAATATTTCTTTGACTCATTCACCATGGCTTGTTTAAAAAAATATGGATTTTTTTTATCTATATTTCCCTGCTGGCTACCGTCTACATTGTGGTTTTTTAAGAACTTGTGTTCATGATTACGTTTGTTGCGGGTTCGGAACTTAGATTTCCCCAGAGACCACAAGTTTATTGTAAGATGTAATTGTATAGTTTCAATGTTGCACATTGTTTTGTCTGTTTACTATCTTACTAAGTATCTAACTATCGTTTATACTCGTAAATAAACATCAATGTTTTAAGCTTCTAGGTACTATATATAAAACGAAGTTAGGAACTCTATTCTTTCTTTATATTGTTTATGGTATTCAAATTAAACGCAAAGCAACTTACTTGTAATATTTCAATTTTGCAAAACGTATGTAGCATGTAACTTATACGACAGGTTTTTATATGATGGTGATATTCTTTGAACAAACATAAAAACATTCCTTGAAAAATTAGAATTTTATACTATGAAAAAGTAAAATTACTAATCTTAAGGCAGTCACTATACTTGTACAAAGTTTTACTAGACGCTCGGTATTCAAATCAGTAAAATTTATATCAATTACTAATTAAAAGACTTAGGCTGGGTTGCACCAACTAACTATAACAATAACTGTGTAGTCAAAGTACCGGTTAGGTAAAAAATGAGTTGCATCATTTTGACAATCGTCATAACTTTTACGCTGTAAACCGTAACCGTGTGTACCGTAACTGCCCAAATTTGACCGGTTAGCGCTATTGTTATTGTCAACTTATCTGTCAGATGGGTCAAATAACCTCCACGGACGTCATTGTACTTGTAACCTTGGTAACTAACCATGCTACAAAATACGACGGTGCAACCTATGTCGCTTCAACGGTTACCTATAGTTAGCAGTAATGTTACTATTACATTTGACTTTAACTGTTACGATAACAGGTACTATGGTGCAACCCACCCTAAGTACCTAAGGCATACAAGAACTAAAGAAGAAAAAAATACAACCTCGAAAGACATTTCTTTCAAAAAAGAACACAAAACTTGGCTAGGTGAGGCAGGTGGTAGAAAATTCAAGCAAGTTTAATCTTGGCCTCAGAACGCTGCCAAGTTTCTTTGTACGACTTGAAATTCATCTTCTATTGTTTAAATTAGGTTATTTTATTAAGCGGGTCAGGTCAAGACTATTATACAATGTAGAATGAAGATTATTATACAATGTAGTTCTAATAAGAATGTCCAGAGGTAGGTTTTCAATTTATTACAAAGGGGTTTTCCATTATTTTAGTTTTTTTTTTATTCGATACTAAAGTAAAACAAAATTTTCAGTGGTTCCATAGGTAAGCTGTAATTTAATAATATCATAGACAGAGAAGGGTGACTAAAGAAGAGTATAAAATAATTTCAGTAATTCTATAAGCAAATGGGTATAATATGTCATCCTAATTATAGGCAGCTCTGCAAGAAATAGGCCCCTAAAATAATTAAAAAAAATAGTATGATGCGACCTGTATTCAGCTTTTTCCTACAACTAAGGTTGTTCAATTACCTTATTATTTTACATTTTTCTAACGCTTTTGAAACCAATAATTTGTTCTACAAAACCACATAGTCCTCACATTTACTATTTTGTTGCTACAACAGTTTTTACATAGTTTTGGTTTTTCAAAATGAGGTGTTGTTTATCATATTTTATGTTCACACTTTTACCATACAGTTTATTATTTAACACGATTGAGCAAAGTTCGCAAAAGTCAGAGCTGATATGGAGCGACATTAATTCAAATTCTGGGCAAGAGTTTCTGGGCAGAATTTCATATCCAATTGCACACTGTTAGTGGTTATCAGGAGCGCTCCCCGCAATGCGGTCGCTATATGCGCTAGCAACTTCATACATCAGTGTTAAAACCATTATAACCTGACATTCAACGTTTTATAACAGACCCTCTTAGGAGATCTAAAATCGGGTGCCACAAGGACGCATCATGGGTCCACTGAAATTGGTTTTCTGCTTTCTTGTTAGCCGATTTGTTGGAAATTAGACGGAAATCACAGGAAGGAGAAAGTTCCATGTTTGGGGTTTGAAGCGGTCTCTCGAACATCATTGGAATTTATTAGGAATGTGAAGGTATTTGCCATAAAACAAAAGTGTTTGCGCAATCTACGTTTAGGTGTTTATTGATTGATTGGTTTATAGCTACTGAATTTCATATTACATTCTGCGGGTAGAAAGATATTTTACCATTAAAACGTGTGTTCTTTATTTTTTTGTTTCAAACTTCGTTAATAATTAATATAAATTATTTTATAATGTTGTAAATTTCTCAAATCCGGAATGAATTAATAATGTTCTGTTAAATTTAATCTCAAGTAAATATTTGTTTACAAAGATATTTAAATAATTAATTTTGTGAGTACGGAACACATATTCTGAATTCTTGTAATCTAGAATAGATAAATAATTTTAGTCAATAATCAAATTGCAATAACATTAATTCCATTCGCTATTGTTGTATTTGTTTAAAATACATGAAAAAATTTATATGTTACTATCACCAATGAAATTTGTTGAAATACCAGTATATTTTCTTTTTGTGTATTTTCAACATACTTTCAGTAGTTTAACGTCAAAAGTATAGAACTCATTCACCAAACTGTTCCAATGGGTGTATTCGTGACTGTCAACAATAAATCTAATTCGATATCTTTATGTTGGCAGTTTTATTTCTAACAGTACTCCTTTCGGTCTCACTATTCAAGTTTGATATATGTGGTATTCATTATTTCTATATATACTTACAGTGAAAAGGTACCTACATTTTTGCTGCAAATTGTCCCTCAAAGATGTACAGTCGGCTGCAGAATCTGACCCCCATGCCACAAGTATCACTATTGAAAGGGGGTCATATTTCTCTGCAGCTCCCTGTACATGAGACTTAATGGCAGAATTGGCATTATTGTAATACCTAAAATCTCTCCAACAATAAATAAGGTTTATTTTGAAAGGGTTTCATTATCCAATACACTATCTTCTTTTTCATTATTTAAGTTATCTAAAGTTCTTAACTTACATTACACTAATGAAAAAATCCATGCAAGCCAGTTGCTGAGATGATAGATTATTCTTACTATAAAGCTCTAAGACAGCTCATATTTTGACAGAAAGACAAGACTTTTGTCGAGATATGAATCTTAAAGCTTTATGCTTAGAATAAATTTAAGTGCATCAAAGCCACCCTTTATCTATTTTTTCTATAGTCATGCACACGTGGCTTTCTCTCTCATTGTAGAGTTCATCTGCATTTTCAACGTGTTTCGTACTATTATATTTTGAGCATAGATAAAAAAATTGCTTAGGGACGCGCGATTCCAAATTCTATCATTTAGAGTAATGAAAAATCGTAAGCCGATGATACAAAAGGCTCGGATATTCATGATTCTGTGCTTATTTTATCATGTACACATGTTTCGGAACATAAAAAATGACTAGCCTTAAAAATAAACGTATAGGTATCAACTTACCTCTCAAGTGTGGCTATAGTGAGGTTGGGAGCGGGAAACGCTCCATCCGCTGCACAGATGACATTCACCGTATCGTCATCAGACTTGTTCTGCATCAGCCGGAAGTGCGTCTCCGGTACTGCAAAGGTGTATTTGTTAGGTTTCTCGTACAAGAATTTTAAATATAGAATTTAGGTAAAATGTTGATAAAAGAATTATTTTCATTGATACATTTTTATTCTCTACAGTATTTCTCATATGTTCTAAATTCAAAGTATCACTTAGAAACTTGATTTCTTATTAGTCATAGATTAAATAATTTGCCTGCGCGCGATTCCGGATTCTTTGTTATTGGTAGTTTTGTCAGTGGTGTTCATATTCCATGTTTTAGATACTTTACTTTAAAATCTGGCAGTTTAAAAACGGATTTCTCGAAATTTTCATGGGAACGAAATCCACGGTTAGTATGAAAAATGTTTAGACATTTTATGTAGGAAAATATATTTCACATTTGGTAATAAAAAGTCGTTCTCGAGAAACTTGGCGGTGCGATTTGAATTTAAATTTGTACTACCGATGGGGTCCCACAGGATCATTTAGTCTTTAAAAGTTGAACATTAAAACTGACAACTGAATAGTTGCATTGAATTCTATCAATTTGTTCAATTGTATGTATTTGTTATTATATAGTTTATTATTGTTAGTATATGGATTCTGTGGATTTTGTCCGAAATAAATTTTAATTAATTTATTAACTATACGGAAAGAACATCGAAGACGTAATTAAAACTTAACTGAAGGCCAACTTATTCTTGATAGAGATCTCTTTCCGTCAACTTATATACCAGAGAAATAAAGTACACTCGGGGACAGATAAACCTGACCCTACCGTATCTACCGTAGTGACCGGGAGGTCAGCTTTATCTGTCCCCGAATGTACATTGTTAATAAAGATGTATAGTTTAATTAATTTGTTTCAAAATCTGTCAAGAATCTGTAAGATCATGTTCTGAATGTGCATTTGTAAAGAAAACCCACGTTAAGCAACCATGGCGTGGCCATGACTTGATGTTAGTTAACTATTGAGTTTTTCTGTGTATCCTCTCATAGACTTTAGTTCAGACTGTTAACAACTAGTAAAAGCCTCTTATTCACACTCTAATGGGTGAGTACGGCCTTAGATCGTGCATGGCCTACATTAACAGACTTATCCTTAGAAGTTGGATGCAAAAGGCTTAATAATGGAAGATGACATACCGAAAAAAATACTCTAAAAGAAAAGCACAACAAAAATATCGGAATAAAATATGAATCTAAATGCTTTGTATAAGTTGTTACTTTCTGTTAGTATATAAATATCATTTAATAAAATCACAAGGAATCTCACAGGGTTGAAATTCGCCTAACATTCAGACCTATAAATTTAACAATAACTATACATAACCAACAACGTTACACAATGAGTTATCGCCTTAATAGCATTCCATCTGCCAAGTTTGTCACCGGAACACACCGATTTCCTTGCCTTGATTGAATCGCCACCATTACGCTATATTGGGAACAATATTCCTTCCTTGTTTTATTTTCAGAGAAGTCTTAGGTATCGGCATAAAAAATGATGTGATGCGGATGGCAGATGTCTGAATGTATAAAACTTGCTTATCCTAACAAAAAACATACTGCCCTGTGCTCAAATCATGAGCTGATAGCGATTGTGGCTTATGGCTTGAGAAGGTCGATAGCTTATTAACGTGTTCGTAACGATCTTGCATTTAATTGCTCTTCCATGTGTTATAAGACACTCATTACCTATAAAGCCAGTTATCTCATCTGTTATCACTACAGGACATTCATAGGCTGTGTCAGTCAAGGCTATGGATGGTCTTAAGAATTTGAGTGTCGACCATGCCTAATTATTGACTTACTTATAATCTGGTTTCGGAGATCAGACAGTAGTTGTTTCATTGTGGTATTTAGTGTCGATGTGTTTAGGACCACAATTATAACATCCCTTGACACTGATACATGAGCCGAGAATATTACGTGTAAACCACTTTCAGAAGAAGAGGGTTTTTAGAAATTTAACGATCGAATATGTGTTTCAATTAAATGACAGAAGGTGATAATCCCTTTGCGTACGCCTTGGTCGCGTGCTCAGCAGCAGCTGGTTTATTTTAATATGATCTTCAACGTCAAATCGCTTCAGCTTATAATTTAGAAGACAATATGGCAGGCGCCGGTCACAGCCAGTCAGTACGTGACACCAAGCGAAGTAAACGTTTTACGAGAGCTTGCCTGGCGAATTATACGAAAATTTTCTATATTCCCTTTACGGCTGCTGTTGGCGAGGTACTTTGTAAGTATTTTTATACAAGCTAGGCTTCGCAGTTTTACCCGGCCATCGTGTGTATATGCCACGATACCATATACATCCCAAGTACCTACATACCCTATCTAAACATACTTTAAAACGCCTTAAAAAGACAGTGACTTTTGTATATGTATACCTACAGTTAGAACTGTTAATGTACAATATGAAATGCAATAAATAAATTGAAATTGAAACATACTTTGACCAAATAGACTTGGTCTAATTCTTATTAAAAGTACCCAAAATCAAGCAGAGAAATGTCTATAAGAATCGTCATCATTATAAATTTAAGAGCTAGTCTCTATTCGGTGGAGATCCTTCCATCTCTGTCTATCATTAGCAAGTTTATATTTCTTGATACGACACGACGTTTGTTTTCCCCTTTATCTGCTTCATAATCATAATATAGCCCTTTTATCGTGGTAAGTGGAAATCTTAAATATATCTACAATTGCAGAAAACAGGCATTATTTATGTATGTTGGGCAACTTAGAAAACCATATCGAAACCTACGTTTTCTATCAGAAATAATTCTAAAGGAAATACAAATTATCGAATGAACAATCCGCCATGGTTGTTACATATGACTATAGCGTAAGGGCTTCAAATTGCGAGAAAAGTTATCAGTCGCCAACCCTCCCGTTACACTTCTAGTGTCTATATGTCACTGTTACCACATTCCATAAGGTGGAAATTACCCTACACTATAAAAAACTCTACGATATCAACTAAAATAGATAAACAGTAAACCTAAAAAAGGAGAGTATTTTGTGACAATTTTCATATTCTCCATGGGTATAGGCGTGAATATTACCAAACCTTTGTGTAAATACTAAATGCCTCGAACTGTCGATCCGAAGGCCATAACTTGACCTCTATAAACATAGGGGTGGTGTGAACCGGGCTATTTGACGAATTACCAGGTCACAGGTATTGTCAACGGCTATCGATTGCATATGGAATGATGTTAACTTTAACTAAAACTGTTGCTACTACTCTTTTGGTTAAAAATGATATGTTCGTAGCCTGGAACAGCCTATCGAGCATTCCAAAGTATAAAGTAATCTTTCTTCAATCTGATAATGAGGACGTTTGATTAGGAAAATATCTTTTTGGATTAAAAGCTTCCGATATTCAGGCCAACTTCTAGACTACGGGAGTACAGTTGCAACTTTTCTATTACTAGCTTAGTATTACATACGGACCGCCCCAAAATTGCATACATTCCCGTAAAAATTAAAAAATTAAAGATTTTGGCCGACTTCTTCTTAATAGAAAATACCTACCATTCAACTTTTTAGTATTTACTAATTAGTAGTTTTTTGAGTATTATGATAAATATGAGTAGAATATTGAATGAGTTAGTTTTTTTTTTCAATTACATATCGTTAGGTATATCCAAAAACATGTCTACATACTATCTATGATTTGCTACCTACTTCCTGTGTTCGTCGATCTAGGTTAAGTAATACTAAACCGAAGTGGAGGCGTGTTTTAAATTGAACAGGTTTTTATTTTCACTGATGGGAGTTATAGGGATACGTAGTTTTATTGTCCTGAAGTATTTACTTTTGTATTAAAGTTAAATACTTAAAGGTTCAAGTAATAGAACTCTCAACTCTGTAGCATATGTCAGTAGATACTTTTATCTAATTGCATTGCAATCATCAGGACTCAACATGCGCATTGGCATGTCTGCTGACTGAACGCACGCTTAATGTTGGAAGTACATCACGCCTGTCTCCCGTAGGGGTAGGCAGATACTAAAGAAGTAGATGATTATATTACAATCTGGAAACCAGAATGCGTTCTTAATCCGAAGGTGTTTTCCAGTTACATACACGACCTATGCTTCTGATCCCAAGGTACAGTCGCCTGCAGAGAAACCTGACCCCCCTTTGATTGATTTTTAACAGGCAGGGGGGTCAGGTTTCTCTGCAGGCGACTGTACGTATAGATTATGGTCCTAGAATTAGCGACTGCTATCTGATCTCCGTAACACGTTTCACAGGAAAACCAGACCAAGTCAGTGGCCAAAGCTGACAGATAAAAAAATAAATAAATGATATTATTTATTTACATGAAACATGGAACAACAGGATGTTGAGTTGTTACTTTGATATTTGCATGTTTAACCAATAGTATGACATGTAAATAATTGTAAACTACAAAGACAATTCATTTTTTGGTGAAATAAAAGTTATTTAACGATTATTTTACAGAAATATTTTATCACAACTATGTAAAAGCAGTATTTAATTTAAAACATACATTTAAGGCGCGTCTGACAAAAAAATTGTTTGTTAAAACACCGACACGAAAGAATATTGTATACTGAAATACGGTATTTTTGACAATATTAATGACCGTCCGATGTCACTGGCATTAACTCCGTCCGTTATTCATATGATATTAATAAATATTCAACATTCCCATCATCACGAAACACAAGTTACTTTTGCTGAAACTCATCGTATTTTCACGTCTGTATTGAAAACAGGGATGCAGATTTTCAAGGGATCTGTTTTTATTGCTGGCCATCATAAAATTAAAGGTTATAGGATTAAATTTGATCACTTTTGTAATTGCAATCTTTCTTTATCTAAATTTTAGTCTCAGTTGGCTGATTTAGAATCCTACTTTTTTCTTCTCCACTTGGCAATAATAAAACAGGAGGATCAATTTTGGTCACTTTTACGTAATGGCAATATTTCAGCTGGCTGCTTCAGAATCTTTGATTATTGAACAATGCAATTTGAATTCAGAGCTTTCTACTTTTTTCTCTACTTCGCCTGGCCTAGAATATCCTTAGTTGTGAGACACTTTTCACTCATATTCACGTCACGACGTCAAAATAGCACAGTAATTAAAATTAACTGAGCTTTTAACATTTGTATCAAAAAGAAATCAATGCCATTTTTCGTTTTAATTTTATAAGTCAAGAACGGGCTCATATATCTAAAGGCTTTGTTCGGACTATTTAGTAGATGGTTTATGTAAAGTATAGTTTGCACAAAATCAGTCGAGTGGTTCTTCTTTATCACAGTTTTACGTAGCGAAGCACGTACTGGGCCGCTAGTTAATTATACAATTTTGTGCTACAGAGGTTTACATCCCGAACATTTAAGAGACTTGCGTGAAGAAATTGATTCAACGCGCAAAGGCACTTAGGATAAATTTATTTGATGTGGCGTTCCAGACGAAACCCGTTATAAATGAATACACCATGAATTAGTATTTTACCGACTGAAAACCATAAAGCATACACTCAGATCATGATACTAAGCTATTTTCTGTGTCTAATCTATCTATCAAAAATAATTGTGTTTTGATACAATTAAAGAGCTGCTAGATAAATAACAGTAAACATTTAAATGTTATAACTCAACTAGTTTTTATAGAAATGTGCAGTAAAGTAGAACCCGTGATTAGGTGGGGAGCTTGTTTAGTCAAAACAATGTGATACTATCAAATCCTGACCCATCTTGTAGTCGTTAAAGAAACAACTTCAGTGACCGAGGAGTCGACACCAGGATGTGCATGGTCGATCCACCGTGACACCTACATGAAATGATGACTACCTATCTGATCAAAACTCGAGTATCAATCAATATCTCGAAAATACTTAGGTTAAGTTCATTGTTGCTTTTTCAATTAAATCTAACTATGTACTAGAAATAGTAAAATAAATAATAAAACTTACCAAAAACTATCATCTGTTTAGTTCTAGAGTCCTCTTCCATAAAAGTTGACACTACACAAGTATATTCACCAGATATTTCTGTATCAGGCTTTATTATTCTTAACGCCCTATGCATTTTAAGGGGATCATTCGACGCCCTATACGTGAGGTCTACGCGACCTCTCAAAATCCCTAGATCTTGGGGTTTTTGCGACGGTATCCATTGGTATACAGGTCGCGCTTTGTTTTTGAAAAACCATTTCACTACAAGTCCGGCTGTGTTGTTACCGTATGTGTAATCACAGTCTAATATTACTGAGTCTTGAACACCAAATTGTATTATTTCTGGAACTACTAATCTTGCTATTTTCACGGCATGCAAACCTGTAACAATGAGAAATTTAGGTTTAATAAAATTCAACTGTTTATTGTTGATTGAAGTTCTACTTGTTAATCTCTGATTGGAAATGATAAGCATGGATTTAATTTATTTAAATGATGCTTATAGATCCATCATTCTTTATAAATATTATCAAATCTGTTAAGTCCTTCCGTTGGTGGCCTCTTTAATATAATAAATAAAGATTTTTACAGAAAGATCTTTTAGCTCATTATTTTTTACTGTTATGGGTCCCAATCATAGCCAATGCAATAAGCAGCAAACAAGTGAATGATAAACATCCTGTGCATCCTGAACATGGTCGCTGGCAGACTGGACTGGCTATATTTCAATCATTCTTGTGCCATTTCGGGGGGAGTGATGCAGGAAAGGCGACCTTAAATTTTCATTATTTTTTAAAATTATCTTTACTAACATAGTTAATAAGCACTAATATCAAAATGAGTCTTTCTTCATTCAATTCTTAAACCCCTCCATTTTGTAGCTTGTACCTAGTATAAGGACAAATCCATACTTATATTATAAATGCGAAAGTCTGTCTATCTGTCTGTCACTCTTCACGGCTAAACTGCTGGACCGATTGTGATTAAATTTGGTAGGGATGTAGTTAACGACCTGAGGTCAAACATAGGCTACTTTTGGGTGCGATATAACCGAGTCCCACGCGGGGCGAAGCCGCAGGGAACAGCTAGTGTAACTATAAAAAAAAGTATACCAATCGTTTTCACAAAATCAACGCCAGTATAAAACGCTAGTAGCCAATCTACAATTTATCAAAATAATTATTTCAAAGTCACGAACGAAAGCGACAGCACATTATCGAACCGTCAACAACAATAAACATAATATAACTGATGTAAATAAAGTGCCTTCAGTAAACAATTAATATTCATGAATGACAAATTCTTAAGACATATAGCTCAGTCGTCGCTTTAAGATTCAACTAATCCATACCCATCAGTCTTGTCGTGTAGTCCGATCCATTAATATTTATGCAATTCCCTAGTCAACGACGCTAAAAGCTTATTTAAATTCAGCCATGCTTCCAACATAAAAGCGAGCACGACCTAAAAATTTGATTCGGTCGCACTTAAAATTTCATCGGTTGTTTTGAGTGACTCTAATTGAGTGTTGGTAACAAATTCACTTGAGAATGTCCTTTTTAGCTCTTACACTTATTGAGCATATACTAAATAAGTAATATGTTGGTCTAGTCAATTAAAGATATAAAATACGGCGAGCGAATTAAGCATAATGGGGGCTTTACAGTATGACAGCAACATGACTGTGATTTGTCGTCACGGCATTTGTTGATAAAAAAATATTCGTTAAAGGAACAACTCTAAGTAATGACATAATAAAATTTTTAATATTTCCGTGCCGTAACTACACTCTGGCGTTCTCTTCAATGTGTAATTATCCAAATAATTGTAACTCAACCCAAATTGCTCGGCCATTAAATGTTTACTCTGTTTACGCCCACAATATTTACGAGTTTAATCCGAAACTGAACGGTAACTTCCCCTTTCCAATATTCTATACAATTTCGTTCTTCATGCTCAATGGTTTTATCGGAATCCTTAGCTTTTATTGTGGCTATAATTCTCTTTTTGCTTTTGTACGATTTTGCATTATAAGGAGGATTTTTGTTGGGTATTTTCCTTACAGTCAACTGAGATCAACTTCAAAAGTTAATTTGGAAAGGAATTGTATAACATTTCTCCCTATCATTGCCTAAATAATTGGTCGATAGTCAACTTTAATAAAAATTCTGTACGATTTAGTGGTCTACCGGTCTCAGTCATAAGAGCGGGTCTGGTGCTCCAATCCTTGCCATCATTAGAGTCTATATTTCACGAAAGGAATATTAAGAACTGATTTGTAAAGTGAAGCATCCTCTCTACTTGGCCATACCATCTCAAGATCCCTTTTTCAATCGTCGTCATTACATATTCATTGTGGTGTTAATGGGGACATTTTCTAATGGAAATGGTGAAAATAAGTTTCCTAGATGGAAATAAGTAAAAAAATATATTGTAGTTTTGGTATAATAAAGGTTTTTTTAATTATTATTCTGTAACTAGCGACCCGCCCCGGCTTCGAATGGGCATAAGAACCTTTCTCTTGAATCACTATCTATTAAAAAAACCGCATCAAAATCCATTGCGTAGTTTTAAAGATTTAAGCACACAAAAGGACATAGAGACAGTGTAAGCGACTTTTTTTATACTGTTTAGTAATGAATTTTGATAAAGAAATAAAATATATCGAACATCTCTTTAGAGATGAGATAGTTACTCATAAATCTCATTGAAATATTCCTCTGTCATAAAGTACAATGTGTCCACCTCGTTCGGAGCTGACCTAGCACTTCAAATGTGACAGTTTCAGTTATTCAGTCCACCTCGTTAGTAAAATTCAGCTTGAATTGCACTGCACTGAACTGCTTTTGTTAAATGTAGGTGAATTTCGAACTTAATCCTATTATATTACTGTATTAAATGGTTTGATTTTTTATATACATTGACAAATTAAATCTCCAAGGTTTTAACTGGCTGTTGTCAATTCTACTAACAATGGCATTACCAATGAGGATCAAAATCTCTATTGTCAGAGAGCTATGGAGCGCAGTATTACAGGAATCAAACGTATTGATAAAGTTAGAAATACTACACTGCGCTCTATCACCAAAGTGGTGGATGTAAGACAGAAATCGGCTAGGCTGAAGTGGGACTGGGCCCACTTCAGCCTAGCCGATATCTACCACATGCCTCCGAAAGGATGGGCTCATGTTTTGACTGCCTGGATTCCTACTGATGGGTACTGAAAGCGAGGAAGGCCTAAAACTAGATGGTCAAATGAATTACAGGGTTTTGATAAAAACTGGCGAGAAAAATCCATGGCTAGGGATACATGGAAGATAAGTGGGGAGCATAGAATTAGAAATATTATCAAGTTGCATAGCGCCCGAAAAACGTGTCACTACTTTGGCTTGCAAGCCAACGTTTCACATATAAAAAATGGGCGAGGAATTTGATAGCGTCATTTATTGCCACTGTTATTAATTAGGTGGCTTTGTTGTAAACTACGTAATACAATTCTAATAAGGTGTGGTGTGGTTTACATGGGTTTACCTGTATTAATTCAAGATAAGAAGAGAAAATACGCTGCCACACAGATCCTGGAACTAAATCCGCGTCAAAACATTTCTATTCGGATATTTTCTCTGTTCTGTGGTGGGGAGGCTTTTGTCTAGAAGTGGGAAATTAAAAAAAATATTATAAGCACGAATGAAATTTTTCTTGCTTATAGATTATCGTATGTAAAAGTAGCACACAGTCTCCAAAGCTATTCCGTATCACAATGGACACTCCACGTGACTGAGACCGTCATTATTCCCAAGTATCCAGGTGCGCCGGGAGCCCACAAACGGGCCTGTCGTGAGAGATAACGAATACATATAAACCCTATTCAGGGACGGTGTTATACCACTGTCTCGAGAGACTGTGCTGTTTTATTTTAGTTTCTAATGGGGAATATGACATTTATTTTATTTATAATACAAACATGACTTTCAAATTTAAAAAAAAATACACTAATATACTGGTTGGTTGACTGGTAGAAAAAGCCTATGGCTCTAAGTTCGCCATTTACATTGTAATGAAGTAAAATAAATAGCTAAAATATATATAACTTCAAATTATATTTTTTATATACACTGATGACTTGAAGTATCAGTTTAGGATATATATGTATCGCAAAACAAAGGATTTGAAACACCGGATGCAGTTAAGTGGCGAGGTAAACGCTGGAAAGCAGACTAGGCTCCGACGCAACTATCTGAGGACACAACCGGGAAAGCGGTAAGATGACACGGAACAAATAAAACATACAACTAATACAAAGCCTCTAAGTCAAGATTCTATTATTTTATTCCAAAATAAGATTTTTAACCTGAAACTTGAGATATTTTAAATAAGGCGTGAAAAGATTCCTAAAGATTCGGCAATGTGCACGGGACACTCTCATTATTACAGGCGTCTATGGACTATGGTGACCACTTACCATCAGGATCGTGTGCCTGTTTGTCTGCTTAATTGCAAATACATGTAAAAATATATAAACAAGAAAACAAATCAAGAAGAAATTCAGTAAAAAATGTTACGTTTAGAAATAAATCATTTTCCACGCATCATCTCCCAAATTCCCAACTCCCTTGAAATTTCTGCGACTTTTTTCACTCATTTAATTCCGAACCCCACAATGGAAGGATACCGATAGCCCCGGGCCGTCGCGGAATTAAATATAAATAATATCGAGGGTAGGGTAACCCGATCAAATTAAAAAGTAATAAGATAGGGTTGCCAATATTTTCGCAGGCTGATAGAAATCACGCAATGAACTGTACTGTTTGCCTTTGAAAGTTCCTTGTTTTCATTGTGAATTACAAAGGTATTTTTATACTCATCAATAGATTTCTTACATGGAATTCGAAAAGCTCTGTAAAATTTTTATAAAGGCATCATATTTTATTGAGTTGAATTGAGTACTTGAGTTAGTATCCCATAACACAAGTCTCGAACTTACTTTGGGGCTAACTCAATCTGTGTGATTTGTCCCTATATATTTATTTATTTTATTATTTATAATCAACTACATTTTTTATCTATCCATCAACACGATACTATAAAGGCTATATGTATAGTATAGTAAAGTAAGTATATATAGTGAAGGTATATGTATAAATAATAGTCGAAATTCCTAAACAATTTATACCCATAATATGTAAATTTACCAAATCTGACCCCATATTTTGGTTACCTCAGACAAGCATAACCGCAGAGGTCAACCGTATAGAATATTCAAAATTATAGCCAGTATTTTGAGCGGCATGTTTACATAACTGCATGTACATAATATTGAGAAGCTTTGGTCCAATGTACAATCGGGGGCAGATAAACCTTACCCTCTGGTCATTACGATAAGTTATGTAATGCCTTGTAAACAATTGCATCAGATTTATTTTTTGTCTCCTGAAATAATGACTATATTGCGGAATATCGTTCTGAGTTTAGATGGCTACCCATCCGTCAACGCAGGAATTTGCATATACTAAATCAACTTTATAATAATATTCTCTTTAAATCCACTTGCTTATTAAATTTGGTATGGATATATGGGGTCAAACATACGCTACTTTTTGGCGCGACATAACCGAGTACCACGTGGGCGGAGCCGTGGGCAACAACACGTTTAATAATTTTGCGGTGTATGTATAAAATAAATTTATAAGTCACTATCACTATCACTACATAGTATAAAACAAAATAGCTTTCTCTGTCCCTATGTCCCTTTGTATGTATCTTTAAAACTACGCAACGGATTTTGATGCGGTTTTTTTAATAGAAAGTGATTCAAGTGGAAGGTTTTTATGCACACACGATATCGGGGCGGGTCGCTAGTAATATTATAAAATTGGAAATCGAAACTTAAAGATTCGAAACGAAATATATGTATATAAACATGGCTGAAAATGGCATTTTAGTAACTTTATGTTAGATAAGTAAAGTCTTCTTTAGTCCGATTATTTAGCCCGTATACAAAGGCTTTGGAGCTAAAGGCCATACATTATGCGACGTTGGGCTGGCCCGTAGCTATTAATAATGGTTTCTTCAACACCTCGTGCTTCTGACAGTAACGATCATAATATTCGCCCGTTTATCTCTGAGATTTTTATTACTAAAACAGTTTAAGAGAAAATTTGCTTTAACTATGTACCAAAAAGATATTCGTGCAGTTTTTGATTAAGAATAAGCAGCTTTCTCTCTTCTAGTTGACCTCAATACCTTATCTATCTGTGCAAAAGTCGGTGAATTTCACCAGGAAATTATTAATAAAAGAAATTGGAGAAATGAATACAAATTGATATTGATATTTTATAAGAAATATAATAATAATGTGAATGAGATTGCGTGCATTAACCAGCTTGTAAATAAAAAATAATATTCAAAAATAGTATCAGATTTATTAGCTTAGGAGTATCTCTTACCCGTTCATTTTAATTTCAAACCTACTACATTGTAAAAGTGAATATATTAAAGTTATCATCATTTAAGCGTCCCAGTTGTATCCTAAGATGTTTAATTTTATCTTTGGAATCCGCCAGTCGAACAGATTAATTTATTTGTTCATTACTAGCTTTCGCTCGCGGTTTCCTCCGCGTCAATTTCCCTCGGGAAAAGTGATTTTTCCGGAATGAAAGGTACCCTATGTGTATGCGAAATTTCAGAAAGATTGGTGCATTGCAGGGCGTGAAAGCGTGACAAACAAACAAATTCACTTTCGCATTTATAATATTAGTTTGGATTAGGGTTATTTCGGAAAATAAGACTGGAACCACGAAAAGAAAGGAAGTGGTATGTTCTGCCGGAAAACACACGGCTAGAACCTGAGGATCTCATACCAAAGTATATCTGTGCTTCAAGAATGTTCCATGAACATATCAAAACTAATTTAAAATCTAAATGTCTACAATATCCATTACAATTTGCGAGTTTCCCAAACAACTTCAAACGTTAAATTCCACAGGATTGGAATCACTCGAGCAGATTGTAGTGCTGTTAAACTGAAACTTACCCGAGGGGTGTATTTTATGATATTCAAACTATTCGAATATTCGATTGAGCGAGATGTTTCGAGTATTTCAGCATTGATGGTTTTGCAAATTTGTCTTTTGATCAAATAAATTACATTTCAAATTCTATTGGTGTTTTAATTAACGGCTTATATTTAAAAGCCTTCAAGAAATGCAACTTAAGATGGCGCAGTGACCCAAATTCTTGGCCTATTATAATAAGGTCTGCAGTGTTAGTGTAGCGCAGGACAGATCCTGCGCTACATCTTGCCATTAAACTTATCAGAAATTCACCTATTATCTATACAAATAATAAAAAAGTTAAAATATTCTGTCTGTACATTTAGTAATTTTGACTAAAATGGATACATAGAGGGATTTAAAATGAATAATAGAAAGAAAAAAAAAAGTTTTTTTAATTTTTGTTGAAGTCGCAGGCTACAGCTAGTATTATTATTAAATTTGAAGTAGATATTTACATAGAATGCCAGAATGAATAGGTAGCAAAAGACGGAAAAGAAAAATAAATAAAAAAATTGAAAATTTTACCAAGCCGTTTAAAAATAGCTGTAACTGTAACCAAACACCAGGACATTGACATCACTGAAGATTTTGAGTTTGTCGTATTTTTTTGTCTGGAAAAAATTACTCCTGATAAGAGGCCACATTTCTATGTATAAGAATTTATGTAAAGATCTCATGTTATTTCTGATGACAAAAGAGTTTTTTTAACTATCAATATTTCAAGGGTTAATAAAAATAATAAAAATACATGTCTAGATGTAGCTTACATATTAATAGTGTATATCACTAGCAGGACAGTATATGAAAAATAACACACTCTAGTATTAGTAAATTATGTATGAAACCAAATAGAAACAAAGAACAAACATTATTTAAATGAAAAGTAACTTTGTTGCAAGCTGCAGTTATCCGCTAGTATCTCAACAAAGACCATAAAAGTTTTAGTAAATTAATTAAAAGAGAGCTGTGGATAGAACAAAGTAGCGAAGCACAAAAATATGGTTGTTTTAGAGAGATGAAATGGAACGGAATTTAGGTCAGACGATGTTAGGTACAGAGATATAAGTTCGTGATATCAAACTTGCTAATTGCTTATTTGCTATGTAATGCTAAAAAATATAAAATCTGCCTTGGCATCTACAAATTTTTGGTAAATCACTTTTCGAAGAAGTGGGCGCTAGTAATGATTAAAAATCACCGTATTACTAAGAGACTTAATAATTAATACACGTGTGTGTATTAAGTGTGTAGCAATTCATTGAAATAGAACTCTGTATTGTTATATTACAGTACAAAGCGTTCTTAGTGTGAAGCTTGATAGATAGCGGAGTGTAAGTTTTTGTGAAGATAGCACGTGTCAAGAGACGGCGTGAGTAGCCTAGTTTAGGTTGGTCACCACTAGTGGCATTCTATTCTTGAGCTTATCCATGCTACGGGCACATTTAGTCGTTGCAGCTCCACAAACTTCACAGGGTCTATTACCAATCTAATCATTGTTCCTCTGATCATCTGTTTTCTAAAACTCCTTTGCATCTTGTTACAGACAATATTTCATATCATCAACCTATTTTCTTTTTGGTTGTGGATTTAATCCACAATATGACAATGACAAACATTTATAGCTTATTTTTGCCAGTATCAAGTTTTATTTGAATTTTCTTCATTTAGTCAAGTCACTGAGTTGAGTCAAGTCAGTAGTAATGTCTAGTCAAGTTAGTCAGAGGGCTAAGTGAAGCGGTGGTAAGATTTCACTTAGCATTATCTTGGGAGATTTTGGTGACAAGGATTAAAGTCACTTATACGGCATTGTACCACTTTCCAACACTCACGCTTGTTCACGAACTCTTAGCAAATAATAATCCACCTTTATTATGCTCAAATACTCGAAACAACACAAATATTAGAAAATAAATACAATGGCGATAACTGACTTTAGCTTGGCGCCAAAACTCTATAGAATTTTTGCTAGATTAATTTACATTTCTGAAATATAAATGAAATAATTTTTGCTTAAGTTGAACTATAGTACTGTTATAAAACTACGAGCTGATATTAAAATGTATTTTATTTAAGCCCGTAATAAGTACTTTTACATCGATATGAAAAGGAATTACGCTCATAAATTCAACTTAATGACCCTACTGGTTGATAAAATTAAGTGGTACATGCTTGCGTGAAGTGGGCCTTGTAACAAAATGTAGGGAATAAATAAAAATAATGACATAAAAATAAATAATATTTATTGCGGTGATAGGATAGCGACGCTATAATATTGTACATAAGACATAGAAGTACATAAGAGTCGAAATGTTTTGGCTCGTTTGTGTATTTGCGTGCAAATGGTCTCATAATCAATGAAGAATGTGCCAAATGGAGAAGAAAAAGTAAACCGTGGGCTCTATCACGACCATCTGTTAAAAGTACAACAGATAAAAAAGCAATCAAAATAGCATTTTAGCGCGACATCAAAAAAACCAGGATGTTTTTTTTTGTTTTTTTTTTTTGTTGTTTAGACTCCATGGTTAACATTACTCATGTATTTGCTCACAAAAACAGTCAAGAAGGAGCGGTGTCTCTTAACGGGCTCTTTGACGCCTAATGAAGACCCCATCCACTATTACATAATAGCAGAAAAAAACTGGTATTGCAAATATTTTTTTTTAATGATTAAATAAGCAGTGTTCTAACTAATTAATAGGTCCTAATTTCTCCTGTAATAAACAAATAGCAATTTGCTAAAGAGCTGTGTATCTAGTGACATATTGATTTGTATGAATAATTAAGATGCACTTTGCATACTCTATTATTCATAGCACCCGAACAGACAGTCATGAAATCGTTAAGAGCTACCAGTCGTATTTATTTATTCATAATCTGTCATTCACATAGCTATAAAAAAATTTGCTAACAATAACTGTATGTTTGTTATACCTAGGGTTTGAGAGAAATTAAAGGATTATTTTGTTCTTACGTAAGCCGTATGCTTGATTGATAAAATAATTCATTAAAAAAAATATCATCAAAATAGACTAAATAGATAAATGTTTTTAATAGTATTAGAGAAATTATAGGTGTATTTTATTCTTACGTAGGCCGTACATATGATAGCTAATTTAGTTCGATAAAAAGACACTTTCCTCAAAAAAGACTAGAACACATATTTTTTTTAAAGGATAATCAATTAATCATTGACGACAACGATCGTAGCGTAATGGTTAACATGCCTAACTGCTACTCAAAAGTTCCCAGGTTCGAACCCCGGTCAGGTCTAGATATAAAACGATCTTTTTCTAATCGGCTTAAGTGTTTATCTATATATGAATTTGTTATGATATATATTATCGTTGAGTCAGTATCCCATAACACAAGTCTCGAACTTACTTTGAGACTAACTCAATCTGTGTGATTTGTCCCTATATATACATATATTAAACTTAATGTTGCAATTATATTTTTTTAAACTTATTCATGTAATATATATTATTGTATTCCGATATACCTTTTGCAAGTCAAAGTATGTTTTTCATAGCCTCTACATGCCATGAAGGTTATAAAATTGGTTATAAAAATACGACGACACAGTGAAATTTCTATGGCTCCGTGTAACCCCGAGGTTGTTTTATGTACTCTACATTTTATTAGACAAGAAAATATATATACATACAGAAGAGAAAGACACGACTTTTCTAATAGAAGTAAATTACACGGCTTTAAATTTTTGAAAGGAAAACTTCTTTAGCGGCGTTGTGCACTTTTTGGGATGGGTAAAAAATGTTAAACTCGCGCCAAGACAGGTGACCTGATAGATAATTCGTAAAGCGGAGGAAGAGGTAGCCCGCGGCTAGGAAGGAAGGCGAAGAAGTTATATCCCCCTCTCTTTCTATCGCGCGGCGATAATGTATGTCTGCTCCTGTTTTCACTTCTGCCGGCACTACCGAAGTGCAACCCGTTGAATTTTTTTTTATTTGGCTAGTCATCGTAATAGCTCTTTTAATCGTCCATTACTGATAAATTGAGCCTCTCCTTGTGTATGCAAAATCGATATACATACAGGTTATTAATATTTCAGGTTCATAATAAAATAAAATAAAATATAAATGTAACGTGTATCTCGAAAGAGATTATAATTGCATCGTAAAATAAACCAAATAATATTTACAATTATTGTAATTGTGTTTATTGTGTGAACAAGTATAAATAAATATAAAGCTAAATGTTTTCGGCATCGATAAAAATAAACGGAAATATCCGATAATGTCATTTGTCACATAACAACTTGACAAACTGCATGTTATCACGGCTGACCCTATGTCGAAAACAGAAATCAATTTATTTGTGTTACTTTTGTTGTTGGTAGAAATAATTTATCGTCTTATCATTATTATTTACTAGTTATTGTGACAGCCACCGTTCAATCTTGACTAAAGCTAAAAACAAAAATGTTTGGTTTTTCATTGTGTGGATGGTTTATAAACCATCGTAGTTTATCGTAAGTAACGATATAATGGTTAAAAACTATTTTTATCATATTTGCCTATCATTGATTTAAAAAGCTTTTGGGTAATAGAGCGAAAAAACAGAGAATCAATATCACTAAATAGTATATAACAAAGTTGCTTTCTCTGTCCCTATATCCTTTTATAGCATACAAATGAATCTGCTGAAAATGAAATAAAAAAAATACTTATAAGCACTTTATACCATTAAATACTATTGAAAAAAAAAAAAAAAAAACACTTTCCATCCATAACGTAAGAAAAATGGCGTCGGAACACGAAAAAGTAATTACATGATATCGCGCAGAATCAAGATGCGCCGCTTCGTCACGGAACCCATTAAAAGTTTCCAATAGAGACGTGAAAAATGAGAGTACTCATTTCAAACCACCGTCTTATAATGCACATGACTCAGGAAAACAACTGCCAACTTAGCTGCTTAATTCCCTGCTTTTATAAGCAGTCTATTCCAAACAAAAGCGTTTTAATATTCATGAGATAAAAAAGTATTCTTTTTTCAAACTACTTACCACAAGAAGCAATGAATTGTTAAGTCGAAAACAATTGCTTCATGACTTTGTTTTTGTTATACAAATTCTACAAGGAAGTAAATTTTACTTAACTAAGTATATATTAAATGACAAAGCGACTTTACACAGCAAAATATCTTCAACAGTTAAGTACATTTTCGGAAGAGCTGGACACCTTAAATGTATAAGCTATTTATATACCTACATCGTTGTTTAAAATTATAATGAATGTTATTTTTAGCTGTTAAAAGTTTGCCACAGGTATAACAGTTTAAAACTATTTTAATTTTTAAGCAGCTTTGACGAAGCAAAGTAATACAACCACACAATTAACTTTTGTTACTAACATTGGGCTTCTTTTATTTCATGCCTATTTTAGTTTTCCAATTTCTCAATAGTTATAAGTACACCTATTTACCTATTATGGCTGAAAAGTTTGTTATACATAAGCGTTTCCCATAGGTATCGTGAAAGGGGCCTAAGGTATCAACAAGAGTCTAGATTTCTTACCTCTTCTCTTCATCCGGTGCTTGATTGAAGTTTCAATTAAGCAGGCTGTTCATAAAATCATTAACTAAATCGTAGAAGGAAAATAAATAACATGTTATAAAGCAGTCTTTGTGTTATGGAATCCATTTCGATCCATTGATGATATGAAATGTGTTTTCATATCATCTTACCCTTACTTATGTTCAAAAAATATGAACTTTTACAGTGTAATTTCTGACCGAGCGAGCGAAGCGAGCGAGAGTCTCCATTTCGAGACTGGCAAATTTTGCTTTTGTCCGGATGTCTGTCTGTCTGTCTGTCTGTTTGTTCCGGGCTAGAGGTCGCATTTCTAAACGGATCCTAATGAAACTTGGCACACGTGTTCCTTGACTTATTTGCAATTTTTTGTCTAGAACTTTTTTTGATTGGGGGGAAAATGGGGTAAAAAAGGGGGAAAGTTTTCTGTGACGTTGTTTACGAACGGATCCTAATGAAACTTGGCACACGAGTTTCTTGGTTTTTTTGAAATTTTATGTCGTTTTTTTTGATTATAAATAAATGTTTTTTTTTATTATAAATAAATGTTTATTTTGATTATAAATAAATGTTTATTATTTGAACCGTCTGACCAGAATAGGTAGTAACTAAACTATCTATAGAAAAATCCTTGTTTTGAGTAGACGAGGAAAAAAAATTTACAGAATGGGAAATACCTATCTATAGATTTATGAAAAAAAAGGAAAAGGGAGTAAACGGAGGTGATTCGCGAGGTCTACTGTTCACAGAACCACTAGTAAATAATACTCACGACCCTATTTTATTCTAGGCGACGTACAAAATATCCTAGATACAAAAACATTTAGCCTTATTTCCAGTCCAACAAAAACAGGCATTTAAGTTGTCAGTTTAATCACGCAACCCAAAACAACCCTTTCAATGTCCATTTTATATATATCTATGGGGAAAGTTCTATAGAAAACGTACATTTCTTTGGGCATATAAGGCAAAAACGTTGGCAAGTCTCGGGTTATGTAAAACGTCCCTAAGGATATCCCGAGAACGATTCTCGCAAAAAAGACAAAATAAAATGAGTAGAGACGTTTAGTTCAACCACAGATTACAGAATATCATACTAGTAAAGATATTCAACCGCCATACAAAGACACTCGCCGAAATTGAGTGTATCAAAAGAGTACTGCCTATACTGCGACATATTAACGTCATCTATCGATGACTTGACAAACTTTGATTCTTAATCACATAATTAAGCACTAAAAAATATTTATAAGTTTTTGACGAAGCATGTTACGGATACGAATTTGTTTTACTTACCTATTGTGAATTATTAAATAAAAAAATACATTTCAAAAAGTAAAAACTAATAAGTAAGACAAAGCACTAAATAAGTTGGTATAATTCATCCTCTTTTTCTGCCAAAAACATGCAAGCGGAATCTAAACTAAATTTAATTTTTATATAATCTTTGTAGCGTCAACTATTAGCGAGAAATGGAACTAAAACATTTTATTAGGCAATGGGACCACATGGTTCATCAATGCCACTAACATAAGGTTAGTTCACACTGCGCACCTTTAAAATTATAGAGACCTAGGAAAACAGCGAATAAAGTTATGTTGTCATTCGTATGTTACAACGTTCTTGAGAAAAATTATGACAATTGAATATTGGTTAAATTCGGAACTCGGGGTGCGCTTACTAATCTTTATGATATTATGTTCAGAAACTACCGCTTTACGTAATTTTCGAAGCACGTTTTATCAGATAATCAGATAATTAAGCCTAAGCCTAACGTCATCACCTTTTGGTTGGATAATAGAATAAAACTAAGTTTTTAAATCCTCTCTTTACGGAATTGAATTGTAATGAATTTAAATATATAAAAACCTGAATGGAAACAGCATAATAGTGTTTTCTGTGATACACGAAATCAAGACCACTTACTGTCAATGCCACTTACGGAGATAGTCAGTCTCTTCCAACAAGAGTTTTGGAAATAGAAGTCGCTAGTTTTGTATGGCAACCCATAAAAAACCCAGATAACCAGTAACATAAGATAGATAGATAGTAATTTTATTCCTTAGAATAAATAACTTAGGATCAAACCAAGTCCTTTCTACCTGATGTCTTAGTTTCTTTTTGGACATTATGATTGTGATCAAACATGTGACCTTAACCACCAGTAGGACATAGCTATAAAGAATATAATTTAAAGAGACAGAGGTACAAATCAAACTGTGCTGTAAGGTATCCCCCTTTTAAGAGCCAAGAAACTATACGCATTTAAAAAAAAATAGTTAAACATCTTTTCTATCATTATTTTGTGCAAAAGGTCGAGCGTGTGTTTAATGAAAAGAACATTTCTGTATATACTTTGTTCCAAAAGTGTTATTTCAAAAAACGAACTTCAGTTTTGTGTTATTTTAATCTTTTTTATTTGTTTTATATTTTTATTTGATTTTATAACGATTAAAATTTATTACGCGGGGTTCTATCGCAATAAGGCCTTCCCTCCACCTCCCATGGTTCTACCAACCTCTCGGTTATACGAGCCGAATCTAGGGAGAGTGCGCCATACTATTTTTTTTTTCGCATCTCTTTCCAGTCGCACCTGCTTGATCTCCCTACAGGTTCTCTATAGTGTCACCTATCTATGCAATCATTGCATTTTAATAACTCTCCCCCATCTTTAGGGGGCTAACGTTCACACGTACGCCTCGCTTGCCTTCTCGGCCAGAGGCCAGCTTCTGTCTTCTAGGTCTTTGAGTTTGTCTCAGTTTCACTCTTCGTCTTCTTTGTCTTCTTGTAGCAGTATTCCGCAATTAGGCCTATTAAAAGATATTTCAAAGGCTTATTGGCGTCACTGGGGACCACCTGCGCTTATTTCAGTCAACTTCAGAGCGATACAGCAAAAGTCATTTTTTAGTTTTATGGCGATAAACTTATTCTGTTTTAATTACCGTTTCTTGTACAATGCAGGACAGGATTTTTAATTTACAGAGATTGCTGTGTTGATTTATCAGTTTATAAGATGAGGACCTAACTTAATGAAGATACCTATTTGTGTCACAGATTGTTATTGAAAAATAGCTGCCCGCCTATCTTCGTGCGTTCGTGGTGGATCAGGACTATTAAACGAATCAAATTTAAATAGTCATTAGATTTTCGTAAATTTTCAATTATTAAGGAATTTTAAAAAAATCTCTAAGATTCCATCCCGGGTGTTGTATCATAAAATGCTCAAATAGATAAGAACTTAAAAAAAACTCATAATGAAATAAAAAAAGTTAATTCCGCTTAGGCGTGACCAAGCCAAGAATAATAAAAGGAATTCATTTTCAGAAATATATTTTTTATTTAATAATGTTCTAAATTTTGTTCTACTTTTGAAATAAAGCGACAAGATAAAACCTCTACATACTTATCAAGCTTGTATCCCGCAGGGGTAGGCAGATAATGCGGATTTCCACTTGCCACAATCCCTACAGATATCTCGTATCATTCTCGTCATACACACTCGCCTTAGGTACAGTGGGCTCACATTGAAAAGTAAAAACTTTACACTTAACACCTTAGGTAGTATATTTTTCCAAACAGGCTATTGTACTTGTAATATCTCCCTATTTCAAGAAATCTTTTAGTTTAAATTAAACTATTTTATACGGTTTTCTATCGCGTTTATTGCTTACTTATTTATACCTAATGTTTCAAGCACTTTACAGAGCTCATGGTCGCAGGCAGACTGAGTTGACATTCGTCTGTGTCATTTGTTTCTGATGTCACAAGAATACAAAACCATAGCTCATAAATCATTGAAAACTATTTCGATTCACACAGTATTGGCTGACAGTATCAAAAACACTTGTAGTCTTCCGATGAGTTTGAGATTTTATTAAATTGATAACTGGGTCCCAAGCTGGTGGTACTTGCCAACTATCCTCTCTATTGAAATTAGGATGTTTTTTAATTTCGATCGCTTCACGTATCATCCTTGGTATAAATCTGTTTTCTTTTGCAAGGACTTGAGGATTATCAAAACGCATGTAGTGGTTGGATTTGTCAAGTGAGTGTTCACAGACTGCAGACTTGGTTGAGCGTCTATGTTTCATGTCAGCAATATGTTCTTTGATACGGGTACCAATGCTTCTCTTTTAGTAATAATAGTTTTAATCTTTTAGTTTTTTTACTACCACCTATTCGGGCACTTTTTTACCCGATTGCACCAGAAGGATAGTAATGTTTTTTCAGAGTATACGTATGTTTAATTGTTTGACACGCTCTGCAGCCGAACAGTTCGATGTATTTTAATTTAAGTGGAGTCTATGATTAGTATTAATTATGAAAGTGAAACGGTGTATATCAAAACAAAAAAGAAAACAAAATGGTGAATTTTTTGTGCCAAATTCAAATGTTTGGAATTCAAATTTTAGTAAGGTATTTAAATGCAGTCGGTTAATTTACTTGTTCCTAGTAGTATCAAATTTTCGCTCTTGCTTCTATATTCGCTTTTATATAAGCGGAATACTTATAAGTCACGCACCTGCAGAGCTAAAACTGCTACTGTTTTTAGGGGCAGAGTGAGTCGTTAAGGACCACTTTTGCTTAACACGTTTTTTTTTCCACGTCATCGAAAAACGAAATACGAAACTAGTGGCGTTCTAATCGGATTTCTTACGGGGTGACACCGAATTAACTTCGTGCGTGTGAAGTTAAAAAGGCCATGATTTGTTTTGGGGTTCTATTGTGTTGAGTATCAGGGGTATTGGTGTAGAAAAAATGTTGTTTCTTTTCCTTAAATATTCACCTGCTATTTCTAAATCGTTATTCTTATTGATAAGCCGCGTCTTATCAACATCATGTTTTTACTTATTTATATTACAAGGAAATAAGTTTTTCGTGCGTGTGATTACTTATGACTTAATCAAAAATGTACTGCGAATGTACAGTCGAGGGAAGATAAACCTGGGGGGGTTTATCTTTCCTTCCTAATCATAATAGTTGGTACGGTAGGAGTTTTATTTGCCCCAGACTGTACTTTGCTATTAAAGTTAATAACACACTAACGTATCTCCTTCAGACGAGACTTTGGTAAACACTAGCGCCACCAGGAACTAAAAATTATTATTCACTAAAAACACAAGTTATCAAAAATCCGTGTTATGTATCAAGGTTCTGTGGCGCTAGTGATCAACAAGTACCGTCTTAGTTAAGCTTCAAACTGAGGATGAAGCTAGAAAATCGCTAAGAAGAGTAAAGAATAACAAAATTAATTGACACTCAAGCCCGCCCTTAGCCCTCGCTCACCCTCACGGTTAGCGACAATGACGAGCATGACTCTACTGCTCGCTAAGTAATTACATACACGTCATATTCTGAGCGGTAGGGCAACCATATTGTCGGAGTTTTTTTTTCTATTTATCTATCTATACTTCTATATTTTATAGAATATAGAAGTATAGATATAGCTATAATAATAGCTATTGAGTTTGTTTGTTTGAATGCTTATAACTTTATTCAATTTTGAAAAATTCCTTCTGTGTATGATAGTTTTATTATTGGTAAACTTTATAGGATACTATATTATTAATTCAATTTAGGCGAGTGAAACCGCAGGAAGCAGCTAGGAAGTAATAAAATTACACACATAGACAAATGAAAATAATTAAAATAAAAGTTTAATTATCTAACGGGCTTATTCAAGTTTGAAATAGTTGATCTGCTTATCAGAGTATTTCAGTACTATTATATCATAAAAACATATTGTGTTATGTAATAGTTGCTAAAAGGATATAAGAGATACCGATTTTACGCCACGTCTAGACCATTACAAAATCAGTAACAATTTAAGTGTTCAATAAAGTTTAATGCGACTCTAAAACGTATTTTGTAAGTCACTTTTAACTAAAGTGTCAACAATGGGAGAGTGAGCGATATTGGATCACACTAACATTAAGTTTAAAGTCTAACGCTCATAGTCATAGAGATAAAATTATTTTGTTCGAGGTTAACCGTTTCCAAAAAGTTTTTATGTTGATTAGACATTTTCTCAAATCGGAGCTGCTATTATCTGAAAACAAGAACGTTTTTAGCGCTTGACCTACATTTACTGTATGATTCAGCGAACTGATTCCAAACTTAATTGTTTGATTGGGAAGAGTTAACAAACTTGTATAAACTTTAGCGCATATGGTTTTTCCTCATCTAATGAATAGAATATAGATCCTTGAATGTGTGCATGTCACTCTTGGATCACAAACATAACCTTCTACAGGCACAGTTTCCGTAGTACTATTTGCTTATTTGGTAAATCTATATTGTTTTATAAGTTAACGTAGGTACTACGAGTATAAAAAAAAAGGCGGACTCAATCCATTTTTCGCAACTTTACCTGATCGTGCACATGATATTCTCTACGAGTCAACCATTTGTAGAAACAGATTTGTGACAGTCGGTATGCTGCATATTGACTACATAATTTAATTAAACAATTGTTGTGTATTTTATTAGTTTTATTTTAGTTTTAATTTTAGTTTTATTTAAGTTTTAATTTTAGTTTTATTTTAATATTTATGTAATTGGTACAATAAAAATTTCAATTAATCATTGAACAATATTTTTATTTAAGTTATTTTTTTTTATTTAAAACTTTATTACACAAAATACAAAGTATCTTACTATAGGTAGACTTAATTCTAGGAGCATTGTCTAATAGTCAACTTTTGGGTTCAGTGGAGAATGTATGTGGGTGCACTGTATATTATATTAGGTCTTTAATTAGAAATATTTATTAATTAGCTTTTAGCATCGCCTAAGTCCGCCTTTGTACTAAGTATCATTTTCGATCCTGTACAATCCACTGATATATATGTAATTGGTGTGTAATAGTGTTTATACATGTATTCATTCATTCATTCAATGGAACAAATTTATCCTAAATTCCGCGGTACATCTGGCAATACCAATTTATTTCACACGCCCGGAGCAGAGCCTTGAAAGCAAGAAGCTGACTTGTAAATAATGTAAAGAAAATCGTTTACATGGCAAGCTAGATTAATACGAAGTCTGAGACGTATTTCATTTTAAATTATTTTTTATTTATTTAAGAAAAAAAACCTATACTGAGTTTGTAAATGGGCATTAAATTGTTATAATAACAGATAAGACACTGTTTTCGATTTTGATAACACAGATACACTTTGTACAGAAGAAAGAGATAAATAAATCATAATCATAATCATTTATTTTTGTCATACACAGGTCATACAAAAAGGTTTTACAAATTCTGAACAGTTCTCTGTATGCACCAGCAGGCATACAAAATAAACATGTTGATTTATAATAATATTATTAGCTATATAAAAGATAAATAGTATATAAGTTCTTTCCACTTAAATTTATAGCTAGGTAATTCCTGGTTCACACCTATTCTGGTCGTATTTTCTTTCACACAATTCATCCATCTCTTTTTTCATCCCTTCCTTTACTCCTAGCTCCCGTGATCTTCATGAGTTATGAAATCAAGATATTTAGTTATCTTTCCGAAATATAAAATTAAAACTAATAATATTTCCTTAAAAGTTTAAACATACTGTCACAACTGTGAGACTAATGCAGTTTACACCAATACATGTCTATTAGACTTTAGTTAGCCGAGATCAGCAATGAGTCTATTTATTATGTTTTTTTTTAAATAATGAATCGATTTCCGTGCAAGAGAAAAAAAAGCTTATTATTACGGAAATTATCACCACCACTTATAAATAAACACTCAATTTCATATTCGAAAAACTACTTTATTATTTTAGTCGAAAAGGTACACAATGAACATTTAATCGACAATCGATATCGAGTTAATTTCAAGTAATTTATCATTGACTGACAGTATAACCACCTCAGAGTAATTATATTATTGTGTAGCGCGAGTTATATTTGTGTTGCATCTAATTTAAAAAAAAAATCAAATAGAAATAAAAGAATCTTACAACTAATATAGTTGGTTCTAACTTACAAAATCCATAAATATCTACTATTTTCTATCGCAAATACGAAAATGTCTAATGTTCTTTTCTTAGTCAACTTCAAATAGAGAATAAACATGGTGGTGATAAATCCAATACAAAAAAACCACAAACTCAATTAATACGATCAAATCACGTGACTACTCTTTCAACTTCATGTTACTATTTTTAATAATTATTTCTAATTAAATATACACAATAATAATGAAATATATATAAAACCGATTCACTTGTTTTGTTTTTACATAATATTCTTTTTTTTTATATAAATTCTTAACTAGTTTTTACAGTGCAGCTCTCTACTAGCAATATAAACAAAAGCTATACTGACGCTACAGTTATTACTCAGTAGTGATTAGCGATGTAACACAAACTATGCATTTTATAACGAATTAATATTTTTATAATCGTTTATTTCAACAATCAGTTGGTGACTTAGTTATATGATGATAAATAAATATTGCATTTTAATTTTACGAAGTCCCATTTATATTCTCTACTATCATCAAAAAACTAACAAATTTAAAATAGGTTTTTTTTTTTCTCTTAAATTAGGTACTTAATAGCAGCATTGGGTCATAAACCATACTAATATTATAAATGCGAAAGTCTTTCTGTCTGTAACGCTTTTACAACAAATCCGCTGGACCGATTTTGATAATATCTGGTATGAATATAGTTAAAGACCGCGGGCCAAACATAGGTTACATTTTGGCGCGATAAAACCGAGTATCACGCGGGCTGAACCGGGGGTCACACCTAGTAAGCCAATAAAGTATTCGCTGAAAATTTACAAAATTTTTTCAATTCAAAATTCGAATAACCATTGCACACCAAACTCGAATATCGAATGAAAAAGATCAAAGATTAGTCAAATACACAAAGAGCAACAGCCGGTGCGTTAACCGTTAATGCCCGCACAAAGTAAGAGTATCCGATGCAAATAAGTAAAAAACAACCAACGGTTACCCGGCAAAAACTGGGGAACAGGAGCATTGGTTCGTAATTCCCCGGACATGTCCATTTGGAACGACCATTAAAACTGGCAGCGTTATCTTTACCGGTTTTTGCTTCCGCTCATATGAAATAACACTTTTTGACGTTTTGGTGAAAGATTTACATATTTTTTTAAGATTAAAAACCGTGGTGAAGTTGGAATAGGTAATTTGGATTAATTTCTGCAGTTTGTTTTTGAAGTATTTTATTTTGCTTTGGAATAACGAGAAAAAAGTTAGCTATTATTATTTTTTTATGTCGATTTGGCAAACAAGCATACGGACCACATAAGGTAACCATTGCATATTGACGCTGGTGATACATTCAGAAAGAGGTCTATTCTAAAAGAGAATTTTGAAAGAGGGTCGACACAAGTTTCAAGACTAACTAGTTCACGAGATGTCAAATAATTTTCTTCTTCTATCTTTTAAATGTCCGACTGCTATAATTACAGATGGATTTAAAATCAACCAGGAAAACACTAAGAAACCTATAACACTAAACCTCAATAAACGTTTTGGTGGTGTTTTTAACTATATCTTTTATTAAACTTGATCTTTAATTAATATGAACAAAATGAGTATTGAGTATTTGTATAATGTTAATATGAATGGAATGAATATCCTTTTAGTGAAAGTTAAAGATAATTGTAGCGATAAAATATCACGACAACAACAGAAAAGCGAAATTAAGAAATAAACTTGAAATGACACAATCACCAGAATGAATTATATTCAAATCATTCATGTCTTGGCGTTGCTTCCGGTTATTTCGCTTGGAGTTTATTAGAAGTAATTGACCAATGTTTGTCGAACGAAAGGGGAAGTCGTAACTTTTGTTTGTCGAGGCAGATTTATGGTTATTAAATTGAAAGGAGATGAGTCATAGACATTCGGAATTGTACAGTGGGTCGCATGAGAAAAAGACCACCTTAGGTTTAAGTGTAAAGGTAAAGTGATTTTCTTTTTTTTTTTGTGGTTCACTGGACTTTACTGACATGTCTCCGCGGCTCCAACCGTATGGTAATCTGTTATTTTGTTCTCACTCCTAATTATATTTGAGTTTTTGTTAATCGATATTTATTAAGTACTAGATACGACAACGATTCTACGCTTACCAGAATTCTGTTGTTTTTTTCTCATATTTAACATCTTCTTTCATGATTCAGTTCTGAAATTTTACTTTATAAAGATTTAGAAATTAAATTTACTGTACTGACTCATCGGGTGTAAATCAACGAAGAGACCACAAACTAGAGAGTTAGGTTCTTGTCCGTGGAGTTTCTTGAATCCTTCTTTTTTTGTCTTTAATTTGCTACTTTCTTTGTTTCTTGATAAACACAACATTCGTTTTCTCCTTATCTGTTTTATATAACTACTTCATCATCTTATAACTACTATCTTTGCCTTAGTCTACTTTGACTCCTTCTTCCTTTAATCTTTCCTTTAATGATGTTCTTTTTTTTATAAAACCATCATATCGTATCATCATAGTATCCTAACATTTACAATCAATGATGTTATTTTTTTTTATTAAATTATCGTGTCGTATCAAGTATTCCAAAATTTACAAGTTAGGTACGATAAACAAGAATAAGGACTAGATTAATATAAAAGAGGACATACAGAGAAAAATATCAATGAACCAATGAAATATTACTGAGTGATCTGCATGGTCACTCAGTCAACTGTTCAAGTGTTTAACAAATGCTTAAAAGATTTAGCGAAATAAATTACTGACATAGATTCTTTTGGCCCCATATTTTACTGCGCCAGTCATTAACGTCATGGCAAGATGGCCGATTCATGAAATTTATGTTGTTATAATGCTATGCCCGGCGCACGGTCACTTTACATATTTATGTGGGTCCTTATGGCCATCGATCCCTGATTTGAGTGTTAAACCACGCCATATTTTGCAACAAGTGCAAAATTAAGGCTCTACCTAAACCATTTTTTTAAGGCTCTATTAATGCTCGTTGTAAGAGTCGTTTGGTTTCTGGCTAAAAAATAACTTATTTTTTTCATGAGTGTCGGAAGTGACAAAAACTGAGTGTTGAGGTTTTAACAATACTCTTTAGTTGAGTATGATTTGAAAAGAATTATTGTCATTCTGACACAAAATAAAACTACAGTCCACATTATAAACGAATTTTATTAATACTGAGGATAATTATGTTTTAGCTCTATTCGATTGATGCCGGATTCTACCAAGAAAACATTCCTGAAGTCATATGGGCGATCGGGATAATGATCGGGATAATGAGATATCTAGGTACTGATTTTCCTGATTTAAACATAATTTTTGTAGGCAGCTATATAACTTTTATTTTTCTCTTTCTTACAATAGTTAAAAAATATGTAATAAGTTTTTATATTTTTACTCATGCTAAAAAGGTTAGAAAAACACATTCGTAATATACTATTTTTAGACATGGTATAGTTTTTAGTATTTATAAGTTGGGTACAACTTACAAAACTTTATAAAAATAGTCATTAGTATCAAAAGCTAATATTATACAGAAAGTTTTAGAGCTGTTTAAATATTCTGTTTGCGTAAGTCATAAACGATAGGGTCGAGCCGAGTGCCTACTAAATTGAGGGTCAGTCATTTGTATTTACATTTTTTTTCTCGCCAGCTTATGTTAAATTTTCTTTTTTCATAATTTTGCGAGTCATTTTAGCTTAAAACGTCAGCGATTTTATATTTTGAGGTTTTTATATTTTTGTGAAAAACCTACAAGCCTCTACGTAAAAACTTTTAAGGTAAATTTGTTTTTATTTCAATAAATAAAGTCAATTTTACTGTTGTTTGTAAAATTTGCTTCTTTTAGATTTAGACCACAATGAAGAATGGAGTGTTGTCTTCTTTCTGGTGGCATCCCAAAATGACATGCCTGATTTTTTATTTTATTTTAAGAGGTACAATAGAGATTGACTTTACACCATTATAACCAGCCGCTTCCTTTATTTCAACCTTCTTTAAAAATGCTTTTGTGAGTAGTATCTGCTACCAGTCAGATACAGGCACATATAAATCTTGATCTGTTTTTCCCTTACTCACCTCTTACGATACCCACATGGAGGGGAGAATGATACATTTTAATTCCAGATACTATAAGGCTGTTCATTAATTTATTCTGATAATTATTTTCTTTGTAATACTTCGCTTTGTTTGCACTTTGACGATAACGCATCATAAAAACTTTTCCTTCACAGGCTTTATTACTTATTTTTTTGTTGGTATTTATTTTTACATTACATTATATTCGTAGCATTTTATTGTGAGATTAATCTACCGTATACAAAACAAATATTGTGTCACCGAAATTTGTTTGTTTTTGAGGCAAAGTTCTTAATTTAAATAAAATATGACATATAAAGCGTAGGTCTGTTATGATGTTGACACATTATATAGTACATAAAGTACGCTAGATATGAATAAAAAATATTTTTCTGTGTACGACGCAAACCCTATTAAAATGTTATTGATACAAGTTTCGTATTTGAATAACTGTACAACTTGTTAGTATAGTAATACTTGCTATGTAGACTACTAGATTAACCAGACGACCTTTGTAAAAAACAAACATTATATTTACATATAAGGTTTTTGTTTTACTAACAAAATAATGATCCTTGGTCGATGTAATAAAACTTTTATTTATTTTTTAAACCACAAAACAAATAATTCTCATATTGGTACGATACAAGCAACAAGAGCCAGGGTAAGTAACATACCACACCGGATTAGCTCGTTGAAGTCACAATGGGCGGGGCACATAGCGCACAGAACTGATAGCCGTTGGGGCAGAAAGGTTCTGGAATGGCGACCACGTACTGGCAGGCGTAGCGTGGGACTTCCACCTACTAGATGGTCCGACGACCTTAATAAGATCGCAGGGAGACGCTGGATGCGGGTCCAGCTGAATCAGTCCGATTGCAAATCTACGAGGGAGGCAGCCAGCAGTGGACGTCTTGTGGCTGAGATGATGGATGATCGCTACTAGCAAAGTTTTAGTGCTCTTTGATATAAAGGTTTTGCTTTACCTATCTCATCATCATCATCAGCTGTTTACAACCCACTGCTGGGCATAATCCTCTCTCTGTCTATGTATCCTTATATCCACTCTGAGCCACCGCAATCCAGTTGTTGCCAGCAACCTTCTTAATATCATCGACCCATCTAGCCGCTGGACGTCCAGTACTTCGCTTTCCGTATTTAGGGTACCACTCTGTTACAGCCTTACTCCACCTACCATCTTCTAGCCAGGTGTCCTGCCCAGTTCCATTTAAGAGCTGCATCCCTAGAGAGTACGTCGTCGCATTTATATATGTCGCGCTTCTTTGAATCAATAACCCTAGGGTCGTAAGCCGGAATGTGTTTTTATAAGATACGAAAATAACGGTATTTTATGGGTCGATTTAAGGGTCTTAAATACAGGTATATTACCAGGGTTAAGTTTTTGTAATACCGGTAAAGGTGATACCTCGGTGAACACTAGCGCCACCTTCGGTCCAGAACCAAAATTACAGCAGAGGGATTTTTGATAACTTGTGTTTTCAGTGAGTAATGATTTTTAAATGACGGTGGCGCTAGTGTTCACCGAGGCATCACCTTAAGCAGAACCTTAATCTATCGGTCGCGGAAAAAAATATGTAAATAATGCTTCCAGACTTCTGGGTGCTAGCTTGGTGCAATAATGGAACGGGACTGGACTTTTTGTTATATAAGCTTAAGTAGTTTTAGATTTAGTGGTTAGTAATCCAATTTGTGAACTTAATTGTTACTTAATAAATTATACTAAATTAAAGATACAAATTTTCGATCTGACAAAACAACAAAAAAATATTATCACAATGAATATTTAAAGCCCTCGAGAACGATGTTTAGACAGCTTGTACTGATTTGTGTGTAGATATGAAGAATGAATGTGTACGGTAGGGGTACTCGATAGCTCTGATAATGGAGAGATAACATTCCCGGGTATGCCATTTGGTAAAAATAATATGGTGATTTTTTAAAAACACAAGGCCATTTTATGTATGACGTGGGTAGCGTTTTTATTCCTAATAATGGGTTCATTGTGTTTCAAGTTGCGCTCGCAATGCTCCTGTTATTGCATACGTCTCATGGGCTGCGTTACCGCTTCCCATCAGGTGGACCGTACGCCTGTTTGCTTACTTAATAGTATATAAAAAAAACTTGTGTGTTGTAGGTTGTGGGCAATTTTATTTTAGCGAAGTAGATAAATTATTAACAGTAATATTATGTTCAATTTATTGTATTACATAATATTTTCTTACAAAACACATTAGTAATAAGAACTTCGAACTGTTATTGTAATATTACCTATATATTCCTTCTTATAATTATACTGTAACTTCTGTTTTTTTTTTTCTTATCCTTTACCAGTTCATCGGAGTCGGGCCTATACGTTATTTATATAATTAATTGTTTTAGTACAAAATACTCAAATAATTGGTGGACGAAATGCTAAAAGCATTATCTAGATTGGGAGGAACAGAAAATCTATGCGGGGTAAAAAACTTACGAAGGAAAATACTTTAAATAAATAAATTTTTAATACGGTGTCAGTTGTCTCTCTTTAATTCTTTCGATTTTTTGGTAGTTTCCTCATTTCATCTGTAATTTTCTGAGTTAAAGATCAAAATTCCTGCTTTTTCTTCACTTCGAGCTATCTTCGTTATCTTTAGTAGACCATTCAAAGTTGGAATTTTAAAAAAAATGATTGTACGCCACACACAATACATTTCGAAATAACCCATTCCACCGGTCTGGTTGTGGCAGTTTGGTACCCAAATCCAAGACTGTCACGGTAAAATTCTTCACGTCCTTATTTCTAATACACCTTTACGCAACCAAGAACCTCCGATTTCCAGTTAGGTTTTCGAGTATTAAACTTCCACTTTAACAGGATATTTACCATTCCACATCACCAAGTGTCCATACTAAAGTCCTCGCATATAAAAACAGTGATAGACGCGTAAATCCTAAGGATCAAAATATAGCCATTCTGTGAATAAAATATAAATCGTCCAGGCTGGAGGCACAGCCAAATTGGGCACATCGATCAAGCAAATCACACCTCATTTATAATGTATAGCGGTATAATCCAGTAGCTTTTATATCAGTACATTTCAACAGCTTTTAGGAAGTCCTCCAGGTGTCACATGGTTTTTTAGAACAACAGACCAGCTGGTTTCTTGTGGATTTCTAGGTGGCATATGGAAAGTAAATAATTTTACACCTACCGCCGCATAAAAGGGGAAAAATTTGGATATAGCAATGATAATGAAACCATCATCATAAGAAATTCACACGGGCGAAGCCGCGGACGAAAGCTAGTTTTTTTATATTTAGTCAATTATTTTTTTTCTATATATATAATTTAACCAATTGGACCAAGTGACAGTATTCTTTCAATCCGATTTTCTAATTCTAAGTTGTCGTGGGTGGTGGTTGGGATTATATTGTTATATTATGTTTTAATGAACAAGTTGCCTATGATTTTCGCTCATTAATTTAAAATATGATAGTAGTATTGTTTTTATGAAGCAGGTTATACCTCCTTCATAAAAACTGGATATAATTTAAATAACAATAATTGAATCTTTTCTATAAAAAAAAAAACATTAACAAATAAATTTCTAACTTAAATTGTCCTGTTAAAAAGTCCTATTAAAGGCTTCACTTGCAGTTAAGTAATAAATCTTATAATAGAAAATTATAAATAAAACTAACTATACATATGAAGTAAGTTTCTATATTAAATTACTAGTTTCATTCTTTGTTCAAAACTCATTTTTTTGTTCAAATAAAAAAAAACACTAAACACGTTGTTTCCTTTCAAGAAATATGAATAAATAATTTAAAAAGCTGAAACTTTGGCGTAAACTGATACACGATAACTTTGAAGACTATAATTTTTCAGATTATTAAATATGCAAATAATAGTTGTTTTTTTTTTTCCTAAAGTTTATTGTTCAGCTTATGATTCCAACAAGCAAGTAGGTGTGGGGTAGGTGTAGGGTAGGTGTTGGGTAGGGTAGAGGTAGAAAAAAGGGCAGGACAACGTCTGCGGGGTCAGCTAGTTTTGAATAAAAGAACGAGCCCAAATAATTTTATTTGCAAGGTTAAGTGCCCATTAATTAAATTTATATCTTATTAGATTTAAAGCCCATATTTGCAACTTCACTTCACTTCATAGTATATAACAAAGTAGCCTCCTGCTGTCTGTCTCTATATATGCTTAAATCTTTGAAACTAAGCAAAGGATTCTACGTATATTTTATACGTTTTTTTTATTAAAATAGAAGTATCCAAGAGGAAGTTTTTTACCAGTATGCATATATACTATATAACCCATAATATTCCACCGTGCGAAGCTGGGGCTGGTCGCTAGTTTTAAATAACTAAATTTTATTTATTTTGACTAAAAATAGATTAAACATAAAATTAAACAGTGTTTGTTCTCCATCCGCTACGCAGCTTATAATAAGGGAATTGAAACGGAAAAACTAGTACCATCTGTTTTTATAGATGTAACAGGCGAAGTTTAAGAAAAAATATTGAGTTTACAGGGCGCGTGAAGCTTTACAGCTGGCTGTATATTTTTCATCGCTTTTAAACTAGCATAATAATAAGAAATGTCAACATGTTGACTTTCCCACATATTACTGCAAAGCAACCCTTTAGAAATACTGGCAGGAAATTATATTTATTATTTATACATGAAACTATAACTTTCGAAAATAGAAGCTAGAAAAGTAATAATACATACTGGCAAGAAATTATGTTTATTTTAAAAACATGAAAGTATAACTTTTAAAAATAGAAGCTAGAAATAATACAGATTATTAAGTATTTACTCGTTTTCGTCTACGTAATTCACATTGGTAGTTTTAATTCTTTGACCTCACAAAATGTTCAGTCGATTAAGCGAACCCGATATGTTTGTTTTGGATCCGGATGTCTGATGAACGTCCCGGGTCGGTCACGTTTACTGTATATATGTGTACACTTTGTACATATGTATATAGCATTACGAATCGAGCAGAGGGAAAAGATTAATCGTAGCAATGTGACCTTTCTCTCTTTTAAGAGTTAAACGATTTATCAGATCATTATCAACTTTTTATAGTATTTTTTGCATTTTGTTTTAATTAGAAGTATTGAGACGGGCATACCTTTCATCCCTTTAAAAGGGGATTCGAAGGAAATGCCGTAAAAAACCGCGAGCAAAAGCTAATTGCCTATAATTTTATTGTTACAAGTATCTACCTCAAAAGTAGCACAAACACACATCATTAAAAATTGAAAGACACTTTTTGTACTTTATAAATATTTAAAAATATTCAAGTCGAATATCAATTTCAAATATTTAAACGTCCATACATAATATATTATACTCGTACATAACTTTCTCTTTAGCTAGAAACGAACAGGCAAGTCTTTACGGCTGACATTTTCAGGTCGTACTATATTTGTTTACCTAAGTACAGTGAGCCACATATAAAAGTATACCAGATAATGTGTAAGAGTAACTACTTTCTTACTTTGACCCTATATCTAATACTACTAGTACCTTTTCTAATATCTATTAAAAACTACAGAATTTAGAAATATTAACAAGAAGTGGCATAGCGCACGAAAAGCGTGTCACTAGTTTGGCTGGCAAGCCAACGTTTCTCGCTAGCCACACTGATCCTGGAACTAAATCTGCGTCAAAAAAATTATATTCGAATAATTTCTCTATTCTGTGATAAAAACATTTTAATTTATTGTTTTACTTATGCGTTGCGTATGACATTGAAGCTCAGGGTCCCTAAAATGCGTGTTTGCCCTTACGTCTTTTATTTTTGAAAATCATGCTCTTTCATCATTTGCGAAATACTCAAAATAATTAAAGTATTTCCTTTAAATAAGGTTAAACCAAGATAGTTAAATAATAATATTTTTACAATCCTATTTACACTTAGATACATCATACTTTTTACTACTTCTCTATGTGGTCAATGTACTTTAAATTATGGAGCTAACTCAATCTGTATGATTAGTCCGTATATTATTTATTTATTTATATCCATTTAAATCATTCCTATTATATATTACAACATTGTCACCCCCATCACCTTTTATCCACCAACTTTATGTCCCAACATCCCCAACCAAAGACAGGTGTGATATCTATATCAGTACATTATATTTGTTGTTATATATACCTATTTTTTCAATATCATGACATCTTTTATTACCTACTTGACATTTATATTAAACTATTTCAATAATCTTCAATATTCAATGATTAAGTTTTTGTCATTATTGAAATATTCACGCAAATGTGAATTCGTCTGTTTTGACTCAAATTTTGTGAATTGACGTCTTTGGAAAAAATGCTGCAGTGGAGTTTGTGGCGCCACTTCTTCTCCACTTACGCTTTGGATGTGGTGGTAAACTTAAAATAAGTAACAATTGAAGTCAATAAGTGATAAGAATATCCTATAATGAAAATAAACAATTTGAATTTGAATTTAGATCTCACGTAAGAACATTCAAGTGTAATAATACAATGTTGGCGGGGAATCACTCTGATAGACGTAATAAATCCCAACTGTCTGATAATGAAGACGAAGTCCTGCTGTTATCATGGAATGAACTACATTAATTCCGTTGCCGGCACTTATTCAACAAAATGCCTACACATATAGGGTTGTCAGTTTCGGATTTCGGAGCTCCCAGCTCTCATAGCTTATTTGTTTATTAAGGTGTATAAACAATTAAATTGTAATGTTATTTACAAAAACACGTTTAATGTAATTAAAAGAACAATAGTTTTTTTTTATATTATTTTGAAGTAAAAATTATTATTTGGTAATATTACAACATTTTAGATGAATAAGTAAATGATTTTTATTTATATATTTTTTGTTAGGGCTTTTAGTGTATAATTAAGTTAAGTTTACATTTCAGTTAAGTTGGTCGTTTTAGGGTTATTTTTATATAGGTAATGTGTCGATTAAAGAACATGTAAACACAATAATAATAAAAAATACTTAGTTCTTTAAATGTATGTAAAAGTTAATAAAAAATAAAAACAACGTAATGATATTATTTACAAAATTTAAATTTTTAAACTAAGACAAACTTGAAAAAATCAACACACATTGGCCTTATTCTTCTCTAATTACAAGCAAACACAATTTAAAGTATTTTAAAGTAAAAAATATAATAAGTGATTTTAAAATATTTGTTTTCTACCAAACGGGCAGCCCTAAGTTTACAACGAATTTGTTTCAATCTTACAGCCATATTACCAACATTGCTTTTCCTAAATCCGATGATAAATAGAGCTATTATCTCAAGAATTAGTACATTTTGCGTACATTGCAATTTTATTAAAATTTCAAGGCGAAATTCAGCTTTAAAGACAAAATTTAAATTGAATTTATCCCTAGAAAAGATCCCAATACCTAATAATCCCTTGATATTGGCAGTTTTCAAGAAGATTATTGGGAAAAGTAGGTAATGGTGGAAAATTTATATCTATTTTACTATAATCCTTTTAAATTTAATTTTGTAGCGTCTTTTTCGTGATAATTTGGAGTAGAGATTGTATATATTATAGTAATAAGAGATGCTAATTTACTTAAAGGATGTTTAATTATTTGTAAATTTAATTACAAAATATGAAAATGGCCGAACTTTTCTTTCTTTTTTACCTGTCAACCAACAGTGTCTCAATTAATATTATATAAATGCGAAAGTGAGTTTGTATATTTGTTTGTTTGTTACCTCTTCACACCCTATCTACAGAACCAATCTTCCTAAAATTTCGCATACACATAGCTAGGAGTATTGATAAGGACATAGAGTACCATTCATTTTAAGAAGAAGCACTATCCCCGAGAGAAAATCATGCGAGCGAAAGCTAGTCTTTCCATAAGTCGTTCTTCGTCTTTCAATAAGTAAGTAAAATCACTTTATTGCATTATATGATATACATTATATAGAATTCAAGTCTGTAATAAGATGAACAATATGTGGTTAATTAGTTTGATATGTTCAACAAGTATATCATTTATATTTAAATCAGAAGATATAACTTTTAAGCTCTACCTAGCCGGATATTTAGTTTGACACATACTCTTTTCTCTACTAAATATATCCTACATTTATATAGGCTCAGTACTGTATGAAAATTTCATTCAATTTTTTAACAGTTAAATAGACTATCTGGTTGATATAATTATTTATTTATTAAGGCTTTATTGTATAGATCAAAAATAAATTGTACAAGTGCCATATGGCATTCTCTACCAGTTAACTATTGGACAAGAAAATGTGATTGGCGATTAATGAATATTTAATTATATTTGAAACCTACATATTTGAAACATACATACATTATTCAGAAATACCCTTTAAGGTTAAAATAATACTCAACAATTTATTCCTTAAAAAAAATATCGTCGTCCAAATCACAAAAAAAAAGAATTGAAAGGTAATCATAGATTTGAATATTTATAAGCCACAAGTAATATAAGTATTAGTTTTAACGAACCAGTTTACTCAAGTACATGTAACTAAAGTAATAAATATTATAGTAACAAGGAAGGTCGTTGTTTCGGTGCCGAAACTCCTAATTTAAACCGAAGGAAATGTTTAAAATCCAGTGTTCCTAATTTACATATTAGAAGGAAGCTACTATTGCCTAACAAAATAAAACTGTCTGTCTAACAACTTTGGAAGTAAAACGGAAGGTCGAAACGGTATAACGGTCACAACTATCCGAGCGTATCGGATGACCTCGACCCCTGCGCACCCAATTTGACCCTTAAAACACTAAAACTTACCGTTGAAACAGGTGAGCAACCACAGAACTGTGGTGCATATATGCGTGAATGCCACACGCTTGACTTCTCGCACCATCTTAACAGTATCATTGATACAACATCCCACTTAACCAATACAAACACCCCTCTGAAGACACTTATTATCAGCGATCAAAATTTCACCCTCAAGCTTAGTGACGTAACAGAAAGTTGTTGAATCCGTGAAATAGAGGACGCGTCCATACGCGACTGTGGCTCACGAGCTACTGAATTGTAGCATGAGGGTAAAAGGCTTCGGGGTAGGCAGGGAGGGGTATCAACTTGTGTCCTCAGTCCTCACGCAGCTATTTCCCTTTAGAGGGACCACGTGCCGTGTTTAGTCAATTTTCGACTGAATGGCCGAGTTATTTGTGTTTTTACTGTCGCAGTTAAACGGAAGATCATTAGAAACGGTTTCGTAGATGATTGCTTGCTACTGTTAATTTACGTTTAATTGAACTGCTTTATACCAATTTCAATTGGATTTCCGTTTAGGGTTTGTCTGATACTAGTTAACGCCCGCAGCTTTTTGTACGTATTTCCGGATATACTGTGGGAATTATAATTGTATCAACAAGATTACGTTCAAGGGTTTTTTGTATCAATTTTTCATGTAGAGTATTAGAATCATATACTCATTTACTTCGAAGTATATAAGTACCTAACCAAATTAATTATTTCTAAGTCAAAAACTGTTTTCAAAGCCGATATTCATTTAGTTTTATTAAAAAACGATTTTCTGTTCATAAGTTTTGGATATAAGAAAAAAAAAATACTTAAGAATACCATAATAGTTAGTAAAAAATATAGTTTTTAAAGCTGGAATTCGTATTGGATTATAAAGTAATTATTTTATTTTACAAGAACGAAGCCTTGCAAAAATACAATTTATGCATCTTATTTAATCTCGAAAGTGATGACGACAAAAGCTCATTTTAAGTACAAACGCATTAAATTTTTTGGCGTTAATTCTTAATATAAAACCACTAACAAAGTTATCTTTTGTTAAGATAACACTGGCAGCTTACTTTCCGTGCTCAAAAGAGGAGGAAAGAAAAACATGACGTCGATTTTATAACGATAACGTCTTGGAATACCGCGAAACTCGTATTAAAGTTGTCGACGATGGGCGAAGTTTCCTCGGTTTGATACTAGGCCGCTGTGATACGGGAGTTTTGGCAAAAGCCGGTCGATAGTGATGGCCGTCGAAAGGACGCAGGAGTATCGATAGTTTTTGTTCAAAATCGAGCGAAGTATCTGATAAATAGATGTTTGTTATCAATCATTCCAATTTTTATCGGTTTCTGTAATGATTTATGAAAATGCAGCTGGTGATTCAGTAATAATACTATTCGTCTACTAAACGCAATTTTTTGTTGAATTTTATGACTTTTGGCATAATTTTTATCGCGAACCTGAATTATAAAAATAAATTATAAAATTACCAAAATCATCTTGACCCTCATATTGACCCTAACGAGATACACAACACACAGATATATTTTTGAGCCGATTACTTAGCATTAGAGATAATTGATACTAAGATGAAATATCATTTTCAACATTTCAATTGAGGCAATATATATTAGTAATAAATAAAAAAATAAAAATATTACTATTATGTCTTTAACATTTAGATACGTAAGTAATTCAAGACTATTATTATAATGTTGATTTATAATCAATTAAGCTTGTAATCGATATTATTAAAAATTATCATCGACACTTTTAAAACCGATATACCAACAACACTAGATCGATGTGCCCCAAACGAAACTTGAGGGTTTACTACGCGATTTGTGAACTTTCATGAACATAAGAAAGAGTGAAGCGCTCTGGTTGAGTTGGTATCTAATGTTGTCTTGTTTCGCATTTGGGGTATTCGAAAGTTGGTAAATTAAAAAGCTCTCCTTGAGACTTTACAAGCCCGTAAAGTTTTCTAAACTAGGTTACCATGACATTTGGGTGCAATATATTTTTATCAAATTTTGACATTATAAGTACAAGGTGGTTGTGCTTATTTTGGCCAAAGGCTAAGTTTAGCCGTACAAAGAGGAAATGCCGCCAGTCTTTTGGGTACTTTACCATGTGATGACAGTGACTTGGGCAAGAGTAGGTTTAATTTTAGTTTTATTTTTGTTATAAGTTTATATATAAATTAATATATTTTTTCATTTGTATGTTAATGTTACAATAAAGATTATACAGAGTAAAATATTTATCATCACTTGAGGTAACTTGACCCCGGTAAACAAGTGTGAGTCGGTTTTTGTTTTTTTGGGATCAAAAGATTATTTCATTACACTTCAATTGATTTCTTAATACAATTTATTAGATTAGGCATAAATATCACGGTTTTTATCCTGCCTGACGTTTACTCTCCTTAGGAATGCTATCGCTAGTGAAACCAATATACAAAGTTACAAGGAAATTAAAACCTCTATTGTATCTTAGTTGCATCTCACGATACACAAGGCCAAAGAAAGGGAAGTAATATCAACCCTGAGACCACACGGTCATAAGCAAGTCGTAAGTAAACGATCATCTTACATAGGGACAATTAGGTTGTAAACTAAATAGTAATTGTGGTTATTTGAAATTTGTTTATTTGTAATATCTTTATTGTATAAAAAAAAAAACACATATAAACATAGAAAGTTGAACTAATATACAATGGCGGACTTATCCCATTTAGGGATTTTTTCCAGTCAACCAGCGATTGATTGAGAGTATTTATTTAAGAATGAGCGAGTAGAAAAGAAATAGATATACAAACACAAAAAAGAACTTAATGTTAAAATAGACTACAAGTAACAACAAAATATATTAACTTAAACTTAGATGTTATGATACAAACAAAATATTACATATACTATTTATTGAATATAAATAATAATACAATATATTAAAAATAAATATAATAAATTTGCATGAGTTAATAATAAAGAATTCATTCATTCATTCATAATATCACAAGTGAGGTTACTATTCTTATGGCAAACCGGCGAAGTTTATGCTATCCTCCTACAAGTATTTCTAAATTTATTCTAATATCATTCTATAAATAAATAATCATACATAAATCAAGTAACAAATTCGTCGGTTTTTTGGCGCCAAGCTAAAGTCGCTCAGTTATCGTCATTGTATTTATTTTCTAATATTTGTGTTTTTTCGAGTATTTGTGCATAATTAAGGTGAATTATTATTCGCTTAGTGTTCGTGAACAAGCGTGAGTGTTGGGAAGTGGCACAATGTCGTATAAGTGACTTTAATCCTTGTCACAAAAATCTTCCAAGATAATGCTAAGTGAAACTTCCACCGCTTCACTTAGCCCTTGACTAGACATGACTACTGACTTGACTTGACTCTGTGACTCGACAAAATGAAGAACATTTTTATAAAACTTTGTATAAAAATATTTTGATACTGGCAAAAATAAGCTATAAGTTTGATTGCCAAATTGTGGATTATGACAACACAAAAAAAAAAAAAAATTCGTCCAGACAATGTCAAAACGAAAAGTATATTTGCAATTGAAAATATGCGAAAAGCCAATAGGCGTGACTTGGCGTAAGATCTTTAACTATCTTTTATGAATAAGCCTTACTTTATTTTTTTTCTAAATAAAATAGAGGCTCATTGTTGTAACGGGAGATCGAAGAGCACTTTCTTCGGCCAAAGAATTAGTTTGGCTATCAAACGAGGAAATGCTGCCAGCGTCTTCGGTAATGCCGCAGGGACTAATTTTACATTAAGGCTTACTATACTTAAGGTTAAATAAATATTTATTATTATTTATTGGTTAAATTTGTTAAAACTAATTTAATCAATACAGCACTTTAAAACCAAAAAAAAAAAAACAGGAAATAAGATCAAATTTCATATTTCCATACCAACTCAATGTAGAGTTTTATTCTGTTTATCTTACTTGATCAAAGTGCGTATATTGGTAATAAATTGTCAGGAAATGCCAATTTATTAGTAATTTCACTATAATCCTAACTCCTAACTAATAGTATTAATGTGAATGTGTGTTTGTTTGTATGTTTGTTACGCTTTCACGCTCTATCTACTACAACAATCTTCGCATACACATAGATAGAAGTATTGAGAAGGACATAGGACCTTTCATCCCTTGAAAAAGCACTATTCTCGTGGGAAATTCACGCGGGCGAAGCTGCAGGTGAAAGCTAGTTTTATATAACTACTAGTAAAGCAATGCATAAAAAATACACAATACTCTACATAATAGCAAAAACAATTTTTTCACTGGTCAACTTTCTGATATTTGCTTCAGTGTAAGTAATTCATTGATGCGTCAAATCTGACAGATAAATATGTTTGTTTTTTGTCTGTTACTCATCTATAAATAGATAACCAAAACAGAACATACAATAAGATATTCCACCGAATAGTAATTTTTAAGCCTTGACTCCTAGAAAATAATTCCATTTTGAATATTCCGCCTAAATCTGGCGATCTAATGAAAACGCTGAAAAGCTTTTACGAATACCTAATATTAGCATTGAGCGATGAACTTGAGTGAGAATATAAATAATTTTAACTAATTTACAGAATTTAAAAAGTCTTATTAAGATTCTAGTGTGCCTAGTGGTGTGACTATTACTAGCTTTTTCATGCGACTATTGTGGTAAAATTATCTGTCTTTTTATTATCAAATTCATTTAAATATTTCATACATAAATTTTTTTTTTTTGTGATTATTTACAGTTTTTTCAAATATAGTCGCAATAAGAATTCCTTACAATGTGTCAGTTTTAAGTATCATCTATTAGCTGCGGTGACTGCTTGCCATCAGGTATGCTTGATTAGTTACTCTAAAGGGGCTTCACGTAAATACGTGTTAGTGTACGTGTAGTAATAGTGATATAGGTATATCACTATTACTGTGCGACAACGGCTTTACAATTACCATTTTGTATTTATGCATTTCTGGATTTCTATCTTAATTATTTCCTTGTTTCATCCTTTTTAGACACCACGTAGTCGGGTTATAGTTTTTTAACTTAATTTTTTTGAGTTTCATTATTAAGTGGATGACGATCCGACTGTAGTTCTTTTAAGTCATGTTCAATGATTAGGTCGTCAACCTACATAAATCCTTATAATTTAAAAATTTGCATGGATACATAGAGTTGGTACACCAAACTCTAAACTACATTGTTGACTGTACTATAGACGTAATAAAAGTCAAAAACTAAACACAATCAACTTCGCTTGGAATATTCGATGGTTTCCGAAAGCAAAAACTAAGTTACGTGGGTTGTGTGCGGTCACGGACTGGTAGCATGCAAACTGTTGTGTTACAAACAGTATTGTTGAAAAGTTTTTCTAGTTTAAGTATTTTTAAGTTAGGTAGTTTGCTTTTATTTATTTAACACAAGAAAACAGGATACAAAATTTTGAAAACATCAACACAGTATAAAAAAGGCGTCTGTGTCACACAAGTTATTTTTTCAGGCAAAGTTATTCATATGCCTTCGTACCGCATATATCATTTCAGCCACAATCTGCCCACTACTGGTCATAGATCCCCAAAGGATTTTCCAGAACGACCGATTGGAAGCGGTCGGTGAGTGTTCGATTGTCGAGATCTCTTATACTAACTAAATGCGTTAAATACTAAGGAGATGCTTATAATTAATTAATGGCTCTCAATAAAATTAAAGAGGAAGGTTAAGCTATTTAAAGTAGGTAGGTCCTCACGATCCAATTAAGTACTCCACCCACACAAGACGTAGATACAGCCAAAGGTATTAAGGTACTAGGATTTTTTAGACTTTGTGTGACTGCCTTCGTGGTTCATTGTTTAAGGCATTGCCTGTAGACTCGGGGATCATAGGTTCGTTTCCCATGGGAAACATTGTTTAGTAGTTATCAATTTGGTTAGGACATTGCAGGCGTGAATCACATGATTGTCTGATAATAAAGATAATTCCGTGCTTCTAATGATAAGCCGTTGGTTCCGTCTACTATGTGGTAGTCAATTAAGGAACCACGTCAGAGGCCGAGAGGCATTTCCGAAGAACATTGACACTAGGCTGTGCATGATCGATTGATCGTGACACCTACACAAAATGATAACTGCGTGTATATTATGATGCCATAGTCTAAAGAACCGACTAACGTTTGCTAAACATAGGTACAACACTAATAAATTATTCCCATAGCTGGACATAATCCTCCCTCAAGGATTTCCAAAATGATTAGTTGGAATCAGCCTGCTTCCAGCACCTACCTGCGACCTCCTTCAGTAAAGAAAGTGAAAAAATCAATTACTTAAATATATTTTATCTGCTGTAAATATTTAAAACTTTCTTCTGACAGTATGAGAGTTGTTTCCTCAATTTGACTTCTAATCCTGACTTTAAGTGACACTCTAGCGTCAAAGTTCGCTGCAACGTCAGTCTTGATTTCCACTTTTGAAATAAGTGATGGCTAAAATTCAGACAAGTTTGAGAGTTCACGTGTGACATATTGTGTTTCGGTTGACTAATTTGGAAAAGGAAATTAAGATAGAGCTTCAGATTTGTATTATTTTAAACTAGCTGTTGCCCGGGGCTTCGCTTTCGTGGAAGTTATGGGACAAAGTATAGCCTATGTGTTGTTCCAGGGACTAAACAATCTCCATTCCAAATATCAGTCAAATTTGTTTAGCCGTTTTCCGGTGAAAGAGTTACAAAAATCCATACAAACTTTCGCGTTTTAAATATTAGTAGGGATGAAGTAGAATAGAAAGTAGGATTTATGCTACCTTGTAGTCATTTAATTCTTATATTTTTTTAATTATAAAATATGTCAAATGAAGAAGTAGAAGCACTAACAGTAGGATAAGTGTTACCATTAAAAATTATGAATCAAAATAAATAGTTTTTTATTAAGCAGCAAGCAACAAGTAGATGCTGTTTGGATTTTTAACAGTCAAAACGCCCACGTTTCGACAATACCAAAGAAAATATACTTAAACATACAATAGAAACAATTTTTTTTTCATTTATTGTTTTGGAACTTTTGTTTTTGGTTTAGTTGATAGTTGGATTTTTTTGGTATATAAAATAGTGTTATTTTGTGTTACGGCAACTGAACTTAAATCTGTAATCTATATAAACTACCAAAATTCATTTTTATTTACTTTAAGTATTTTAATAAAATTATTATGATTCCCAGTGCATCCACGAGGCGCGGACAGAAAATACAAGGTTCTTCTCACATTGGTTAACAAAAAGTGGCTAAAATCATTTTAACTAAAAAAAAATAGATTAATTTTTCAATATAAAACAAATCGATTCATAAAACGAATAAAAATGTTGTAAAGTCATCATATCTCTACATGAGAAAAGAAAATATTACTACCTACCTATTTTATATATTTTAAAGTGAAGGTATAAAAACATACTTTTAATTTTCAAAAATAAAAATAAAATTGTTAAAGCATTGCAGCAATTATAAGATAATAATAATTATTACATTATAAGTCCGCAAATTCAATCTTTTATCATTGACTGTGACTATGCTGTGACGTCACTCACACAAAGATCTGCTACTTATATAAATGTTATATAGAAAATAAAAATAAAAATCTGTAAATTTTACTAATTTAATTGTTTCTGTAGCAAGTTAGCAATGTACTATATTTAGTGACAGTCAGTGATAATCCTTATTTTGTAGCGGGATAAGATTTTAAAAAATAGAACGAGATAAGTAAAACACATTCAGCCAGATCATCCCTCACAGTCGCGAAGTCAGCGACAAACCTTATCCGCGCTCTGGCGGCTAAAAACACGCGGCTAGGCCGCGCCATAATCCGAGCTAAGCCGCTAGTGGCTCCATTTTATTGTACATTTCCCTGCAAAGTGCCTAGAAAGGCTGAAAGCCGGCGAACGCTCATTTGCATAAAATGCTACAATATAATGCTGCTTTTAACTTGGCGCCGAAAGGAATGCGCCATTTTGTTTGGACCAACAATGGTTTTTGATGTTGCTGATTGATGGTGATGAAAAAGCAAGCACATTATTAGCTAAGGAAAACATTTTAAATTTAAAAATGGAAAGAATAATTTATTCTGTTTTCAAATACATACTTAAAGTAAAATCTGGTTAAGAGGTAGGAATCCTACAAAGCAAAAAGAAAATTGAGGCGTTATCCTGTAGAAATGTTACGATATGAATGAAACACAACATTTAGTTTTGAATGCCTGCTAGCGCACACATAAAACTGTATGCATTTCTACTAACACATATTTATTATAACCTGTGAATAATAAAATAAATGATTATAAAATCCATAAAAAGAAAAGTGATCAACAATATTATAATAACGGACTTCTGTGCAAACAGCAATGAAAATTCATTCATTTATAACCATAACGCAACGGAGGAAACATATTAAACATAGGTTTCAAATAAATGTAGATCCCCTTTTTTGAAGTCGGCAAAAGGAACTCGTTTTTCCCTAGTTATCCGCAACATCAGCTATTCAGCACTATATTTTCTCATTCCCTAATGAGTGATTAACTTTATGAATGCCGTGATTCCCCTAAGTGCTATAACTGAGCAACATGTAATATCATTGTGTCCATTAAGCTACATATGTAATACGAAATGAATTATTTATTGGTATGAATATCAACAGATAAGAATTGAGTTATTTATTTAATTTATACATATCATTAAATAGTAAAAATGTTTTGTCTGAACATTTAGTAACTTTGACTGAAATGGAAAGAGGGACATTGAAAAATAATAATAGAAAACAATTTTTTTTTGTATTTTTTTCTGTCTGTCTGTATGTATGATCACGCTTATCTCCGAAATTACTGAACCACGTCAGAGGCCAAGAGGCGGTTCCAAAGAACTTTGAAACCAGGGTGTGCATGGTCGATTGACCATAACATCTATACACAATGATTATGACGATGATTGGAAGAAACAGAAAATATTACATTAGGATTTTATGTTTTACCAGCTGTTCCCCGCGGCTTCGCCCCGCGTAGGACTCGGTTATATCGCGCCCAAAAGTAGCCTATGTTTGACCTCAGGTTGTTAACTACATCCCTACCAAATTTTATTACAATCGGTCCAGCAGTTTAGCCGAAGAGGTGACAGACAGACAGACAGATTTTCGCATTTATAATATTAGTATGGATTTGTAGTTTGCAAGTATGTGAAAAGGTTTATATAAAGGTCATAAGTATTGATGTAAGGTTACGAACTAACGTAACTTATTGAGAACTTTCCTTTCAAACAGAATAAGAAACACCTGAGATGTACTCAAACCCGACCTGTACAGTAAATTTGAAACACAAACAAACAACGGCTACTGTTGTGTAAACTGTGTAACTTTGAATTAGGGACGGACGTACAAACAGACCGAGCAAATTGCAGCCGCTCTTATTTATTGCGGCCCTACAATAATATTAACTGTTGCTGTCTGTACCTATTGTTGTATTGTACGTACGTGTTCTGATTAATTGTTTGGGCGGAGATTGATATGAATAAAAAGGGTTCTTCGTTTTATATGGAATCGTCATCACATATTGGACGTTGTCTACCTTAGTTAGAACCTGTTATCACGTCATCTGAGTATTTTATGCCAGTTGTGTCGTCCGAGCCTGTTTCATGGTTGCATCTTAAGCTTTACGCTTCTGAGCCCAGGTTTTTCAATTATGGTCCTGATTTGGCGGTACTGGTAACATTGGAGTGAGTGCTGTCTGACCTACGTCATCCTTTTAATAGGGAAACCAGATCAATAAGAATATAATCCGGGTGTGTTAGCGGCCAACACTGTCAGGTTATTCAAGTTGCGTTAAGGCATCTGACATAGTCTAATTAATGTCTACCGTTTATTGATAACGGCCGGGACCAAATGGCTTTACGTGCTTTCGAAGCACAGAGGAGCTTAAGATAGAAATACCACTAATGTCAACCAACCCAAGCATGGCAGCGCACTTACTATTGCTTGACGCGCGCTATCCTCACGAACACGTACGCCGCTGAAACATTAAGCACCTGAAACGTCTCTTATTTTTCAGCATCCCAGGCTAATGATTCAGAGGCCAGGGTACGCTGCCCTTCGTCAGCTGCCAGACAGAATAATAAAACCCATAATCTTACACGATCACCAGTCACCAGTTGGCTGAGACATTTATCAGCATTGATTTGGATGTATGGGTTATTACAATATAGCGACTGCTGTTTGACCTCTCTAACCTTTTTACAGGAAAACCAGACTAACAAAAAAACATGATGCAAGTACGTTAGTGGTCAAAACTGACAGATTTTTCAAGAGACCTGAACTTAACGAACTCCCATCTAGCGGTTACAGTCGGGACCAACGGCTTAAAATGTCTTTCAAAGCACGGAGGAGTTCAGATAAAAATCTAGAGTAGACAAACTATGCAACACATTTCTGTATTGTTGCGTAAAAGCTTAATTTGTTTCCATATGTCTTAACTTTGGCTGTATTCCAAGATCGTCTTTTGAATGACTCCTAATAGCATAATGCTGATTATATTATGCTGTCTTTATTTCTTCATCTTAAGTTATTATTAATAGTGTTATTGTTACAAATAATGCAGAGAACAAATGGGCAACGGGTCAATGAATTTCATAAATAGCGTCCAAGAACCGGCAAGTGAAGCGTCAGATACCCACCGACCAGGGGGGTTACTACTGTCTCTTAAAACCATGCAAGAACGATTAAGGGAGGTGTCGCCTTACATCATGTATTGCGCTGTCTCGCTTACTTACTGGATCTTGCATAGTTTTAAGAGACGGTGTTCAGATAACCTAAAGAAAGTCGCCGGCAAGCCTTGGATCCTGGCTGCTTGTAACTCCAGCCTGTTATTTTGGAAATCCTTGATGTTTATTTTTAAGATTTCTATCTCTCACTATTTACACTTCTAAGATATTTTCTCCAAATCACAATTTTTTATCTATACGTTAAATATAAATATTTCCATAAGTCAACGACTGATTACCTTATTACATTATATACTGACCTTATTACATTCATTTTGGTTCTAGCCAACTTTTTTCAACACCTAAGCAAATTTAGGATAGCTGGCGTCTCCACGCTTTGCGTTTGAGTTGGCTTAGAACCAAAATTCTCTGGCCACTTACCGGCGACCCGAAAAACACATTATTCATGTGCGAAAGAGATGTCACACGAAACATTAAGGAAATCTTAATGTCACAGACTGTAGGACTGCATAAGCAAACTTTTGAGCTCGTAAAATTAAATAACAGCTCTATTATGGCACATTGCTGAGCTGAGTTTCATTATTGAAATAATAACAGTTTGGATGGGCGGGAGTGATAGGGACGCTCCAAATGAAAGATTTTGAGCCAGGCCAGGTTAGACTGGGAGACCGTAGCTCTAACGATATCTTATCGGAGGTCATTTCGTAGAAACAAGCGCAATTTACTTTTATACTAATTTTGGGTCTTGTAAGAAAATCTCTTGGACGCCAGTTTGACCACATTAGTTAATGCGCACGCGACTTGCTTCACCGACTCAGTGTGTCGAATTGAGTCTGGATCTTTTAAATAAAAGAGAGCGACTATATTTATTCTACGGAGTAGCTTACTATCGCACCACTCAGGTATACCCCTCTCATTCTTCTTGTGGAAGTCGTAGGGGAGACTAAGAGATAGACAGAGGTTTATTTGTTTGTTTTCTTTTTTTACTCAAACTTGTGACGTATTCTACCAATGATGATGATGTTCTTCTCATCGAGTTTCGATTTCAATGAAGATCCAAAGAAACAAGAAAAAAAAAACATTTCTGTGCTAGTGGGCGCATATGGCTAGCGAATTCAACCTATTATTTGCATGTCTGAGGAATGTTAGTAAAATTAATAAAAATTTAATTATTATCTACTTTGGTTAGTTCGAGGCAATTTACTTCTTAATTTCTGGTTTTCTATTTAATTCATATTAAGATCCATTATTTTTTATCAACAAAAATAATTGAAATGTCTATGTACCAAAGTATTTAATCACGCATAATTGATAAACTGATCCTACAATATTATTTTTTAGATTTAATATTTTGTCTTTTATTTTAATTGATTCATTATTTAAAAATACCAAATAAAAGTTAAGATTCTTTTAGATATTTTCAAAAAAGGAACCAAATTACAATTAGTTTTATTCCTGTAATCGCATAAGTCATTGACGGTAATAGGAAGTAATATTTGGCACCCCGTAATATCTTGTAATATTCTACCATTTCTACCCTTACATTCGAATCTCAAGCGGGCACAACTTAATTAAAGTTTTAATGAGGCGACCGATATAGTATATGTATTTTACCTCGACGATATAGGTATGTGACGTAGTAAGGACAGAAGCGACAATCTCAAATTTGCGCAACTCTGACACCAGGGTTTATCAGAGTATTGTCAGAGTACTCTAAAACCGCCTCTCGGCCTCTGACGTAGTTTCTTTAACGACTACCAGATGGCAGCCGGGACCAACGGCTTAATGTACCTTCCGAAGCACGGAATCATCTTTAATCAGACAATTAGGTGATTCGAGCCAGCGATGTCCTAAACAAACTGGAAATAACCTAATAAAATATGCTTCCCGTAGGAACCCACGACCCAGGGTCTACAGGCAAACGCCTGTAATAGAACTGTTTGGTTGATTGTATCATGCCATTGACCACAGTAAAACAGGGCGTAGTTTCTATCGAGAAACGGTACTCTTACCATGACTGATGCGCTTACTCTTTTTATTTGCGAACGACATAGAATTTGGAAATCGCACGCGGTCACGCCAGGCAATTTTTTTTTAATCTATGGCGAACGACGTCTCGATTTGAAATGTAACAAAAACGTATTTATATTTTTGAGAAAGCCAAACGTATTATATTCTTAAGAAAGCCAAGCGTAGGTTCTACCTCATGGAAAGCGGTTGCTTACATGTTACAATCTTTCTAGACTATATTGTGTTATTTATATTTCTTATTTTTATTTATTTATTTTTATAATTAATCTGAATTTTTTTCAACCCTTTTTAACTCTGGATCTACTAAGTGTTAAAAAATATACATTTTTGTATTTTTAACTTTATTGTTAGAAAGCTTAAGACATGCTTTTTGCATTATACCTACCGATAGCTCTATTATTAGCAAGGTTATAATACACATTCTGGGTAGGTGAAAGTGGTGAAACTGTGGTGCATAACTAGTTTCATTATATATATCCATACTAATCCATATCCATCCATACTTCCATACTAATATAATAAATGCGAAAGTATGTCTGTCTGTCTGTCTGTCACCTCTTCACGGCTAAACTGCTGGATCGATTGTGATGAAATTTGGTAGCGATGTAGTTAACGACCTGAGGTCAAACATACGGTATAACCGAGTCCCACGCGGGGCGAAGCCGTGGGGAACAGCTAGTATATATATATAGATCATGAGGTAAAAACTCCAAGAATTGACTGGTTTAAACGATTTCAGTAATTGAAAGAACCATGCTCGTTAACTGATTCATTACGCAGTATATTAATTGAATCATTAATGTTTTAAGGGCTGGTTATGTTTCCGTCGTCGTGCATATTGATATCAAAATGGTCACCTTCGTATTTGATGAATAATAAATTTCATTTTTATTCTATAAACTAGCTGTCCAGGCGAACTCCGTACCGCCTGTACGCACTTTTCTCACCGTTTAAACCTTCCCTGAACTTCTACAAATATTTCAAGACCAAAATTAGCCAAATCGGTCCAGCCATTCTCAAGTTTTAGCGAGACTTACGAACAGCAATTGATTTATATATATATATAGATATATTAGTAATAACCGAAACAAATTATGAAATGTACATAGTTATTTACGAAAAGATAAAACAATTTACCAAGATAAACTTAACAGAGAATTTATGAATTTTATATATAAAAAAAAGAAAAAAATAATAATGTGAATTGAGTAACATGTGAGAATTTTTAAAGCGAAATCTGGCCAAATAAGCTTGTAAGGCGTCCTTGGCATTATTCCAGAGATAGTCACCATTTTAAATGGTAATTACCAACGTATTTTACGATACGTCTTAAATTGCGTATCTTAGTTAAAACATCTTGTTGGAATAAGGACAATTATTATTTATGCACAATTCTCCTGCCAAGTTTGGGAAAAATATATATTTGTGCAAAGATTACTCCAGGTATGTAGTTGTTCGAGTAAGTTTACAAGAAAATTAATCGGCTAGTCCAATTTTATACAAAGATGTCTATCTAATTCGAAAATCGTTTAGAGGAATAGGCTTATTAAACAGTTTGCGGTAATCAGATTTTTTATTAAACACGTAATTTTTGGATAGTTACAAAAATTCCAATGACCTTCATTTATTAATTTATTCTGTAAGTTGGCAGCAAAGGGATTATATATATATTAGCTATCCGACCGAATTACGCATTCGTGTCTAAGCTTTGGCACTAATCACGGTAAAGATAGGAGCACCAACCCCGCTCCTATCACTGGGATCCAGCCTGAAGCGTACCAATCCCTCGTCCGTGCCTAACGTTAATGTTAATCTACAGTTACATTTGAACACATATTAAAATTATCAACAACAATATCATATCAATATCAAATACTAATAAAGGCCATGTTAAATCACTAGAGCACAATACACGTCTGCACCGCTCGGCGAACCCAAGGAGAAGAGAGCGTTACACTCATACTCACCCCGACACTACTACTGCCAAGAGGTTTTACCTGTAGTGGGGCGATACCTGTCACGTGATGTTACCGGGCGCTAACACTCGGCCGTCCTGAAAAATCCGGTCGTCCCCGACCGTTGTGGTCTGGTGTATGGCTAAAAACAAACACAGGAAATAAATACTTTAATATCGGTGACCTTTATAACCTGGTCCACCAATCAACCTGTCATAAATGATCTCTTAATACGGTGTTAACAATATATTCCCAAGATGCGTTAGCTGCCACGAAGAGTTAAGCAAGTTATCCCATCGTCGGCCAACTTGCTTGTACAACATGGTACAGCCATCAGCACCTAAGGCCGCTGATGCTGTGTATCACCATGCACTCCCACAAACAACTGTACCTAGTTGTAGGTCATGGCCAACTATCACAACTTGTGAACTTTGCTGAACACACATACACCAGACATATTTAATCAAAGCATCAAGCACAGTCAAGATACATTTCGACAAATAGATATTTAATAAAAACAAGTTATTTCCAACTGAAGTGTAAGTTTTATCACAAATCGACATTTTTTTACATCATTCTATTCAAATACTCGCAAAGTTACTTACGCTTGCTATTCCTTCGTAAGTCACTTTATACTCATTACTAGTTACTATTTCGTTAATATTTGAACACAAGCAAACACATAATAAAACCACATATTCAAGTAAATAAACATTAAACACCAAAGTATATTTACCAAAGCTATTACTAACTTTAGTAATCACAGATTATACAATGAAAAACCCTTATAATTCACATTATAATTGAATAAACCAAATACATCTATTAACCTTTTAAACTTTTTAATGTGTACTGACATCAAAGTCAACAACCAATACCCAACGGTTAACATTTTTTTTCAACATCATTTTTGAAATACCCACTAAGTAAATAATTTTCACAGATATTTTATTTTCACCCTTTTTTTTTAGGAATCAAATCACTTAAAACATGAAGAGACTTACCGCTTCTGCACCAATACTTACAGCCCGACACTACTACTGCCAAGAGGGGTTTACCTGTAGTGGGGAGATATCTGTCACGTGATGTTACCGGGCGCTAACACTCGGCCGTCCTGAAAAATCCGGTCGTCCCCGACCGTCGAGCTCGAACCATGAAACAATAATACATTGATTGAGTACAAATCACCATTTATGCTTTTTCTATAATGACCTCGCCATCTCGATAATGCATAGTATCTTAGGTTGTTTATCAGTGTTCCGAGACCATTATGACTTTTCCGTTTCAGTCACTTCTGGTTTTTAACTGATCGGAACCCTCAACTATGCTAAAATCGAAAATGACAGTAAACAACTTTATTTCAGACATTCAATGTATAACCACCTCGATAATGCATAGTATCTTGGGTTGTTTATCAGTGTTCCGAGCCCCTTGTGACTTTCCGTTTCGGTCATTTGTGGCTTTTAACTGATCGGAACCCTCACCTATGCTAAAATCGAGAATGAAGTAGTTATGTCAGCTCCAGGCATTCCTAGCTCTATCACAATGTGTTGAGAGCGCAGGGCTACGTGGGTGAGCCTCGCTGACACAGCAAACTGGATGTTATGTCTGAGCCTGGCGTCGCGCATTCGTAGAGATAAGAATTAGTTCTTAGATTTATTATTAAGATCATTTTTGTAACTGTTTTAATTCAGTCTTCAATAAATTCTCGTCTTGAACAGACTCCTTTGTCTTTTTTTAAAAACATTCGGGTTAGTCCTCCACACTTAACTGGCGCAGCCCGTGTAGGATCCGATATATCCTGCTGCCGACCTGAGCGTCTACGCACCCGAAATTTGGTGAAGTGCTACTAGTCGGTATCGCGGATTCGGATACAACCGAACCAAATAAATTTGTTAACGGCGGACACCGAAAGTTTTCCGGTCTACAAGAGCAGCTATACTGGAAGGCATGGGATCGAGCGGACTGTAAGTGGACATTTTTACTTTCCTGTCTTTTCCCAGCTATTTCCCGTGGATTTTCTTGTGGTCTTTATTTCGTAACTTTAAAACATAAATCGTTGAAAGTTATTTGATTTCTTCAAAAAAGGCAAAGTTAGGTTATATTTGGTAACTTTTAAACAACAATCGTTGAAAGTTATTTTATTTAGGCACACAATTGGCCAAATTAAGTATAATTAATTCTAATAAATAATATAATATTAAGTTTTTACAAAGTAAACGTGTTTTTAATTGTGAATAATTTAATTAAATAAATTGAATAATCAAAATGGCACCAACCGGCGAAAATACCGTTCAAATGATACCAAAAGATTTTTTAAATATAATACCTAAGTTTGATGGTGACCAGAATATACTCAATTTATTTATAAAAAAATGTGAGTACATTATAAGAAATTTTAATGGGCCAAATAACCCTGTACAGGAGGCATATGTATTTCATTGCCTAACTAGTAGAGTTTGTGGTAGAGCAGCCGTCTTACTTAGTGAACGTGAAGATATTACAACTTGGGATCAATTAAAAACTATTTTTGTACAACATTTTGGTGACCCTAGGTCCGAGGAATGCGTGGCGATTGAATTAGAAAATTTAAGAATTAAAGCAGGTGAAAGTTACCTACAGTTTTGTAACAGAATACAGCAAACGCGTAGCGCCCTCTGTTCTAAGGTCAACTTATTATGTGATGAAAGCTCAAAAGCTGCCAAAATTACAATTTATAATAATATGTGTCTTAATGTGTTTTTATACAATTTATCGGAAGATTTAATACGGATTGTGAGACTTAAAGACTGTTTAACTTTAGAAAGTGCACTTAGCGTGGTCATGGAAGAGGTTAATTTCCAATACCAGTACAACGCAAAAAATAAAAATAGACCTAACTCAAAGCCTACTCAGCATTCTTTTTCGACAAATTTTGGAAATAATAATGAAATGCCTAAAGGACTTTCCTTTGGATTTAAACCTAATTTTTCGAATAATTTCTCTCCTCAAGTAAATCAAAACCATAATAAACCAAATATGCCATATCAGTCACAAAATAATATTAACGCTGGCTCTAATGGATTTAAATTCGGTACACCAAACCAAGGATATTTTAGGCCTAATTTTTCACAGCCTCAAGGTAACTTTAAGTTCGGTATTCCTCATCAGCAAAATGTAAGATTCGGCGTTCCGAATCAACAAGGTTTTAAGTTCGGCATACCCAATCAACAAGGTTTTAAGTTCGGTATACCCAATCAACAAGGCTTTAGACCCCAATTTAATAATGCACAATCCCGACCATACTATAATACACCAAATCAGCAATTTAAGTTTGGTATACCACCTCAAAGCCAAATGCAACGGAATCCACCTAATTTCCAGGATACTGACGTCTCTATGCGTACTAGCCGCCCTGTGAAACAAAACATGATTACACACGTACCCGAGACTGAGAGTAGTAACTTATTTTATTCTAGCAGTAATAGTGAACCCCAAGACCAAGAGTACCAGCCTAATTATGATAATTACTATACTGGCGAAAACGGACAGACCGAAAATTATAATTTTTATATTGATAATGCAGAATGCGCGCAATATGAATCAGAAGTACAGGAAGAGACCGCAAATTTTTCTATACTAGCCTCGACGAGCAACCACCCGAAATGATTTATTTAAATTGCAATAGTATAAATAGATTACCGCATATTTATATACCCGAAATTGACGCTAATTTAATGATAGATACAGGAAGCACAAGAAGTTTCATTAGCCCCGCTATAGCTGATAGATATTTTCAGGCATATAAATATAACGAACCATTTGAGGTTATAAGTACTCATGCACGTAGCTCACATAATGAAGTCATTTATATACCTCTGTTAAAATCATTTAAAAGCATGTGTAAGCATAAATTTTATATATACGACGTCGATAGGCGATACGACGGTTTAATCGGTTCGGATCTACTTAAAATATTAAATGCAACAATTGATATGAAAAATCAAATACTACGGACACAAAATACCGAAATACCTATAATATACAGCCCCACTTGCGAAATCACATTAGAACCCCGTACAGAAACACGCGTCAAAGTGCCGACTGACCTAGATAACGGTGATGCAATTATTGAGTTTAAAGATTTCGGAGATAATGTGAGAATGCCTGCTGCTATAGTCAGGTGCATAGATTCGTTTGCTACAACTGTTATTCAAAATGCTTCCCAAAATAGGGTAACCTTTACATTTGCAGAACCACTGATGACAACAAGACTTGATGACAATATACGCGTAAACAACTTAACGACTGACAATTTGAATAATTATGAGATTGACGAATTACTAAAAGAAAACTTATCAAAGTTACGTCTAGATCACACCAACACTGAAGAACGCGAAGCGATAGAAAAACTGTGCTTTGAATATAGAGACATATTTTATTGCGATAAATTACCGCTTTCATTTAGTAACCAGGTAAAACATCAGATAAGAACAAAAAATGAAGACCCGATCTTTATACGACCATACAGACTTCCACCCTCACAAAATGCTGAAATACAGAAACAGACGGAAAAACTTTTAAAGGACAACGTAATACAAGAATCGTTCTCACCATGGAGTGCTCCAGTGCATCTAGTTCCAAAAAAGATGGATGCCTCAGGGGAACAGAAATTCAGGATGGTGATTGACTATAGACGTTTAAACGAACTGACAACAGATGACAAATACCCTTTACCCAATATTAACGACCTTTTTGACAAATTGGGAAAGTCAACGTATTTTAGTACCCTTGACCTTGCTAGTGGGTACCACCAAATTGAAGTTGAAAAGGGTGACAGACCAAAAACTGCCTTTACGACCCCATCAGGACATTATGAATTCAAACGCATGCCGTTCGGACTAAAGACAGCCCCTGCAACTTTTCAACGGGCAATGGACAATGTGTTAAGAGGATTACAAGGGATCCATTGTTTAGTATATCTCGATGACATAATCATTTACGCAAATAGTTTTCAAGAACACATAGAAAAACTGAGAAAAATCTTTGACCGACTTAGACAGACGAATTTTAAAGTTACTTTAGACAAGTGTGAGTTTCTACGTAAAGAAGTGCTTTACCTTGGACACAAAATCACTAAACACGGCCTAGAACCAAATGACGACAAAATTAGAGCAGTTCTTGATTTCCCACTCCCTCGCACACAAACTGAAATTAAAAGTTTCTTAGGTTTAGTTGGCTACTATCGAAAATTTATAAAAGACTTTTCAAAGATTACACAACCCCTGACATCATGCCTAAAAAAGAAAAATAAAGTCGAAATAACCCCTCGTTATATTACAGCTTTTCAAAAATGTAAAGAGCTACTTGTTAATGCCCCGATACTGCAGTTTCCCGATTTTTCCAAGCCTTTTATCTTGACTACGGACGCGTCTAATTACGCTCTGGGTGCCGTCCTTTCACAAGGTTCCGTTGGAAGTGACAAGCCGATTGCATACGCGAGTCGTACTCTAAACGACGCGGAAACGCGCTACAGTACTACCGAAAAGGAACTGCTAGCTATAGTATGGGCAGTAAAGCATTTTCGCCCCTATCTTTATGGCCGAAAATTTATAATATACACGGACCACCGTCCATTGGCTTGGCTCAACTCACTTAAAGAACCAGGAAGTAAATTGACTAGATGGAAATTACGCCTTTCAGAATTTGACTTTGACATTATATACAAAAACGGAAAACAAAATAGTAACGCAGACGCATTATCACGAATAAAATTAAACGTACTTACCAATAAAAATGACGACTCCTCCATGCAGGTTAATCTCGATGACACTGAAAGATCTAACAGTTCGGTAATAGTATTGGATACTTCGGCTTCGGAAACGTCTGATACACTCTTACCTGAAGATGTCCCAATGACTTGCCCAGCTCGTTCTCCCTCGTCGAGTACAATCACTGCACCCTCGATACCTGAAACTATTCACTCTGCTGAAGATATCGATACCAGTGGTATTCCAATTTTAGATGAAGCCATAGATACAAAGCCAAACCAAATTCTAGTCTTTACCTGGAACAGAAATCAAACATTAGTAAAAGATCTATCACGAGATAAACAAAAGGTATTTGAAATACACTTACCTGTAGATAATCCAGATTTAGTAAAGAAATTTCTCCTAGAATATATAAAACCTAAAATTAAGTATTTCTTTTATTTTGAGGATCAAAGACACCGCACTCAATTCACTGATGCTGTTATCAAACTATTTAAAAAAGACACAGTTAAATGTTATGAATGCAATAAAAGAGTAATATATATAGAAGACGAAGATGAACAGCGTGCCGTTACACTTAAATATCACTGCGGTAAAACGAGCCACCGCGGCATTAGAGAAACCATAATGAAATTAAAGCGTAATTATTACTGGCAAAATATGGATCTAACAGTTTCCACAATAATAAATTCCTGTGAGACATGTAAAACACAAAAATATGACCGTAAACCTTTAAAACCCCAGCTGCAACTTACTCAAACACAGACTAAACCGTTTAGTGAAATTTTCATGGATTTATTCTCTATAGAAGGCAAATACTTTCTTACTATCATAGATGCTTTCAGTAAATTAGGCCAAGCTTTTGAAATATCTAATCGCTCTACACCTGAAGTTGTTCGTGCATTGATAAAATATTTCTCATTTTACGGCGTACCTAACCGAATAAGTGCCGACCCCGGTACGGAATTCAATAATAATTTATTAAAAGAGACACTGCAGTTTTACAAAATAGATTTACATATAGGCACCCCGCATAACCCGAATTCTATGGGCCTAATAGAACGTTTTCATTCAACTATCATAGAGATCTATCGTATTGCAAAATATGAACATAAAATAACAGACGCAGCTAGTGTAATGACATACGCAGTTATGTCTTATAATCAATCAATTCACTCTGCAACTGGCCTTACGCCATTCGAAGTTGTCTTCGGACATACCGATTCTAATAGTACGTTTGAAGTAGACTTTAACAAACAATTTACACAACAATTGATAAGCGACCATATGAAGCGTACAAAATACCTATACAAATACCTAACAGATAAATTAATAAAAGATAAAGCAAAGGTTATACAAAAACGTGGCGGAGAAACCTCTTTTGATATACAAGAAGGGGATACTATATATGTAAAAGGCGTAAATACAAGACGAAGCAAGGATAAACCGCGCTTCCAAAAGGCACAAGTCTCTGGCGAAATCAACAGAAATACTTGTCCTGCTACTATTAAAAATCGTGACACGAAAGTACCTATTAAGGACATTAAACGACCTTCACAGGTACCTCCTCGCATTCATGGCGCTGATCGTGAGGATCCACAGCCTTCAACTTCAAAGGATCGATAAAAATCCTGGAGTGATGCTGATGAAACAAGTTCAAGCTAGCATAAGTTATGATAAGTGGACTATTATTAAGGTTTTAAATTTAAGTATTATACAAGAGGAATTAGAGTTAAATATAAATAGATATAGGAATTTAAATCAACATGTAAAAGAATACTTTCGTAAGAAAACCCCAAATTTCCAATTATTGAATGTAAAGCTCCAAACAGATTATGTTATGAACTCTACTACTAACAAATTAAGACAACTAGCCCCATCAATTAGAATAAAACGTGGAATCCTAAATCCTCTCGGATCTATTATAAAACTTATTACTGGTAACCTAGACCATGACGATGCTATCAGGTACGAAAAGATGATTAGTTCTCTACAGACACGTCAGGACACACAAATAAAAAGAATGACTCTAGTATCTGAAATGTCTCAGAGTCTGGTAAAAATAACAAATTCCACAAATAGTAATTTTATTCAAATAGATAAAGAATTGTGGGAAATAAGGAAAATCATAAATAAAACAATAGACGGTAACATAATACATAATTTTATTATTGTATATAACCTATTTCTACACAATTTCCAATTATTGTATAGCCATTTAAATGAGATAGAAACCTGTATAGCGTTCAGTAAGTTAAGAACATTGCATCAGTCCCTTGTGAACTCGGATGAGTTAATGAAATTGTTACTAGAGATAGACAAATATAACAAACTCGTTTACCCAGTAAGCTTTGATAATTTAGTTAATATTGAACAGTGTATAGAGTTAAAAGCCTATTCTAAAGGAAATCAAATAACGTTTATTTTAGACATACCTTTAATTAAAGACGAAATTTATATATTTTATAAAGTTATTCCTATACCCATTACCGATTCCTATAACCAAACGAAAATTATAATTCCTAAATATCCTTACCTCATAGTAAAAGGTTCCATAATGGTCTCGCTCTCCCGGCCATGCTTCGAGCTTCACGAGGCAACGTACCTGTGCTACGAAGATAAGTCTCGGCTACCCATAGCAGATACTTGTATACAAGCGCTAATGAAATTTTCTAAAAATATAAGCTCTTGTTATCCTATATCAGTGGAACTTAATGAAGTTAAAATAGAGCCAGTAGAGAAACAGAGATGGATTCTCTATAGTAAAGCTGAAAACTTACTTACCAAAATCTGTAACGGTGAGATAACTAAAGATAATATAAAAGGTACTTACCTTCTCACTCTCGACGATCGCTGTGATGTCGAAATAGGTGAAACCACACTGAAATCTCATCATTTTTTCACAAGTAGAGTAGAGTCTACAAAACTACCGATAATCAACTTCCCAGAAGTTGCCGCCACCGAGCTACAATTCCAACGAGAACCCATTAATTTGGATACCAGTGATTTGACGAATCTTCAGAATTTAAACAATTTAGTGAAAATCAGTGACAGTGAAGTGAAAGATAGCTATGAAAAAGATAATAGTGTAAACGGTGTTAATGTCGCTATTATAGCGTTATATATAATCTTATTTTTGTCTATTTCCATTTTTATAACTTATGAGTGTATGAAATTTAACTGTTTGTATCGAAATAATCAGAGCGATCAAATTAATAATCCCTCTGATAATTTCGAAGCTATGGTGGGAGGAGTTATGTCAGCTCCAGGCATTCCTAGCTCTATCACAATGTGTTGAGAGCGCAGGGCTACGTGGGTGAGCCTCGCTGACACAGCAAACTGGATGTTATGTCTGAGCCTGGCGTCGCGCATTCGTAGAGATAAGAATTAGTTCTTAGATTTATTATTAAGATCATTTTTGTAACTGTTTTAATTCAGTCTTCAATAAATTCTCGTCTTGAACAGACTCCTTTGTCTTTTTTTAAAAACATTCGGGTTAGTCCTCCACACTTAACTAAGTAAACAACTATATTTCAAACATTTACAAACTGTATTTTATCAGAAACCGTCATTTTTTTTTTTTGCACATCATTTTATTCAAATACCTACAAAGTTACTTAAGCTTGCTGTTCCTTCGTAGGTTAGCTCACTTCATTTTCACTACTAGTGATTCTTTCGCGTATTGTAACAATTTAACTTAAGCAATCACATAATTTAACCACATTTAAGTAAATAAACAATAGATACCAAAGTAGATTTATCAAAGTCATCACTCGTTTAAGAACTCACGGATAAGACAATGAAAAACACAAATAATTCACATAATCATTACATAAACCAAATATTATCGTTAACCTTTTCAATATATTGACATCGAATTCAATCACAAATACCCACACGTAAAGGTTTTTTTTTTTTTTCATATCATTTTTAAAATACCCACAAAATAGATAATTTTCACAGAGATATTTTTTTTCACACTTTTTAGGATTGGTGTCACATAAAACATGAAGACTTACCGTTTCTGCACCAATACTTACAGCTGTGGTATATCATATCACAACATTACATTTACACTTTAACACTCACTAAAACTTTTTCGACTACTTTAGATTACAAATTTAATCTAAGGGTTTTGCTAAATTTACTTACGCGTGTGTGTCAGAATGTTAACAATTAAGTATCACAAAACATGTACAATTTACTAGGCGTGGTAGAATATTAATAAATATTCTTTCATCATCCAACTTCTGATATTAGCTATCCGACCGAATTACGCATTCGTGTCTAAGCTTTGGCACTAATCACGGTAAAGATAGGAGCACCAACCCCGCTCCTATCACTGGGATCCAGCCTGAAGCGTACCAATCCCTCGTCCGTGCCTAACGTTAATGTTAATCTACAGTTACATTTGAACACATATTAAAATTATCAACAACAATATCATATCAATATCAAATACTAATAAAGGCCATGTTAAATCACTAGAGCACAATACACGTCTGCACCGCTCGGCGAACCCAAGGAGAAGAGAGCGTTACACTCATACTCACCCCGACACTACTACTGCCAAGAGGTTTTACCTGTAGTGGGGCGATACCTGTCACGTGATGTTACCGGGCGCTAACATATATACTTTTTGCTTGGAAGTACTGCAAGCACAAGCCAGTCAAATCGTCACAATCTGTCTATGTCATATTTTTATTCTAGTAAACATAACCTAACCTTTTTCTGTCATTAGGTATGTCTTAAATGGTTTATTTTATCTAAAAAACACATAAAAATCACTATCATATTATGGATTAGAGAGTACCTACGAGAAAATTCAAATCGACCAAGAACATAATTATATATGTATAGTTTGAAGCAACATATATATACAGCATTAACATCATCATCGTCATCGTTGGAGCATGTTTTCCCATTATTTGGTTTTAAATATTCGCGCATTAATACCAGTACTGGTATAGAGTCACTGAAGCTATCTTATCTCCATCACCCTCTTTACAAGGAAATCAAACCAATACGAACAGAACATAATCGATATGTGTAAGTGACTGAATGGAAGAATTTTTTATACTGCCAAGTGAAGCGAGGAGTGTGTTAGATGTTCAGAAGATGAACCCATCTTCTTAGTCTTACATTCATGACAGAGTGGACCCAAAACCCACGACGGGTTTTGGGTTCCTCCATGGCCGTTGCTCTTGCGATCCTTCTCCACACATCTCGGTCTGCGGCTTTCTTAGAATATACTGTTGCTGGTGAGACTGATGAGGTTAGGTAAGAGTATAAAAAACAACGCAAAATCCAAGCGAGCGAAGCTATCATCATCGTCGATTGTGTTATAATAATTTTTATTGAAACCAAACCAAAAATACACATTGGCAATAAAACAAAGTAAAAAAGTTGGCAAATGTTTATTCTGCGAAATAAAAATCTTAGAATCGTTAGTTGGCAAGTAAAAATCGACCATATGTTTTTCTATGCAAAGGCAGAAAACTATTTTGTATTTCATTGGTGAAAGAAAAAGGATTTTACTTTGTAGAGTATAACTTTATGCTTTTTTTTTAACAAGCATGTTTTGTTTATTTGTATGCTCAAATATTTTAGAGTTCAACTAAAGGATGTATCTCATTGGCATTATTTTTTTATGTACAGTACAATAAGATATTCAATTGTCTAAGTGCGACCAATTTTTTTATTAAAGTGACCTAGAACACAGGTCTCAATTGGAAAATTACACATCTGATTTTTTTTTAAATATGAGATACTTGACATAGCTCATGAGGAGCTCGATAGCCTAGCGCGGCGCGCGTGTTCGTAACGATAACGCGCGTCAAGCGACGGCGAGTGCGCAGCCATGTTTGGATTGGTCGCCATTAGTGGCATTTTCTATCAAGAACTCATCCGTGCTTCAGAAGGCACGTCAAGCCGTTGGTACCGGCTGCTATCGGTAGACAGCAGTCGTTAGGCTGTGTCTGATGCCTGTAGGCATCCTAAAAAATCTGACAGTGTTGGCCATTAACACACCCGGCTCATGTTCCTGTTGGTCTGGTTTCCCTATATAAAAGGGTTACGGTGGTCAGACGGCAGTCGCTCCATTGTAACCAGTACCGCCAAATCAGAACCATGATTAGCAGCGTACCCTAGGCTCTGAAGCGTAAGCTGAAAATGCAACCGGGAAACAAGCTCGGACGAATAAGAAGACTTAACATAGTAGTAGCTTATGCAATTAGTGTAGAAAATAAAATATTTTAAACGAGATTTATCATCAAGAATTGGAGCACTTCTATAAAATTTAGTATAACCCCATGAGCTATAATAAAGAGGAAAGCATTTTAAAATCCCCAAAAATTGGCCGTGTTCAATCACTAGAAGAGAATTTTTAGATATGCCTAAGTCCGCCATTATACATTTCTCTCTTTTTTATCTTTTTTATTTTCTTCTTCAGTATAATAAAGAATTGTAAATACAAACTTTCATTGTTAAAAATACAAAGACAATTTGTTAGTTCTAAAATCCTTAAATGTCCACCAGAGATCGCGTGACGTTAACACTGCAGCGGACGAATTAATAGGCAATAGCGGACGAATTATTGTATTGGACTAGGCAGCAGGCCAGAAAAGCCATTGAGGTGCAATGCAGGTATTATTGGAAATAATAATATATGGGCTCAGAATTTAGATGGTAAAAAGCTACATGATGTATAGTAAAAGAATAATATTTTTTAAATTATTTTATAATATGTTTCATTTACTAACCTATTATGGATATTTTATCTGAAATAAATGATTTGATTGATTGATTGATACATATCCTTTCTGTATAAAAATCTAGACATATTGTCATGCTAGTACAGTTTTGAACGTTTAAAATGTTTTATCTATAAGACCAAGGTAACCCCACACCCCGGAAGTTTGCAAGAGGTGGTTATGCACACACGAATGATGATGGATAGAAAAATAAGTTCTTAGAACGATATATTTTCAACTCACAGTGGTACGTACACAAGCACATCAATGGTGACAAAACTTTTAATGTATTGTTGATAATGCGGCCCACATATATTGAATGGTACAATTTTATAGTATGACAACAATATTCCTTATGTACCTAAATACAAAAAAAAAATATTTTTAAGTCACCACACTATTTTGTTACTACCATGCCGTTATACCTACACTAATACAAGAATAATTGCAAGAACATTCTTATCTATGTTTTTTAAAATTTATATTTACCATTTTTAGCCTCTGTAACGTCAGCAGAAAACGCTCAAAGACAATAAAAACATGACTGCGCGCGCATTCATTACAGGGCTGACCCGCGCGTGACATCGCATAATGTTCGGATACGGACCGATCATTTGTTACTTCTGATATTGGGGCCACTAAACTCGAGATATGACCATTCGGATACGTGTGTGGCAATGACGATAAGCTCCATATGACAATTATTTTGTTTTTCTATTGTTTTAGGATGGATTAGAATCGATCATTTGTAACTTTTGATATTGGGGCCACTAAACTCGAGATATTAGCATCGAGATACGTGCGTGACAAGCGACGACAAGCTTCTCGTATACAAGTACTTTTTTCTATTATTCTAAGAAGGATGCAAACCAATCTTTTGTTATTTTTGATATTGGGGCCGCTAAACTCGAGATATTAGAATCGAGGTTCATGCGTGCAAAGTTAGTATTGCCTGACTAGGATATCAACACTAGTGTCATTTCTATCTCCTCCGTGCTTCGTAAGGCACGCTAAGCTGTTGGTTTTGGCAGTCGTTAGGCAGTGTGTGATGCCTTTAGACAGCCTATAAAAGCCTTTTGTTAAATTTCATAGCCCTTACCATACTTATAAATATTTTTATAGAAAAACTCCTAAAACTTATGTTATATTTTGTTTGCTTAATAAAATGATACTCAAATTAAGATATAAACACTGTTTTCAAGCTTTCAATGACAAATAATGATCTTGTAGTTATGATTTCACCTAAGTCACACAAAATTCAATAATGGAATTATAAAAGGAAAGAACAAAAAAACAAGGACTATAATGAGAGAGCTATCTCGTAGAAAAGAAAACATAGTTCTCTCTCGTTTTGACGCCCGACATCCATTTCAGGTCGCTGAGCTAGCGGAGTTATAGTACGTATGTCTAAAATAATGTTTTTATTTTTAATCAAATACAACCTAATTATTGTATCTAACTCACTATACGTTTTAGGAAACTGTAAGTGTAGTGAGTAATTGAATAAATAAATAAAAAGAACTCTATTTTAATAATAAAACGTATGGAAAAGGAATATTTGATGAGATAGACAAATGGAATGAAATGGTAAACAGACCGATAAACTTATTTTTTGTTACTGAGATTTATTGTATCGATTTCGGGTGCTGACCAAGGTCTTTGTTATTGTATCAAATGTATTACGGTGACTGAGGAACTTTGTTTAAGCTGAGGCAATGCTGACTCCATTGTTTTTGATTCTTGTATATTTTTATATTTTACTGGTAGTACTGTTATCAGATTTTTCTCTTTGTCTGACTTAGTTTTATTCACTAGACACCAAAAACAATAGCTTTATAACTTTTTACGGCCATGAAAACTAGTTCTATAAGGCCTTTCTTGAATAAATCTTCTTCAGTCCTACATTAGTCAAATCAGTAGTCTAGTCCAGTAAAGTATGTCTAGTCAATATCAGATGGCTAAGTAAAGCGGTGGAAAAATTTTACTTACCTATTACTTGGAGATTTTGGTGACAAAGATAAAAGTCACGTAATCGACACTGTACCCCTTCCTAACACTCACACTTGTTAACCAACACTGCGAATAATAATTATTCACAAATTCTCGAAAAAAACCTAAGTTTTGGAAATAAAATCAGCGCGGACATAGTGATAGTTTTCTTTCCCTCCAAAAACTCGTCGAGCAACCAAACAGAAGAAGACAGTGCTATAAAATGTTTTTTCTATAGTCAATGCACCTTATTAAGGAATTCTTGCTCATAAACAAATTCCACTTATGTATATGTTATGACCCTAGTTTTTGTATCATGCTATGTAAGCCATGTTTTACAAGAGAGATATAAAAGAAATTCTGAGACTAGTTACATTTACCAGTCCAGTCCATGGGGTATTTTTTTTTAATAATGTTAAAATAAACACGATATATTCGTTAATATAAATTTAAAAGTTTTGGCCAAGAGTACATGGCGTAAACGATGTCTAAATTGACACAATAACACAAAAACAACAATAAAATACGTACAAAACGATCAATCATCTTCACAAATTCAAATAACCGTCAAATGTAACACGTTCCAACCCAATACCGTGTGCACCAGTGAAAACCAATTAATCAAAATTACATTTGAAATGAGGGATCTGAAATCGATAGGGAAGCTTCTCTGAATCGACAGGATTATCCCATACTAATGACGCCGCTGCGACCTCTGTTCGCACGTATTAAATTAGTTACCCCACTTCAGTGTTGGGCTTAATTTTGTATTGTGAAAGGTCTGTTGTAGGGCTTCATATTTTGAAATGAAAACTTATTAAGGCGCGTTTTACCAATGCTTTCATGCCGGATTCGTAATCATGCTTAGGCGCACTACACACTTGAGAGTTACTATGATGACTCCAAGAAGATTTCATTAGGCCAAACATATTCGGTCTCGCAAGAAAACAAAAATTTCTAGAGTTCAGTTTTAGAATAAAATATATTCATTTAGAATTTCAGGTTTGAGAAACTGCTACATCATTTGGGCTTGTTTTTTAACTGCATTCTCAGGTTACGTTTTAGAGACTGGGCGTAGCAAAAGTCGAAATTTCAGAACATTGATGAACGCTGCCAACTCACCGAGGAATCTGAATATAGGGAAGAATGCCATACGCAATGATAAAGAAAATAAAAGTAAGCGAGATGGCTTAAATTATAATGTAAGTTGACATTTTGCTAATACACTTGACGGATCATTTTATTTGACTAACAGCCACAAGACGAATTAATAGATTTTAAGCAAAGTCGTAAGCAAGAGCTAGTTCTTATCTATACTAATATATAAACTAAGCGTTTGTTTGTTGGAACGCTAATAACTTTCGAACTACTGGTCTGATTTAAAAAAATCTTTCTGTTAATGATAGCTTGGTTCTTGGAGAAGGTTATAGGATAAGCTACAGTATATATCCGACACGGGCGGGTGAAACCGCAGAAAATAGCTGGTATTATATATAATAATTCCCATTTAGGAGTGTTCCATGTCAGTAGTCCGTAGTGCAGTTAGACTGAGAGGCAATCACTTGAGATCGTGTGTCCGAGACACCCACTTAAACTGCCCTCACTCGCCTCGATGTCACTTGAGCGTGCGATTTCATTGATAACTAGACAAATACATGAGATGACGTCTAGTTTGAGTTGTCTGCAATTTACTCAACTGCTGTGATTGTAGATTATTGATTTTGAAATAATAATTATGCTTAAACAATTAGAATAGTCAGAGAAAATTAAAGTAAAAGATTGAGAAGTCATCACTTGAGATCATGTATCCGAGTGTTCAAGACACTCACTTACACTGGCCCTCGCTCGGTTTGAAGTCACTTGAGCGTGTTATTACAATAACAGTACATTAGATATTTAAGGTGTCTGTAAGTACTTTCACGCAACTCTGAAAAACGTACAGGTTGACCGAATACCTTGATAAATAGATAAATAGGACATGAGAAGATGTGGGTTATGAGGAGTCTGCACTTAACACAACTGCTTTTGATCTAAGTACTCATTTTAAAATGCCCGCCCCGGCTTCGCATGGACATAAAAACCATCCTCTTAAATCACTCTATCAATTAAAAAAAACAGCATCAGAATCCGTTGCGTAGTTTTTAAGATTTAAGCATACATAGAGATATAGGGACAGAAAAAGCGACTATTTTATACTATGTAGTGATGTAGAGATAGTGAAGTAATAGTGATATAACGTATAGTATTAAAATCAAATCAAACTTGAATAATAAGACTACAAGGCAATTACTTAACATCGTGTGTTCAAAACATCCACTTACACTAGCTTTGATGTCATTTTATGCTTGGTGTGATGTTAAAGGACATATGTCGGTCAACTTTTATAAATTTACCAAATTCATTAGTAATTGGACGATCTCTATTGAAAATGACGTCTGAGTATAGAGACGGATATATAATGTTTAGGATACTAGCTGTAGCCCGTGACTACGGCGACTACGCGAATCCCGTCGGAGGTTTGTCTTGAAAAAAATGCTCAATGTCACACCACGTCTATATTTGTCTCAAATAATCTTCAGTTTTGAAGCAATATAGTTGTGAACACCGTTCACTACAGTCTATCTAATGTGAATAGTGTCTGATGTAATTTAAATCTAGTTCAAATCGTATGTTTTCAATTTGTAATCATAATTATCATTTCGAGTAGGCATCACGGTCAACCGACCATGCGCACCCTAGTGCCAGAGTTTTTCGGAACCGCCTCTCGGCCTCTGACGTGGTTCCTTTAATGACTACCAGATGGCACCCGGGACCATTGTAATAATAAAGTATTAACAATTAAGTATAGATTAAAAAAGAAATTTGCCTAGACCGCGCGCGATTCCAAATTGTTTGATTATATAAGTAATGCATAAATTGCTGCCTGATTCTGAGGCAAAATTTCGAAAGTTTAAACTTAAAAAGCCAAATACAAAACATACCTATACAAAATCAATACAAAGAGCAGTTCATGAAACATACAGAACCCCTAAATTGGAACCCGTCCCAAAAAATATCGACACGTTTTCATTACAAAGTCCCGTGCAAAAATTTTGTTTAATCATCCTTGTCATTACTGGGATCATGATGGTCGGTGTACACTGGGGGCTACATTTCCACTAACATTATTTTGGAAAAATAAACTATTTTAAATATTATTAGATTTTTTTTATTTGATTATATTGGGGAATAATCACAAAATGGTTAAAAATTTATTAAAATAATTTTAGGTTATTCATATAACAATGATAAGTGATGTGTAACTACAAAAAAAAACGATAGTGTTTCAGAGAAGTAGACTTACCTAACGATTTTAGCAAAACCTAATGATCTCTTAATGTGTTCTACTACAGACAAGCTCAAGTCTTTCCTGCAGTTGCATATGTATGATATGTGTGATAATTATGTCTTATACAAGGAACTAGCTATTCCCGCATTTCTTCTATTTATTTCTTTAACTTTATTACACAATTGTAAATGACAGACGTAAAGCTTGAGGCTTTATCTACCAGTTAATCAAATGAGTGATGCAGAAATTCTATTCTGATTTCTATAAATTATTAACTCAAGTTCCATCTCATTACATCCATCTGCTAGCGACAGTCCCGTCAAAATTTATCTACTCATTTAGGAGATAAGTAACTTTTGTTTTTAACTGAACTAAAAAAAAATTAAATTTTGTTTGACTTAGGGGTTTTTTCATAGTACCTTTTTATAACTTAGTAAGGTAAGTTAAAATTTAATAAATAAAGATTTTTATATAACTTTTAAATATGATTTTCATAGAAACTTTGTCATTCCATTTTGACCCCATTAAAATAAAAAAAGAACTTGTTCTATAAAAAAAACTACCTCAGCACACTAATATCCAAAAATAAAAATTCGTGGGCAGTGTACATATTCGTTAATAATGCGAGTGGACAGTGGTCATTCCAGAGGAGGGTCGAAATTGAAGGAACACCCATTGTGTTCCAACACATTTTTATTATTACTCGGGGCCATTTAATTTTCTACGCCCGCCAGAATGTTTTAACCTTATATGACTTTTTCGTTATGGTTTTTTGGGTTGATTTCGTTTGGGCATATTTTTTACTTAACGAAATTGCTATGTCAAGATGAATTTATGCTGTGTACTATTTCGAAAGGGAAGTAAAATGTATGTAATTATTTTGTGCATGAATTAGGTAACTAAAAAATAGGTTTTACGGAAAGAGATAGAGAAGAATATGTAAAAATTGTATACACACATACATATAATCACGTCTTTATCCCATGCGGGGTAGACAGAGCCTAGGGTCATAAGACCTTAGGCCACGTTTAGCATAATGTTAGTTGAAACAGGAAATCAATAGTGATGGGTTGCTAGCCGCATCGCCTATGTCATGATTTCCCCATTCGGCGATTCCCTCAGACGACTTTTACTTTAAAAAATTTATAAATATTTATTTAAAGCTAGAGTGAATCTTAATTATTATCCCATAGACAGGGACCCATCTTGCGACATGCGCTTTCCTAAGGATTCGTTCCCATTTTGCTTTTCATAGACATCGTTTATTCTCAACCCATAGCTCTGGCAGGAGCTGAACAACACTAGGTCATTTTAGTTTTGACCTCTTATAGTTTATTAATCATCATCATTTTGTATAGGTGAACGGTCAATCGACTATACATACCCTAGTGACAGAGTTATTCTGTTAATAAACCATCGAATTCCATCGTCGAACACATCTGTTTTAAACATCAAGTGATAGATGTCAATAATTTTTTGAATTAAATACGTGTAAAAGAAATGGTACATACAAGGCTACACAAAAGTTGGTTGAAAATGAATTACTTAAATAAAAAAAGAGTTTTGTAGTAAAATTGAGTCAGTTTTCGAGTTGAAAGCAAGCAATGTTGAAATAAACAAAATCGATCAAAACTTGCACGAACTAGTGTTACGGGAATAGCCAGCGACGTATGTGTACGTTTTTATATGGCACAAGTCATAGGAGGAAGCGTTTCCGTTCATTGTATGTGTCATTTGTTACATGGAGGTATATTTTTATTTCTTTTTATATTTTCAGCCAGGTCGTGTTTAATTTCATTTTATAATTTGAGAGATTTTTCAAACGTCTCATGTAGGTCCTAATAAAACAATAATGTCGCATCAACATTACATATTACTACATAAACATAAAATAATATTGTCCTTATCATGGACTTCCCTCCACCTCCCATCAATCATTGCATTTTAATAACTCTCCCCCATCCTTAGGGGGCTTACGTTCACAAGTACGCCTCGCTTGCCTTCTCGGCCAGAGGCCAGCTTCTGTCTTCTAGGTCTTTGAGTTTGTCACAGTTTCAGTTTTTCTCTTCATGATCATTCCTAATCATGGACTATGAAAATTCCATACTTTGACCAATTTAGCTACTTGTTTATAAATTACACCATAAAATTTTCCGTCAACACGCTAATCCATTTGGGCCATCAACAAAAACCTACCATATACAACTACTTTTATTTTTGATCAAAGCCTAAATTGAATATTTTAAATGTTTGTTGATTCGTAAAACTTTGATTGAATGTCAATTTCATTTGTATGATTACATGTATTAAAGAGTATTTTAAAAGCAAACATTATTATTGCGAAAAAACCGACTGACAAGAGGAGGCACTGAGGAGGGAACGGCGAGAGCTCTAGTATCGGAGGCCAAGCTCCACTTTGGGTACCTGAGTCATCTCATTAAGTTTCTCCAGATGAAGAATAAACTATCCTAATTATAAACTATAACTCTCCTTCTTCCGGTAAACGTCGTAAATGGCGACTAAAGGACAAACAGATAAAAAAAAATATTTTACCTCTTTTCGTCTGTTAGCAAAATATCACCAACTAGCTTTTGCCCGCGGTTTCATGAATTTCCCTCGGGAACAGTGCTTTTTCTCTGGATGAATGGGACCCTATGTCCTTTTCATTACTCCTAGCTATGTGTATGCGAAATTTCGGGAATATTGGTTCAGTTGATAGGGCGTGATGAGGTAGCAATCAAACAAACAAATATACAAACTAACTTTCGCATTTATAATATTGGTTGAATATAAAAGCATACACATAGCAAAGAGTATAGAGAAGGACATAGAGTACCTTTTATTCCGGGAAAAAGCACTGTTCCCGAGAGAATCTCTTGCGGGCGAAGCCGCTAGCGAAAGCTAGTATTTAATAATTAAATTATGTAGAAAATTAAAATTAAACACCTAGGTTCAGTATAATACCTGATTTTCCTAGAAAAGGAAAGCACTAGACGGTCTAGAATTTCTGAAACCAAGGAGTACAGGGTCGACTACCCCACTAGATAAGCAACCACGGCTATTATTTAAACATCAGTTTTAACGATCTATAACTTTAACGGTCAAATAAAGTTAACCATTTTAAGTAGGTACTTCCTGAGTGTAGCGTGCTTGTTAATTTTAATTTATGGCACTTAGCTTATGGCGGAGATTAGATTCAAGCTTTTACATGAAGCTCGCTTATACTAATTTAGTAAATTAATGTGAAACCAGGAATAAAAAGTTTTTTTTTTTAATTTAATTTTATCATCGTGGACCACACACATGTTTTTGTCGTATTCTAAACTTCACAGAAATATAAAATATATAGCGCCACTAAGTGGCACCCGGAGGGTGGTTGGCGAAGGAGGGGAAACCACGGATGCGCTGTAGTGACGATCTGAGAAGGTTCGACGGCAAGTGGCTGGATGTGGCGGAACTGGAAAGAGATGGGGAGACCTTTGCCCAGCAGTGGGACAATATAGGTTAATAAAAAAAAAATACAAGTGATGGTCCTTTTATCTATATATAATTGAGTGCTCTTGTCGGTGGAGTTTCTTCTCTCTTTTAACTAAAACAAAAACTATACTAAGTAAATGAGCAATACAATTTTGATATAATTTGGTTATTTTCGCATAAGTAAAGTATTGGACAAACTCTCCAATTGGTTTTAAAAAAAATATTATTTGTTCTTAATTTGTTAAATATTTTGCAAGTAATCAATAATCTATAGTTAAGCGTCCCAGTGAGAAAACTCAAGCATAAAATACAAACAAAACAATTTTATCTTAAATCAAAGAAGTTTTTATTCAAAATGTTGACTCGAATTTTACCATTGCATGATCCAATACAATTATGAATTAGATCAAGGCTTTTAAATTTTGATTTCCTTGCTTACGACTCAGGAATAAAAGATTATGTAATTACATCGTATTTTACGATAGTTTTATTGTTACTTTTATTACCAGTAAGAGCATATTATTATATGCGTTAGTATAAAAAAGTATTAGGTAAATAAATATTTGTGTGAACATAATAATTTACTTTAGTACTTTTTCAAAGGTCACATTTTTCCTTGTTATTATAGATGGACAGGCGTATGTTTAAGGTTTAGAAAATAATTATTTCACTCCTCTTTTGATAGTATATTGTAAAATACGACTAATACAAACTGCCTCCGTTTACTACTCGTTTGCCTTATGATCCGGAGGATGTGGGTTCAAACTCCAATGGAAATATAGTAAAATTGTTTCAAGTAAAACATTGCTGGCTTGAGTTACCCGATAGTCTGATGAGAAAGATGACTTCGTGCTTCGAAATGCACTTGAGACACGTTAAGCTATTGGTCGCGACCACCCCCAGGTGGTCGTTATTGGATCAAAATAAAGGCTGGGACTAAGAAGTTGTTTCAAAAAGCTCTAAAACTTAGATGTATAGGAACTATTTATTTACACGTACTTTAAATTTTTTATTTCGTTAATATCCAACTATTGTTAACATAAAAAACTAAAGTTGTTTACTAAGTGATTGTTAATTAATATTGAAATTTAACAATAATTGGACATTACCAAAAATGTTATATTAACGAAATAAAAAATAAATAAAGAATAAAAACAAAATTACGCTTGGAGGCACGCCATAATCTCATAATCCACCATGTTTTACTTACTTTAATTCCTTATAAGTAAAATTTACGCGTCATTTGTTTGAAAGCCGTACGCCTGTTTGTTTATCTAAAAATTTCGAAAACCTTAGTACACCTGCCTTCACCGATTAATTTTTATCACCTTTCCCAATCTTAATCTTGAGGACCACGCCATTGATATATTAATTGGGTAGCGAAAAGTGAAAAACAAAAATTCAAATTGTAATTAACTTGTAATTAAAGGCCGTAAGTCGTGCTAGCCTAGAATATAATAAAAAAAAAATCCTACACCTGCTTCTATAGATTTAGCTTTTCATTTCTAGAAAAAACAACGTAAATATTAATTGGGCAGCGAAATGTAAAAAAAGGAGTTCAACTTATAATTTACTCGTGATGTTACTTTGACGAATTGATTAGATACTGTTTTTCAATTATGGTATTAAATAACTTTTTAATTGTATTTTTAATTGACTTTCATCTTCACTTGTTTTCTTTGTTATAAAATAAGTGACTATTAAATTTGGCATTTGAGTGAAAAATGACGCAATAAGTTCAAAGTCTGCTTTAAATTGATTTATTTTTACTTCGCTTTCCAAATGGTCGCCTTGATTTATTTTTACGTAATCGTAAAATATACCAATATTTCTATCGTTATCATTTCAAATTTACTTTTATTTATTTATTTTACTGTGTACATATATAAATAAAAATAAAAAATCGCCAAAAGTTAATTGCTGGATATATAAATCCAGCGTCTTTTTGGGACTTTTACAAAGAAAGTCGACTATTGTTTGGTGCACGTGGTAAAGTCATAGATGGATGAAGAATATTTGTCAATTTAAAACTTTCAGAGCTATCAATCAGGTAATGAATCCAGCCAACCTGTATCAAAAATTCATAATGAAGGCAACGAAAGATCTAAAACTCGCAGAGAAGCGTGATAGGCAACCAACAAGCATAAATTTAATTTAGATGGATCCCATTTTTATATATTATACTAAATTATTTGTTTAATTTTATTGTAAATAAATCATAGGCATTAATTTAATTGATTGGCATTGCCGCCTCCGGCCGTACCCGGCTCAAACGGATAATTTTTGAACCAGGTATCATCCGGAGCGGTAGTCGTAAGCTCGTCCTCTATTGGAAAATTTTTAAAAATTATCCTAAAAATCATAGATATATTGACGATGGATCATTAAAATGATATTAAATATTCGCAAAATACAATTTTACAAACTGAAGTCTCACAATCACAGACTTACTATCCATTTTACGTGGAAATCCAAAAAAAACTGTGACTAATATTCCACCATAAATTTCTTACCACTTAATTATAAACGAAGTGAGAAGGCAACGAAATACAATTTATTTACTACTCAACAGTGGCCGATTCACAATATGTAAATTATTGTGGCATGAATATAATTTATTATTATATAATCGTTCAGCCTAAAAGAGGGTGGTTGCGTGTCGGTGATTTAGTTATGGTGAGGTTATATTGGATAAGTATGCGAGTTCTTCATGGTTTAAAGCGACGAGCAACACAGCTTCCGTACCGAGAGGGAGTAGCCGTAGCGGTAATTTACTACAGCGATATTATACAATAGATCTGGGGATTACTACCATCTCTTAAAACCATGCAAGTCCCAGTGAGTAAGGGAGATGTCGCCTTACATCATGTATTGCGCTGTC